>OX454334.1:28055247-28655247 GCA_949716465.1 Chalcosyrphus nemorum
ATTATCATAAAAAAAGAAATGACAATAATTTCCTAAATAATTTGTGTTTTATTCAAAATCAAAATCGGCCATTAAAACTTAACCACCCTTTACTATGGCCGGAGTGCTGTTCGGCCTGTTTACATCCAGTGGGTGTTACCAAAATCTTCAGTCTTGCGTGTCGTCAGTCTCTTTTGTTTGGTTAGATACTGTAATGGAATTACGAATCTTGAAGTTGTCCGCATAGGCTTATACTTTTATCTCTTTAATAAACAATAAAAGACCGCTCAGTGGGTGTTCTTAGCTGCCGCCCAGATCTGACCGACTTTAGTCATGACTTCAATTTAGTCGAAGAGCACATCGGATGTGAAGGTGTAGCAATCTTTCGAGGGTTCTTAGCTTAGATCAAATGATGAGAAGCTGACTTTGGCCTAAAATCGTTAGAGATCTTTGTTTCTCCATTCTTGGCGGCCACCAATGACCTCTTTCGGCATAGTCGAGGTCCATTGACTGTTTGTCTGGAAAGCTGGAAAGAGAAAATTGCCCAAACTTTCAACTACTTTCCTGTTTCATAATTAAGTTTCCTGCAATAGCCATGCTATGGTGTTCTACATAACCATTAACGAGTGCATGCCTACTCTTTCGAGTTAGCTTCCTCTTCACCACGTACTACACACACTACCAATCGAGACACCAACCCCCAAATGTTTTTCCAACTAATTGAGTCCTAAGTGCAACTTATTTCGCAAACTAATTTCACCGGAAGAGCAAAAACCAAACAAAACTCTCCACTTGTCCGACATCCGATTACCGCATTAAGTTCTTACAATCACCGCACAGACCACCAAAACAGAGAAAGAACACAAACAAAAAAAAAAAAAGAAAATCCAATAAACTCTTCTCGGGCTCGGAACGTGACAATAATTTCCTTTCAGTCTTATTAAACGCACCCAAAGACCATACTATCACTGCAAAGGATATCATTTCGTCCCAACTTCCAGGAAAATTCAAATAAATATATCTTTTTCTTGTGCGTGAATGCGTGTGTTTGTATGTGTGTGTATGTGCGTTGGCGACTCTGCCCAATTTGTTTTCGTTCGTTTACGTGAAATTTATTATATTGGCTTAGTCAGCTATTTTTTTTCCTTTTTTTTTGTGTGTCCTCAATGCGAGGGACAAACAAAGGACAACAGTTCAAGTTCGGCAAATAAAAATGAGAATGACAAACAGAACCTAGTTATGAGAATGAACCTGCTCTCATTACACATGGACATATCCTTGAATAGAGAAAAACGCCTACGAACCACATCTACGCACAGCACACCCACCTAGGCCCCCCTTTTTTTTGTACCACACATTTTTGTCTACCACCTTCTGTTTTTCGTGTCAGAAATTAGGTTCTTTTGCTTAGTCCTGGGGAATTTTTCTTTTCTCTCTAACCGTGCGAGGGTGGTACATACTACACAACACGTTGATATGCCTATCCTTTTAGAATGAAAACATTTCTGTCTGGTTGAGGCGTAAAAATGAGAAAAAAAAGGATGCGAAATAAATGAAGGAATCTCTGTTAAAGGTAAAAGCAAAGTCACGCGAAAAATTCATGGAATTTTCATTCACAATATAGAGAAAGGTGCACAAGTCACACCGTTGTGAATATTTTTGCAAAAAAAAAAAAATATCTTCCTTTGAGTGTTGGCAAGTTAATATCCTTTCGTCAGATGAATTATTTACAGTCTAGGAATGCTTGTAGTGATTTTCTGTTTCAGTGGAATACGAGTATATGCTAGTTAGTTTTTTTCCCCTCTCGCATTATGGGAAATGGAGCATATTGTTTGTGTGAGAACGAAAACAGGTGCTAAAAGAAAGGATATCGATCTATTCGGTAAAGACTTACTTTGTGGTCTTCATGTTTATGAACGCTTTGATGTTGTTGTCAGGCGAGGAAATTTCCTTTCTTTTTATTTTTTTCTTAACTTGGACGTTTTAGATTACAGGCTTTCAACTGGAATGAAGCCTAAGTAGATAGAGCAAAATGCAAGTGTATCTCAAAAGATACTTCAAAAGAAATATAAAAAACAAAATAGGGTTAGGGGCTAATTGTTATCCGCCACTTTATTCGTCTGGAATAAGGTCTTCTGTATTCTCTCAACCATTTGTCCAGCAATGCATGTATGGGATTATGAGTTCGGTCTTAGGCTGATCCTTTTTGTTTTTGCAAAGTTACTCAAGTCAGTCCAATGACGTCTGCTGTCATTTGGTGAAGATCTATTATACTGTGAGACAGCATACATCGTCGGCGTAGTCGAGGTGTTTGAGTTCAGACGTAAGAGTCCATCGAATTCGTCCATATCCTATTGATAAGGCCGAATTTGGCTCATCACTAATCACCGATAGGAACAGTATTGGTGAAAGTATGCAGGCTTGTCGAAGCCCACTTTGGAATGGCTGTCCTGCGCAAGGTACGCCAAATAAATACTCGATTGACCATTTCAAGAGCATTTTCAAAATCGTGTTAAGGATGTGAGGTGGCGATCGATATTCAACACATTGCTCGATGATGATCCGCTGGCTTTTGATGATCCAGAGCAGAAACCTGCTTGTTCGGCGTCGAGTGTATCTTCAAGGTGTTCTTTGAAACGCTCCGGGATTAATCTCGTTATGATCTAAGCCACAGCAGGCAGCACTCTCCAGTTTTCGCACTAAAAGGCAATTTACCCTTTTTAAGGGAGCTTGACGATAATTCCTTTTTTCCACTTCTCACGAAAAAACTCTCAGCTTCTTCCGAGAAGTTGTGCCCTATGATGATACCGTGCGTACAATGGCTCAGTGGTTAGTGCGTTGGACTACTGTGCAGATGGTTCCAAGTTCGGATCTGGAAAAAATACCATCATCCATGCGTTATTTGCCGTCCCTACATATGTCTAATTGCCCGAAGACAGTAGTGTGCAGTGTCGACAGTAATTGCCATAGTACAGTGCACTTAATGTAAATAGAATGGGTCGCTGCGTCGGTAGTAAGAGTTGGTCAACTTCAGCATACTAAAAAACAAGAAGAAAGGTATAACTGTAAACGTAAATGGCTTCATTTGACAGCTTAACGTGCCACACCATTGTGAGCGAACCATTACTCCTATCGCCACAGAGACATCTGATTTTGTTCAGGCAGTAAATTGAAAGCAGCTTGCAAGGGCGTCCTTAAAATGTTTCCCAATTTTATTGCCAACTACTTAAAACTTTTGTTCAACTTGTCCTATAGTTTTCCACTGTTAAATCCTTTATTAAAAAAAAAAAAAAAAACAAGCATTCATCCTAAGGCGAATTTCCATATTTATTCACTTTCCACCCTTATCATCAGTTACTTCATCCCCCTTTTTGGGGCGACCGATTAAAAAGTCATAACAGATATTTCCACATCATAAAACCGGCAAGCGATATAACCACCTCTGTATTTTTTGTCTCTTCTTTCGAAGGCTACAACAATCTGCAGTTCCAAATCTACAAAGTACATTTATCGGTCGGGTAGATAACTTACTTTTCATCGACCCTTACACATTTCATTCGTCGTTTCCCCAAATAATTACACAGACCTTCAGTGTTGTCACGATGCCGCAGCGCGGCGTGGCAGTCCTTGCAAACGCACGTGTTTTGTCTCTTACCACCCAGATGTGTCCTTGTACACAGTCAGATGAGGATGAGTATGCGAATGATGATGTTGAGCTGTTCACGGTGGTGGTGGCAATCAGTCAGCTATTCTAGAAGCAACTGGCCCCGAATGTATATCCTGCAGGGTCTTATCTCTCATTCATTTCGCAGCATTCTTTTTTTTTTTCGTTCGCATCCTGTTGTATGTAAATAACCTTCCTATTTCGAAAGGGAGGGATAATGTACACAGGATCTGTGCATGCCTCCAACTGTGCATTCTGATAAGCCTACCGCCTTATATGGGTGGTGTTGATGTCATTGCCTAACCGGTATGGATGCCGTTGGTTAGGGCTCTAACAGCACACCCCAATGGACTTGTGTGTGTGTTTGAAGGATCGATAGCTCGTCCCAAAGGAGTTTTTCCTTCATTTGCATAAGGTCGCTTTTCGTTTGGCTGTCAGGAGTTCCTTTTTTTTTTTTTTTTTTTGTGTAACCAATAATAGATTTGAATTATGCACTCTTCTTTGTTTGAAGGGATGTTTCAATTAGAGCTACGATAGGGTTGAAGGGAAAAAATAACAAACTGCACATGCAAAAGTGGATGTTTGCGTGAGTATAGGGCGAGGACCCTCATCAACGCTCTTTGGTTTAAATTAGAGCTCTTTACCGGCGAATGAAGTAGGGGATGTAAAGCAGGGAATAAATGATGTATTTGAAAAGGATCCTTAAGGATGCCGATACCGGATACAAATCAAAGGACTCGTTACAGCGATACTTGAATTCCTCTTTGATTCTTTTTCATTGTTCCAAGGAACTCGTTTTCCCTGGGGTTCGGTTTGTTTGAACAATTTTCGAAGGCAAATATTATTTTTTGATGTGTTACATGATAGTGAACCTTTTTTTGCGGATTGATTTGATGATGAAATTGGCGGCGGGGTGGTTTATGGTTTTCATGTTAAATCGGCTGGTTGCATGAAAATTGAAAAATTGAAATACAATTTAACGCTTTCAAGGTCTAGATGGGGGATCTCGTTACTTTTGACTTGGCCTTGGAGTGATGGTTGCCACACTAAGTAAACCTCCTTAGTGGCTTCTGTTTAGCAATCTAGTAACACATGACTTTTATGTGACAATACTTTGTGATATGTATGTACTTGCTTTCTTTTTAGGCTAAACCTAGCTTAGATCTTAATGAAATTGTTAAAATTATTTATTATTATTGAGGAAAAATATATAAAAGAATGTTCCAGGACTTCAAAAAAAACACGAGTGAAATTTATTTAGAACGGTAATCATAAAGTAAAATTATATACAATGTTTCAGCTACTTGATTATTATATATGTTAAACACAAAGTATAAAACCGTAAAGTGTTTAATTGAAATGTTGTATATTCAATAGAAATAAACTTTATTCGGTCACGTTTCCATAGACATAGATACTGTGATAGAGAGAGCAATGTCAGTCTGTGACTGAGCCAGACCAGAGTTCTAGAGCACCTTATACTGTCCAATATTTCTGACTCAAAAAGTCTTCCGAAACAGTATCGGCGTGGACCATGTCCCTTATCGATATTTAAAGACAATGAAGGATCCAGAGCGGTAACTTGCTTATGCGGCATCAACCGCCTTCCAGGTGTTCTTTGATTCGCTCAAGGTTTAAATCGATCTTATAACAGAAATGTTGTCAATGTATACAATTCTAATTACCTTTCTTTATCCAACCTAAGCTTGTTAAAGGATTCACGTGACCAAAGAGTCGTCTTAAAGGTTCCACTTTTCAAAGAATTCCAACCTGCTTGAGCGTAAGTCTTCATTCATGACTATCTCTTTACGGTGAGCTTAAGTAAATGACAGAGTTGGATTTTTCCATCAAAAGAATGCAATATCTTGATTAAAAACGAAGCTACTAAGACCTCCCTGGCAAGTCTTCTTAATCTACGAACGTAAATAAGTGCTTGTAATTCCTGGAAAAGCTCTACTTTCACAAATGAAAAAACAAACCATGCAGACATTCAATTTCAACTGGATATCACACGCAAACAATCGTCAAGTGGAAAAGTTTCTTTGGTTAGCATGTCAGGCAACTATGAGCAAACAAACAGCATAGTGTAACGTACCTACCTAATTCAATTATTTTATCACTCAGGTTATTTATCCTGGAAAATGTTTCACCGGAACAGTTATAGAAGAAAAACAACAGAACTTTTCATCCAAAAGGGAAAGAGAAAGAGAAAATATTTTCCAATTAGAATCAAAGTCGACAAAGCAATTAAAGTAAAAGTTTTCCCAGTTATTTCCCCTCTGACGGGGGTGTATCGGTGAATATTATTTGAGCGCATATCCTGATCCTGAAACTGGTGATTCATATTCCCTCATCCGGAGTTTGGTTTCTGCAAAATTTACAATCCAACCATACCGCATCGCAGACACACACATCGTGTGCTGGATTCATGATCTATTTATGGCATATGGGAATGGAGATGATTCCACCAGGAATATCAATTCGTATGCAGTTTTGTCCTTTTTGCATGACCAACATCCGCATGAGTTATTCAATGGAATTTCCTTGAGGTTGTCGCTATTATAAACAGACAGACATGTAGGTCAGTGTTGTAGTTTGAGTTGAGAGTAGTCCCTGTTCGAGTTATTCTGGATGGAATAAAAGGATATGTACAGGACTTCCATGGAATACAAATCTTCGTTACCTACAAGTGCTCTTGTATTCCCAGCTGACCACTGTTTTGAAAGGAGAGTTCAGGTACCCACGGCACTTGGGGTACATGTGTGAAGTACTTACTTGTGGTAATGACTTTTTTTTTTGCAGGATATAAGCTGAAAGTTGTTAATTAATTGAGTTTGTAAGCTGTTATGAGCGTCCAAACGGTTCTTTAAACTTTGTCACGTCCATTGAAACTAACAAACAAACTACACATCATACTTTGCCACATAATGGTCATACCATGAACAAAGAGGGCACTTTAGGTCCTTGTCTGCCCTTACTCTTCTGTTTTCTTGCATTTTTTTTTTTTGTACGTGATAATTTGTCAATGTGTCCTTTAAGTGTAATTTTCGTACACTCCTACACTTTTAAGAAACGTTTCGAGCGTAAAAACGCTTCGGCTTCATCACACATCCTTTTTTGCTTTTTTTTTTTTTTTTGTGTGTACTCATGCTGATGGGACAAAAAGCCAAATAGAAGAAAAATAAAACACATAAATGTGCAAGGAGAAGAGTAGAAAAATCCTTTTATGTCCCTTTTTGTCCTCTCAAGTCTAAAAGGAAAATTGAATGTCCTTTTTTTTTATTCGTCTTTCTACTTTCTTTGTCTGTAGTCATTGCACACACGACTTTAACTATTACAATCACTTTAGCAAGAAAACGGATACTGAATTGGGGAGTGGGTGGTAGTCAGCCTGGGGGTTATTACTATTTCCTTCAGGTAGAACATGCCGCAGGGTATCGGGTTGGGTGGTGGTGAATCCAATACAATACTCTTTCAGCACACAAGAGTTCGTGACCGAAATACTCCTACGGGCTAAATTGAGCAACGAAAGGAAATCATAGTTCCTACGATGTACATATGTATGTATGTGTGAAGATGGAAAGGAGTTCGTTTTATCTTTGTCCTGAAATTGTATTGAATGTTTCGTTGAAATCAAAAAGAAGAAAATAAATAAATTGGTGTCAGTAATGGAATGAAAGGAGTGCTTTTGTGTTGTTAGTTGTTAACGTCAAAAAAAAAAAAAAAAAAGTAAACGAAAATCAAGGTTTATGAGCTTAGACAAACGTGTGTGCAGTTAAAAGGCTTATGGTGTATAGTGGGGCTTCCTTCAGCAGTAAATTGGGATCAAATTTCAGCGGCATGTCCTAAGCTTGATTTCTTCGCAGTACCGGTATCACACAAGAATTTTACTCAATTCGGTGCTTACCAAGAAATATCTTTATCCCTATTATTACTTAGTAGTTGACTTTAGATAGAACCTCAAATACGGCAGTCAAGCAGCGTTAATGTCAGGGCTAAGCCAATTTTATTCCCGCACCATAGGAGTTGTCGGCGGCATATACCATTATGCCACAAGGAACTCTTTGTGGAAGCTCACAGTCCATGCTGCATGTTAATGTGTTGCTATGCCCCCGAACCTTGTACTGTTGTACGGTAACACTGATTACTGAATTCTCTTCGTAGGAGCAGGTGTTAACACCCTGTATTCCTTTTAGTCTATAGAGCTCTCCGACACTGAGGACGTGATAAGGTAGTATAACGTCACAGGTCAGGGCTCCGTATTTGGTCCACTACTGTGAAAGACATCCTTAAAGTTCGAATCCCGACATCTTCGAAAACAATTGGTTTTGCCGACGATGTAGCGATCGTTGTAGTGGCCAATGGAATCGAATGGTGCCAATAGACCTCCTCCTTAAAGAGGTCACATGGAAATATTGTGCTAACAGAACAACGGTGCCAACAGCGACGAGTCGAAGTGATTATGAATTACCACGAAGCATGGCAAGGTAGGAAGAACTCTTCAGACAAATGCGGATGGACGCAAGGTTTGATCCCCAAATATCGAACTTTACTGATGCAATGCTTGACGGCAGTAAGGTCTAGAAAAGGAGGTGGGCTCAATTTCGTCTTTAAAAGATGCCCACAACACTTCTATGGCTCTCAGTTGTTTGTTTTCTTACGGTAGGTCCTGCATAATGCTGGTAATACTGTCAGCGGTTTCCTCTTCTTTTCTCCTTGATAGCATGAATCCCATCAGTCTTCCTGAAGTTACTGCTTTCTCGGTCCATTTTTATGAAGTATTCCTTACAGTCCCAAAACCTTTTGCTTTCTACAAGAACGTATTCGGCATTCTAAACTCTCCGTTCAAAGCAAAAGCAGAATGGATCATCTGCAATGTTGTATTTGTGGAGGTCTTTCCGCCTTGTTACGAATTTTGAAAGGTAAAAGTTTAAGGAGTTGAGCCCGTGGTCGAGCAATATACTTATGTTCTTTATGTAAAGCCTTGACTCGATAATGTGTGCGTCTACCTGTATTACCAGGCACTCGACTTTCTTGCGGCTGCTTATGTTCCACCTGATGACACATCACATCTTTTATGATACTGCTTCACCTCCTTCTAAATAGCATCTCGCCTTTCCGCCCTTCATTTTCGTCTGTTATCGATACTTGATAGTCAATGTTCGATAGTTCTTAAGGCTGTGTTCACATTGTTGGAACAGTATTTTATAACTTATAGTATGTGTCAAATTTTATGCTAAGTGTAATTTTTCGCTGTATTAACAGATTTATTTTTATCTTTTCTTTTTAGGTAAGTGAAACAACTTTCGGCTGCTATAAACTGCAGTGAGTACCAACTTAATAATTGATTTAAAATTTCCAGAATAATTTTGTATTTTCTGGTAGTTTCTGGTTTTCCGGGTGTCATTGCTCAAGGCGTTAGACTACTGTGCACGGGGTTCCAAGTGCGAATCCAGAAAATCATAAATTTTTTTTGTCACGGCCACTCTCTCTTGCAAGTGTCCGAAAAACATTCAAGAATATTTGGAACTGTCATGAGAAGGCCCTCTGCCTTTCGAATAAGGCATAAAACTTTAGGTCCTTTCTTTACGTGCAGAAATGTATGCCACGCAAAACATGTACAGTTGTGAAAACCTAGGCCTTGACCCTTTACGGGCTGCTTACGGCCTAATATTTATTTATTTATTTTAGTTTTGTGTGCAAGAAGACTGTGACTAGTTGCACTACGAGCCTTCCCTAGCTAGTTTGTCAGCATGAGTACCCGTACGAGATCTGAGTTCCTTTTGGCTAACCCAATCTCCTAACTGGCGCTGGAAGGTTAGTAGTCACCTGTCAATGAAAACGATATCCTTGCTGCTGCACATTGATCACATCTACAGCACTATCCGCAGCTTTGAGCACTTCTAGAATCTCCACCTAGAAAGTACTTGAGTCCCAGAGTCAATCTCACACTGATCTTTGAACAATACGCTTCCTGATTATGACTCATGACATACCAACGCGTGACCCAAGTGAGAATTCAATGGAATTCCTGCTCTTCGTCATGCACATCACGATTAAAAGTCAAGTTAAATCCATTGAATTCATTTAAGAAATAGAAGAGCTTGTTGATGCACTTGCAACTACCCCCCAAGTCATGCCACGAGCTTCGTCAATAGACATCATTATCTAAGTCTGTATCCTCTTTGCGCGGTGGCGCTATCTGATTGCTAATTATCATAATGAACTGTAATCATTACTGCAGTTGATGTTGGCTGACTTAAGCAACCAATAGCAATAATTAGATACAATTGCAATCCGTTTCATACGATACTTCCGACAAAAGACGTTTGGCTTGAACAAAACGAATAGCTACACAATTATAGACCACCACAATCTGTAGAACCATCATCTACTCTTCTGTGTTACATGTCAAGATAAAACTACTGCTTTCATCCGACCATAGATGACGGCAGATCATGTCTTGGGTTTGTTACACATAACATGGGTTGGAATCCAATTTAATTTGAATTAGTTTCGTCTCGTCATCGTCGTCGCACAGTCACACCTCCTCCAGAAGGAAATAAGTTATCCATAATAATCTTTGGATTGCCAGACATGCGAGTTCGAGTCAAGGAAATTATTGTAATTAACAACATTTACTTTGCTAATTAAAACGAAGGGCGTGCAGAGGAGGAGTGCTAGTTGAGATGCCGACACGTCGTCTCAAACAATCAAAGAGAATTTCATTTGCATCACTCATTCTAAATATAGAAATCCATTAGCGGTGGGAACTTATTAAAATTGAGTACTTCATTCAGAATCTACCATTTTTGCAATTACAACAGGAATTTACAGTCAAAGAACACCTTTTTCGGGAAATTGGAACAGTCAGCGGCGTTTTCATTGAGGCATATTATTTGCATTTGGACTTTTTTGAATGCAGAAGTTTTTCAAAATCTAAAAGAGCTTTAGAGTCTTGTTGTCTTTTCAATTTTCTACGACCCTAACTTGTGCCGTCTATTGTGGTCTTTGCATACCTTATCGCATTCATCTGCCTTGTACTGCGTAAGGACCATTTTGTGAATTTTATTACGAGAGCATTTCTTGTCGTTCCCATTGATTGGGCTCTATCTTCATCTGCTTCATCACAGAAAGGTTCAGATCCTGTCCACATAGATTCATCAGGGGATTCATTGTCGGTGATTCCCTCATTCCCAGGAACCTATACAAGAGTGACTTTATTGTGTGCAGAGAGCTGCAGAAGTATTTCCAAACAGTTCTAATTCTATTCTCAAAGTTAATAGATACTGGAGTTTTAAGAGCTGCTAGGCTATCTGATATTATGATACATTCTCTGGTACATAGCTCGATTGCCGAGACCTCTCCTTGGAACATGGTAGTAGAATGTCCAAGTTTAGTCTATACAAATATAGTTAGGGCCCAAAAACCCAACTCCAACCTCATTTGACATGCTCGATCCGTCAGTTTGCCTATCGAGTGAAGATGTGTTCAGATATATAGGAGGATTATTCCAAAAGTTACGATTCGTTATAATGATTTTGAAATGGTGATAGATATGGATTCTTTTGGCAGTGGATTTTCCATATTTGAATAGCAGCTGCCGTACATGTAGTGGTGGAAGGAGTAAGACAACTTCTGGTTGGAGCAGATCGAATGGTGATTTGGTTAGCTTTAGAGCTAAGTGCATGTATAACAAAGCCATTTGTCTTCGAGATAGTTATCTGAACCTAGTTTCACTGTAAGCCATAAAGAATCTCTTTAGCTAAACTATGTATGTATGTGTTGCTTAAGAAGTCAACTGCGTTTAATTATTTTTCAAGTGGGTCAATGCCCTATAGCGCACAGTGTAAATACATAACCCAAAGCAAATAAAAAAAAACCACACAACCATTCATTGAACTGCAAAGTTTTTGCACATATAATCCCCGTCTATGCACGTGCCAATAATTCTAGAATAGTGCACCATGTGCACGTGGTTATGGTATGCAGATTGTTGTGCCAATCAACAAGCTCTCGCCTCCGTCACATCCCAACATACATAATAGATTTATTCAAAATCCATCACCCATATGCGACAATGATGAGATGCACAATGACTACGATGACGACGACGACAACAACGAAGGTTGTGGCAGTGGCAGGTTGAACATTCCCCCACATCGAAAACAGGCGACATAGCCTCAGCGTCATCGAACCATGTGACCGGAATGAAAAGCGCTTGCAGCTAGATTGCTTGCTGAAGCGGATTTTCCAGTTCAAATTTCACCTGAAAATCCACAATACCGGTGTTGGTCTCGATTTCAACCCCCGCTGCTTCTAAAATCCTCATCTCTTCCTCGCAGCAATAATTATTGTGTTCGTCGTTATCGCGATCGGACATAGTGCACATAAACGCCGTGTACATGACACTCTTTAGTGTGTGTATTGTGCATTCTTGGGCAAACACAATGGACTCGTTCGAACCCTCGACCCCGCCAAATGATTATAGGAAACTCGCACTCATGTTCACCTTGTCTTGAGGAAGTTCTTCTGTTGCGGTCGTCTACTAATGGTGGTGGATGGTCTCTCTCTGTTTAGTTGGATGCATTCTAGCGTAGCAACTGAGACAGAGAATAGAAATAGAAGAAGAAATCACTACCGCTAAGGGATAACATAATGTGACGTAATTGTTATCGGAGATTTCGCATCCTTTATTCGAATTTTATCGAGTGTGAAACGGTTTTCGAGTGAAACTTTATTTTTCTTTCTTTATCGCTTGTTTGTTTCTCTATTTTAGTCCTCGGTGTTCGTGTGTGTGTGTGCATTTGTGTTTGAAAATAAAAGCTATTACTTTGAATTTAAGAGGGTAAAGGACTTATTCTTCTTCTTCTTATTTCATTGATGCGACTGGGTGGAATGTAGAATAAAGCTTAATGGTTCAATTGAAACAATAATTTTGCCACTGCGAATGGCTTCTATCATGGCTGTGGACATGGTTCATCGGAGGGTAGATTTATATATTAATTTCGGGATTTTCTTGTTCACAGGAAAGATCAATAAATAATTATTTTTAAATGGATGTTCGCAGCAACAGAGTACAGAAGGAAGGGATGAAAAAATGGGGTGTGTTTTAAAGAAAAAAGAAATAGATGGGTACACAAGACACCTAAACCTTAATGAGGTTCGTGAATTTGTATTTGCCGGAATTTCGATAATACATACATATGTATATTATTTTCAGGATTGGCACTCGCCTTTAATGAAGGGTTCTGGTGTTGGGTAGTGTTGCAAGAGGAATATCGCAGCCTAGTTGACTGGAGTTCACAGGAGTACTGATCCCTACTTTTGTTAAGCTTCTTCGCGGTCGTTCTTAGCATCTTTAAGGAAAACTTGGTGTTGGTATATCCGTTAATATGACGTATTTTTGATAGATGAGCCTTCTTATCTCGCTTGTCAATAAGCTCGTCTCCAGACCGTATCATATGCTGCTGTCAAATGTATAAAGATCACAGATGTTGAACTTTTGCTCATATTCTGCCTCGATGTGCGCCGTCAAGTACTTACCTACTTAAAGGGCTCCCGACCCTTGTAGAGTCCATCCTTTGCGGTCCCGGGCACACTTCTCCCAGTTGTGAAGACTAAGTTTTCTAGCATCCGCGACAGCTTGGTCTTTGTACCGGCGGTTCGGTCTTTTCGCCGTCTCGAACCTGGGGGGCTGGGATTCGAAGATCCTCTTGGGTGGAGCATTGTTATCTATTCGCTCGATGTGGCCGCGCCAATGTAGTCTGCGTATCTTGGCTTCTTGAACTATATCGAAATCCTGGTACAGCTCATAGAGTTCGCGGTTGTATCTTCTCCTCCATTCGCCCTCCTCGCATAAGGGACCTAATATACGACGGAGTATTTTTCGCTCGAATGTGCCTAATTTCGCCAAACCAAAGTAGCAGCTGTTTGCTAGAGTTATTCTTCGTCGGATTTCTACAAAGGTGTCATTTTAAGGACTAATATTTGTTCCGAGGTAGGTGAACTCCTTATCCACCTCGAAATTATGCTATCAACAGTGACGTTCTGTCCAATGTTTTGTTTGTTGAAATTCACCTCAAGACCAACTCGTTTCGCCTGCTCATCAATAGCCGTAAACACCTCTACGACGGCTTGCCGGGATCTTGCGATGATGTCAATATCGTCTGATTGTCCCAGCAGTAGGACGGATTTGTGCAAGGAAGTGCCTTCCATGTTGACACCTGCCCTGCGCACTATCTGCTCCAACACGATATTGAAGAAATCACATGACAGCGCATCTCCTTGCCGGAATCCGGTGCACGTTTGGAAGAGCCCCAAAGAGTTGTTTTCAAGTTGTACAGGGCATCGCGTGTCTTCCAGCGTTACGCGACACATCTGGAGAAGTTTTGTCGGTATTCCGAATAGCGCCATCGCCAGGTAGAGCTCAATACGATGTATGCTGTCATAGACAGCTTTAAAGTCGATGAAAAGGTGGTGAGTTTCGACTTGAAATTCATTGGCCTTTTCCAGGATTTGTCTGAGTGTGAAAATTTGGTCTACAAGCCAAAGGATAGCCTTTTTTGAAGATGGGTCATATAGAACTGATACTCCAGTCGTCGGGCATGCGTTCCTTCACCCATACTTGGTTGATGACTTGATGCATGCACCCTACCAAGATATCACCTCCGTATTTAAAGAGTTCAGCTGGAAGCCCATCAGAGCCAGCGGCTTTGTTTTTCTTCAGTTTTCTGATGGCTACATTAACTTCTTCAATACTGGGTGGGGCGTTGGTTCTTCATTGACTGGAGGTGGGTTCTCTCTGCCGTCTTCTTCGAACTTTTTATAAGCACAATCGAGATCTATCTAGCAATGTATTCCTTTCTATATCCTTAGGTAGGTGCATACAGTTCAGTTCAGGCTTAGTTTTGACATTAACCTAGCTCTTCCAATGTCGGTTATAGTTGAGTCTTTGGCATATTGTCCTTGTGTGAACAGTTGGGTGATTAACTGAACCCAGCCCTCTTTAGTATTCTGTTTCGCGACTCAAAGCCTAACGAATCCAATAGTTATTGCTTTAACATTACAACATTTGCGTTACTTTAAATCCTTTTCACATTATTCCATCTGACGTCCAAAAGGACAAGGCCACACGCAATGTTATGGCTCACAAAATATACATATCTGGTACGAAGTCTCGGCGCGCCTTTAATAAACATTGTCACCCGAAAGTAATTACTCAACTTATTGCATGTTTCCATCGACCGTGTTAAATATGAAAACACCATTAACTGATAAACAAAAAAAATCCTAAATTAGTAAAAAACCACCGTAATTTCTCTTATCACACACTTTTCTGCAATTCATTACAATCTACATAGCCGTCATAACCCATAGTGCTCACAACCTATGTATGTATTTTGTGTACAATTTACAAAACATATTTATAATCTCGCAATCCTGTTGCGTGGGCAAATAAATTAACCATCAGGCGAATATTCATTTGTTCTTTGTCGACAGGTTAGGGCCATTCACTTGATCCTTTTTTTTCATCACCAGTGGACAGGGTAATTTAAAATGCACTCTTCCTCTCAACTCACCGTGTCGGTAGCAAGGGATTGTTCAAAATTCAGAAAACAAGGATCCATAGAGGTGCTTTGCCAATTTACCATATGGCCATTTGGTAAATTGGAACACCAGCACTATTGCTATCATCACCATCTGTACCATCATTTTAGGTTCGTTCTTCCGGATAACATTGTTCGAATACTGTTTAATGGTATACCTATGTCTATCGAGACCGTATTTCACTAGCAGATATTGGAAATTGCTATGAGATTGTGCAACAAAGGATGTGTTCTCTGTACAGGCATAGTTGATGTGACAAAAGAAGGCTTTAGGCTTTGGATATTTTAAGTTTTATTCCTGAATAAACAAATTTGACTCGAAGGATAAGGAGAAATTGCAAAGGAGTTAGAATTCAATTATTATTCTCATGGGTAGACGAGATTAAAAACAATATTGGATGTGGTAGTTTCGAATTACCTATTTAAAGGAACAACAACTTTTGCTAGGTGCCTTTGTGAACACCAATGTCCTGCCAGCCATATCGAGTCGACGAATTCTGTTCGTGAGGCTCAGTCCTATCGTTTTTACTGTCTAAGAGTTTTTTTTAATAGGTAAATAAAATCCAATCTATCTATTTATTCTTTTGAAGTTTAAAATTGCTCGTTCCTGTAGCTTCTGGAGAAGTAATTTGCGACGAGAGCTAGCCTGATAGCTTGCTTAAAATGATGCAGAGGTCCTTGATCACACCTATTATTTATCTCTGTTGTCTTATTAGAGACAGTTGGGACGGTTGTGATCCAATTTAGGGAATTTCTATATTTGTAAAGGACCAGTCAAAGTCGGTGAACCCAGGGAAACGGTCTCAGTCCTTCGGTATTTTATTGAAGTCCCAGATGCTTGAAGGGGAAGTAACAAACCCCAAAGTGCATTCTTTGTTGAGATCATTGTGGGAAAACCTTTCCATCTTCTGTGACCAAAAAATGCCACCTTAACTGAGAAGAAGGTTCTGTACCGCAGTTGTACGTGCGGCGCTCACAATGTGGGACAATGTTCCAAGAGTATGATTGTGACTTAACAGCAACTGAGATGGAGACAATGGTGCACCAATTCGTTGTGTCGGTCAGATAATTTTCGATGAGAATTTCGATGGCAATAAACTTGATGGCAACAGGTGGCTCATGGAGAAACGATTCGAAGGTGCTCCAGATCACGAATTTGTGCTTTACGAGCCAAACGATAATGTGCTAAAAGTTCAAAATGGTGCGGTTTCAATTAAGCCCATACCTACATCAAGTGTTTATTCGTTAAAAGGTCAAGTAGATTTGGGAGTAACTTGTACCGGTGCTGTGGACACACTCGATTGTATTCGAAGAGGAACCAAAAGATATATCAATCCGCCATTTATATCGGCACAGTTCTCCACCAAGAATTCATTCGTTTTTAAATATGGTAAAGTGGTAGTCAAAGCAAAAGTACCAAACGCCCCTTGGGTTTTCCCACAACTTTTCCTTTAACCGGTGACACCCTCTTATGGCGCTAGCTTTTACCAATCTGGACAGATGAGGGTTGCATTCACTCGCAGCAGTGGCGGTCAGTCGGCTAATGAACTACTCGGAGGTGTAATTCTCAACGCAAACGAGACATTCCGCTATGAAAAATTGTGCAGAAAACCCGGAAACGATGTGGATTGGTCTGCAGATTACCACGAGTATTCATTAGAATGGACACCAACTAAAATCACCGTCAGTGTAGATAGTGAAGTGTACTGCACTCTGGAACCAGGACCTGGATTCGCACATACAAATGTGAATGGTCAAGAACTAATAAATAAAGAGTATCTTAAAGCAGGATCACCATTGGCGCCTTTCGATCAACCATTTTATCTAAAATTAGGCTATGGTATCGGTGGACAAAACGACTTTCCTGATGACGAGAGTCTGTGGGTAGTGAAAAAACCCTGGGAAAATACAGAACCGCAGAAAATGACAAAGTTCTGGAAAAAAATTGGTGACAACTGGCATACATGGTTGGGTACAAATGCTGCCTTACAAATTGACTATGTAAGAGTGTATGCAGTTTAAGTAATATTAACAAATAGAATAATAAACTAAAAACATAAACATATGTATCTTTGTTGTTGTATTTATTGTTGTTGGTAAAATGGGAAGTTTGTCCAGATTATTTTTGCTATGAATTGAAAAGAATTGACGGGCCGGGAAACATCTCTCCGCTATCTTATATTTTCAGTCATTATTTTAGGTGCATTCATATATATATGTATTTACTATGCCTCGCCTATGTAGATATATATCTCCTTCTAACAAAGACTAGCGAACATTGGTGCTACAATTGCCATGAGAATCACTCCAACTGCGGGCCGTCAGGCTATTCTCAATTCTTCTATATTCTCTTATACTAGATCAACGGCAGGCATTAGCGCCTAAGTCAGACCGCGAGCTGGAAGTCAAATGCGACAGGGCTGGCGACCATCCTTGGCAGATGTTTTGGCCATGCACTTACGATGGACTACATTACGCCTTACCTTGACTTCGAAATACCATTTAGCTTTACCTCAAGTGCCGATTCCATAACTATTTGTACAGATGAATCAAAAATAGACACCGGTGTAGGATTTGGAATCTTCTCCGAATCACTGGGAATATCTAGATTTATACGGCTCCCAGACCACAGCAGTGTTTTCCAAGCGGAGGTCCTACTAGTGACAACAGTCGCCCGTGACTGCCGTAAGAACAATACCCCCAGAAGGATTACTTTCTTTATCAACAGTCAGGCAGCTATCAAAGCAATTACGGCCACAGAAATAAAATCCAAGCTTGTGATGATCCAAGGTTAAGGTTCTTGGAACACAGCACAATTTTTGCCCTGCTGGGTCCCTGGGCATGAGGCCGTCCCAGAAAATGAAAAGGCAGATGAATTAGCAAAGAAAGCTTCATCGGACCCATTAGAACTGACTGACCTCTCCATAAGTACCCCGCCTTGCGTTCTCAGGCTTGAAGCAGAGAAACTGGCTACAAGAGAGGAGAACCTGAGATGGAATTCCCTAGAAATTTGCAAAACTGCAAAACAATTATGGCCAACTTTTGACAAAGCAAGGACCGAGAGACTTATTCGTTCAGACAGACGTTCACTGTCCATGCTTGTGGAAATCCTCACGGGTCAAAACACTCTGCGGTACTTAAAGAAACTGCGTCGTACGGAGGAATAACTCTGCAGAGGATGCGGTGATGAGGATGATGTAGAGGACACCAGCCACAATCTCTGCCAGTGCCCATGACTCCAACATTCCAAACAACTGCTCTAGCAGAACTCTTCAACGCAAACACTGACATGTTATTGAACTTCATCAGATCATCAGGATGGTTTGTATACACGGGAAACGAGTACGTACAACCTTAGGTAGTTTGTTACAGATATTATATGGGTTAAATGGGCAAGGGGAATTTTTCTCTACCCCAAAGAAAGAAAACTGACACAAAGGGTCAGTTCTGAACTCAGTGCGGCGGAGGTATTTCTATTCTCCTGCCAAGCCACAAGCCTTACCTAACCTATCTCCTTCTTCTATTATTCTAATTGCTTGAAAAAGTTTTTTTTTTTTTTTAATTTCTTCTAAAACTACCCCATAACCTAAATTTTTTCAAAAAGTGGGCGTGGTAGTGGGCGAATTTTGAGCTGTTTGTTGTTGTATGTATGTAGAATAAACAGAATCGGAACTAATCAGAACTTTTCTTTAAGTTCGCTTTTCTTATGTCACTGTTCATTATTTCAATTAAAATTTTAATGACGTATTTCAGTGATAGCTATAAATGGTTCCTAAGTCAGCAGAAAATCAAAGTGTACATCTATACTCAATAATTTGTCGACTGGTACATATTTAAAGGGTGTTAATTTTTATCTGGCCACTACAGTACATATGTAATATGAGAACGTAAACTACCAAACAATGACAAACTGTGGCGTTAGTAAGGTAGTGAAAAATGTATATTATCTTACAGTCCTAATTTGATCGCATACAATGAAAGCGTTCACAAAATAAAGTGCTGAATCTCGCTTAATATACAGAATATTTAGATATATATTTAGATAGCAAATTGTAAAGCTATTTGATGCACCCTGCAAATTTTATAGGACTGTTGATTGTCAATATTGTTAGCACTTGATATTAATTAAGTTTAAATTAACAAAATATGTTGACGGTTGAGGTCATGACGTATCTAGCTCTAGGGAATACACATTCTTTACGGTTTCTCAACTTAGACTTACATGGGTCAAATGGTAAACCGTCAAATTGAATATCTAGAATCAAAATTTATAGAACCTCAGCTAAATCCACAGGGCGGCGTGCACAGAAATCATAAGAACAACACCGACAGCGGCTATGAAAACCATGCTTAATGTCATCCCGCTCCGGCCAAGACTGTTGAGGGAAAACCGACTGTGTTCATTGAACCCATACGGCCACGCCTCCCTCCTTTTCCGATGGGAGGCTACCAGTAATTGACGGAAACTGATCACTTGAGTCCGATGCTAACATTTGAAAGGAGATAATAAAAATATAAAAATTCCCAACAGAATTTACAGGAAGAACTGGAGAGCCAAGAGGAAAAAGGAGTTGGCATTTTACACCGACAATGGCTCTAAGATAAAAATTTGTACGGGAACCCGAGTTTATTGTGAAGTCCTAGGAATAAACCACTTCTTGTGCCATTGGCCTTCACGAGGAGCAAAGAAGAAGTTGCATCTGTTCGTCACCTGGTGTGTGATTGTCCTGCGCTATCCGTCAGAAGAATGAGAACTATTGGTAGTCATTTATTTTTGAAAATGGAGGACTCAGGCAACGTTGAGCTGACAGATTTGTAACAAGCCACCCAACTACCTAGCCTAACCTAACCGAACTATTCTGAAGTTTTTTTTCGCCTTTCCTGTGCTGGGCTTTGAGTAATGTGACAGTCAGTCTCATCATTTGCATCATTTTGTGTTTCAATCACCAGTTTTTGCCAATCAAACTTTGCTGGTCCATAATGAGGTCTTACGTCTATAGCTTTTGTAAGGTGAGAGTTCCAGATTGGATTATCAGCAATGGCTACACTCCGTTCTACACGCTGTTAGTAGCGTCATCTATTGGCTTAACCCCGTAATCATACAGACAGCCAATTTAAATGGGTTCTTACTCTGACAAGGACCGTTCTGTACTTGATCGGATGGTAGAGGTTCATGCTGTTTACGTCAGTAAACCAATACCACAGAACAAACTTTCTGTAAATTTGTGAGTAAAACAGCTTCCTTGTGCAGATCGTTATTAATATTTAAAGCGATACTTACCAGGTACAACATAGACAGAGTCTATATAAACTTTTTCGAGTAATGAATCAAATAATGCCGTCTCTTTTGAAAAACTTCTGATTAATGATTTGCCATTTGCACACATCCTAACAGCAGAGGGAATGTTTTTATTAAAAAAAAAAACCACCCTCCACACCCCCACTTCAGACAAAATGAAATTATCCTCGGAAACGAGAAAGAATCCATTTTTTTTTTCTGATTTCCTTCGGTACGTGTACGTGCCCCAAATTACTTGAATAATACATGAATGAAAGTTAAGTTACATCGCCCATTAAAGCTGGCAAATCAACAGAAATTGCAACAAATTTGCGCACCACTCCAGACTCTCATCGTTGATAATATGGGACTCGGGCTGTTCAGGGACAGTCAGAACTCCTCCCTTTCAATATTTGCAATAAATAAATAAATTGCCAGAGATTACGTGCAGCACAACACAGGGGTGAAGATAGATTTGTTCACTCAAACTCGAACTAATCATAGATTGTGTGCTGTGTGTCCTCGCGAAGGTCCTTGTCAAAAGAATTTCTCTCGTTTATCCCTCCTTGTTTCGATAAGGGATTTGTAGTAGTAAATCGCTGCGGGTGCACACATTATCCTATCGATGAAGGATTTTTGCAGATTTTTTTTTTTGTCTTCTCGAATTTGAAAAAGGGACCCAAAAAGGGAACATGATATTGATCGATTTGTTTGTTGGATTTGCAACAATCCCTGTGCATTGTTACTGATGGATGCGTTCGAAATTAGCACTCCATTTTCGGTTGGAATTCAATACTCCTGGCCCGAGGATTAATCGGACAGATTATTGTCGATTGGTTTGCTCGATAATGAATGGGCTGCTGCAACATGATGCAAAATTAATAAAATCCATAGTAATGCGGTCCGCTAATTAACCATTTCAAATCCTTTTGATCATTTTAATCAATTTTTCCACATATTGGCTGTGTGGTCTATTAGCATATCAAAGGACCAGAACTGGTTGTGTTTAACGAGGGATAAAAAAAAAAAAAAACAATAAACTCATTGAGCAGACAAACGTCCTGTGTGCTTTTTGATGCGAACCGAATGCAGACGTAAATCCTTTTTTTGCGCGTTAATTGGGCAGCATAATATTTTTTAATCAGCCCTCACCATACGGTTTTACATCAGGTTAAATCGAACTTAAAGTCATGTCAGCATTTTAATTAAAAAAAAAAGAAAATGCTTCAAGAGAATCCCACAGGACACTGTGTCATTAAAATTGTTTACAAAGTTTCTAATCATAATTTTTTCATCAACCTGGTAGGAAACAGACCACCCAGCCCAGCTAGAGTGCAGCACTTTTAAATCTTCGTCAAGTACAAGCACTTTCGAAACTTTCTATTGAATGATGAGGCAGGGCAAATGGGGAGTGGTGCCATCTTATATCGTAGATCCTTGCAAGTGCATTTTAAAACATGTTGGAATGCAACTTATTGAGCAAAATTATATTGCAAAAGAGTTTGTGCGAAAAGTCAAGTGCCATCACCAACAATGAAGCGATGCCTTCTCAACTTTGTCAAAGTTTCCAAACTAAGGTGTTCTGACAGATACATTGGGGAAGGTAGTGTGATTAAATTGTTGGAATTTCAGACAGACACACACAGCAGAGGAATTCTCTCCACTGAGATGAAAGTGTAATTTGAAATCTTCACGCGTTGTTGAGTTTTGAAACGCCACTTACAATTTTGTAACAAAAATGTTGATTATCATGAAAAGTCGGTTTAACTTTTCATGCTGCAACCTTTTTAAGTGTTGGATTGTCAGTTTACTTCTGAATTGCTGAAGGCTGCAAACGCTATTCGTAGTTTTATGACTTATATGAAGGCGATATGGTTTAAAGAAACTTCTTCTAATACTGGTGTTACTGGGACTCGAACCTCGAATCCCATAACCACTGAGTCACAAATAAATAAGCAAAACTACTACTTGTCCGGATATGACATATGTACACATGTAATTTAAAAACACGAAAACAGAGGTCCTGATCATGTGGACTAATAAGGGCTATCCGTATACGATGAAAGAAGTGACAAGTAAAGAACAGGTTCCAAATAAGGCTATAGATCTATGTACATATATACGAGCAGGTCCTTTACCATTGTAAACATGTATCCTTGTTCGTTTCTCTAAAGGAATGGACTAAGGGTAGTAAAAGAATTCAATCATTCCGGAGTTATTTCATAGAATTCATACAGATTTATGACTTGGGGATGAAAACAAATGAATTGCCAGTCATTTTAAAGTCACGAATGGGGACACAGGTTCTATCCACCTCTATACAGATTAGACTAGAGGCGAACCATGGTGTATGTGGAGGAGTCTTCTCTAACGAGCGTAACATCAGCCTCTTATTCCGTGTCCTAGACTATTGCAGCATGGCTAAAGTGTACTGTCACATGCAAGACATATATCAGCATACCAGGGGTCAATTGTCTTGCTCATATCTTCATCAAAGGTAGTCATGGATTTATGGTATATATGACGAACCAATCTAACAATTACCTACATATACTGGATGCCAAGCCACAGGGGTCTTCCAGGAAACTACAAATCCGGGGATACTCCGGAATAGGTGTAACTCTGGCTACATGCAAACGCCATTTTGCAATTATGGCCCAAACTTGACCAAGACCGACTTGAATGAGCAAACCTCTGCAGAGTCATCGGACAGTGTTCTCATGGGACATCAATCAAAACAATGGACTCCAAAGAGCAAAGACGGAGAACTGTTTCTTGGAATCGTTTTTATCTACCATCTTGAGAAGTGTTAGTTACACTTCGGCGGTCCGGCCAAAATTCTCGATTATCACCACGAATTGGTCGACCGACCATCGTGTTCAACAGATCTGGCCAGTGGGTTCAACTTCCAACCTCTGGCTATGTGTAAACGCAGTTCAAATATCGAGTTCAAACCGAATTGAAGTTAAATTAGAACTTACTGGTGTTGTATACAGAATCGGCTTGAAAAAGGTGTTTGAGTTGAAGGAACGCAGGTTAGTATTATACTTAAAATGAATTCAAACTAAATCGACGACAGGTTCAAATCTAGTTGAAGATAAGTCAGTTATAAGTTATCCAACTATGCAAAAAGTGCCGGTACCCTTAGTTCTCTGAATATAAGTCCATCTCACATGCTACGACTCTGTCGCAATATTTCACTGATAATCACCACAAATATATTGTTTTTCTTCAAATGAAATGTGTAACTTGAAACTTTTCAACATTTATCATGTGAAACAATAAAACTGTCTGCTGAACCAATATTTACTGACACTCCATTGCTTCTTCATGAGAAAATAAACTTCAATTAATAAATCATTTACTTAAAATTCAAATTCCAACTCATAAAGTGAACTGAAGAACTTTATGACTTCGAACATAATTTTGTAGATAAAAGTGCTTCAACGAGACACTCCTACGCAACGTTTCTTAGTGACGAAACTTTCGCTTCTCTTCAGAAACTTACTGACGAAGGAAACACTTGAAATTTTCCATTTTCCAAGTCTCATCGTCCCGAATAAATCGAAATTCTCTCATTTTACACAATTACCTTCTAATCGACAATGAAAACTTTCTCCATCTAGTCCTTGCAGGAGGCGACTCCCGACTCCATGGCCACTTGAAAATCTCATAAAAGGGATTTTTAATTAAATGCGCACAGGATTTCTAGTCCCCTCTACCGCCACCTGGGTCCATTAAGGTGGTTTTCCAATTAACGCGTATCCAACCTGTGTACACTCGAAAGACCTAAAGAGAAATAGATATTAGCTGTCAGCAGCATAGAGTCCTGCGTTGAATCTCATGTCCTCAGGATTATCATTCAAACATGATTTGCATTAAAGCTCTTTCGCTCTCTCTCTCTGTGTCTTTGTGTGTCTAGGTTAAAGAGGATGTACTTTCAATTTCAATTAAAATGTCAAAGTGTCAAAGCTAAATCAGCATCACTCACCCGACAGTACGTCAATTGCAAGGATAGTTGCTCATTTCCTGGCCCATTGAAAGGTGGCTACCATTTTGATGTTCCTCTTTCCTTTTATATCTTTTCTATGTACCTGCTTTAATGCATTATAATTGTAGAAAATAGAAAGTCCCTTGACTGTTGTGCAGGAAGGTGCTATGGTGAGTGGAAAAGGATATCCACCGTCTCTCTTAAACATTTATTGCGTCGCGTCGGGCTGTGATGATAAATTATCCTTTGAGGGGATACATAGATACGAGTACATATACTTGGGCGCTTGTAACCTGTCTATGAATGTTGTGCGAGTTTCATGACAAATCCGGGAAAAACATACTCTATGATGCCCCGAAGGATGTTTCAACTTCAAGACAGTGGCAGCACTCAACCGATGGCGACGAGTGTGCTTTGATGGAGTGCCAAGGAGCAGGCAACATCCTCCATTGAAATGTTGTTGATCCTTGAATGAGACCAGCAGAAGAACAGAGGGATGAAATGGACATTTTATTTCTTAATGGAAGAAACAATGGAGAAAAGTCGTAAAGGATGTTCGATACGATAGAAGAACTTTGTAAAGATGACTGAAAAGGTAATCGCCGCACTTAAATGTGTCGTCTTCTGTCAATCACTGCGCGCGGAGAGGGTTGTACTTTATTTCTTAATTCTCGTAGACTCTTGGCATCGAGTGCTGGCGGGTTTGTTGACTAATGATGCGACTTATAACGGGAGGTGTCCTTAGTCCTTTGGCGAACTTGTTGCACTTTAAGCTTTGTGGAAAATGAGATTGGGTGTTTCTTCTCTAAAATGTGTACGCTTTGGGCGCTCACAATTTTTTTTAGATTTCATTTGGATGACTATAGCCAGTCCAGAAGAAAAAGTTACAATTTGACTCCAACTTTCAATCACTTAAAGGTTTATTGCATATCTGCAGTGATGAGATGTATAATCTTCCAACCTTTGTGACTAAGAAGGCATATCAAAAGCTGCCTTTCGTTGACCTTTATAGCCAGCGCAATATCTCTCTTAGTCATCCCCGGTTGTTGGTTAACAGGCGACG
Source organism: Chalcosyrphus nemorum (assembly GCA_949716465.1). NCBI lineage: Eukaryota > Metazoa > Arthropoda > Insecta > Diptera > Syrphidae > Chalcosyrphus > Chalcosyrphus nemorum. The sequence goes on from OX454334.1 coordinate 28,080,832, forward strand.
TTTGCACTTTCTCTGTTCTTCTTCTTGCTTAAAGCAGAGCTTGCATCACCAAGTTAAATGAAATTTGCTCGTTTTCGTAAAAACCCGAAGTAGCACTCACAGATCACAGCTTTTCGTGCAATTACCTACCACATTCCCTCCGGGTTCTTATCTCAACTTCAGGACCTAAGCCTAAAGTAATCAGCGCTTGAAATAGTGATGCACTGGTAACTGGACACCTATCCTGGTGTCGGTCTACTCTTGGACTTATTGGTCCTTTTAACGAATCTAAGTAAGTTCATTATGTGTGACTCTATTGCCTCTGGAATGCCAGAAAAGAATCTGCAGGCTAGACTTAGCAGGCGTTATCCCTCAAGGCAGTAACATAGCAAGTGTTTGATTGAGTCTACCTCCTCCTCGTTCCAACAGCTTCTGCATAAGTCATTGGACTAGCTGCACCCATACGGATTGAGTGTCGATCCATTGTCAGCTAAGTTTTTGGTTTGGTTTTATTAAATTTTGGCCACAAGGCAAGTTTCTCTCTTTGATGTTGTCAATGATTCCGTACAGTATAGATCTGTCCGCCTCAGCAATGTTCATAGCCGACAATATTCTTGCAAAATCATCTGCCTTTTCGTTCCTTTCTAGATTGCTATGTCCAGGTACCTCGCAGTTGGATTATATAACGTTCACCCATTGTCCATAGGTATTTTGTTGTGCCCATAGTCGGCTTGTTTTCACATGTTGGATTCCCTCAGTCTGCGGGTTCCTTTTAAGGAACTTCCTGCAATGGACAAATCCAAAAGGTTGAGATGGTAAATCACTCTGAACCTAGGTTATGGTGCGATTTTAATCACTCCCTTGATGCAAATTGTGTATTAATGTTGGTGATCCGCAAATGATGATAACTCTAATGATCGCGAGTGCAATCCCCATTTTCTTCCAAATGTCCTTTCGCAGGATATTTTTCTTCTATATTCCTTCTCCAAGTTAGCTTTTAGTCGCGAACGACTCCGATACATATACATCTTTCGCCTCAGTTCAGAGATTTACAGTGGACGATTGAAGTTGATCTTCCTCTTCTTAGTGAACAAAAGTCGATTTCTCACTCCCAAGAGGTAGGACAGTGAATAAACTTTGATGTTACCTTTTGCCATTCGAACCTCGACCCCCCCAGCACTATCGACGCACTAACTTATGAGCCACGGCACCAAAGGAAAAGGGTTCAAGTCAATATGTATTCTGATATGACATGCAGCATTCCATTCAATTGCCTTTGATTCAAACAAGCTATCTCTAAAGATGAATGTATCGCCACAGGTTGTTTTACAAACACATAGAATAAAAGGGGATATGAAGACCCTTACATAGAGATGATGTGGTGGTTTTTGCAACTCATAATAGGTTTCAATATATGTACATGTATTCTCCGTGGGTGGTGTCAAAAATATCTGGAAGAATACTATGAGATTTTCGTCTTCTTTTGTAATTCACAGTATTTTTTCGCGGTCCATTTTAAAATACACTAACTGCCTGGAAAGGATTGGAGTTTAACCTTATCCACGCAAACTTTCAAACAGATTTTGTTTGGATCCTTGTTATTCAACTAAGGCCAACATATGATCTCATCGGTCTACCACCAAAGTCCGCCCTAAATAAAATATTTTGAGTCTAAATTCTAGAGATGAAATTTTTGTATTTAATTTCAGTACTTCGTCAAATTTATTCCCATAATGTCGTTAGAAGAACACCCTTATTCATGTAGCGACTACCCGCGGTAAAGGAAATTTCTTCGGCGAACAGCCCACAAACATTTGTGTCTCACACTCCATAATTTAGTATCGGTAATTCCCTTCGGTTATTGAAATTCAAATTTGATTACACACACACATAAATAAATCCCACTATAAATACACTCGGGGAAACGTCAAGGTGTTGTACGCCTTTCTAGGATAAAAACCCCCACACATGATGCTTTTGAAAAATTTTCACTTTGCCTCAGGAATTCAAATCGGAAACGCCTCTAATCAGATGAATATTAAAATTGAGTAGGGTGTGTGTCTACCCAGCCTGGGGGTGAATTCTAGAATCAACCTCGATATGGGGTACAAGTCCCAACGAATATCCCTATAAATCACTAGGATAGAGCGGGAAAAAAAAAAACATTATTTCTGTTAGCCATTGCAGCCCCTGGGGAGAATATACTCTGCGTTAAAGTAACTTTCGATTTCTCTCTCTCAAGAGTCCTTGAAATCGAAGTAAACTTTCGAAAGACTCGTTGTGATTTGTATACTTATGTATGCTTGGAACTAGGTTGCGATTAACTTTCATTCTTAACCCTTCCAAACAGAGTAAACCAATTCATTCCTGCGAGATATAGAGAGTGCGGGAATACTAAAAGCTTTTTACGTTTCTACTCCAAACGTGAAATCGTTGAGACAATACGCTAGGATACACATTGCCATTAAGCCATTGTTGGCAAATGGAAAATCCCTCGAAGCGTACAACCGTAATGACATCAGGACTAAACATCGACCACGTAAGGGAAATTTCATTGCGATTTGTCGTTCCTCTGCTTCCCGTCTACTTGGTGTTCTTCCCCAATTGCATAAGATTACACGGAATGTGGATTAAAAACGAGGGGGAGACAAATTCTAGCCTGGCAAACGAATTTCGACAACACTGCCTCGAGGGGTTGTGAACGTGTATGAAGGGTGGAGCTGGCGGCGGCGTCGTTCTCGTCGTCGTCGAATTAAATAAACACTTGTCTCCAAATTGCAATTAAATTTAATCAAGCGTTTTGTAGTACTTTAAGTGTGTCTTGGATGTAATAATACAATAGAGAGGATTAGGGGCTGCATTAAATTGCTGTAAATCACATAATCGAAGGAAATTTCGTAAATTATGGTTTGGAACGAGGTGCGAAAGCAATAAATAATGGTGAGAGCTGTTTGGTTTAATCCCGTCGAGATTAGACATGAAATACAGATGGTCTGCAACGGTCGTAGATATTCAAAAATAACCTTTTGTTTTTGTTACAGGAGAACGGAAATCCAGAAAAATAAGTGAATAAAGGGTTTTCCAATAGGGATTTCCCAACTTTGACATATGACTGCGGCCACATTGTTCAAGCTACATCTAACAAATTTAGTCTGTTTTATTAAATCTGTTTTGCCAAATTGTAATGTTCAACAACATGTGCAAATGATTCAATTGCATTATGATAGTGGGTCTTTTGTTCAAACAATATTTCTAGCACTTCGCCCATTTTACGGTCGCTATAATCGTCCTTCCGAGAGGACTATTCGCAACGTGATGGATAAATTTAAGTACACCGGTTCAGTCAAAAATCGATGAAACGCAAGATCTGCCGAAAATATCGCCGCTATCCGTGAGAGTGTGCAGGATCATCCGAGGCATTCAATTGCACGCCACGCACAACAACTCGGCCTTTTGCAGACCACAAATTGGCGAATTTTGCGTCATGGCTTGGTCTTGAACCCGTACTAGGTTCAACTGATCCAGGAGCTCAAAGTTAATGCCCATTGACTACGCTGTTTCTTCGATGACTGGGTTCTCGAGCAGTTGGAAGTTAATTCCAATTTCGGTCAAAGAATCATATTCAGCGACGAGGTTCATTTCTGGTTTAATGGGTTAGAATATCGACACACTTTAGTAACAATTTTTTCAGCATTTTTACATTCTTTGCATAGAAAATTCACAATTCAAATAATGTCCATGCCCCCCTCGGTGGCGCGCCACTGCTTTAGACAATCAATAATCTCTACCATTGAAAAGGCAGTGTGCTATCAAAATTGCGTCACAAAGTCTGGCCGTTTAAATAGTGTCCATGTTGTCTAATAAATTATTGATCTTCTCTGACAGAAATATTAACTCTTTCGCATCCCCCCCTTTGTCACAAGCTGCTCTTCCCCACAACAGGACGTGAATATTTTCTATATACTAAAGTTAGCAAAATTGTTGTCGCACACTATCAAGCCTCCCCTATATGCTCTTTCGCTAGAAATTGTTTTCCTTAAATATGCGTACCCTGGAACACTCAAATGATGATGATGATGTAAATTGTATTCTTTCATTATGCAATAGTGCCATGTCACCGTTAACCTTCTCTTAAGCTCCACTACAGCGCTAAGTGTTATGTTGATTATACAGTTTTTAAACAGCACAAAAGACTTTTCGTCCTACCCCGTACCGTACGACTGTTATTAAAACTCCCTTTTGTTGATCCTACTTTTAAATTTAAATTTACACAGAACCACTGCTATTACACTATTATCCGGGGCACCTTGTTTCCGTAATCCACAATTTAGCTCAGCAAGAATTACAAGCCCATTGCCCTATTTTATAATAAACCAACGACCGGAAGCCAATTACATATTCATCCCCATTTTATGAACCAGCTCAGCGACCAACCCATTCAAGAAAAAAAAAAAAAAAAACTAAAGGACATGCATGAGTTTTTCTATACATTGTATGTGTCCTTCCATTAGTATACCTACAGTGACTTTTAGTTTACCATGACATTGGCAACCAAAATATAGAAACCACACACTGGGAGAAGAAATAAAAAATCCACCTTCATGATTTATTGAGTTAGAAGGGAAGTCCCTTCGAAACACATTCCTGTGTTACGGTACAAATTGAAACTACAAAGCGAAATCAAATTCATTCGTCGCTGTCACTGTTGCTGTTGCTGGTGCTGTCGCTCCCAAAAAATCCAAGCCAGGGTCTTTGAGAAATATAAACCTCTTTGAAAACACAGAAACCACTTGAGAGTGCATGTCCTTTTTTTGGTTTGTTTCTACCCTTGGCAACCGTTTCTGTCGTCGTACATTGAAATAAGCATACCCAAGCGAAATCGTTTTTCGTTCTAACCTCAACGCTTTGGACGTGTGTATGCGTGCTTTTTTGTGTTTCCTGGTTTGGAATCCTTGTTGCTGTTGTGCTTGAATTTTAAGTGCATTCAGAATAAAGAAGTTTTAAATTATTATTTCTTTTTTGATCCCTTGACTTGAGCATAAATTTTGATATTTTGCCTGGAGTGTCCTTTTATAAAATGTGAACGAATTCAATTTTAATGAATTTTCAAATAATCCCCGGCAGAAAGGACACTGCTCATAATGTATGGTATACGTTTGGTAGTTGCCATTAACACTCGTAAATATTAATAATGTCCTTTTTTATAGCTCATAATTGGAGTTGACGTTGGGGTTCTATTGAGGATATGAAGGACACCACGGATAGGGTGGCCAATGTTGGTATTTTAATATTAGACGCTGTTACAGTTGTTATTACTTCTATTTAAATGCTGATGGGTAAAATAAATATCCTTTGGGTGTGTGGATAATTTGTTCATATTAACTATGCCCGCCCACCCACGGTTGCTCTGTTGGTGAGGACATTTGCAACGTATGTCAGGATATGATGAGAAATTATAATTATATTTTAGGTTAGTCAGTTCGTCATCCCTTACCGAATGCTGGGTGTGAGTGTGCTGTTCGTTTTGATTTATCGCGGCAGGATAACGAATTACTTCTGTACAGCATTCATTCACTATTCAGATAGTGACCTTTTCCTCATTCGTTTTGTAAAAGACTGGGGATCCTTTCAGTTTGTGTGTGTTTTCGGGGTGGTTTTTGAAAATTTAAAATTGGATGTGGGAAAATGAATGGGTGAAGGATTACAGCTAGATGGATGACATATTTGATTGTCGGGACATTTTGTGGCATCTGACCTTATTTTTTTTAAATTAGGGTCGAGGTCTTTACCAGCGGTGACAAATCACGTAATTTTAATTCGAAAGTAAGATTTTTTAATGCTATCAGCATGCCATTGAAACTAGAAGGAATTAGTATATTTGAAGGAAGTGCTGTCGAGCATGGTTTAAGCTTTAAGAATGGTTTTGCTGTTAAAAGACACATAAATCAGGTTTTTTTCTTTACCCTCCTCGTGAATAAGAGACTGAGAAGCATATTTTAGCCTAAAGAATGCATGTCATTTCGTCCAAACGAAGCATAAATTCGACCCAAGAATAGCTAACACCACTGTGACGAATATAGCAAACATCTGGCGAAATCCTTCCTTTCGATAAGGGATATCCTTATGCTTTTAATCCAGCACTCACAAACTTCACTCCTTCAAAATATCAATCTTATTCTTATAATCTTATGCAGGATCATCTACCACTGGATATATATACTGTATAAACATACAGGAGACAAGTAAATCCCGTTTTGGTCCCACTTTGCTAATAAGACAGCAGGCCCAGTGATATTCCTAATATGTTCTGAAAGCTGACCAGATAGCAATGATATATTTTCCGATTCTTATGCGTTAGCAGCTGTCAAAGTTACCATTGACATCCAGCTGTCAAAATTGTCAGTAATGTTTGCCATTTCATCATGCTTGCCAAACGTCCGGAAATTATTGAATGAAATGGTCGAAATTCCGTCAACGTGAATTCCGTTTTGAGGTTGGTCGTCATCATGGTTTCAGTGTGCAGGTAATTCTCGGCACAGTGAAAAAGTTTGGGCATGAATACACCCTGTTGAATGCTAAGCCACCAACCAACTGGTGCCTCGGGTCTAGAGCAATGTCAACTGATTTTCTGAGGCCAAAACTTGACAACACTGCGTTGCGTGATAAACAAGCGACGTAGTGCTCGAAATTGTGAAATAAGGCGATCGTTCACCAATTAGCGACTTGACACCACTTGATTATTTTCTCTGAGGCTACGTCAAGTCCTTAGTCTATGCTAAAAAGCCGACTACTTTGGATAATCTCGAGGCCAACATTCGAGACGCTATTGCCGGAATAGCGCCGCATATATTGGATCGACCGCTTGTAGCACTGCCAGCGCAGCCGCGGCAGCCCTTTGAAAGCCATTTGAAAGATATACTGTTAAATGTAATAATGGCGTAAATACAGCTTCAAAATAAAGCCAGAACTAAAATTATATCTCACACCATTGTTGTTCTATTTAAATTTGTTTTCCTATCATTCTTATCTGGTCATCCTAAAGCAATACATCGTATCTTAACATGGTGATGATTTCTGAAACTTCAAGTCAATAGACTATTCAACACGGCTTTCATAAAAATCTTGTTATATACATATGAATGTATCTACTAGACTGTGTATTTTAAGCTCCCTGCAACGCAAAACTTCTGCAATTCTATCCTCTATTTTTGCATGTAAACAACCAGCTGTTGGGAATCCATTTCTTACAACTAATCCATTTCACAGGCCAATATATCAATTTATTCGGTTTTAAATATGAGCTACTGGCAAACCACTATATTGAATTGATGGAAAACCCAGTATTTGTTTAAAATGCCACCAATATCGGTGAAACAAAAACCAATCATCTAAACACATGGATGCATTTCATTTTAGGAGTGCTATTTTCATTTAAAATAAAAGTGGTGACCCGATCAAAATGTGAATCTCTCGAATCATTATTCCGCTCCATCTGCCACAAATTCCATTCACTTTTTTTATTTCAATGGAATCTAAAAATAGTTATTGTTCGAATCCACCTTCCGTGCATGGAATTGGCTTAATAACCTCTATTTGTAGACAAAAGCCGTGAATTTTATTTCATATATTTGATTCGATTTTCGAGGCGAAAAAAAGATTAAACGACCTGCATCCCGATGCATGGGAAAATTCCATTAAAAAGCATTTTGTAGAAATTGCATTTTGAAAAGCATTCTGCTATGCAAAGTGCACAACAAATCTGTGCTCTACCCCACATGCCTGCATGGGTATACTTTACCCTTTTCATTTTCCACTTCTATAGATATAAACCCTCGCGTTCGACTCCTTTTCATCCTCATCGTCGCAGATATTTCATTTTTTTTATTATAAATTTAAATCGATGTCACATCTTTCAGTGGCATGACGATAACAGGGCGCAGGAGGACGAAAAAAAAAAAAAGAAAAAAAGGTGCAAACAAAACCGCCCCTGACTCCCATCGCTTGCTCGATGGCGGCGCTCTGAACAACCCTGAAATTCACACATGAACGGGGATGTTAAGTAAACCTGAACTATACTCATTCTTCGTTTGTTGCTGCTCCATATATTTTCGTCAGCGTCGACATGCTTCTTTCAGACGCTCAATGTTTGCCAGTCTCCTTGTAGAGCACGTCTATACAAGGACTTTCTTTTTTGTATTATTTTTTTTTTGCCAGCCAGCCCACCCTCCTCGTCTGTATTCACAGTTGCGATTCAACACTCAGGTTGAATTTTAAAACTTTAAAGATGCTACAAACACGGTTGTATCTATCTCTACAGAGGATGTCATCACCGTTTGCCAAGGTCTAATCCTTTGCACAAACATTATGCTGAGATGCAAACAAACAGGGGACAAAAAGGAGAACTTTCTAAACGACATAATGAATGACGTAACAAAAAAAAAAAAATTACAAAATACCTTCTGACAGTTTTCGAATCCACAATGTGAAAGCTGGGTAAGCCACCAACAAAAGGATCGTCTGCCGTTGGTCCCGACTAATCTTTAGTCATTCCCGAAATTGCTGTTTACAAATTTAAATTTACTACATAACATGCGAGGGTACCGTCAGAAATGGGGATTAATTTTTCATTAAGCATTATAGTATGGCAACCACGATAACCACAATGTGTCCCTACTACGTCGAGGAGTGTTCCATGAAACAATCTCACATCGGGCCTAACCCAACATGACCCAAATAAAATTGAAGTTTAAAATATGTGAAACTTAACATTCCTATGACTTAAGGACCATTTAAAGTGCACGTCTGGAGGACCGCACAAATTCAATTAGACTTGACTACGCGGTTCAGTGCTTGGTTGGGGCCGCTCAACCAAGATACATTCCTAATTAGTCGTGTTGTGCAAATTAGCGTGCGGATTAATTAGTTTCTTCTTGAAGAGCCAGTTCTCTAGTCGTTTATGCATGACTGGAATTTATCTAAGGCATTAGCTAAATTAAAATTTGAGAAGTTATACGGGTGGATCATACTGACGTGGGTTAACAAACTACACAGTTACAAGTAGTTGGAATGTAAAACTTTAAATGAGATACTTTTCATCTATAGAGCACTCAATTTGCATCTGAATACGGGGGCAGAGTGGTGTAAGAAGTTTTAAAGTTATTTGCATTGTTCTAGTCATGCGTAGCACTCAGGTTATCTGCCGCTGGACCAATTAGGCCTCAGGCAAGCATCATCTGACCGCTTGAACTCCACTCTTGGTGGAATGTGTCATCTCGTCACCTCTCTGGGTCTTAGTTATTGAGGCTATACTAAAGGAACTATAGTTCATCACTGCCTATGCTGACGACACTATGAACAAGGTAATTTTTAAGGTGTACGGCCCACACAGTGGTTAGTGCATTGGACTACTGCTCAAGGGGTTCCCAGTTCAAATCCAGAAAAATACTATCTAAATTATTTCATAGCTTCCGAACATGTGACAAACGTCCAAGCCCTTCGGATACGGCATAAAACTTTAGGTCCTTTCTATATAAGTACAAAAATATATCCCGCACAACATGTCACAGTTGTGAGAAGCTAAGCCTTAGCCCTCTATGGCCTGCTTATGCGCTAGTACTTTTTTTTGTTTTAGAAGTGACAGAATGGAGTCAGCCCTCACGAAGTTGAAGAAGTGAGTTGAGAACTGCGGACTCATCGTCTCTCCTGTGAAAACATCCTTAAGACCGCCGAAACTAGTCAGACCTACATACACATGGGACTCTTGTCTGGTGAGGGCACATACACAGTCGCATGCAGCAAGAATTTCACTAGGTATATGTACTATATACACAAATCTTCGTGGACAGTCAAGCAGTACTCAGCACACTAGACAGTCTCCAAATGCACTAGATAGATGAAGTCACTCGTTCCATATAGATGGAAACGAGCTACTAGTGTACTCACAGCGTATGGTCATCAGAGCTTTAAAGTACTTAAGTATTGCAGGATCTCTCAAGTTCAAGTACTTGGTACTGGTACTTATATTTCACTATCCTGGTACTGGTACTTGAAAAAGTTGGAAGGACAAGTATTTTTCAAGAATTTAGATCCAAGTACTTGAGAATTACTTGCAAGTACTTGAGTAATAGTTTCAAGTACTTATGCAGGACTTTCTAGACTATGTTTCAAGCGAATCGTAGAACAAATCAAGTAATTGATAGTACTGCTTAAGTATTTTGGTACTTAAGTATGTGTTACTTGGTACTTGTGACGAAGTACTAGAAAAAATACTGGTACTTGCCTCTTTTCAAGTATCAGTACCAGAGTACTTCTAATGGTTCTTGTACTTGAAGTTGAACAGCTCTGATGGTCATCAATGACGGACTGAAAGCCTTCTGTCAATGAACAGACACGACATCAACTTACCTGATTACTGGAGGAGCTGCCATGACAGAAACTGTCAAGCACCTTCTTCTTCTGTTTTATATTGGTCGCTCTCCCTATCAGGAAATCAGACTTGGTGCAAGTCAAACACGCGAATGTCTTAAGTTTTGTCTTGATTTGACATCTGTTTTTCTTAGTTTTTAAAGACAATCTGGCTCATCAGCAAAATGTGTCTTCACCAAAAATTGCTTGTTACATTTATTGTGCGTCCTTTTTACGTCATGAAACGTATTTGCATAAGTAATTCATCAGTTTAAATTATCAAGCTTTGCTTTCAAATCCTAAATCTTCATTTGTATAATGTCCTACGCCTTTTAGGGTATAAATGTCCTTTTCTACAATAAATTATTCACAAATGTCATGATTCTTGAATTCTCAAATAATAATTGGCCCCATTTTTCAATGTGTCCGACAACCGGCACAATCAAATTTGATTGATTTAATCATGAGTCATGAATAAGCATTCTCTAGGTCACTCTCTGTCGAATACGCAACAAAGCAAAGCAAAAAAAAAACGAATTCAAAACTTTATCACGGCAATCAAACAAATTCATCTATTCTGCCAATTGAAAATCCAATTAAGAAAAAAATTATAATTTTATGTCAGGGAAATAAAAAGATCTCCTTTTGGGTAAGAGAATTTTTTGTGAGCGTAAATTCCTGGGCCAAGAAAACGGCTATATAATAAATATTTATGATTAATTGTATCACGAGTATTTTTATTTATTTTTATTTTTTTTTTTTTTTCTAGCAATTTCAAGAGAGGACGGCGACGATTCACACCACCACCATCATCACCATCACCACCATCATAGGGGTGGTCATGGACACAATCACGGTAGCAAAGTTCCCTACAATGGATACAACTCCGAGGAGTATCTGGACAGACTGGAGCCGAATGGTAACATCCCAGCCGATAAATCAAATTGTAGATATGGGGGTAAGTTTTTTTTTCCCATTGTTTCCGCTGTCGTCGTTTTCTGTGATGTTTACTTGACTTTTCTTTTTGTTTTTGTTCCTTTTCTCGTGTTGTTATGGTCGTATTGTGAGTTTATATTTTTATTTCTATTTTTTTTTTTTTGGTTTTCTGCACAATCAGAGATCATACAAATTGAGAAAGGATATCAAAGTTTTATACGTTTTTTTTTATCTGCTTTTGGTCATGTTGTTTTCACTTAAAAATGTTTCGTCAGCGCGCAGTAGAGAGGGGTGGGTTCGAAAAATTACCCAATGCAGCAGATTTTAATTTCCTTCATCATCTGGGTTTATTTTTATTTGGTAGACTGTTTTTTCCGGAAACATGTGTTTTGATCCTTTTTTTTCTGTGTAATGAAAAATCAATCGTTTGAACAGTATTTTGTTGGTACGAGTGTTGTTTTGTACAGTGTGCTCAACAAGAACACAGAGCGCAGTTTCATTCTTAAGAAAACCTTTCCTGAGACTCAATGGAAATGGGATGATAGAAGTAGTACTAGCTAGCTGAAGTAGCTTAGCCCAACCTAGAAATGTCTCTAAAACTAGTGAACGTATGTAGTGTTTTTTCCCCAGGCAGAGAATCTAGTCGTGCTCGAGGCTCGAGTCATCATGGTAGGCAAGTCGCTAGAGTTTTTTGTTATGAAATCTGAGCTAGACAGGGATTGTCCCACAATGCATAGAACAGCGTTAGATTATATTGAGTACCTGCACACTGCGATATATAGGGCAACGAATGAAACTCCAGAAAATCTGGGGAGTTTCCATTAGGGAACATTATCGACAGCATTAAGACACCTATTAACGTTGTGCCAGGACAAGTATTTCCAACAATATTTACAAAGTGGCTAATCGCTAATGGGCTAATCTGGAAGGACCCAAGGTATCCAAAGCCTTAGTGCCGTAGATCACAAATCAAAGCTTAAATGGAATAACTTTTTGGACATTCTCCCCAGATTAGAAGATTATCATAAACGAACATTTGTAGGTTTTGGAAGACCTACACGCATATTGTAAGGACAATTATAGAAATCGATCAATATTATTGTAACAAGAATTTTTACCCAAGTACAGCAATTAAATTTAAAAATCAATTTTTCTGGTTCCCGAGAACTATTTTTTTATTAAAATAAAAATTTAATTAAACAATTACACTTTTTCTACAAAAATCTAGTACAATTTCTATAAGCTCAGCTTAGTCTCTTCACTGGCTGTCAAAGCTTCTTATAAAACTCTTCCTCTGAACTCACTGACACCTCGTTTTATTTCGGCCATTATTTTCCAGGCGAATTCCAATACACCCAATTCGCCGTGAGAAATCTAGTTGTTAATGATCTACCCAATACCAGATCAGTAGGGCAATCAAGTGCCTGGGAGATGTGGTTTAGGTTACATTTTGCAGTTTAGGCTCATCATAAGAATCAAAATGGGTAACCCCATAACCTCATTTTAACCAGGCTTAACATATTAGCTTTGGCCTATTCAAATATTCTTCCGAAGTCACGCAAGTTGCTCTTTTTATTTCTTGAGTCTCAGCTTCATTAAAAACCACACATTTTCTATTTTATAGCATTTGAGTGGCCAATTCATTAGTCCAAGTAGACAGTTTCGTTGTCGCTACAGTCTCTTTCAATCACTTATCGTACGGATCACTGTCGTCCATATTTTTTGAAGAAATAATCACTAAGCATTGCTCTTATCTGCCTTAACATCCAAACTGCTTTCATAAGAGCACAACCCTTAGATCCCTTCTGCTCATAGTTGTTGTCTTGCGAATCTAGAATTTGACGCTTTAAATGCTCTTATGGCCCAAAATTTAGTTTACTTTCTTGATAAGGGAGCAGTTTTGGTCCTCCCACTCTGGATCATAAGCTCGCCTAAAGGGGAACAACTTTACTTCGTTGTTTATGCGTAGGGATGCTCTTTTTTTCAATTGCATTTGATTATGTTTTCCCTATTTACCTTCATCAAACTGCTTTTGTTACAACAAAAAATCTACAGTGCCACAAGTGTACCGACTTTGGCCTGTCTTCTTACATAAGTAGGTGTACCCTAAATTCTTGAAGTGGGGTTAGTGTCACGCTGTTTATGCCTCCGACACATCAATTATTTTCAAATTCATTACTCAAAGTCTCCATTATGATTTTGAATAATAATGTGGGAAATGAGAAGGTCTCCTTTTGTTGTCTCTCTATTTTGAAGGAAGACATCATGTCCCCCCACAACTGCTAGGAAATTTAATCCCACTACCCACGTCAATCATTAGTCTTACAAAATAGTCCTGCCTTGTTGAGGAGACCCACCTACTCCATTAATTAGACACACATTCAAACCCTTAAAGGTACAAATCCCTTTGTTTGCTAATGCCATCCCAAGACAAAGAACTTTTAGTAAAATTAGAAATTTGATCTGTCACTTGCCAATATCTTTTACCGTGTTGTATTCTATGGGGGGCGCAGCCCCTTCTTTGTATTGGTATCACATTGCAATAGTCTAGTAGAGAGCTACCCTTAATGTTATCGGATGATGTCGTTGTCTTCCAGGACATGTCATTCATTAGGACAAGTACCCATCATAAGTCATTTTTAATAAAGAAAAAACCATACACACATAACATATCCGTCCTGCAGGACTTTTTACGCAGAACAGCGGCGGCGGCGGCAGCGATGACGGTTACGATGATGATAATGACAACAAAACAGCAATTTAACAGAAAACCACAAAGGGTTCTTGCCACTTGCAGCAGCACATAAGGGGGTGTGTAATCATCGTTGTTGTTATCATCCATCCACTTACTAGGACTCTCTTCTGATTTTCCCCTGTATCCTTTTCAAGGCGTGTATCACACGCAAACCTATTGTTCCTTGTACACACTTACACTCAAGCTTATATTCATAATTAATTTTGAAAGTTGTGCTCTGCTCGTTTTAAAATGGAACAGCTTCATGTAATCGGAGGAGCGATGTGGCAGAACGGATGAAAAGTTCCCCTCCACCACCATCACCAACAGAAGCGATAGAAGCACTTTGCCATAACTGACAAATGGCATTAATTAGGTGCAGGGTGAAAAGTTTCAGTGGCTTATCATCATATGTATGCTCCATGCTCATCATCATCCCTGTTGGCCGCGTAGAATGTGACACACACGCACGGGTGCTAAAAATTTCAAAAACACAAGCTTTTTGTGGAAGGAGGAAGGGGGCTCACTCAAAAATTAATGAACATTCCCCGTAACAAATGGCAACATTCTTAACTACTTTATGGATTATTTACTGTTTTTGGGATGAATTTTATGTGAATGTGGGGTAAATTAGAATTGCCTACCTCCCCAAAATGGGGGAGGCATAAGCCCGAAATGAGGTCATTCAATTGCTGTGAAGTACCAAAGTAGTTATCCCAAAATGTTCCATGCGAATGAGCATCTACTTTGGATGATAGGAATACAAAAGTCAATGGGATGGAGAGACGAATAAAATCTTAATCGTTGTTAAAAGTTTTGACTGTTAGATTTCTGTCAACGTAATTGTGTCGCAAAAATATGACAGTTGTTGGAGTTGTTTGTAAACTTTGAAGAAACTACAAATGAAAAGTTATTCTCTGGTAAATTTAACGCGTGCTCTGAATTATCATATTGTTGAGGGAGTGCGCGTTCTCTGTCAGATAAGAAGGGAATTGGGTGGAGAAAATTTGTCAAAAACAGAGCCAATTACAAGACTGTAGCAGTGGTGCCAAAGAACATGAATATATGCACCAGTATATTGAGGAATAAAGAATAAAAGTACTTGAAAAAAAAAACCTTGTCTTTGTTGTGCTCTTGAAACTGTTTGAAGCGTTCTATCGATCGAGTGATAGAAAAGGTGACCCAAATTGATCAAATTGAACTTTTGCTTAACAAAACAGAATACTCCACGATGAAATCGGCACCATAAACGAAAAAGACTAATGGCATTTTTCCACCAACAACGCACGCCGCGACGTATGAGATTGTTCGGAAGGCGTTGCATTCTGCATTGATTCTGTGAATTGTTTCTATCTTTCGGGAGTATAATTTGGTAGTCATAGCCCCGGGCCATATTTGGGAGCCTTTTCTTTTGCTTAGGTCCTCCAACGTTTGGCATGATCCTTGGCAGAGCAGCCGTTGTTCTCGCTGCCTTCTTGGCTGCATGTTTCAGATATTTCTTAAAAGTAAACTTTGCATCTCACTCTTACAGTCTCCATAAGCTGTCTGCTGCTGATAAGTACAACCTCCGTCTTTTCCTCTGCTAGCCAGTCCTGTACCATCCTGATGGCTCATTGCAGTCATGCTTTAATTCTTCAAGAAGTTTGGCCACTACAACGATCAACATATCGTCCGCGAAGCCAATTATTTACAAGGACCTCATAATTGAAAGTTTAAGAACGTTGTCGTACATAATATTCCATAGTAGTGGACTTAGCACGGAGCCCTGGGGGACACCGCCTTTGACGTTATACTGCCTTATCCCGTCGTCTTCATGACCAAAGTACAATGGATTTCCCTTTGCCTTAAATATATCCTGGCATGGCATGACCACAGTGAAGTTTCTGGTCATCCATACCTTATGAGAAAATCTGTCAAATATCCGGTGGTATCATTCTTATTCGCTTCTGCCATAGAGACATACATATGTGTATCAAGAGAAGAATCATAATGTAAAAGGATCATAAAAGTGTTACCTCTTAATTTACTTGGTTGAGTTTCTTTGCAAAAAGTCATAAAATAAAAGGCTTTACTTCGTTTGACTTCTAAATATTCCTGTCAAACAAAGACAGAGAGCTCCTCTGTATGTACTCGTAGTACTCCGACAAAGGATGGCAAGGTTAAACGCTCGGAACAGTGTTAAACCTGGTACTTGTGTGCGCGCCAGCAGTTTAGTTAAATATGTTCTGAAAAATTAATTTTTTCTTCTTCACTGACATTCATAACGTAGCTTACAAGAAGGGTTGCTCCTGCATAAAACTGTGTGCAACTCGTAGGATGCCATTGCCATCCAGGAGAATTCACCTACACACAGTAGAGCTTAAATTCAATCTTACCACTAAGTTAATATGACCGAAATCATTTATGCCACTGTTGCTAGTTGCATCCTCTGTCGCGACGGAGGAGCCTCCTCGAAGTTTTCTAAAGTATTAATGAGTTCACATTCTATGGCATTGAATTTAGAAGCAAACTTTTCACGAAATAAGGATAGCTCCCTACTGAAGTTGGGTGGAACAAAAGCGCACACCTATTCAGCTGAGTTGTGTAAATGATATGGCGAGGGGTATGTGGTAAAGGACTAGTCAAAAGACATGTATACTTGGCAGGTGGCAAGTTAAGACATACTCATGTTGGTAAGAGTTATAAAAATTGCAGGAACCATACACTTGGTTGTAATTATTCATGAGTTTCTAATGTGTGGCAGGTAATTTGTATAGCTTCTTATTAGCGCACACAAATAATGCATATTGCCATGGGAGCGATTGTGGTACCGGGTCTTGGGATGACGCTACAAAAAGATTGGTAGAGCTAATTACAGCAGACAGCAGCATAACCTAAGATGCCCTGGCACTAGCTGTCGCAGAATGCAGCTCGGAGAAAGGGTCGCTCTAGAGACGTCAATATTTTGATGTCGAGTAGAGAAGACCATGATCATCGAGTTGATGCCTGGATGTTGTTGTTATTCTTCTTGTCCAAATGCTCACGTCTTTTGAGCTTCTTTCAAAGCAGTTGTTTTAAAGAAGTGATGTGCTGGAAGGGTGCATTCACCCAACCGTCAATCAAGTGTAGAATCAATGCTTGACGACTGGAGTAAAAGCTATATATGTAACATCTTCAAAACTGGCGATCCTATATCTTGTAAGTGCTACCGAGGCATATTCCTGTTAAATGTCACATATACGATTCTATTCAACGTATTGTGTGAATTGTTAAAACCTTTCTGCCGCACTCTAGACCATTTGGCAAGGAGATGTGCTATCCTACGACTTCTTTAATGCATATCATGTTGGAGCATATAGTGCGTAGTGCAGGTGTAAACACGGCTAGCTAGCTCCTGGGATATGCATGCGATGGCATCATCGGAAGATCCCGCCGTAACATTCGTTTATGGTGATTGAAGAGCACGCGAAACGAGTTGGTGTTGAAGTGAATGAGGACCAAATTAATTCTCTATAGAAAGTGGGTTATGGCCCCAAGTGCTAGAGCAATTGATAAGCACTTTCGAACAAAAAATACCCCGCCGGATGTTAGGGTCTTTATGCGATGACAATCAATGAAGAAGAGGATACAATCCAGAACTCTATGAGCCGTACCGATGTAGTTCAAAAGCCAGAATACGCCGACGAAATTATCACGACCACATCGAGCGAAAAATGACGAACATCCGGTACAAGACCAAGCCAGAAAACTTAGCCTACACAACCGGAACCAGCTTGCCCGGAACCGCAGAGGATGGAAGGCAGCCCTGTCTGAGGCCGAGACTCCACTACGATCGGGAGCCATTTAAGTTAGTTAGTATTGGACACGCATATTTACTTCAGCACGAAAACGAAAAAGATCCTGTGAATTACAAACGAATTCAAAAGTCGCAGGTTTCAAATTTACCTCCACCAACTCTTTACTTCCGCCTTTTCTCTCTTCTAATCTTCCCCAACAAGTGACCTCAATTTCGTTGTGCATATCCCCACTGGCACACACTGACTAACAAAACATGAAACATCCCACTAAACAACTAATTTGCATTGAAATCAAACAAAATACGAACGAATTGAATTCCTCTTCAGTTACTAAATTAATGTTTCATAAACATCATCAGATGGTGGATGGACTAAGATTCAAACTGAAACTCACACAGAAGCATATCGAATTCAATTCGAAATATTCCACTCTATTGTGTTTCCCAATGCGAATGGAACGAAGAGAAAGAAAATCCATTCGGTTGGCCAAGACAAATTCAACCATCCAGTGTTCAATTTAACTTTTCCATTAACAATATGTTCAAGGAAAGGATAACAATAAATGGAGAAATGGACAAGAGCCAATATTGACGAACATCTGTACCCGGGGACGACTCGACAAGAGACTGGGAATTCATCGTTTTCAAGGATATTGAAACTTTAGATTGACTGCAATTGTTCGAGGATTTTATTTTTTCCTTTTCATTTATTCGCTTCATTGAAGTGTGGACAATTCACCTTTGATTGATTGTCGTCTCTTGAAGAAAAAGAATCAAAAAAATGGAAAGAAATTGCGGATTGGTTGAGTGATTAAAATTGGTTTACGTCAATAATGGATTTTGTAATAGATACTGATCAGTGGGAGTATACTGCAAGGACTCACAGCTAATAATTGTCCGGCAGATTGTACCTCCTTTGCCGCAGGTAATTGTTTGTGTTACGTGCCATTATTGCAGAAGAAAAATCAATTTCGCTTATTTGTCCCTGGATCATGGGAGGAAATGTTGATTATCTAGCTATTTTTTTTTTTTTTTTTCATTATTTTCGCATCCAATTGAACGACCTTATCCTTCTGCTGACCACACACATGCAGTGTCCGCATTGCAAGTGGTTTTTGCGTGCATCCTTTTTGCAAACCGCTGAGGTTTATTTAACCCGATGTCATCCTGTAATTTGGTCATATCCATCCACCCATGTTGACTCTGTGTCGTTCTGCATTTGTAATTACAATTATTATTCTGTCATCATCATCAGGATCATGATGAGCATTCAGAGGATGCCCACTTTCATCCACCCCATCCATGGTCAGGCCAGGAATACCCTCTCGTAACATCGGTCACATCCGATATGAGAATCGGATAATTTATTGCTTTTGTAATATACTTTGAACAATGAGGGAGGAGTCGTCGAGTCGTCCTGTGTCTAACTTGTTTTCTGGGCAATATGACACAAAGTGGCAGACAACTTTATGGCATCTTTTTTTTTTTTCTGCTCTGTGTTCGTGTTAAATGTTTCGTTTATGGACCAAAGAGTTTGATGTTGCTTCCATGAAAGGCATTATGATGTCGTTGTAAAAGTTTGATTAAAGGACAATTTGATATATTGGAAAGTATTATCAAAGTATTGTGATGTAAATGCGCAAACGGTATGGGAGATGGAATGCCTTGAAATTATAATGAGATTATTGTTTGATAAGTTATTTAAACGTGCAAGGAAGTCTGGCAAAGTAAAGTTTGAAAGGGACTATGCTTTAGGCATCGACTTTAATGTGTGGCCAGGAACAAAATGTTAAAGGCTATTCCAACTGGAAAAATTGTTTACTAAGGCGATACCAAGTTTTTGCGTCCTTCATTTATTTATTTTTCAATGTGAACCAAGAGTATATTGGAATGTGGATCATTAAAAAAATGTATGCTCAAGTCCCAAGTAATTTAATCAAGTAAACTCATAGATTTTACAGAATTAGAATTACAAACGAATGCAAAAATTCTTCCTAGTCGACTTTGATACCAACCATGGAGAATAAATGTTGAAACCTAATATCACTTTCAAATACCACAAAACTTATTTATTTCTTATCTCTTCTTCTCTTTTTATACCCTATCCTAAGGGTATATTAAGTTTGATACATAGTTTGTAACATAGAGAAATATTGAAGACAGACCACATAAAGTATTTACATATATGATCAGCATCAGTAGCCGAGTCGATTGAGCCATGTGCGTCCGTCTGTCCGTCCGTCCGTATGTCACCAGTTTTTAGGGCTTAAATTTCGAGCTAGGTGGATAAAATTTTGTATAAAAGGTCCTTGGAAAAGTAAACAATACAAGTGTAAAAAATTTTAAAATCCGCACACTGCCTCGCCCACTTTTCGACAAAATCACTTTTTTCCAGTAATTTTACATGAGACTCGATAAAACTTACTTAAGGTAATATGTAGATATTCTCTTACCCTACATATCTTCAGTACATTGTGTATGGCCACGCCCAGTTTTAAGGGTCGTTTTTATCAAAAAAAATGTTTTTTGAAGGCCTTATCGAAATAATAGCACTTCTTGGGAGCAAAACAAAGTATATGTTTAAAAATTTTAAATAAATCCGCCCACTACCACGCCCACTTATTGAAAAAAACTGTATTTTGGAGAAGATTTATAAAATATTTGAAAAAAAGTAACTTAAGGAAGTATATTGGTGGAAGAAGGAGCTGGTATGTGCATAGGAAAGGGATAGGGTATCATACGATCCGCTCCAAATGGATTGTAGCCTTTTCATATGTTTCAAGTTAAAATTTTGGTGTCCGGATGATGTTCAGCTACTCCTAAGTTTTGTTGGATAGTGTTTTAAGCCAACATAAACGTAGGAGATCATTGGTTTTCTGGTTAATTTGGCTTGAGTTCGAGTTTTTCTTTTTAGGGTCTGGGAACTATGTGCTTTCGATGACAGGTTTCGTGTCGAATTCGACCGCACAAATGATGTTGTGTCAGGCTGTATTCTCTTTCCAGATTTGCCAAATAGTTCTAAGAGTTCTTCTAAAACTAGAGTCTAGAGTGGAGCATGATGCTAGGTGTTCCCTGTATGCCAATAGAAGACATTTTGTTGATTTGCAAAACTAGACCGTCACTGGCAGTCTCAGTGTACTCTCTTGGTATGCCGACTGATGTACAAACGAGGCATTAAGAATGAGCAACGTATGCCCTATACGGTGGGATGTTCAAATCTCATCTGAGCACGTACTCAGTAACAGTTAGAGATTTCCACCCATTAAGCCCACTTTACCTCCCATCCCCTGATTCTCACGGCATTTCCGTCAAGCATTCATTATAAAGGGTGGTTAAGTTTTAAGGGCCGATGTGGATTTTGAATAAAACACAAATTATTTAGGAAACTATTGTCATTTATTTTTATTATGATAATATTGGTATGGTTCATTTTGGAAAAAATACGGCCCAATGATCATTGCCACTGGTGGCCATTCTGACCATTGACGACGCTTGAAATGGTCAAGAGGCTTCCTCGGTTCAAATAGAGTTAATCTGAAATTGAGAAATGTCAACTGAAATGCAGAAAAAAACTTGACGTTTAGGTGTGGTTCACATTCAACATCGGCCCTTAAAATTTAACCACCCTTTATTAGCCATAGTTTCACTAACTTCTTCCCAAGCTTCTCTCGTGAACCCTTACCCAGTCTGTTTGCCATTTGCTAGAACATTACGTGTTTCGCTTTTCCGACTGCTTCTGTACACATTGGGCAATAAGGGTTGTCTTTATGCTCAAATCAGAGTTTGGTTCTGAAGCATCCAAAAGCATCTGCCGCATGCAACATATACCTTCGTGAGTGACCGGTTCAGGTTTTCTGTTTTCCGTTGCATGGAAGTTTAACAGGCTCTTGTTAATATTCTTGAGAGTCAGCTGATCCAGAGGGAAATGTCAATGATCAGATGGAGCACTTCCGCTTACCAATATTTCCTGCATGACTAATGTTGCTTGCTAATCGCTGTGCATATACATACGTATTTTTCTGCCTACTCCCCACGCAATATCTCTTGCCAGACATGTTCTCTGTTGTCCCTCTTCCATTCTAGCTGCAGATCAGGTCTTTTCCTACATTTGCAGGAACTAAGACAAGCGATAGAAATGCTTCTATGAGATTTCTTCCCCTGGGGATCGTGGTATGTGACCGCCATTCAACCGCCTAAACGTTGAAGTCTCCTGCAATGACGACGCACTTAATTCCTCTTGTGATGGTGTCGACTATTTATTGGAATTCTTCCTTTGTAATGCTGGGATGGGCGATGTAGCAACAGAAAAACTAAATAGCATTAATTTGGGCCCACTCGAAGCCTGCCTGGTGCATTACAATCTTCTCTCCGAAGGCACATGGCGGTTTAGACTGAAGTACTCGTTGTCCATCTACCTTCGTTCCTATCGCTGAGTATAGGAATATGTTTATAGTATTCTCAAACCATCTGGTAAGTATAACCTGAGCTACCTCGCAATGGCTAAAGTTTAATTGAATAGCCGTCATGCTCCTTTAGCGGGAGTTTAAATGGAGGAACTCGAGCTAATGAGACGTTTCGCATGTAGTCAACTTTAGGCTAGAGTAAAAGCTCATCTGATGTCATGTGTCTATAGTCCATATTACCTGGCTGTCCTATTAAAGCCATTAAACGATGCCATCTTCAAGTGCTGATTTTAATAGGTTAAAAGTTCAAAGAGAGCTCATTTTATGTGGTTGACTATGGCTCTTAAATTTCTTAATCCAACCACAGTCGAACCGTCATAAATCCTGCGAGCAAAAACAGACAGGCCCTCCTTTTGTATGTTGTCTTCCCAAAGAATTGAATCTGTGTAGCCAGTATAACAGTTGATTTACGCACACACAAACACAAGTAACAAAGCAAAAAAAAAACTTCCTCCAACCAGGACAACTTAACCGCAAAAATTTCCCAATCCCAATCATGGCGAAATAACAATTAAAATTCGCCAAACAACTGTGATTTATGTTCCCAACTGTGTCAAGGCTTCCACATAAAAACCAGTTGGCAATTTTCATTATGCATTTTCACGTCCCTGTTATCTTGAATTGCAAACCGAAATAACAACAACAATTCACACCATAAAATAGTTTATCCTCAATATTTTTTTTTACCAAAAACGAAAAAAAATAGATCCAAACTTTAACCCATTTTCAAACCATCAGCAGAACAACAGTGGCACAGTCGAGTTCTGTGAATAATAGCAGTTCAGCAAGGATATATGCGGAACAAAAAAAAGATACACCATTCCCCCCCGCCACCCTCATTCAATAAATCCCCCGGAGCTATAAAGAAAGAAGCATGCTCTCGTTTCCAGTGCATCATCATACGTGAGAGTGAACAAATTTCACCGAATAGCAAACCCACACCACACGCACACAAAAATAAAAAAAAATAAAAACACTGAGCACTGTGCTTATTACTAAAAAGGATAACATTCAAATGCACGAAAAGGATTTACCATAGAGATGGGTCCTTAAACTCCATCGAAAGCACTTTGGATTTATTTATGGATTTCCTTTATGTGTAACTGGAATTACACAGGCGAAGACAGACAGAAGAGCATTGTACACAACGCAATGCGTTCTAGTCCTTTGGAATCTGTTCGAATTGGTATTCCACCAGAGCGGCGATATGTCATGTACACATCCTCCCAATCCCGAGTTGTGTGTAATTGATGGCGCAATCCTTGGAGGATGAGTTACTTTGCTCCTACTAGCTAACTCATTTGCCAGGGAAATTTATTTGAATTAATAATAATTGGGCAAAAGTGGCGGGAGAAACAAAAAAAAAAAAAAAAAGGAGAACTCTCTCTCCTCTGCTTTTATTTTTTGCGCGCCATAATGATGGTTATTTGACATTTTATGGTGATGTGGTAATTTTTATTGACAATTCATAAGGGTATAGTGACAGCGGCGGAAACGGGGTGGATAGCGGCGCAAAAAGCTGCCCTTGATGTATTGAAAAGTTTATTGGATTAGTTTTATGAGCCCCGAGAGTGATTGTCGTAAAAAAAAAAAAACACTGCGGAAGTGAGCTTCAGAGGGGTGTGTTCCGCCCTAGCTATTGTTCTTTTTAATTTGAGGAAATACGCTTTAGCGGTTTTTTTTTCTTTTTATAGAACGCTAAACGAAAGCCTTTAGGTGATGCAATCAAATCAGTGAGAGATTTATCGCAGGATACGTGCGACAACAAAAAAAAATCTTTTAATCATAAAACCTTTTTCTGTGTCCGTCATTGTTCGCAATTTTGTGTTCCTATTACTGCAAACATCCATGAATAATGCTTTATTTCATCGACCAATTGAAAGCATTATTCATTTAAGCACAAGCATTACTCGAATGATGGTGGCATTGTGTCAACATTGTGCCTTTGATTTTCATTTGTAAAGGGCGATTCATTTAGAGGTACTTTCTTCAAAACTAAAAAAATAAATTCACTTTTATTGGGTGACATTTGCTTTCAAACAAAAGAACCATTCCTGACATTTATTTTTTAATGATTATTTCTTTTAAATGTTGGTAGTAACTGCAGTTAACATAGTACATTATGGAGTTCCAATTTTCAATGAAGCGTCCAGCTATTTGGCGAACAACGTGGGTAATATTGGCCTTCGATTCCTCAATCGTCATGTAGACTTTGGACCTTACATAGCCCCAAAATAAAAAAGTCTAGACGTGTGATATTGCATGATCTAGGTGGCCAATTCAGCGGTCCGGACACAGAAATTATCTTACGAATTGTTCTTGCACTAAAGCCATGGTTTCACGGTGTTTGCCACACACAGTACAGCACATGTAGGCCAGTCTTGCTGGTACCAAATGTCCTGAAGATCACAGACTGTAATTTGATTTCCGTTATTATGGCGTGATAAATAACGCCATTAAGAGTTGCCTTCTGGCCGTTCTTGAAAAAATATGGACCAATGAATTCACCAACTCATAAGCCACTCAGAACTGTTCTCTAATTGTAAGTAATGGTAGCTTTTCAATCTCTTTGGGTTGCTCTTCAGTCTAAAAATGGCAATTTTGCAGTTCCTTAATTAAGCCAGAATGACGATGTGTTCTTCTAAACCAAGATCCTTACGTAGTATACGCCAAGCTTTTGAGAATGGCGCCGAATCGATTCATTGCAGTTATTGCGTCACTTGCATATTATGTTGCCCCAATATTTTCTTCACTACGTGCTGAGTGTGTGATCTATTTGGTTGCTTATAATGAAAATTGAGTTTCAAACTTTTCGAATCGCGCGTTCCGTAGGTGATAAGTTGTTCTAAGTGCACGAAACATATTCCTCTTAGAACACTGATTCTCTTAATACGGCTAAATAATTTGTAGACGCTATACAAGGCTTATGCTTTCCATAATGAAATGTCAGACCATACTGAACAAAAATACCATGAACGGGTGATTCGACTCACGCGGCATCTGTTAAAAAAATCCATAGAGAAAAAGGTACCTCTAAATGAATTACCATTTACATTGCTATAGATACATAGACATATACCCGCTTTGGTCGTCAAATTATTTTCGTCCATCCAATATCAGCTTCAGTTGGATCGTCTGGTCTGCTCTTTGATTATGCATTTGATTCCATCCGCCGAAATCTCCCATATTTCACCAAAAACTCATCTCCTCTGACACAAGCAGACTCTCAGATTGGAACTCAAAGAACTCAGATCTAAGACTCCTGAGAAACGATAAATAAATCCTCTTGGGAAAAAAATCCCCCTGCATTCCTTATGTAAACACTGGAAACACATTACCAAGTCTCTCTCTTCAATTAACTGTGTTTCTTAAGGAACTGCTTTTTTGCAGAAATAATCCACAAAAATAAAATGATTCCACCTCATTAATGTGTCCGTTTATAAACGGCTTTTCCCTAAGCCCAGTGTCTGACCTTATATTCTCCCTGACGTGCAAATTCCCGCCAATTGCTCGCCATCGAGTTCGACTTTCAGGAAATGTAACAGTAAACCAAGAAACAGTATATTTATATGATTCCTTGGATTTCCTACTTCAATATGCTGCTCTTCTTGCAGCAGTAAAACCAAAGGCGAAGATGAAGCACGCCAAAAGTGTAATTTATCAAACGCTATCGCGTCATTAATAATTCGTCTGGATCTCGCAAATGGTAGCAGCAGCACGGTACTTGCATCCAACAACAATAACAGTCCATCAGAGAAGGGAAGTCTTCGGTTTTTATGACAGGACATAATATATTATAGTTGAGATGAGATGAGGAAAAAAATAATATTAAACCTCAAAAGGCGAGCGTAATAGTGTAACAGTATGGGGGAGGAGAGCTCTATGTGTGTGCTTGGAAGAGAAACACAATCGCGTGCTTGAATTAAAAACCCCAAACAAAGAAAATCAATAAAAGTACAGTGCGGCGCGAAAATCTACACAGAAGGACAACCCACAGTCGTTTAGGCAGCTACGGAGACAGAAGCACGTACCGAACATGAAAGGTGAATATCTTGTATCACGTTAATACACCTTGAAGTGTAATAAATTCTGTTCAAGTGAAATTCTAGCGTTGTATAACATTTTTTGGATGGATTCTGGTTCAACGGGCACGAGGGAGTGGGACAGGTATGCTAACCCTTGGGGGATTGGCAAACCTGTTGTTGGACCGCGGAAGGGGAAGCTTCGCCTATTTAGTGTAGGTTGGCAGAAAGGAGATGTAACTGCGTAGGTACAGCCACAATTTTATTGAATCACATAATGTGACATATGATCAGTGGTCCTTTGAAGTACCTACCGTCTTATGGATTTTGACTGTAGGTGTCATTGAACTTCAAGTTGAGTGTCAAAGGAAAAGTAGGAGAAAGTAGGCTTTGAGTTCAATTTAAGTCGATATATTCTCGTGAAATACATCCTCCGGGTAGGACTTACCTACACTCAGATCAACACTGATCCATTTTGTGGGGAGGGGTTTTGTTCCTCGCCTGATATCCTCTTCTCTGTAATTGTTGAATTTGTTTGAAAAAGAAAAGGCAGTCATTCATGTTTCTTATGCTGTTGCATTTGTGTGCCTCGCTTTTCCTGCCCTGGACATGCATGCAACACGCACTTCCCGCCATGTTTCGTGCATATTCCCAATGTCGTCTCTGGAAACGTACGGAAAAAAAGTGCGTACACAGTCAATAGTACATCCAGCGTGTTCTGGTGTTTCTCTTCCCAGGTACTATCGCTTTTCCTATTTTTAGATACCGGCACTGGTGTCTTGGCCAGAACCTTTCTCCAAGACTCCTTTTGGTACCTTCTTTCTGCCAGAGATTTTATTGACTCATAAAAGAATGACCATCTGATCATGTTGTTCTTCGATTCTCTTGAAACATTGGCTAGAAAGAACTGCTCAAGTACTTGGAAGTACTGCTCAAGTACTTGGAAGTACTGCTCAAGTACTTGGAAGTACTGCTCAAGTACTTGGAAGTACTGCTCAAGTACTTGGAAGTACTGCTCAAGTACTTGGAAGTACTGCTCAAGTACTTGGAAGTACTGCTCAAGTACTTGGAAGTACTGCTCAAGTACTTGGATCAGATTATTGAATCAGAATCATTATTATTCAAGTACTTGAAGAAGTACTGCTCCAATACTTGGAAGAACTTGGGTACTGAAGTACAAGTACTAGTACTCAAGTACTTGAAGAAGTACTGCTCCAATACTTGGAAGTACTTGGGTACTGAAGTACAAATACTAGTACTCAAGTACTTGAAGAAGTACTGCTACAATACTTGGAAGTACTTGGGTACTGAAGTCCTCAAGTACTTGAAGAAGTACTGCTCCAATACTTGGAAGAACTTGGGTACTGAAGTACAAGTACTAGTACTCAAGTACTTGAAGAAATACTGCTCCAATACTTGGAAGAACTTGGGTACTGAAGTACAAGTACTAGTACTCAAGTACTTGAAGAAGTACTGCTCCAATACTTGGAAGTACTTGGGTACTGAAGTACAAGTACTAGTACTCAAGTACTTGAAGAAGTACTGCTCCAAAACTTGGAAGAACTTGGGTACTGAAGTACAAGTACTAGTCCTCAAGTACTTGAAGAAGTACTGCTCCAATACTTGGAAGTACTTAGGTACTGAAGTACAAGTACTAATACTCAAGTACTTGAAGAAGTACGGCTCCAATACTTGGAAGTACTTGGGTACTGAAGTACAAGTACTAGTACCTAATACTTGTATATGAGAGGACATGCAATACTTAAGTACTTTACAGGTCTGGTCCGTTGGAAGTGTTATGCTTAAACAGTGTAATTTAAATGACTTGTCGCTGGTGCCAAACCGCTCAATTTTTCTAAAGTTAATTAAAGGACCGGAACAATAATCTGATTTATTTAGCACGTGTTTGTACCAGGACTAGAGGCGGCCATTTGGTCAACTTTTAGAACAAAATTCAAAGATTTATGTACGTATCTCTTGACTGTGAATGATTCCAATTTCATACCGCCCGAAGTCACAAAATAACACCCTGTTCTTACTAAGTACACAAGTCTTATTATTTTGCATCTTTTATGAGCTCGTACGTATGCGAATGTATTTTTTAAAAACCGCGGATTTAGAGTGAAAATTATTACATTTTTTTATGTACGTTCCTGCAAGTAACTTTTATTACAGCTCATGTTGACTTCAGAAACAAACGTAAGAAACATTTCAACGTGGAACTACCATCAAAACTCGCCATCGCCATCGACATTACTTATTTAAATTACCACCCCCCGAGAGAGTGTACCCAGGGTAGTTTGCAATTTGATTCCGTCTTATTTTTTTCGAAGTTTTTGACTCATTTTCGCTTCGCATTCGGCGCCGTAATAAATTTTCAAGTGGAGAATCATCATCATCCGCCGAAATACTTTTCTTTTCTTTTCGTTTTTTTTTCGTTCCTTCTTCAACAAGGTAAACAAAAGTGATTTCTTTACTCAAATTGCCAAAAGTTTGTTGCTTCTGCCAGACTCAAGAGAATTACACAATGAAAGCAAAAAAAACGAAATATGTAACCGACCCCTGCTCGGTTTGTTTGTGCAAATATCCCCATTTGTGATATACCCTCCCCGTTCCGCCGAAATTATAGTCCTAAAAACATATCACTCAAGCTGCGTGTTGAAATCATGACCCCCGCAAATTCCACCGCACATATGTATCTCAAGATGGTAAAAGGAATAAGAACAAGAGATATTTTATCGACCGTATGGAGTGCGTGTTCAAAGTTCGAAAACTTGATTTCTCTTCTTGAAATTAAGGAGAAACATTTTTTTTTCTTTTTGGATTTGTGCACGTTTGACTCACTTCAGCCACGTCCGTCCGTGTAGGTCCTGTTGTCGAGTGGAAACAATTTTCTTTGTTTTTGAGGCATAAATTACTTCAGTGAGAAAACTTCGAAACGGAATGAGGAAGAAGAATCCAAACAAATGTGAGAATTGTTTCATAAATAAAATATTTCCGAAACAAATAAAGAAACAGAATAGCAGCAGCATATAAAGAAGGAAAAAAAACAACAAACAAAATGGCAGAAGGATAACTTTTTTGCTTAACATCATCATCCTGATCTGCACAGCACGAAGGGGATGGAGAAAGTTAAGAGGTATCTCGTTTCATTGTGTTATGTATGGTTGCTCTTTTCTTAGCCAAAGAGGAATGCAGGAAATTCAGGAAAGAATGCGAGTCCTGTGAATAATGGCCAGTATTCAGACAGATTGGGATTGTCTTCAATTTTTAACTTTGCAGAGAGTACGAGTCCTTGCAGTTTTTTTTTTATTTTAAATAAATGTTTGGATGAGCGTATTGTGGCGTCGAAAAGTGGGTGGGTATTTAAAGTTAATAAATGATGAGGTTACTAACCTAAGAGGAACTAAAATGAGTGTAATTCTGAAAATCATTACTTGCAGATGGAATAAGATATTTACAGAACACTCGACGATTTGCGAAACTATACTGCAGCTGGTTGGCTGGTAGATTCCAAACAATTGCTTTGTTTTACTATCGGTAATGACGACCATATGACTGTAATGTTGCTGTATTCTTGTCGGATTTCAGTTTTTATATTGAATGTAAATATGTGGTGCTGTACTCGGTCATTGAACGAAAGATTTGGTGCTGAAACGGGGTATTTCAACACGAAAGCAGAAAAAATACTGTGAATTATGAACGAATGCAAAAACCACGTACAACTCTCTCGAGTCAATTTGGGCACTACGCATGGAGAACAAATATACTTCCTGGTGCTGATTCTAAAGAGCAACTGCTTGTGAAGAGCACTTTAAGTAAGGGACAGGTTATAACAGCATTTCTAAAGGGTGACCAGATAGCAATGATCCTTTTTTGCAATTGCTATGTTTCATCAAATGTCAACGTTACCAATGATATCCAGCTGTCAGAATGTTGAGTATGGTTTGCCATTTAATCATGCATCATCTTATGCTTGTCGAACGTGTGGAAATTATTAAAAAATGTTATCGAAATTCCGCCTCAGTTTTAAATACGAAACGGTGAGATCGGTTGTCGTCATGGCTTCAGTGTGCAGGCAATTTGACGCACCGTGGTGAAATTTGAGCTTGAGTACATTCTTTTAGATCTTAAGCTATCAACCAGTCAAAAATTGGTACGAAATGAAGAGAACTTAAACGTCAGTATCAAAAAAGATAGAGATATGTCAACAAGGTACCTTGAAAACGGACTATTTTGAGGTTGGATTTGGGCACACATCAGTTGAAATATTGCTGACGCAAGAATTGAAGCCAAACGACCATACACCATTCCGTAAATTCGATATTTGAGCGCTGAAAATGGTAAGCGGAGTTCCGGATTTTGGCTAAAAAAACCATCTTCTTCGACGAGGCCCATTTTCGTTACATAATCTGCACTCCAGATGATTTTTGTCTTCCCTTTTGATAGAATGTCTCGAATTTTGGCTGTGATATCCGTGTCGTTCTTGGGTTATCGATGGCATTTTCCAAACAACTGCGGTTGGATTTTGGAAGCGTATAAGAATCCAAAACGTCAGAGACACATGTGAAAGTCGAAGATTGGACGTCGCAAAGTCCTGATGTGAATTCAGTAGAAAATGTGTGCTCTTCTATAAAGCAGAGGATTAAGGGAAGTAAAATAGCCACGATAAATTGATTGGCCTTGAATCAAAGACTAGACAGTGTCAATAGTGTCCTTAGCAAACAACAGATGTTTCTTAAAACAATTTTGCTCCAACATAATTTCTTACGCAACAGTTAAAATAAACCCAATTTATACTCCATGCTTGCCCATTAATATTCACTGAACATTGCTACGAATTCAGGCTCTTTTCACTTGAAGCACTTGACTTCTACTACAGGCATGACTAAGAGCTCTTTCAAATGGAAATAATTACCCAATATTTCATACTTTCAAATCACCTTTTGCTCTTAGCTAGCACAGCAATTTATCAGTTACTCAACACGACATAAAAGCCAATTACTACGTCCTTATATTACCCTTACCCAGCGAATCCTTTTGCTCCCGTCCTGTTTAATAAAGTCATCTCTTTATGTCGCCTGCCGCCATCAATTAAGCTTGATTTCATACAATTACGATCTGCTCGATTAATTACATCAAAGATTCAATATTACTTCCAAATACCTTAGCAATTTAAAGTGTTGTTCCTTGAATGCCATCATAGAGAATGTGTATCTCGCCCCTTCCAT
Organism: Chalcosyrphus nemorum; assembly: GCA_949716465.1. Taxonomy (NCBI): domain Eukaryota; kingdom Metazoa; phylum Arthropoda; class Insecta; order Diptera; family Syrphidae; genus Chalcosyrphus; species Chalcosyrphus nemorum. Next base: position 28,112,376 of record OX454334.1, read on the forward strand.
TTGGGTACGCCTGCCGGCGGCCTACCACCCGCCCATGGGCGCTTTCATCTGGAAATTAATAAGTTCACCATCGTAAGTCGTCTTTGTGCGCTTATTGAAGTAATTCCAGCCTCTGAATTGCTATTTACACGAAAGTTAAACTAAATAAACTCATCACGACCAGCAAAAAGGGACGACGGCTTCTTCCTTGATCCTTCAAAAGGAACTAACTACATTCGTAGCAAGCATACACCTACATATACCCACAGTAAATGAGAATGAAATTCATTCATTCCGCACGAACAAATTCGATTTCGTGATAATAAATTTCCTGGACGGACACGACCAGCAGCATACCTATGCTGTACCTGCAACCACCACATACACACATAGATAAACGTAAAAGAATATTACAGTGGGGGTAATGGGGACTATACTATATTCGGGCAATACACCTACACAAAACTTTATGAAATGAATGGATCCTTGGAGGATACTCGGCGGAAGAGGAATACAAAAAGAGAGAAAAAAAAAAACGAGAATTAAGAAAACAAATGGCGATATTATGGCGAAAAGATGAAGTAATAAATTAGCCTGGTCACGAAGAGTCCCCCTCTCTGCTGGTTGGCGTCGGAAAAAAAATCCTTCTAATTGGTTTATACAGGTGGCGCATAAATCAATAGGTCTCCAGTTACACTGTGTGGAATGTGGCAAGCTGGTCTCGAGGAAATAAGATTATGTAACGTGAATTTAGGTCACCTGCCTGGCATCAGTTTGACCCAATTAAAGTAGCATTACGTGGAAATGGATGCTTGAGTCAACCCTAGATGGGGTTTTATTTTTTGGGGGGCGGTGGAAGCATCCCCTTGATGTATGCTAATTGTATGTGTCGAGCGTCGTTAGGAGTAGGGATGGAAAGGCGGATAGAAATTAAAATTTAATGGGAAATGTCGCACATTAGAGTGTATCTGGAGAGTAAGGTTAAAAAAATTGTTGCTAAAGATATAGACAGATGTGTGAACTGTTAGAAATTGCTTAATTACATCGAGTTGAACATCATATGTAGACAGTGTAACCTATAGTTGAACATAGGCACTATAAAGTATATAAATGAAATAAGTCCCACATAACCAAAACAAATCCCAACACGAGAACCAACGAGGGGAACACAATGGGCCCAGTGGAGGCCTAAGTGATTGACTGTAAGCCTCACCAACCAACCACCACTAGCCCAGTCGATTGAGACATGTCCGTCTATCTGTTCCCACTTTTTGGACCTTAAATGTTAAATCAAATCGTGATGTGAATTAGAGGAGACCCATCAGCACAACACTACTAAAGTCCTCCAGTTAGGAGGAAAAGTAATTACCACGAGTCTTTATTCCGCTGGACAATCGCGCAGTAGCGCACTAGAGGAACACAGCGTTGGTCAATCAGTGGCATTTTCTATTTGATTTTTTAAAGAATTCGTTACAAAAGGAAAACTCTGCAGACTGCCATACCCCTTTCTCGCAAACTCATTAGTCCTTAAAAATGACTACCCAACTAAAGTCCGTCTCTTATTAATGATGTATATCAAGCCCAATGTAACTAAGCAGCGTTGGTGTTATTGATCTTCGGGATGATTGCTTAAGCTAGAATAGAGTATATGATCTCGTAGTTAAGGATCGCATTCAATTCAATTCTTCTTCGGATGCCGTTGCTCAGTGGTTAGTGCGTTCCAAGTTCGAATCCAGAAAAATACCATCAAAAGTTTTTTTTTTCACGGCCCGACCTCTTCCGAGTGTCTGACAAACATTCAAGAGCATAATTGTCATGAGAAAGCTTCTCAAAACCCCTCTGTCCTTCGGATACGGCATAAAACTGTAGGTCCCTTCTGTATGTGCAGAAATGTATACCATCCACAACATATACAGTTGTGAGAAGATAGGTCTTGGCCCTCTATGGGCTGCTTATGTTTGTATGATTTCAATAAAATCCCAAAAAGGTCGCCTAAACCAAAACCTAAAATGGGTGATTCATTTAGAGGTACGTTTTTATCTACGGAGTTTTTGACATTTTGGCGCGTGATTAATATCGACCTTTTAATGCATTTTTGTTTATTATGTTTTGACATTTGATCATGGAAAGACTCAAACCGGCACGGCGTCACTGCACTACAGCAACTTAGAGCAACTTATGGTCTACATATGATGATGCTCATTTCAAGATACGTCAAGCAAAATTACGCCATTCGGAACTTTGAGTTGCCTTGATCGTGTGATATCACACCTATAGACTCCTTTGAGGCTAAGAGAAGTCTAAAGTCTTCATGGATTTACGATTGAGGAAACATTACTCACGTTATTCCTCAAATACGACTCGAAATGCTTGGGCGAGTCAATTCTGAACTTCAGAATGAACCACCACAGTTACATCTAACTTATGAAAGAAATAATCTCTAAAAAAAATAAATTTCAAGAATTGTTCTTTTATTTGATGGGAAAGATAACCCGATGAAATTGAAATACTTAATTTTTTTTTTACTTTCGGAAAAGTACCTCTAAATGAATCAGTCTTTATATGTGTACCAGAGAACTAGATGAATCCATTAATTTGCCGTTATGAATCGCTCGTTGAAAAACGAGTCTTTCACAGTCTCATGTACCATGTAGGAAGCGATAATGAAGTTCACTCTACGAAAAGAAATGAAAACGAATCATCATAGTGTTGGTATTCATGAATTCTCAAAGGCGTAGTAGTCTCACGTTCAGGCTCAGTATTCATTCAATCAGAGTATTCACAAAAGCAGTGAAATGACAAGTTACTCACGAGCCTTTGAATGGTTTAAAGAGTATAGGTAAGACACTGCAAGTACAAACAACAAATGCCCTACAAAGTGTAAGGGTAGATAATCATCTCTTGGACTGAATGTTCAGCTCACTTTAGATAAAGTATGTGAGAGGCAATTAAATGTGAGTTCAGTGAATACTTTTTTTGAATGAATACGAATATGTGTGAATACTTAAAAAACAGTGAATATTTCGAATGGGTCACAGTAAGGAGTTTTTCTAGTAGTATTTCAAAAAGTATTAGGATTCATTACCCATAGGTGGTGTCCAAATTGACTGGTGTTAGTTGTATGTGATTTTTACATTCGTTCGTAATTCACAGTATTTTTTTCGTGTTCATATTGAAAATTAATGCTTTCTGAGCGATTTATGTTAAAATTGAATGGACATTGTTCCGGGGCTACGCAGTTTTAAGTTACAACAAAAATTGATTTGTTGTTTGTTTTTTTTGTTTAGCATACCCAAAACAGGTAACAACTTTCCTTCTTTTTATCGTCTCTAGGTGACCTAGAAAAATACAAAATAAATCCGGTCCATCTAAAGAGAATTAAATATCCGGACGAAAACCCTTGAAATAATGTTGTTCTCATTCAACGCCAACCATTCATTGGTCTAAATTGGTTGTAACCTAAAAACGGATGTGCCTCCTTTCAGTGCTACATAAAAACGAATATTTACCGTTCATTAAAGGACTTCCTTTGTTGTTGTTTTTCTCTTTCTACTACACCCCCTTCTTGTTTTATGTCATTTTATTTTTATTTATTTTCCAATGATTTTATTTTTTTTTTTTTGCTGCCATTCTCTTCCTTTTAATTAGAACAACAAAGGCTTACTGCTCTACTGTAAACTTATTTATTTATTTATTTTTTTTTTTTTGCTGTGTTTGCTCCATCATTATAATCATCTTAGCACTCAGTATCAGGATGTTAATTAGTTGAAAATCATTGTTTACCTTAATTTGTTTTGCGTCTTATTTTTTTTAATTTTAAGGTGCTGATGAGTACATCATATAATTAATGATTTTTGTATGTGACAGTGCTGCGTCACTTGTTTCGCTTGAAATGAAAGAAGAAGAAAAAAAAAATCACATCCTAGATTGTGAATAATGTCCTTCAAGAATTCCTTTTGAAGAAATGTCATTCATTGAATTTTGTTCCTTGTCGCTCGTTACGAGGGGAAATTTTTGTGCTTTGTGTTTTTATGTGACTTGTGTTGGTGATTATTTTTAATTAGATTAAAAGCATTTTAATTTAAAATTTAGTTGTTAGATTATATTTATGATTTTTTTCTTCTCTTACTTATGATTTATTTGTTTTTCTTATTGTTTTCTTTTATTTTTAGACGGGGAGCCGGAAAATAATGAAAAAAAACAACAAGGTATTCATGGATGTTTTGTCTAAAGTAGTGTTAGTTGTGTTAGTTTAATTTAACTGGTTTCATCAACTAATTAACTAATATTTGGAACGTTTCAACGGACTAAAAATTATGTACTATTGCTGTCCTTATTTACATTAACAGTTAATATTAATAAAATAGTACTAGGAGATCGATGCTAGTGATCGTAAGGCCCTCAGCGTATATTCGTATGCAAGAGTGACAGATCTAGTGTCAAACCGTGCAGTAATTTTTGACAGTTCTTTGACATTTATGTTCAGAATTATTTGATCATCCGATCATTACATAGGTACCACAGAAGAAAGCAGCCGTATCAATCAAAGTCATTTTTAAAATCATACAACTAGGTGGGCGGTGACATACACTTTAACACTCTACATGTGGCAGAGTCAATAACGCTTTGACGTAATACAAATACTGTGTCCACTGTGACTGTAAATGATAGATCGCTGGAAGTCAACACCTAGGTTACGAAGCCTTTTTTTTGTGTGTGGTTGCACTTTTCTACTGGGCTTACATGTTTTCCAAAACGGATTCGGGAATCTGTGGCAGCACGAACTCGTTGATCATGCTTTTGTAGTGTTAACCAGTTGCAGCAAGAGTTCTGCCGGTTCACTGACTAAGCGATCTACTTTTAACACTCGTACAATCGTAAGGTCTGCCAATAACCCAGCGAAAATTCAAGATTTCAAACACAACATCCAAATAAAAATTGCTTTTGTCTTGAACGTGTGAAATGGTGTTCTGGGCTGTGGGCTGCTGATTGTTTCCACTGCACGTGAAAGATGGTCTCTTAATTCTTGGCGCACTGTAAGAACTCTCAGTCGGTCTACGTTGAATCTAAGTATTCTTGTGTCGTTGAAAGTGCTATCAAAAATCATGTTCTCGTACCAACCTCAAGTCGGCAGCTTGTCTGTTTCGGACGTCTTGAAGACTAGTCCTAAAACGGTAACTGATGGCAAAATGATCAATTTGTTTGGAGGTTGCTTGCCTGTCAGTTGGCACCCAACTGATTTTATTGCAGGCTTTGTGCTCACACATGATGTAACCTATGACAAGACAATTTGTGTGAAAGTCAACAAATCTTTCGCCGTCGTCGTTGCGTGCTGTCCCATAACTTGTTTGAGCCCTTCATTGTCGCTGCCACATTGGTATTCAGGTCCCCCATTACAATGACAATATCGCCGTTGGGTGTTGCATTATGAACAGCTTCCAACTGGTTGTATAAGGTCTCCTTTTCTTCCTCAGGCAAACCATCCGTGGGGGCGTAACACTGTATGATGGTGACGGGACGTACTCACGTCCGGATTCTGGCCTATCCTATCACCATGCGGCTGCCAGGAAATTAGGCATCTGCGTGCAGCAGTCCAACTCCATATGCACCTAACCATCTTATCTCGTTTACTCCCAATATGTCCTGCCTATATCGCATGAACTCATGTTCCAATTGAAGAAATCTGGCGTCCTGAGGTCCTTCACTCTGAGAGTCAGAGTCTTCACATTCCAGAAACCAATCTTTGCCCGGGTACGATAGCTAAGGTCGTCAACTTGTTATCAGTCCTTATCCGAGGCATTGTGGCGGTTTTCGCAGCGGGCTGGTTTCGGTAACGCAGATTGCTGGCCCAGATTACCTAGTCTAGGCATAAGACCCTAGACAATCTCGCACTTGTATAAGGATTTATACACTTAGTGGCCCAGGGATCACCACGAGGATTTTTATCAAATACTACATTACGAACTTGATTTTTGTGCTACTGGACCAATCCATGTTTTGAGCAATCATGAGTTCCCCGATCAAATGCCATGTATATCCTTCCACTCAAAAATATTCCAAAAGTAATATTTAATTCCACTATGGTCACACTGGTTACTTAAAACTCTGATATAAAATGGACTTAGCTTCTCTTAAGGCAACGCTGTCAAAGAAATAGTTTTATATTTTTGGCATAAAATAAAAGGAAGACCAATTTAATTTTTGAAAGCTTAAAAGATTCTCTCATTCCACAGGATAAAGCCGACATGGGTCCTCAAACACCCACAAGTTCTTCTCTTTGTTTGTTTTTTTCTTAATTTTAGAAACATTTCGAGTGCTGCTTATTTTTATTAAATAGAAAAAACACTTCCCAGTGCTACACACGTTGAGTGCTTCAAAAAAGATCAAAAAAGCTAAATCAAATTCAACAAAAGAACTTTAAAACAAAAAGCACCCTGTCGCTCCACTATAAATCATGTTTCAGACGAGACGGCGACACTTAATTAAAAACTACCACCATTGAGCCAACGTTTATCGCTGTCTGGACGAAGCACCCTTTGGAAGAGCTCTTTGACTGCAAAAATTTAATATCAAGCCAGAAGCGTGTTGATTTTTTTTATAATAGTTTTTTTTTTTTTTGTATGTAAAAATGCAAATTCCTTATCATTTATTGCAGCAGCCTGTCGCAAGGACATTTGCACAGAAAAAAAAAAAAAAAAACAACAACATCTGTCCCATCAACTTCAACTACCTAGCGTTTAGTTTAATAAACACATTCCCAGACACTGATTACCATGTTTATGAGACAATTTCTCATTCCATCGAAACAACGGGCATCCTGTTGCGAAACGCATCAATCTTATAAGACACAAGGATATTTACATGTCTAAAAGTGCTTATAAAATTCTTGTGCTCCTTTCAACAGCTTTAATTTAATTTTCCGTTGAATAATAATAAATCACCCAGCGACATTGCTCGTTCAATTTTTACGCGCCCGCTTCAACCCCAACGACTGCCGCATTTAAGGACCTTAACTGAACTATTGAACAGAGAGCTGTATTCAATCGAAAAGTATATGTATCTACTAAAAACACATTTATTATCTCATTCTTTCTATTACATTTTCGAAAGTGAAACAGCCCTAAATAATATCCTTCACGTGAACAGTAGTTATCCTTGCTGGTTCTTATAATGCAATGTAGCTGGAGTTTTTGCTTCCTTGCTTCATGTTATGACATAATCCATGCATGTGACATACATACGTCGCATAAAATGAAACATCAAATGAATGTTTTGGTGGAGTTTCGGTTTTTTTTTTTTTGTGTTCTGTATCCTGTACGAAGGATATAATATTTGCATAACAATTTTACTTCCCGCATATACACAGGCTTTTTTTTTTTTGGTTTCGTTAGAATGCCAAACATGGCGGGCATTGGGAAGAGGTCGTAAAATAAAGTGCACGGCTAAGTCGTACGTGTGGGCTCATATGTGTTGGATTCGACTGAGGTGGACATTTTTCAAAGTTAAGGAAGAATATTGAATAAGGTTATCCACTTGGTCTAAAGTAGAACTTCCAATTTTGATTAAACCTTTTTTCGTCCACTGGAGCAACCAGACACAACTAATCCATTGTACTTCCAAACAACATGCTTTGTCTTCAAAAGAAATCCTAGAATGTGCCTAACAAGAAAAAATTTAAAAATCTGCTCTGAAAAACAGAGACATGCTTGTCCGATGAGTAGTTTGCCGGGCCTTGTCGAATACACGATACACTTAGAACAAAGGGAAATCCTTTGGGATACCACATGTTGATGAACTGGAGGAGCCACCGGTTACTCGGAAACCTTTACCTAAATCTGGAGGGATCTCAAGATTAAAAGTGTCTAAGTAGGGTGAATGACTCAATCAACCCTAACTGTCAAGGAACCGTAAAGGTAGAATGTACAAAGGAGTATTGGGGTGACATTCAACCGAACTCTTTATCTATGCTAATCTTGCAGGTTTACTAGTGTCAGTCTGTTAGATTTTGAGAATAGCACATGCCACCCACAGTCTACTTGCTTGCTCAGACTTTGGCCGAAGCCAGTAATGAGTACCGGAGAAGTCGACCTGATACAGCTCTGCAGCTGGATTATTGGTGTCATATCATCAGGCTGCAATCCGTAGGACATCAAAGTTCCAGTGCGACTTATATAAACAAGATACCTCTTTTGAGTCGTTGGTATGCTTTTATAGTGCAACCATGACATAGACCTTAGATTATAGTCCTTTTCCTCAAGCGACGTTGATATTTTGACAGGAGAAGCTGGATCACTCGAAGATAGTTGGCTTTATCTGAAGTCGAGATAGTGACGCTTTTAAACCAGACCGGTCTTTATGAGCGCATTCTTAGTATAACATTTATTGATCATGTCCTCGGGCATCTGCACATTATCACAAACAGTACTTGAAAATGAAGAGACAGAAAGCTTAGCAGCATTAGAACCACAACAGGGATATAGCCCAATGCAAGTCCACCAGTGAAAAGCAGCATCCGGCCAAAAAGGGTATATTTATATTGCGTTCGATGGGTTTTGAAGCTACCAAATGATGCTACAACCGATCTAATAGCCATGGTATCTAATAGCCGAGTTGTCCGACTAGACTTCAAAACTGTGTGCGTCCGTCTCGGTACAGAAACTATCAGGTAGTCTAGGGGATTCTGGTTTGAATGGTCTATCCCTCTCGAAGACCCTAACCAGTCATCGGGTTTAGACAAGCGAAGTAACTTCTTATATTTCCCTTGTTTCGATCATAAGACTCTGTCTTTAACGACCGAATTACTTCCTAAGTTTTCACAGATCTGAATTCCTCCATGAAACTGGGGATCGACATGAACATCTTTGCACTGGGTCCAGTTCAAAACACATGTTTAGTTTGCAGGTGAAGTCTTCAACCCAGCATACCCAAACTTTTGTCTTGTTCTATTCTTTGAAGGACACTATTGCAAGTTATGTATTAATGGAACCTAACGAAATTCAACGCAGTGGAGTAAACTTAAATATCGCGTATTTGTTTTAGAGCTGGCTAGAGTAGAACTTACTTATTTACTGGCTTACAGTATAGTCCGGTTGGACCTGGCCCGCAACCGACAATCGTCTCCAGTTAGCCCGTTTACGAGCCAGTTTCTCCTTCAGTAGCGCACGTCAAGTTGGTTGAGGTGTCTCTCCATTTAACTACTGCGGATGAATTCTAAGACTGGAACGTTGGCCACAATCCGCTCCACATATATGTATATTCTACTGGCTAAGTTGATGTCCTTGTATAGGCCGTGTAGTATATTCTTCACCAATCGCCGTTGAAAGCAGACGGGACCAAAGACCACTCGGGGAGAGCATCCTCATCTAACTTTGCCAAAGCCATGCCTCTGCGCTTTACAACAGCACAAGAGGACTGGGATGATGTCTCATAGAGACTAACTTCAGTAGTTCCAGGTAGAGCTTCCTTACTCAATTGCCTTCTTAGCCCATAGAAACACCGATTGACAAGAGTAGATCTTCGTTTAATCTCCCAAACTGGTGTCATTTGCGAAGGTCAACGTAAAACCAAAGTCCTTTTTCTCTATGTCTATTGTGGCATTCTGAGTGTCCTTTCTTCAGCCATCAGTTCTGCCTCCGTCTCAATACTCGTAACTGCCTGACTGAAAGCCCGCTCAGTTCTTTTGATACTGTCAATGTCATCGGCGTAAGCGAGTAGTTGTACAGACTTATTGTTCTTTCGAATGTGAGTTTCATAGAGTATTCTCTAGTACTATGCTAAAGATGATCGGATAATAGTTCGTCACCCTGTCTAAGACCTGTTCGATTTGTTTCTTACTAACTTTGATAGAGGAGAGTACAACAGTGTGACGAGCTTGGCAGAGAAATAGACTTCTAACAATGCAACTCGCAGTGTTTCTTTCGATAACTTGAAGCCATTTTATCATGAAATCATAGTCCTTTTCCCCCTGGACGTTTTATATACAAACTTGTGTTATTCACTTGAGTAAAAGCAGGCATTAACTAATTACAGCAGCATTTTTATAATGGGGTCACACAGCACAGTTATTTATTATAAATCCCACACAAAATGCAAATACATATAATTTTTTGATGTCAACTGATACCTCAGTACAATTTAATTTATTCAAATGGAAGAGAATAATCTCCTGTGGCTCACCCTGTATGTGTCGTAAAAAAAGGAAAACATAAATCTCTATCTCTCCTATGCTAGGGAAGAATTTCATTTGTATATACCTTTGGTTGCCTCAAATCCTTAGACAGAATAGTAGTTATGTATATAAAAACACTGAGTCCTTGTTTCTGAATCACAGTCATTTGTTCGCCCTTTTTATGAGAGAAAATAATACAAAAGAACTATACATTCATGGCTTGAAGCGCTTTCAACTTCCTATCACTCCTTCCGACATTCCTTTTTCATTCACGTTTTATGAATCTCATGTGGTGTGTCTGTATTGTGATGTAATACGCCCATAGATCCTTATGGTGGACTATTCAAAGGTGAAATTTATGACGCAATTTTCGGGGAAATACTCTCTTCTTTGTGGTTAAGTGTAAAGAAGCTAAATTAATTTCATCGCAAAACATCTTTTCTTTTTTTATTTATATTGAAGACTTATCTGTAAATGATCGACGTTAACCAGGAGTACCAAATAAAAATGTAATAAATATGCAGTTAATGGGAAGGAGTGAATGAGTGTCTTATGGGGATGCCACTTATTGGTTCTATTTATTGGTTTTGGGGGGCTTTTCATGGTAATTAGGTGGTTTTACGGGAGAAAATAAATTACAACCGCATGTGTGGTGTCTTATTTGTTTCGCTTCAAGTGTGAATAAGAATTTGTATCGTAAAAGTTTCAAGGTTCAAGCAATGACATATGCTGATGTATAAACCGTCCACGTATATGGAGTCAGTAAGGCCTAATATTATTTGATTGAAGAACTTCTATCGTAAAACAGGACGCTTGATTGGTTTCTGTCATCAGGAGCTGATATAACAGCTCACTTTTATTTTTCTCCTCAAACTTCAATACAATTCGCCTTTTTGTGATGTGCCTGTGATAAGGATAAGAAGTCGCTATCACTGGTCGCCTTGATGTAAAGATTCCCAATACTTTGAGAAGAAAATTGGTTAAGTTGATTTGTTTAAGGTCATTCCACTCTTAACCAGTGTTGCCGCAAGAGTTTGGAAAAAAGTATCTCCGCAGACAGAAGAAAAGTATCAAAAGGTATCATATTAGGAATTATGAGTAAAACTGCCATTATTATTATTTTGTTAATATTAAAAAAATTATGACAAGCTATAATGCCTACAATAACATGAATATTCTGAAGTATTTTACAAAAAATATATCCATCCAAACAGCCGCCAAGTCGATTACAAGAATATATGTATGGCGGAAGAATAACCTTCAGTTCAGTGAATAAGAGTATTGCCTGGCATATTATGGTATTTTGTTGTCGGAATTAAAAAGCATCAAAATAAGCATTTTACAGAGATCGAAGTATCACGTCGAAATTAAGATTAAAAAGTATCACTTTTGATACTTTGGTATTATTGTGGCAACACTGCTCTTAACTCGATACAAACAGTCGTTTTTTATGGGAGGCCACCAGGATCTGCGCCGGAAAAATACCTTTCGAAACCGGGATGAAGCTATATTGACTAACTCTACCTGTTTCTTGTATATAATGTATTACCACGCCTACTTTTTGAGGACGGCTTCCGCTAAAAAGTCACTTCTTCCGATTTTTCTAGAAAAAAAAATGAGTTCTTAGGAATAAAATAGAGTAATAGCCCACAGACACGCCCACTTTTTTAAAAAGACTAAACTCCAGACGGTTTGCTAATTTATCATAGGTTTTTCTTTTGCTTTACTGGAGACTAACGGAATGAATCTAATCTTATCTTATTTACCCGCAAGTATATTAATATATTAAGTAATAAAGTTAGCTGCCCAAGTACTTATGATACTTCGCTCGTAAAGCAGTAAATGTATTTTAACATGAACGTGGAAAAAATTCTATGAATTACAAACGAACGTGAAAATCGCATACTATTCCGCCGAGCAATTTGGACATCACCCATGAAAAACTGATTGCCAACAGAGTTTCTCAAACACAATGTCTTTTTGTATCGCCTCTTCTCTCTTCTAATTTTACTACCTTCCAATGGAAGGAAGAAATCCGTTTATTCGAAGGAATACCACATGCTTCTTCCCTTACCAGTTCATCTGCCTTTTCGTCCCTCGTTAAACATTCATACCCTAGTACCTACGAGAGGCGAATTCAATTTCATCTTCGGAATGTGGCTTGTAATAGCGCTTATTGCTGCCTTCCTGTCCGGCAACGACCTATAACATAACATGACAAGTCGATAAGTCCAGGTTCACCTGTCAGACTCTACTTATCCGACTCATCATTTACGTACGGGTAGCAAAAAGCCTCGCAGGAAACTGCAAAGAAGCATGTGGATAGACTCCTATGTTTGCCATGTTTAGGAATTTTTCGTATAATGGCGGGCACATCCTCTTTGGCACAAGCTAATTACAAGGTAAAATATAGTAGGACTAATTGAAGGTTTGCTTGGATTTTCGTCAATTGTCGAACAGAACTTGATCAGTACTCGTATATGTTGAAAAATATCGAAGTGTGAACACTGAATTTGCCTCACAACAACAAAGAACAAGTCTCTGTGCAAATCAAGGGTTTATCTAAAAACCAAAGCTATCTTTTGAAGAGTAATGTTCAAATATTATAACGCCTTCAGCGGTAATTTAAGTGGCAGTAACTTTCACTTTAAATCCTTCCCGCCTGGCAACATTAATGTCATCTAGTATTATATGTACAAGTGCTAAAGCAATGAGGAATCCTTGCAGAAGTTACCCGATTTCGCACGGATTCGCTTGAGTTACTTATTTCAATCAATAAAGTCCTCCTTTCACGTGTATTTTCCCCGAATGAGCATCTGCTACAATGCCATACATTCTGTGCAATCATCCTTATTAAAAGCACCCACATAACATTATTTTATTAAACCATTCATATTCACTTTGTTGCCTTTCCCCACACACACACACTTGTATGCCATCTCAAGTTATTTTATCACCCAAGCGAATGCATGGGTAGAGTAAACCTTCGAGGACTCTACTACTTCCTTGATCACATCCTTCTGTGTATACGCCTTAGCACACTTAAATTTCATAAAATCAAGAAGAACGCTACAAAAAAGGGGAAAACAATATAATATAAGAACTGAAAAGAAATGAAATCCCCAACGTACATACACCTTTCTTTGTTTCGTTCCAACACACATCTATCCTTTCGCATAAAACCTCGTACACATCATAAAATCCTTATGCTAACCAATTTCATATTTCCCATTGTGTGTATCAAATATTCAAAAGTCCCGAATCGCATCCAATTTTGCCATTTTCCCCAAACTAACTCTCCACAGAACGACATCAGGACCACGGGAGTTCGAGCAACTCTCAAGGACGAGCAGGGCATTTTTGTATCGAGCTGTGTTCTTAAGAAAACGAAACAATGCTTCGGGGTTGGGGGTGGAAATATTCTGTTTCCACAACGACGACAGTCGAAGGAATTAAAATTGAATTCTCCGCAATGAAAAATTGAAAATCATATCCTTTAATAGCGTTCAACTTGTTCCTACCGCTTGAAGAACAAGTATAATCAGGAAAGTGTATCCTGATGGCTTCCCCCTATGTATATAGCTCTACATATAGCCAGGAGTCTGCTAGATAGAAATATTCAAGGATATTTCGTGAATTTTTAAATTTCAATTGAAGCCGGATAGATCCATACATACATACATACATATGTATTCGTATGTAGACCTATGTCTGCAAAACTACTTGAAAAGTTGCTGAAGCTAAAATAAGGATTCATTTTTTATTTTATTTTTTATTAATTTGCCTAGAAACTACCATAAGGATGGAGAGAGAGAAAAACATCCTTATTTTTCACAAAGTCGTCCTGCAAAACTTTAATCTCCATAAACATATCAATGCAATGCAACTTTTGATTGCAAATTTTCGTAGAATTTTGTCCTCTTTTTTTTTTTTTGCCAAGGAACGCTAAGGATTTGGAAGTGGAAAAATGCAGACAAAAGTTGAACGAATGTTTTCCGTTGCGCTATAACTGCGGGCAGGGAGCAAGTTTGAGTACTTAGAGTTTTACTGTTGGAAATAGACAGAAACTATTGAGGAAATCCGATTGGAGAGTTTGCAATGAGTTACTGGTCACTATACTCGTTTGGTGAAGCGGTATAAATATAAGGATTGGTATTTACTCGTACAATTTGAGCTTATTACAATTGGAGTGCTTTCTGGGTTCTACAGGACTATGGTCGATGAACTAAACCTCCATCACATTGATCATTGAATCAAAGGCTATTATTTATACAGCATAGCATAGCATATTCATCAGCGGTTTCATCTCCTTTTGTGGATAAGTTTGTTGATCGTCTTGGATTGCGGAAGTCCTCAATTTTTTTCGGGTGAACTAAACTTATAGTGTAGGGTAGAATCCTGTGCATGTTTTAAGAAATTTCAATTGCATAGAAGACAGCCAGCCATACGTAATGGCTTAGCAGTTGCTTTAACGAAGAAAAAGGGAATGCATAGTGTTTCTGGGCGTTATTCTGCTGGATTTAAAATTAAAGACATTTTGACTATCATTGGCCATGTGTGCGTATCATACAAAAAGCTTTTGCCTTCCGGATTCTGGTGCACACATCTAGTTCGATGCCTCAGCATTAGCTGACGCCACACTTCCTAGATATAGAAAGTTCAGTCAACCTTCTCGACTTTCTGTAAAGTTGGGCGCTGCTGTTAGAACTTACTTACTTATGTCCTGTATACCCTTGTGCGTTCTAGGGCCTCTCCAACGCCTACACGTCATCCTGTGCGGTTTCTGGAAATGTGACTCAGCTCTTTCCAAACCTTTCCCAGTTGCAGTGCTTCCTTCTCAACTGTTCTGCGTCACGTACTCCTTGGATCAACGCGTATCCTGTCATCCTGGGTTAGCGGGTTTCATTGCATAGCTTTGTTAGCTAGACCAATCCACTGCCACTTACCTCGTCGTATGGTTCTACATATAAGTTCATGACCCGTTCTTTGATAAAGCTGTTCGTTAGAGATACGGTTTGGCCAGAAAATCCTTATATAGCGTTTGCGCCTATTGACAAATGTTTGCAGCTTCCTCGTTATAGTGACGGTGACTCTTCAGGTAGATACCACATCCATAAAGCAGCACGGATTCAACGTTGGAACGGAACAGTCGTAGTTCGGTGTTTAAGCTAATTGAATAGCATCCCCAACGCAGATTTTGCGTCACCTATTCGATTGCTCAGAATTCAGTTCGATTCCGCCATCGGTTGAGAAAATACTCCAAAGGTACTCTGGAAACTCTCTACTCTCTCAACCATTTGTCCAGCAATGCTCGATTCCGCCATCGGTTGAGAAAATACTCCAAAGGTACTCTGGAAACTTCGGGCCTAGGTTGATCAGTTTTGTTTTTGCCAAGTTAATTTTCAATTTTCATTGAATTCCTCCATTTCGTGTTGATAAGGCTGCATTCAGCACATCGCTAGTCACCAATAGAAACAGAATTGGTGAAAGTATGCAGCCCTGTCGAACCCCACTTTGGACTTCGAAATCCTCAGCAGCTTTCTTTTGTGTAACACGTAATATATGTACTCATCATATGTATCCTTGATAATTGCTATTAATTGGGTTGTGTTAAAAGTGCTCGGGGCTTTTGTTTTAGCTGCGAAAATTTTGAGTGCCGCTTTGTTTCCCTGTGCTTTAAGTTTGTTGGCCATAAAATGGAGGTACCTTATCTGGTGTGAAAGTAGACAATCATCATCAGCGTAGAGTTTTAGAAAAAAAAAAACAAGGATTCGTTAATTATTAGGATAGAAGAGTTCAGAATAAAGATTGGAGTCAAGCAGGGTTGCATTCTTTCGCCAATACTCTTTTTTTATTTGTTGTCTTTGCTCTCTCTTTGAAATGTTTGCAGTCAAACAGGGTTAACTTGCAACTATACACACGTTACAAAAAAAAAACACATTTATTTAAATTCAAGAAATTGAGACACACTTGCAAAAAAAAAAACAACAACTAGACTTTACGAGCGCCTTGAACAGATCTAGACTTTTTGTTTTTTGATTCTACGATACCTACGATGATACCTCCTCCGGCGTATTCTTCCCTAAAGAATACCGTCATGTTTGTTATGAATGTCAGTTCAGGGGTATAAGGAGGAAACTGTTCCGGAACTAGATGAAAGTCTTTTACCGTAAAATTAACGTGCTGATCGAATAAGACAGATTTTGATTATTTTAACATTTTTAATCTTTTTCCTTAACTTACCGGCTGTAGTGGGCAGGAATGTGGTAAATGGCCAAATTTGTTTATATCACTGTATATAGCTGAAACAAGGTTGCTTCTAAAAGATTCCTTAAATCCCTTACACAAATCCCAAGTATGGTCAAATACTCGATACATATTTGCAGTTTTTGGAACTACATCAATCACTATGTGTATAGTGGCTTCGTTAATGGGCTCTCTATATCTAAGGATTCCATTAAAATATGCTACACCATCACGGTCGGTAGTTTCAATTACACATTCATCAATCCTGCTTGAAGTTATTTCATAGGTGAAGTTATGAAGTTTTACGTTAAAGTATCGCTGAAATATATTTATTTCAAGTTGTTTTTACTTGTGTCCTTTAATACAACTTACCACTCCAACTATTAATGAGGCTAAATGCGAATGTATGAGGAGTACAAAGCTCGTCTTTATTGCGAGCATTTTAAACAGTAACTAAGTCAGCTTACATATGTCACTAAAATAAATACCGAATAGTCTGATCGACTATTAGTTATAGTAGGTAATTACATTATTTTATGGATGTTGAATCGCAGTTTTCGTTCAATTAACAGTAGAAATGCGATAACATCGCCAGGTCCGAAATTTCATAATAATTGCTAGAGTTTTATTAAAATACACCTAATTTAAATGATTTCTGATCTATAGTCATGCTTCATGCATCATCAACAGACAAGAAGACAAATGAAAATGTTAGAATCCGTCTGAAGCTGATTTTGGGGTACCCTATCACTTTTCTATAAACATATGTACCTATCTACTTTTCCACTATTAAATTTTTTTCCAAAAATTACTCCAAAACGTGAATTTTCTCAAAAAGTGAGCGTGGTAGTAGGGGGAGGTACACTCTCTTTTGTTGCTAAGAAGTGACATGGTTCTAATTAAACCGTCGAGAACAGATTTTTTGAGAAAAACCATCCTAAGATGTAGGCGTGGCCGTACACAATGTATAGGATAGGTAGAGGAATATTTACTTATTTAATATATTAAGTTTTATAGAGTTTCATGTAAAATTATTGAAAAAACTAGTGGGCGTGTCAGTATGCGGATTTTAAGAATTTGTACACTGGTACTGCTTCCTTTTCCAAATTAAATCAGCCTTACTCAAAATCTGAGGCGCAAAAACTGGTGACATATATGGATGGATATTTTTTGCATATCACTCTATGTTATAAACTTAGGGTATACTAAGATACTGCTCTATTTGATCCGTAAGATGTTTCTATATGTGGTAGATGCAGGAGGTTCCAGCAATCAAGCATATTTGGGAGGACCAAAGAACAGAGTTCTAAGGCAGGGCCGCAGAGTCTAACTCCGCTGGTACTTTTTAAATTCTTCTGTTCCTTTTGGCGAAGTTATGATGCGGAGAAGAAGACCTGTAGAGCCTGTCAGTTTTACCTCAGGGAGTAGTGGCAGATAATCTAGGACAGCATTAAATAGCAAAGGACTGAGGACATTCCCCTGTTGTACGCCTTTTCATGATCTTGTGCACGTAGATTTCTGGAGCTCCTCGTTGTACTAGCGCGACCCATAATGGATCTCTTGGTAGACTGATGATGATACCTTTCTTTTTGCTGTGTCACTTTGTAGCCCAACAGCGTCTGCTTCCCTCTCTACATTCGTTGTCATTTGGTCATGTCATTATTTTATGACGTACATCATTAGTACAGGGTGTTGATCTGGTTCTCACAGGATGCTGCAAAGTCTTTTCGCCGAATGTATCTTCGAATTGAATTCAACTTAGATAGATTTTAAACTGCATTATGTATCCTTTTTTAGAGAGCTTCATGTCCATTCCCTCATCTGAAAAACTCTTGGCCTCTCAAGTTCGGTTGCTGGAGTTGGCTCTACTCGTAAAACTTCAGGCTTAAGCCATCAAGTCATACCGATATGCTGCTTTTCAGTGCTTTCAAGACGTAAACGATCTCTCATCCTTTTTAAGTGTTTTAGGGCTGAGATTAGATGATGTCTCGACTTGCTTCCATACAAGCAAAAGGCAGTTTCAGACTTTTATTGAGTTTTGGGTGGATCTGCGGTAACCTAGCTCTTCAGTGACTCTATAAGCAGTTATCCTGTCGTACCAACCATACCAAAGGCCTATGAAAGGCTAAAATAGGAGCATTCTGAACTCAATATATTGATTGAGCCACATACCTCGTCAAAGGTTCTAATGCAAATGCCCAGCAAACAGATCTAGGCTCAAATTAAAGCAGTCATTTTATAATTTGCCCTTCTCCATCGTCATTTAATTAAAATCGAAATTAAGGTGATACCTGAGCACAAACTCGATTTTGAAACCTATTTCCGGCTGACGTATGGGTGCTTCACAGTCATAACTTTTTATTTGAAGTGAAGTTTACCACATGCAAGTTCATCTGCCTGCTCTGAATAAAACTGAATGAAAATTTCCGCCCAAAAAAAAGTCCTACCTCATCTCAAGGACACTCTTCAACTGGATCCGGAATGAATTCCCAACAGCATGGGCAAACAAACTCGCGTTATGGCGCAGTTATTTTGAAAACTAATTAATCCACCACCAACACCTTTGCAAACATTTCGTTCAAGTGTATCCGATTCCCATATTCTCTTAGTTTTTTTTTTTTGTGATCTTTCGAATGGGTTACTGGGTCAGAGGCAAAGAGCCTACCTACCGAACCGCGTCAAGCAAACAATGTCCTTCTGTTGTATGCCTGCCTTCCAACATCCAATGGCATACAACCCATATATTTGGCGCATTGTTCACACTCATCCATCCTTGAAGAGTATTCCCACGGTTCCAATTGTACTCGTTGAATTCCCAACGGTGTCATAGTCATAGTCCTACATCCTGTTCTACTTTCTGTTCTCTCTTTTTTTTTTCGCCTGATACTGTTTCCAAGCTCTTTTCTATGAGGTTTCAGTGTTGCCAAAGGAGAATAAAAAAATATATATACATATATATACGAGTGGAAATGCTTTTCATTAGTGAGACCTCTTCGGACACACAAACAGATACGGAAAAAGGAAAGAGACCAACCAAAAGGCAAAAAAAAGCAACACAAAACGAAAGGAAAATTACTCTGAATTTTAAGGATAACTCTCCTCAATTTATTATGTCAGAACGTAGCCGGCTTCCTGTTCGTCCTGTTGGTGGCTATCTAAAAAATAAGTAAAAAAAAAAAAAAAAACTACGTAACAAACGAAGAACGACAGTGCACAGGAGCAAGAACCTAAGCCTGGGCAACTTGGGTAGCATTAATATTTATGGGCTCCTCGATGCCATTATGTGACTCAGTCTATTCGTCTACCATGCAGCTGGTTCTATAGTGACTTCCATAGTGGGTGGAAAACCAAAAAAAAAAAAATCCTCCTATCTTACGTCATTTTGGACTGAAAACGCGGTACCATAAGAATTTAATGAACTATTTTAGTTGACTTTTTTTTGTTAACAAAAGAACAAAGAGGAAACCACAAGCCAAACTGAATTTAAATTTTTTTTCTATTATACTTAACTCAAGGAGTCGTCCTTTGATCTCTAATTGCAACAAGACGATTTTAGTTTATAAAATTTAATTAGGCCAACTAAAGAATTCATTTGTTGTCTCATAAAGTTTTGTGCCTCATTTGAAAGTTTGTCCAATTAGAACTTTGTTTTAACGGGTGTCTCCATTTTTTTCAGACTGGCGAAGTGGCGTAAATGACCACGATCGAGTGCAGCGACAATTGTCCGTATCATCAGATAGTAAACTACTAGACGACGATATCAGGGAAGAAACACGAGTCATAATGAGACCAAAAAAACCGCCCAGACCTAAATCGGAAGTGTTTTTGAATAAACAGGACCCGCATCCTAGACGGAAACGTTTTAGTGCATTTGGGGTAAGTACTTTTTTAATTATTTAAGAGAAGCTAAGAAATGTATTATTATGTGAATTAAGTCTAAGTCCTGGCTTTGTTGATCTGCATCTGCTTGGTAGGTTTGGTTCCTTATATCTTTTCAAACTTTGATCCGAAGATTAGATGGTGTCATGCCTTCACTTTTCAGGCTATCGCTGTCAGGCTAGCCATGTAATAGTTTTTTTCCTGAGATTTATCAACTACACTTACAATCGTCCTGCGGAATGTGTGGATCGCATGACAGTGCTTATCTTTGCCGAAAAGACTACTTTGTATGGGATCCAATGGTGATTTATAATTTTGAAGTTGAAATTATTATTGAAGTCACTGAATTGAAACAAATCCATGTGAATTCTAAGGATGACTTCAATGAATGCATTCCGAAATGATTGCATTCTTTTACAGCCCTGGTTGTGAGAAGCGAGCGCTTGATCGTCTAAGGACAGCTTAAGATATATTTTATTATATTTCCTTCTGCTAAGACTTTTATCCCTTTTCCGGTGCATAGAGTATTTCAACCAAAGTTGTTAGTAAAGCTGCAGTACCAGTACCGGGACTTGTACTTGTACCTCAGTACTATTGTACTGGTACTTGAAAACAAGCAAGAGAAAGTATTTTTCAAGTACTTCGTCGCAAGTACCAAATATCGCGTCCTTAAGTTCCAAAGTACTTGAGCAAGACTTGAGCAGTATTTTCAAAAATTTACAAGTACTTGAGCAGTACTTTCAAGTACTTGATTAGTTCTTCGTTTCTCTTAAAACATGGGCTAGAAAGTACTGCTCAAGTACTTGGAAGTACTGATTAAGTACTTAGAAGTACTGCTTACGTTCTTAGAATTACTGCTTAAGTACTTAGAAGTACTGCTTAAGTATTTGAAAGTACTACTCAAGTATAATAAATGGAAAATGGCTCAAGAACTACTCAAAGACTGTGAATTACTGCTCCAGTACTTGGAACTACTACTCAGGTACTTACACCTAAATTCTTGAAAAACTCGGCACTCTTTCAAATACCAGTACCAAGGCACTGAAGAACAAGTACCAAGGCACTATAGTACCAGTATCAAGGCACTAAAGTACCAGTACCAGTACCTAGTACTTGTACTTGAGAGAACTGAAGTCCAGTAACACTTGTATCAGTGTTTGTATGTATCTTTGACTCCAATTTTTTACCCTCAGGACATTCTTTAGTAAAAAATATTTAATGACACAAATTTGTACAGTCTAGGTGAATAATTATTTTTTTTTTATTTTTTTACTTTCAGGGTGATTCACCGTTTGGTAAATCGGATGCGTATATTAAATTAGAACAACTCGGCGAAGGATCGTATGCAACTGTCTACAAGGGTTTCAGCAAGTGAGTATACATTATTTTCTTTTATTCCCCCCCACCCCCCTTAAATGATAACAAATGAAGTGTTAATTTTGATAAGCACATGTCAGATTGCTTGTCAAATGGGTTCACCTACTCACCCCAGGCCGTGTGCGGCAATGTAAAGTGTACTTAAAGTATCCTTTATCATGTTTGACATGTTTAACCAATCGAGGGACAAATTTTTATTCATTCATTTTGATTGTGAATGATTAATTGTGAAATTCATTGAAAGCCCTATCCATACAAGGCAACCGTCCCTTTTTTTTTTTTTTCTATGTCATCTCTATAGTCATTACTCAATTCATCAGGCGAAAGGATCGTGACCTGTTTTTTATTTCAGTGAAGTGAAACTGATTCTGGTTTTTCTATGTACCGAGATTTGTGTGCTCTTTCTTTTCTATGAATCAATCAACGACACAAAAGGATAGTGACAGATACATCTTTATTCTCCCCTCCAGCAGCAGGATAAATTTTTTCTTTAAATAAATTCGTATTGAAGGATATTCAGTAGAATGTCAGTGTCATTATCATGCTTTGAATTAAGGACCTACGGCTGCTGTTTGTCTGTTTGGTAAAGGATAACTGAAAGAAACACATTTGCTCTTATCAAATAAACATTTTCTCCTCTTGACAAATGGCATGTGTTCTGTCGTTGTCGACTGTCATCCGGTTCGTCGGCATCGTCCTCCTTGTTGGCGTTGGCGTTTTAACCCTTTCGAATTGATGTATGGTCATTGTGTCGTTGACACAAAGGCACACCACGTGCAGTGAATAAGGACACAAATTGAATTTATGGCCTAGAGATGATTCAACCAGCTGGATTTATGATAACTCGAAGATATGGAGTGTGGTGGTTATTTCAATTTCAATACCTACTTGATGTCGGTAGGTAGGTATTCCTAGTAAATGCAAATAAGGTGTTTCTAACGAGATCAGCCTTGTTACACAACAAGGACTGCAGGACGTCAATGCACCGAAAGGATCCAAAGTTATTGTCCTATTTCTTTCTTAGTGTCGCAAAACCACAATCTCTAAACTTGTAATTCTGTTTCTTTCGTTCAACGAGGTTAAGTTGGGCCTTTTTGTGTTGGATCACGTAGAACAAGAGTTGTGTCCTCTGGGCACAGGAGATAGGAACCACCCAGTATCTCCCAATTTGCACTAGGAAACTAAATTTCGGGTGTAAAGGCCAATAATCTCTCAACTTAATAAAATATTTCGGAGGAACGATGTCAAGAAACTTGTCTTGAGTCCCAAGATCCCCCGAACAACGAGCTATTACAAAAGATCCAAATCAGAGGACGTCTTACTGTTTGAATATCAGTAGAGAGGTACTCTTCAGGATGTGGACAAGGTATATGCTTGCATTCGTTCGAACCACAATCTGGGGAATAGGGTCCGAGGGTGTACAATTTCTTCCTATGAAATGACGTACAGCAAAAGCTATATGAGAACACTGGTTTTAGCTTGTATAATGCCATCCCCAATGAAGGGGTCATCTTCCGTAATTATCTAAGGAAGAACTCAAAAACGATTTTCATGAATCGAACGATGTGCATCCACTTCTTCCTCTAGGAAACAGTCAACCAAGGGTGGATTTCTTGTGATGGAGGGCCATAACTGTTCAATCTGCAATAAACTTTTTGATGTGTACTCTTTCTAAGTCCTCTGGCTTGTCTTCCCTGCCTCGAATAAAATGAATTTTCTATCAAATCTTGGCAATATACTCTACCTTAAGTCAACCAACAATTTGGGTTGAACTTTAGAATTTTAAATTTCGATGACTGGAGCCAAAGAGTTCATGCTTCCATTTAAAAGTCTGTTTCCCATGCACCTAAAGGCACTATTCTGAGAAAAAACTAACACAGACACACAACACTATATTGAAGTGTCTCTACCTATAGGGTGATTAGCATGGTTGTAAAAGAATGCAATCTTTTGAAAATGCATTCCGTGATTTCTCCCCAAAGACTTTAGATTAAAGAGTTCATTCAATTGACTTCACCTTTGGACTCGGACTTCAAAAATAAATCACCATTAATTTTGAAGTATATGACTGAGCCAGTCTTTTTAACCGAATCAGAGATTTGAGTTCACAAGAATTAAATCTTTGTGACTGCATCTTTGAAGCCACACTTAAGTCACTAGCATTCACTTGAAGTATTAGCTTTCATTTGAAGTCTTTAAGACTTCACAAAAGACTTCAAGACTTCATACAAATTGTTGGCAGTCTTTAAGACTTCTCACTAATTTCTTTGCAGTCAAAGACAATCACAAAGACTTAATTCTTGGGACTTCAAATCTCTAATTTGGTTAAAATGATTGGTTCAATCAAATCGTGAAAATGGTGAAAACTGAAAATATTAATACCTGAATGTCATTTGTAACTTTGACAGCTACTTGAAAATGACAATTGAAAAAAGTAGGTATCACTGCTTTCGGTTCACCCTATAGATGTTCTAGGTGCCGAATGCTAAATTGATCTCAAAATATTTAAGATGTGGAAGTGTTCGTCGTAAAAGTTTAAAGTTTTTGTGATACAAATCTTAAGAATCGAAAGATTTCTTATTTGTCTTGGTCCAGTGGACAGCATCCCATTCAAACTAAACTGTTATCCCTTGTATTGCCAGGTAGCAAATTAATTTTTCCTATAAAGAAGTATCCCATTAAAAAGATAAAAGATAAAAAAAAAACTCATTCAAACATTTAAATTGAAGTTGACACAAAACATAAAATCCACCAATAATTTAGGTCACTAGAATAGAAAAAAAAATACTCTGTCGATAAGCAAATTTGAGGACTCAACACAAAAGGAAAACTTACAATAAAAGAGCCACATCATCAAATCATCTCAAACTCAATGGGGAAGAACGGAAATAGGAACCTCCCCAATGTCCAGAACCCAATTGTTCGATGAAATCTCATTAAGATATCGCTAGGCAAGTACAATTTCCATATCTTGAGCGCTTATTCAATCACGAAAATCATTGAGAAATATTCAATCCTACGCCTATGAAGCATAATAATTGTATCCCTGTCGGCCGCAATCACCATAAATTTCAATTGAACCTCCTGCTGCCTCGAGAAAGAAAAAAAAAAGTCCTTTTTCCAAATTGAAAAAAAACCGAAAAAGAAGAATCACTTCAAACTCATCTGGGGATTTTATTCAAAAGATTAAATTAAAATCGCACAACTAAGGAGACCCGGATGTTATCCAAGGGTTAGGCGTAGATATTTCCCTGCATGAAATATATTTTAGACATTTTCTAACCGAAAATCACCCGGGAGGAATTAAACAACTCGAATCTATTCAGCAATTGTTCAGTCTAGCTGTGGGAGGCAGTCGCCGCAGCTTAATTATTTTCGTCCTTCGACGGCCGGCCGGGCAAAACTTGTTTTGCGTACGGGGTTCTTTTAATTTCGCATGAATTAAAAAAAGGACATTAAATACATTTTTTTAATTGTCTACTTAAAGCTACCCTTACACCCTTTTTTATGGGAAAAAACAGTAATTGTTTACTCTTTAAAGAATTCGAAATGAATGCTTATACAACTTGAAAAGGCGTGTGAAAAGTATCCTGATTTATGACGCATTGGAGAGCTAAAGTTTAAGCCCAAATTTGAAAATGAAAGCTATAATACATGGCTTCAGAGAGAGTGTTTCTTTTTTACAAATTGATATTCCAATAGTGCCTTCGTTCAAGGGATATAAGCATCCTCATGATAGCAATACCGAAATCGAGTCTTTGGAATGGAAAAAAATTTCTACATGCCATGCCAAAAATGCTCCAGAGAATTGATTGATCATATTAAAGCCTACCATCGATCTTAGCACTCTTGTCTCGTTAGAAGCTTGAATAAGAGGCAATGGTCTCTGTATGGATACTCGCAACCAACTCCATGCTCTAGCATGTTGATGTGCTAAGCCACCGCCCCCCATAACTGTCCTGTTGTCCCCCTACGGTGCCGCTGATCAAGGCATTCCTTCCTTTGACGTCCTGTCTTCTTATTATGTTGCTGGGCTCTCTTCTTCGTCGTCCCTCGGTGTTTAATTTTCTTGCCGTTGCTGCGGCATAATGCTTCCAATGATGGTGTCGGCAGTTTCCCAAGCTTCTCTGGATAACATGAACCCTATTAGGCTCCTTGGGGTTACCGCATTCAAAATCCCATACTTTTTACACTCTACAAGGACGTGTTCGGCGTTTTGGACTTTCCCTTCACAAAAGCGGCGGAAAGGGTCATCTGCTATTCCCGAAAGCTTCCATGTTCTGTTAAGAAGTGAGTGAAGAATTTTATCTCACCGTGTTTTCTTGTGGTCCACTTTTCGATGTTTGGCAGCAGTTTGTAGGTCCACCGGCCCTTTTCAACCGCTCTGTTGGTGCTTCTTTCTTCGTTGTCGCTATTGTGCTTGCATGCTGCTATCCTGACCTCTAGATCGATAGACATTCGCGCTGCTATTACATCAATTGCATCCCCCGACACTGTCCTGTATGGGGAGCATATTCTGAGAGATGATCTTCTGTGTACCGAATTCATCCCACTCATGTATGAGCTTAGGGCTGTTACTATACATGAGAATTGATTTGCTAACTGTCGCAAGTAGGCTTCTTATAGGCTGATTTGGTCCTCAAATATTGGGCATTAGCCTGGATATTGCGTCCAACACCCGATTTGCCTTCACGCTTGTGTGAGCTAGGTGCTCTCTTAAGTGTAGCCTGACCATAGGCAATACTCCTAGGTGCTTTATGTAAGGCATTCACTCGATAGTGTGTGCCTACCTCTATTGTCAGACGCTCAACTTTCTTGCGGCTGCTTATGAGGACGGCTTCCGTTTTATGTTCCAGGCCTGATGAACGGAGTCACGTTTCCACGGTACTTCCTCTACCGTTTTAGCCACTACCTCCACCGCTATATCGTCAGCGTAGCCGATTATTTGTGCTCCTCTTGATTTACGGATCTGTAGTACTCCATCAAACATAACGTTCCACAAGGCTGGGCCCAACACTTATCCTGTAATTTTATATGTTTTTGGCCTTCCTTCCTCATCATAGTGGAGGGTCCTATCTTCAAAATAGTCTGTTATTATTTGGCGCAGATAGTTTGGGACGCGCATGTCCCTCAGCGCTCTCATAATGCTGCTCCATTTGGCAGAGTTGAAGGCATTCTTTACGTCGAGGGTAACTACGGCGCAGTACTGTTTTTTCCTCTTTTCCATCTGGTCCCCAATATGGCTGCGCGTGCTATCTTGCAAACTGCTTGTATCGCATTGGTAGTTCTTCGTTTCTTTCTGAAACCGCATACGCTTGGATATCTTGTCAAACGATGTTTGCATAAGCTCAAGAGACAAAGAGATGGAGGAGACTGTCATTTATCTTCTTTGCACCTGTCCTGCGAAGGACCCTACCGTGATGAGGCACACTTTAGCTTCGTAAGTCATTCTCAGAGCATTTCTCACTTTCACGACTTGAAATGACTTATACCTTTTCAGACCAAAAATTGTGAAAGTTTTGAATTCGTTCTGATAGGGAGATAGCAATGATACCTTTTCCGATTACTATGTTTCAATGACAAATTGCCATTTTATGATGCAACGCTCACAGTTGTCGAACGTGCGGAAATTTTCTTTTGAAAACATCTTCCCGGAGATTCAGTGCTACCTAATCTGTCAAAACAATTTCTATTTGACCATAACGTCTTAAATGACAATTGAATTGTCCCCAAAAAACTCTCAGTACGTCCCAAGTGCATTAACTGTGCCAAACTTCCTCCTACTTGTACAATGTCATCTTAGTACAAAAACTCACTTAAATCTGAATCGTTAACACAATCCCATTACGATGAAAACCTCCAGAGATTCATATTCTATCTATAAGTCGGAAACCGTATTCTATCGTTCCATTTTGCAACGTCACTTATCACCTCTTGCCCCCTTCACTCTGCGCAAAAGTCTTCATACGAAAAGGACGACGTAAAAGAAATGTAACACCACAACCATGGATGAATAGTTTTTTTTTTTTTCTTGTGAACCCTTTTCATCTACCACAGACCATTAGCAGCCGAAGCGGCGCCATCTATAGCAAAAACATCTCCTAATGTGTGTCACAGTTATTCATATTGACAAATACCCCCTTTCCAACCCCTTCCCCGAGAACCCCCCTTGGAAACACTATCTTTGGAAACAAACAAAACCCTTGCAGAGTGAAAAATGAAAAAGAGTTTATGTGTACATATCTAAAGACCGGGTTTTTGTGCACTAGATAAAGATGAGACCTTGCACCATTATCATGGACCAACCTCCAACCAACCTGCTAGCCAGCCAACACAACAGAGACGTCATGCGACACTGCATTAAGAATACCTACACACATGCGAGACAAAAGGATATTTTTCTGTTTTTCTTACTTGCCTTTCACACCATGGCAACGGGTGTTGTCTGTGTGGATACTGTATCCATGCCAGGATATTTGGGATAAGACTTAAACGGATACTTTTCGCTTGTGATAGGGTGACTATACACACGCCGAGACGAGCAAAAAGGACACGTTGTTACTGACCCAGATTCGTGGAAAACATTCTCTCTCATGCTCTCCTTCCGATTCGGTCGATAACTATCTGACATTTTCAGGATCTGAATGTCATGGAAAATTATCTATGACTGCATATCAATTATAATTTACGATTATTGTGTGATTGCTGCAATTATCCTGCAAAACTGTGATGACTAGATGTGAGGGTCGAATTCTATAGGAATTTTCCACTTTCAGGAGGAACGCACGAGTGTGCTTGAAACATACTCAAACCATGTGTACATTGTATGTGTACACATAATCTCACTTTTGTGAATTTTGATTGTGTGTATGCAGATCCTCGAAGTAGGAGAGCCATTGCTTTGCGTAGGCGAGGCAATGGAAGTGTCCAACTAATGACGCATCAAATGAAACGGAATATTAGACTTGTGGGATCGATATCCTGAATTGTTATTTGAATTCTAAATGGTTATGTGAGTACAAGTCCCGGAAGGGTATTTGGTCGAGAGAGAGATATGTATGTATGTACGTTATTCGCTGGGAATTCTCACAGTTAATGCGGAACAAAGGGTGGTTGGGTGGCGCACAATATTTTTCGCATTTAATGAGGCAACGACAGCTGCACGAGGATTATTATGTATTCACTGGAATGTACCTATTTCAGTAATTGATGCGAAAATATCGCACGCTAAAGGGATTGTTTTACTTCTTTTTAATGGGGCAAAAGGACTTTTATTTTGCTCAATTTGTTTGTTAAATAAATGATGAGTTACACAGTCGAATAAAAGGTGGACCAAACTCCGGATGTTGGTACATTGAACAGAATCTATGCTATCGATTTTCTTTGCATTAACGAAATTCTGTTATCCGAATGATTGAATCGAGTTAATGATGGAGTTACCCTGCATTTATTAAATATTAATTTTTTTCTTATCTATGTTGATCTAAGGGTTATTTTTCTATCTACTTCTCGTCATGTACAATTCATGGACTTCTTTTTGTTGGGTCCCAGGTTATACTTTGATCTCCAATGAGATACCTAGACAGGTTGTAGAAAAACCTTTCTCAAGACACGATCGACTTACTTATGTCCTGCCTTTACAGCGCCTACGCACCATCGTGTGCGATTTCTGGAAATGTGCCTCAGCTTTTCCCAACTCTTTCCCAGTTCCCATGCATCCTTCTCAACTGTTTTGCGTCATGTACTCCTAGGCGGGTTCCATTGCATCGCTTGGTTTGCTATGGATCTGTCAGCCTTTTGGAGAGTGTAAACAATCCACTGCCACTTTCGTCATCGTATGGTTGTGCCTATAAGTTCATGACCCGTTCGCTGTTCGTTACAGATACGGTTTGGCCAGAATATCCTTAAGATGTATCGTAGACACCTATTGACAAACGTTTGCAGCTTCCTTATGATCTTGATGGCCTGGTTCTAGGTCCGACATCCATATAACAGCACGAATTCAACGTTGGAACGGAACAGTCGTAGCTTGGTGTGTAATCTAATTGCATTTCTTCGCCAAACTGTGGATAGCATCCCAAATGCAGTTTTGCTTTGCCTATTCAGCTGGCTATATCCAGATCGGTTCTGCTATCGGTTGAGACAATCCTCCCAAGGTATTGGAAACTCTCTACTCTCTCATCCGTTTGTGCAGCAATACATATACTATGAGCTGATGAATTGTCAACTCAACGACGTCTGCTTCCCTCTCCACTATTCTGTAATAATGAGTTCAGATGTAAGAGTTCATCGAATTCCTCCATTTCCTGTTGATAAGGCACATCGCTAATCACCAATAGAAACAGTATTGGTGAAAGTATACAGCCTTGCTGAACCCCACTTTGGATTTCGAATTCGTCAGACATGCTATTAATTTATGACGAATGCCGCTCCTGCGCAAGGTACGGCAAATAAATTTCCGTTTGACACTATCAAACGCCTGTTCAAAATCGATAAACAGCAGGTGTTGTGGTGATCGATTTTTAACACCTTGCGGATCCAGAGCGAAAACCCGCTTGTTCAGCGTTAAGTTTGTCTTCAAGGTGTTGCTTGATTCGCTCCAGGACGATTCTAGCTATTATCTTGGCCAAAGCAAACAGCACGCAGATATCAAGTGATGCCAAGTCGCATGATTGCCAATCAATTGATAAAAATTGATGAAGGCTTGTCTTGAGATGACCGAGTCGCTTAATTTCTTCTGACAACTTCAAGCATTACGTCGATTGTATGGCATATAGTACCATAGTTGGAACCACAACTGGGATATATGTATGTATGCTTTCGAGTTTTGGCCACAGAAAGCCCATTGACTGCCTCATTATACCAGATCTGATGATGCCGCCATGTCATAAATCCAAACCAAACAGTGAATGTGAATGCATTCATGCTTAGACAATTTTGCTGGGCCAAAAATGAGCCTCTTTCGGGAAGGTCATCTCCAGAACTCCGGCAAATATGTTGTCTATCTTGTCTTCAGTTCTAGCTTCAGCCCAATCTTATCGGACGTGGGCCCAACTCCAATTGGGTTGACAATTGACAATTTATCTGTTCGGCGCCTATACTTCGATACAAACGGTGATTTGTACAAATTTTGAAATAAAGTCTCACCCACGAAGGTTTTTGCTTGCCATTGTACACAACTTAAATAAATATTGCCAGCGAAAAACCCGACAAATGGTGTACCACGAAAATGTTAACTGTTTTGACATCGACTATCAAAAAGCATGCAAATAGTTGTAAATTCTGTGTAAATTCAGTTCCTATTAACCTGTCGATTTATCTCTACACACCCACATACATTTTTGGGTTAAAAATTTCCATCAAAAACCTTGTTTTATGTTCTCATAATCCTTTACACCGCACATACGCTCGATCAATTTAAAAGCATCAGTAAACCTCATTTACGTAACCCGGTTCTTTTTTTTTTCATAAAATTTGCCTATCGCCAGTTAAAATTTTACAAAATCTCTCTTTGCTCCTCTGGTGATTCCAAATACCAAATATTATTTACAGTTTCCTTCATTAAACGATGGAGGGACATCATCCCCAAGAGTTTTTTTATGTCTGCAATAAAAAGGGAAAAAAAAAAACAATTTATAGTTGGCAACGACCACCACTCCCCCCCAACCCACACTCACAAACACACGCGCGATTTTTCGAATAAAATCGAAATGAAACCATTGAGGTGGAATAGGAATTTAATCGGATATCCTGTCATAAGTTTGCTGAAAAGTAAAATTTATTTATTTCAATTGAAATTCAATTTTTTTTATCGGCATTGTTCCAATGAATAAATTTGCCAGCCGTGTCACAGGGTGGGATGGTGTACGAGTAAGGAGGAGGGCCCATTTTCGATTTTCTACCAAAAGACTGAAATTAAATTCTATTTGCATACAGATTGACTAGAGTTTTAAATTGAATATGTACGAGTATCTTTTTTGTGTGTTTTCAGTTTAACCCATCAAAGAGTTGCGCTAAAAGAAATTAGACTGCAGGAGGAGGAGGGCGCCCCATTCACAGCGATTCGTGAGGCCTCGCTACTAAAAGAACTGAAACACTCAAATATTGTTACATTACACGATATTGTACATACGAGAGAAACGTTAACTTTTGTTTTTGAATATGTTGTAAGTAATATTTGAAATTTATATACCTAGACAGACAGATTTTAGATGATTTCCTTTCCTGTAGAATACGGATTTATCGCAATATATGGAGAAGCATCCGGGCGGTCTGGATCATCGTAATGTGCGCTTATTTTTGTTTCAATTGCTGCGCGGTCTGTCGTACTGCCATAAGCGACGGGTACTGCATCGGGATGTGAAACCACAGAATTTACTTATAAGCGATGCTGGTGAATTGAAACTTGCTGATTTCGGTTTGGCAAGAGCTAAAAGTGTTCCAAGCCATACATATTCGCATGAAGTTGTAACGTTATGGTACCGTCCACCAGGTAAGTTTTTTTTCTTTTTATTATTTTCGCAGATTGATAAACATTCAAATGTAATATGGCTGCCTATTAGTATTCTGCTCTGGAAAAATACTTGCTGACTTTGTTCTTTGCCAAGATTTTTATGAAGCCTTCCTCAATTCAAAACGTGACATTGTATTGTACGAAGTCTTGATAATTGGTATTAGTTATGCGGAATACCTATTCTTCGGTGTAAGGTAAGGCAAAAGGTGGCGATAAGAAGCAGATGAAGTGGCAATTGATAGTAAATGCAGTGGCCAGTGAAATTTCAAAAGATATTGATGTGATTTCGCTGCTATGAAACAGAAAATAGCATGCAGCACTCTCCAGTTTGCGCACTAGACTCCCTTCTCCCACCGGGAAAAAATTGCCTGGTAGAATCTTGCGACAAGTGGGAACAGTTTTTAACATAGGTCTTCGATCACACTCAGTACTCAATTGCATTTTCTTCTCCCACACATTCTCAAAACCTTGACCGTAGGATCTTCCGAAAGGTGGAATCAATAGACGCAGTTGGCGCAGCTCAAAAAGGCTTGGCAGGTATCCTATCAAGTCCAATCGCGTTGTTCCTTTTCAGTGCAAGGAATCGATCGCGATCGCATATATAAGCTCAATAGAAGTTCTGGAAGCGATTCCACTGTATCCACTGCTGCTTCCGTTATGTAAGATGTTCATTGATGTTACTGCGCTTCTCATGTCCACTCATTCGCCTCTTCTTCGATCCTCCCTACTACTGGTGTCGCTGCAAGTCGATTGAACCTAAGCGTTCTTGTTTCGTTGGATCTTCGAACAGAACCAACGTATAATTGGATAGTCGGCATCATCCTCTCCGCATGGGGTGGAGATGCGTTCCGTAGTTGGCCTATGGGGTAACTATTGAACTCAACTATTGTCTTCAGCATTGTCGGGCAGGGAATTTTTAGGGACTTACTACTCCTCAATTTCTTCGTCACTATCATACAGACCACTTCCCAGGGATCCAGATCTGCTTTATTACAAAATTGTTTGATGCATCTCCCCTTGCGCTCTTCTTGATCGCCTTTTTGAGATCACGTCTAAACGTAGATAAACGTTCCTGGAACTCCGTCCTACCCCTTGAACGTTGCGACTTGCGCCGGGCCCGAAGGTAGTCGGCTCTAAGTGCTCTGATTTCGTTATTGCACCTGCTCCCTGTTCTGGGCATAGCAGCGTCATTTCCTGTGGTGATTGCTTGGGTCACATGACGCGATAGGATCTCTTCTGATTCGTAACCATCTGAAAGTTCGATGTCACTCATTTCTTCGAAATACCTGCCCTTTATTATAGGTAAATAATTGCAAGCTCAGGTCGTTACATTCTTACCCCGATACGCTCATTCATCCGCAGACGCGAATAATCAGTCACTGATCTCTACTTGTCGGAGCAACTAGTCATGCAAGAGTCATGAGTAAGCTCCTCAAAAAAGTGACTTTAATGCCTTTGAACCTGCTCAGTTACTGATGATTGAAATTTGACTGCCTTAGCCCCACGTTGGGCGCCAATTTAAAAAAACGTCAGCTCTTTTCTATTATTTCCTGCTTACAGTATTTCATAGCCCAGACATGGGACAGCAATTTTCTTCGAAAACTAAATCCTACTTAGCAGTACTGCCCTCTGTTTGAATTGAACACAAAATTTAAGCCTAAATTTACGTCCACTGTCTTCTAATTATTCCCAGCTACAACTAGAGCAATATATTCAATGCCAAGCATCTCACAATAACCCTCATTAACCATTCTTCTTTCTCTCGTCGTGTTGTTGCATAATAGGCTCGTAATTTATTAAATTTGGTCACCGAAAAACCAAAAACTCATTCATTCCTTCACACATCCTTACAAACACTAGGAAAAGTATGCGCCAAAAAATGTCGATGACTCTACTAAAAATACCAAACCATACAACACGTTCCTTTCGTATATCCATTTATATCCTGTCCAGTGAATTTATTGCGACAATAATTGTCGGCTACGATTTAACCGCCCCCAAAAAGTACACTACAATGGGTATATAAAAGGAAATCCTTTTAAATCCAAATGTAGATGCTATAAATTCTTTAAGACTGGGCCACAAATTATGGAGTTACCGACACAAGGACACAAGGAGTATAGTTACATTGGTTGGTCAAAGTCTTGCTTGGACTTGGTTTAATGTTTACGACGAAATAGGATAACACACAACAGCACTTGGATATAGTTTTCTTTCATATTTATCTCTGTGTCGCTCACAGAGGACATAAGGACCTCTTTCTTATGGTAATCTGTGTGATTTATTCCATCAATCTAGTAAAACTCTGAAAGTGGTTTCGTGTCTCTTGCCATTGTTGTCTTAATTAATTCAATTAGCAGTCAGTGGCTCTGATTGGACAGCGGGGATTGGCATTGGCATTAATTAACTGTTGAATCCTGATTACGTGAAACAAGAAAGAGTGGCTCGCAAAGTTTTCGAGTCCTTTGAGCGATAAAGGATGTAATTTTTTCACATTTCATAAAAATTTGCAAAACTTTTTTTTTTTTGCCACAAGTTTTGCTCCTTTTCCTTCTCGTCAAAAAGGATTTTATTTGGTGTGAGGATTGAGTCTTGCGACACAGTTCAAAACTCTCTTGCATTCGAGAACTAGTTTGGATGAGGTTAAAGGGTTAAGCAAGGTCTTAATCGCAGCTTGACTGTCACTACAGACTCAGACACTACGACCCTCCCACCTATTCCTAGCGATATGACTTGTAGCCATTAGGATCGCAAAAATCTTCGCCTGTGAGACAGAGGCATGCTTTTCCAATGAGTATTGCAGTCTTGTGTTATCGCCTTCCACAAATACACCGGCCCCTGAACCTTGATCGGTTTTGGAACTATCTGGTGGTAGCCAGTCCTGAATACCTGGCAAGTCGACCTCATACTTGCGCCGCAACTAAAGCCTCGGAGTCATAGCATCAGATGGCATATCCATGAGACCAGGGTCATAGGATAAGTGTTGAGCAAGATCATCAAAGCTCCAGTGCCTTTCATACCAAAAGCCACCACGTCTGAGTCTGTGGACAGCATTTAGCGAACACTCCATGATATAAGTATCAAGAGGAGGGAGATTCAGTAGTGCATCTAGAGCAGAGCCCGGAGTACTCGGAAAGGCTCCCTTACACCCTTCTTGATTGTCCTGTGCCATGTATTCTGCTGGATGCCATTGCATCGACTACAGATCTGCCACCTTTTGACCAATCCACTTTTAGAAGAGAAGTCTGACTGCTTTCATTGATCGCTGTATTTGCTACTGCGGGTTGTTGTGCTAATCTGGGCACCACTGAGGCTGCCTTCATCTCTTGAGTTGATTCTTGTCCGATAAAAGCAGAGAACCATTTAGGGAATTCAACTGATAGATCTATTGCCACCAATCAGGTCACACCTACCCGCTGCTTCTTTTGGACTTGAAGCAACATTTCATTACTTTTTACTGGCTTCTGAGGTCAACTGTAAGTCTTCTGTTAGATACATGGTTTCCAACCGTTCCATTTTCCAAACGAACTAGCTACGGACAAAGCCAACAGAGCATATATTTATGTATGTCAAGGGCGGATCTAGAGTGGGGGCACAGGGGCACGGGCACCCTCAGGCACGATTCAGATCTCTGACAACCAGATATTTACCCAATATCCACCTTACGCTGGGTAAAGACATATCTTCGCACCAATATCAGAGAAGTTCGCCCGAATGGACAATACAATGACATACACTCTTTTACTATCTGTGCCCCTCCCAGAAATAAATCCTGGATCCGCCCTTGATTTATGCAGATACTTTAACTATTTATAGATGCGAAGGACTTTTAAAGAATTTATTGCAATGAAAAATTTATTCTCTATTGTATGGCTGATCCTTGTTTCTATACAATTCTATTACTTCTTGTGATAGAGAGGGGGATTTTTTTTTTTCCGTGGATTTGAATAATCTGCCAAGACAGTTGTTTATTCGCAGTTAAAGTCGATTCTGCTCTTTGTAAATCCTTTCAGAGAGGAATGGGAATAATAATTCAAAGTGCGCTCAAGTAAAATGAGGACATGGAGATTATGTTGTGCCAGGCGCAGAGCAAATGAGATGCTGCTCTAAGGAGAATATTTTTCTTATGTCTTGCTTACGTCTTGTGTTATTCTTTTCTTCGTGTTCTGTGTTTTAATCTTGTGGATTTAGGGACAACGATAATGAGGAATGGCAAGGAGATTGGATTATTGTTGTGGAAAGTTCAATTCATCCCCCTTGATGATAATGGAATAGGTAGTGGTGGCCTTTTTATTGCATAATTTTTCGTTAAAATGAGATTTTCTTGTTTATTGCAACTTAGGTTTTTGATTCCCTGTGAGTAAAAAGTTTTCTTTTTCGCTCTTCCGCCTCCGCACAGACTGATGTGTACAAGTTTAAATTGAAGTTTTGTGTGCACTTCCGTTCAACAAAAAAGTACTATAAATGTGTCAAGGGATAAAATATGCAACAGAATTTTTAACTCGACAACGACTTTGCAATTGAATGCATTCAATGGAGTAAATAGGAAAAGAGTAGTAACAAACGTGAATCGAGGAATGAAGTTTGGTTATACTTATAGGAAATCATTTGAAATCAATGAAATATTTGTCAAAAACCATTGAAAACAACTGCGAGTTGTCCGAGTTCAAATCAATAAAAACACCATCAGGGTACAGTACTGACAGTGAGATAAATGAAATTTTAGCATTCATTGAAGTCAATTGACGTCGCTTGAAGTCAATGAATAATTTTCTATCAACCGAAAAGCATAAGAGCGTGTTATTAACCATATTAGTAGAGCTCTCAGCAGTCATTGAAGTCAATTGACGTCGCTTGAAGCTAATGAATAATTTTCTATCAACCGAAAAGCGTAAGAGCGTATTATTAACCATATTAATGGAGCACTCAGCGTTCATTAAAATTAATTAACGTTGCATGAAAGCAACCTGTTTTAAGACAAGTCTCAAGATTTATTAAGCCATTGCACTAAATGGAAGGACTTTTGTTTTAATGTCCCTATCGATGCACTGATCGAAAGCTACTAACTCCAGCGAGTGTTTCTAACTATTTGAATAGAAGTCGTAAACTTCAATGAAGTCAATTGACGTCACTTGAAATCAATGAATTTTTTTACTATCAATTTTAATTGAAGTTGCAGCATATATTGACGTCAATGAACGTCACTATCAACTGAAGACCGTTTTTTTAACTTGTTGAATGTAAATTTAGCCTTCCTTGAACTCAATTGACATCACTTGAAATCAATGATTATTTTTTTTATCAACTCATGCATGTAGTAAACTACTTACAAAAAAGCCTCGGCATTCACTGAAGTCAATTGACTTCACTTGAAATCAAAGAATAATTTTATCAACTAAAGAGCATGCTATTAAATAATTTTCGCCTGAAACAAAAATTACAAAGCATTAGTTCGAATTTATTTTGCAAACATCTGCGAGGCTGCAATGACTTTAATTGATTTCTAAGATTTCATGTATTTGAATGTCCTTAAGCAACTGAAGTAATTTTATTAACTTTAGTGATGTCAATACTTCACTATACATAAACTTTTGCATGCCGCACATAATGCACAGGCCAAATCATTTTGTGATTTATACTAATCACTTAACTGAACCCATTATCCAGCTCAATGGAGCACTGCTTATAATATCCAGGATAACATGAAATAGGGGATATCCTTTGGCAATCTATCTTAATCCCCTCTCCTGAAAGAGCATGATAAACGCAATCTCTCTCCTCTAGCGTTAACAAACACAAACACTAGCGGCGGGGTAAACATCATCTTCTTTTGCGCAAAAAAAAAAAAAAAAAAAATTAACTCTCTCCCACCTTGATTCCTGCATCCTTTTTGTGAGATTATCCAACATTTATTACCTAACGTTGCAGCAATGAAATTACGTCACGTTCCTTGCCGTTGATAAGCCAACACATACTAATAGCTATATGACTTGATAGAACGAAAAAAAAAGTGCTTACAAGCCACCATGCCTGGTGGAATACCTATATTCTGGTGCAATTTGCACAAAACACGTACATTATCCTGGCTGCCATTCATCTCAACTGGTACATATTTTTCCACTTCTTTCGTACTCTCTCCGAGGGATTAAAAAGCTTTTAAATTCATTAAGTAATAAATCGATGAAAATACACCCACGCCAGGACGATGGACTTGTGTTGTATCTCTTCAGATATATATACGAGTACATGTATTTATCAACACGAATGGAGAGAATGAAGACTGAATTCAATTCACTAAATGTGAAGTTCGGTGTAACAAAAGGATATTCCATCTTCCTTACATGCTACGTTTTTATGGGCAATTTTTTTTTTTATGCTCTTTTACTGTATCTACTGTGGATTACATATAAAGCGTTGAAAGCGGGTGCGATATACAAATTCGGATTTGAGAGATATCAGCACCCCCAAGGATTGTTTGCCAGTGGAAATGGAAGGTAGAATAAATGTTTATTTGCGGTTTGAAAATTGTGACCTAATTCGCACGCGGCATGTGACAGTAAGGAGTATTTGTCTGGGGATTTTAGGAGACGATAAGCAGGTGAGTTATAACTGGCTGTGATAAAAGGGTTTCGTTAAGCTGGACATCAAGTTGGATTTTAATCCTATTTTCCGGTTAGCTAATCCATGTATGAGGTATGGAACGAACCCCTATCCTCGTGATGAGTAAGCTGCACTCATGGTTTGAACTGACAACGATAGACTGCAACCGAAAAGCAGTTTAAAACTTTTAATTACATTTGAAAGTAGTTGATTTAGTTTAAAACAAAACTATACAACTGTAATTCTTTGTTAAGTAGTTGTATGATAAATGGACAACACATGGTATTGTCTCATTGGTATTACATGTTCGAAAGAAGAAATAAATTTTCCACATCGGAGCTGTGTTTTAAGCAGATAACATTGCTTCTCAAAGGCAAGTCTTAGTTCTCCAGAATCCATCACCATTAGCCGAGACCACACTTCCTAAATATAAAATGCTACCAACTTTCTCGTCTTCTTGTCCGGCAGTGTTGAATTGAGCGCAGGTATACTCAGTAGAAGTGGTACTGGCTTTTGCGTTGGCTATGTTTATTTTCAGTTCTACTTTGTTTGTCTCAGCATCTAGATTGTGGGA
The DNA here is from genome assembly GCA_949716465.1 of Chalcosyrphus nemorum. Classification (NCBI taxonomy): domain Eukaryota; kingdom Metazoa; phylum Arthropoda; class Insecta; order Diptera; family Syrphidae; genus Chalcosyrphus; species Chalcosyrphus nemorum. Next base: position 28,151,712 of record OX454334.1, read on the forward strand.
GAGGTCCGTTGACCGATGTGAAAGTAAGTTAACATCGTGGTCATAGTTAAGAGTTTCCCAATGACGTACTCCACTTTGGATTTCTAATTTCGCTGACACTTACTGCCCTCGTATAATGCCTTGATAATAGGTATAAGTTCTTCTGGGATACCTCTCCTGCGTAAGGCCAATCAGACAGCATCACGATCCAATCTGTCGAGCGCCTTCTCAAAGTCGATAAACAGCATGGAGCTGAGACCTGTACTCAACTCATTGCTCGATTATGATCCGTAATATGTTTATCGGGTCGATACAGGACGATCCAGCATGTTTGACATAGCAATTCGAATCTAAATCCTCTTTCATTCGTTTCAGAATTTTTCTGGGCTATATTTTGGCTACCACTGGAAAAAAAAAACAGATATATCTACCTCGCCAGTTCCCACAGTACATCAGGTTCCCTTTTTTGGAAGCTTGATTATCATCCCCCTTTCCCACTCCTGCCGAAACTGTTCCTATCCCAAGCTCGAATGCAGCAAATATGCCGATGTATTTTCAGTTCAGCAGGGATGCCCTCAATACCCATAACTTTTTTTTTTATTGAGGGACCTGATTACTGTTTTAATTTCGTTTTCCCTGGGAGGTTCAGATTAGGGAATACCTATTCGAATTCAATATTATATCGACGTCGTTAAAGTGGTTTAACACTATAGCCAAACGTTTGGTTCATCTAACAAGCTGATCTTCATCACATGGCATCTAGGAGGCTCTTCACCAGGTGTTATTTGGAGTTTCTATTATCAATGTGCTCCTTGGTAATGTTATAAACAGTCCTCGCTGCTTCTTTAGCGCTTCAAGCCAGTGTGGCGATGTAATGACGTGTAACGTTTGTCACGCCTAACTATGATGCACTTTTTTCTTCTTCGGACGATATTGGGGTTCTAGCTCGGTTCTCTTCATCGCTGAGTTTATTGTTGTACGCTCTTCGACCTTTCTCCAGGTATCTACCGAAAGACATGTGCGATGGTGTTTCTGCGTTTTTGTCCGATGTTAGTTCCACATCTGTTTCGGTTGTCCAGAAGACTATTTCTAAAGCGAAGTGATGCCTGATTGCAATGTGATCGATCTAGTGAGATGTTCGCTGCCTATCAGTTGATATATTCCAAAAAAATAAAACATGCTTAAGCATATTGTCGTCATTGGCATTAAAATCCCCTCGATCACCATTACGATGTTCCCCTTGATAGCTATTTATCTTCCTCTGTTTGGTCCCTATGTGGATGCCAAGGTGTGGTTCTGCCTCTTGCTTTTGGAGTTAGTATTAGTCCTAACTCGGATCTCTGTGTGCTTCCAAAAAGTTTACCGGGGAAGACCTTAGCAGTGTTTTCTTGGGGATTCGTATTCCTCACTCGGCTTTAAGATATATCTCATGAACTGAAGCTCTAAATGGAGAAATCTGGCGTTTGAGCCACCACCTGATGTGAATCGGAAAGGGATAACCCATCAATTTATCCAATCGTACCGGAACAATGTCCTTTTTACAGTTGCCTCTTGCTCCTCTACAAAACAACGTACAATCATACGTATACCCTGCTATTAACCCACTTTTTAATAGGAATATTTTCTAACGACAAAACTCCTTTTGCTATACTGACACTAAGGCCAAAAGAAAACGCATAAATAGGACTAAATTTTTTTTTACCCAAAAAACTTAAATAACAATCGATAAAACTTTACCCGTAAAGGATCCGCCCATGCGAACGTACACGTAACACGTGCAATAAAATTATCTTTTAACTTTTCATCTCTGGCTATTCTGCTGGTATTCTCCACTGCACCAGTGTCCCACATACACGAGGATATTTGGTCGAGTAAACTCCTAACCAAATCTTTTACTACCACTTCATTTAGTATTCGCAAATCATAAAAATGAAAAAAAACAAGAATGAAATAGTCAAATCCTTTGGGCAGTGACCAAAAGGGAATTCTCCTTCGTTTCGCTTGAACTTGTTTTTTTTTTTGTGCTTCTTTTTCTGTCTCTCGATTCGAGGGTTATTTTTGCTTTCGGATGCAAGAACCCGGGTCCAGTACGAGTCCTCGTAATCCTATTAGATAGAAAAAGTCTGCAGTGTATCATTTTAGTCTTTTTTGTTTTTTCTAACCGCACTTGCCGGTTGCTCTGTCCTTTTCTGTGGAATTTATCTCTCCTTCACAATTGCAGTGCTTAGCCTCTAACGACCAACTATTCTCTTAGCAACAACAAAGGAGTACTATCCTTTTTTTTTGTCAAGGGAAAGGAGGCACACCTTGGAAAGTTTATTATTAAGAGAGAATATGCATAGGCAAGCCGTTGCATTTTATCCTTCCAGCCTCCTTTACCGTTAAATAAATTAAATACATATACTTTTTTTTTTCTCGTTTTAGATGTCCTTCTTGGTAGCACCGAATATTCAACATCATTGGATATGTGGGGTGTGGGTTGTATATTCGTTGAAATGGTCACAGGGATGCCAACATTCCCCGGTATTCGAGATACGTACGATCAACTGGATAAGATATTCAAATTGCTTGGCACACCGACAGAGGAGACGTGGCAGGGTGTAACACATTTCCCCGGATACAAACCGCATAAATTAGGTAAAAATAACATAAAAATGTATAACAGTAAACCAGTACTGCATTCGGCTTAATGTTTTTTTTTGAGGATAAGTCCTTTGAGTTCCTTTTTGGCGTAATAATTTATTTTTATTTGAATTATTTTTTACAGGTTTTTATAGACCACGCAAATTAGGTCATAGTTTTCCTAGGTTGTATGATATTATTGAGGGAGAAACGATAGCGAATGCCTTCCTGCAATTGAATCCTGAAGAGAGAATAGGAGCCGATGACGCTCTGCAACACTCGTACTTTGCACAGTTGCCAAAAAAATTATACGAACTACCGGATGGTAAGTTTATTTTTATTTTTATTCTTTATTCAAGCTAAATGATGTTGTTATGACAAGTTATATGGATTGGAATCATCAGGTCAATACTCACCCATTTTCATATCCATTGGGAGGATAAAAAGTTGTCCATTGGACGTTGTGACTTTGTTCTCAGTTGCATTAGTATGAGTGAAATGAAAGAGAAGAGAAATAAAAGACAAAAGAAAAGAGTCGCGTTCTCCGTGCACGTACAAAAATTACGTGACATGCCATGCGAACAAACATATTCGGATAGTATCTTACGCACGCGAATCAGAGACCTGCAGCAATTGGTTCGGTGTGTGAGCCATCCGAAATATTGATTGAATACTTTGAATGTGAGCCTTTTACGCACAGAAGCATTCATGAATACCAACATCATGATGATTCGTTTGCATTTCTTACATGATTCATACTTGCTTCTTTTCTAAGTGCGTGAGACTGTAAAGGGCTCGTTTTTTAGCAAATAATTCACAATGGCAAATGAATGGATTCATGCAGTTTTCTGATGCGAACTGAACGGAACCTTTTATGTCACTTGACAATTGTACATCGTATGTCGTATCGTTTTTCTTTGGATCTTATCCGATGGAGTCACCCTCAGCTTGTGCAAATGAAATCGCCAAAAGTGAATGAAAACGTGACAGACAAAACTGAGTCAATTATGGCTGCAATATACAGCATTTCCATTATTACATATAGCACCCTACGGCAGAGCCTTAATTGAATTAGGATTGAGCCTTGGGAACTACCAAAGTTGTAGCTTCTACTTCCAAAACGTTTTTAAACGTTTTTTTTTTTAAATTCTAAGGACAAATCGTGTCTCCCGTGCATGGACGGCCAAATGTACGTACGTTCTCGCAATTGACGTAGTACTCGGAGTTCTAAGTCCATGAAAGATGCTAGTATTAGGTGACTTGTGGATCGTCATTAATGAAGTAGAACTCTCTCAGGGCTATCTTTCTGGTGAAGAAGAGAAAAAATATTTTTAGCACAAACAGCACAGTGTCTTCTCTGCGCCATTCGACCTCTGCACTCGGCAACAAAAAGCCAAATTAACTATTCAAAACTATCTACATTTATCTCCTGCTAGTCCAATGCACACTGCAACATCGATCTGTCCTATAAATGTATCTCATAAGCCACTTACTGTGGCTTGTCCCCAATGAATTTCGCCGCAAAACAGAAATTCCTGAGTCAACTTACATGTTTGCCATTTCGAGTCCGCAAATATTTGGCTTTTCTCTATTTCAAATTTTGACTCTCCGGTTGGCGCGCAAATATCCGAAACCAACCACCAGCTATCTAGAGATTCGCGAAATTCCTATTTACCCAATTCCAATGCAACTGTCAACGTTCTACTCGTATGTACACAAAAGTTTCGAAAACAACTCGGCTAAATCTGCATTTGTGGTAGATGAGAGTTGTTTCGCAACCACCGCTTGATTTCCAGCGCAAGGATGCATCTGTTCTTGTCCTGGGAACAAGGCCGCGCCTCCCCTATTGTCGTTTGTGTGTATCTATCCTAAAGTCATGTTTTCCTTTGGTTGGTTGTTGTTGTCGCCTGTTTTTGTCTATCCAACCACACGATTGCAATGAATTGCGGAATAATCCGGCGAAATAATAATTGCTTTGCTGCTTATTTGAAAAGAGTGTGTATCTTAAGTGGTGTAGCGGTGTAGTCCCGCGTGTTCCCAAAAAAAGGACTATACAAACATTGGACTACTATTTAGTGGCAAAATCGATGGAGGGGATTTCAGGCGAAAAGCCAAAAGAGAATGGTGGGACTACGACTACGACGGCAGCACTTGTGAGTAAGGAAATTTGTTAGATAGGAAAGTTTTCTCTTTGAAATTGTGAAGTTCTCGAGCGGATTTAAATTGTAAATTGTGTTTGTGCTTGTTTTCGAATTAATTTTCTATTTATTTTCGAAATTAATTGCATTTGCCATGGTTGGAAGGTAGGTGTTGGGTGGTTCTATTTTGGAATATAATTTGTTTGTTAGTAAACAGAAGCAGTCAACGGCAGGGTATACAGGTGAAAGCAGGTGTACCTTAAGTGAAAATAATTTGGATTAAACTTGGACGGCTGTGAACTACGTAGATGAAAAGGAATTTCGGAATGCCAGCGTTTCAATCGCAGACATAATCATCGTAATTTATAGGAGTCCGGGATTTGGTTGCTGTGCAGGTCTATCCTTAAAAGTATTTCACTGTGCATTAAGTTGAATATTCACTAGTTTAGCTTAAGAAAATTAAATGGCATTGTAACAAAAATTCTGTAAACGCCAAAGAATTAGTCCGAAAGGACAGGGAAACTTCAAAAAAAAAAAAAAGACTAAGTTCAAAGACCATCAACTGAGTTTTGGATAAATTGTTCAAAGATTTACGAATGCTTTCACTCACAAAGTGTAACAAATGTAAGGAGACAATCACCCGAATCGTTATTGCCATAGCAGGCTCTGAACACTCGTTACGTTGAACGTTGACATTTAAGTTGACGTATTGCCGTCCTATAGAATCTGTCACATCAATCAGCTGTTTGTCAAAGGCGATGACAGTTTTTCTACATTTTCTCTCTGCTTCCACCAATGAAAATGCGTACTCTCAATTTTCTTGAGCGCTCTCTTCTGCGAAAAACTACGAAAATTCTCCGTACGCGAACAGCTTTCCGTAAAAATTCGTTGTTTTAGGAGGGTACGCAAACGGACCCTATGTTAATGTGTGAAAACTGTCAAAGGTTGAAGGCCTTCCATAAGAATGGATGTATTCTCTCGAGCTGTCAGTTAAAAACGACGGGACAACGGATTGACGGATTCTTTGTGATGAGCACTTAAGTATCTGATCGAGAAGGAAAGTATCCGATAAAGAATAGGCGCCAGTTTTCAGACAAGGCGGAACCATTATTGTATCGGAACGTAATCATCTGTAGAACGCTGTGATATCTCGACGGCTGCGTTTATCCTGGTCCAGTAACACCCTGGGACCTGCAAATGATGATGTAGATGTCAACGGCAAATCTGTGTATCTGTAAATCCGCATAACAACTGTGATACAACAATACTTAGCGCTGAGTGCTATTTTCCCACCGAACGCAACTGTACGTCAGCTTATAGCTCAACAAGTCTATTAAAGCATTGAAAGAAAATTTTCACATCTTGACGTTCAATGCTTTGAATGGAGTCTATGCCTCTGTTGAAAAGGATCTCACAGGTCACGATCCTCTGGAGAACAGCAGTCGATGCTAAAAAAAAAAAGTTTGACAGCAGTCTAGGGAGATTTCAGAGAAAATTTGACAGGTAGTCTTTAAGAAGCCAGTAAGCTGAGCTTAAAACAATTGTAGGGGTATTTGTGTTGCTTACAGTAATTTTCAAAATTTATTTCGACAAAAAAAGAGTTCATAATCAAACTTTCTTTTACTGCCAGACATAATAAAGCCAGAATCAGTTTTGTATCACGTACTGTTTGTCATTTTAGTATTTAAATTTTTACTTCTATCGTTCTTATCTGGTCAGATCACTGAAAATTAAAGTTTCTCCTCGTACTGTACTTCCTTCCTTTTATTTACGGATTTTTTCCAGGTATTGCCCCACATTTAAAATGTATGCTATTTAACTTTAAGAGTCAATCCCTTTTTTCTTTAAAAAGTATATCAAGTCCTCGTGTAATCCTATCAGAACAACAAAGGGTACCTATACCTACCATATAATATATTCCACATACGCTCTGTGAAGGTAAACCATTAAAACCTCATACGCATCAACGCCAGCGCTGTTTTGCACCTCTCATTAACGGTATTAAGGGGACCCAATTTTGTCCGCTCCAAGTGCCTAAATACCACATAATTCCCATCGTTTAAATGCTGTGCACAAAGAACATGGTGTGTGCTTTTGTGGCACACGAGATAGAAGGATCCACTCTAGCTCTCTTTTTGGCAAAAGGATAACTCATTTACATGGCATATATCCTGAACGTCACACCGTCAAGCAAGAGCCATCAGTCTTTCTGCATTCATTTTCAGTAAATTAATCTCTTGCTAAAAGCGATTATCCCTGACGGAAGGTGTAGGATGAGTGAGTAGAACTTGTACTCTCATGTCGTCCACAAATGGTTTTTAAAGTCAAAAATGATGCAGATATGCGGGCTCTTCTACAGCACATCAATTGACCTCCACTTTGAGTTTGCTATTCAAATATTTTCCTTGAAAACATATTGACTCTTGTGGCCTTTTATGTAAAATTTTCTTCTAACCACTCGAACACATCCTACTGCTTCTGTCACAGGAAAGATAGTATGCGGTTGGATGCAATTAAATTTGTGGTTGCTTTAATTAAAATTATTAGAACAACCGCAGGCGATAACTATCCCACTGTATACCCTTGTGGGAGCGTATATTCACTGTCCAGGATATAAAATATCACCACCACACCGAACTATCGATTTAATTGATTTGAGGGTGAGAAGAGGAATCACACATGTGGTGCATGTCGAACAAGTAAATATTTTGACGGATATCGTTGATGGATAATGGCACGATGTGTCAATGTGACAGGAGGTGCTTACCTTGCAGTGTATACCGAGTGTCAGGATACATGACTAATTAGGGATGGAGATTGAATCAGACACACAAGCGGAGGTGTAAGCAAATAAGATGTGGCATGAGAGCAATGCAAATTGGTTGTGCAACCATAAAGGAGTTCATTTTAATCGAGATAAAAAAAATTATAATGGCAAGGATTTTACTTCCTGTGGATTTCTGTGTGGATTGTGTGGCATCCTGTTGATGACAAAATAGGGAATTGTGCTGTGTACAGCAATTATTTTAATTAATTATCGATCGAGCGGTTGATTAATTTATGTCACGGGGTGACATGTCACTGTTGTTGATACGAAATCAAAGCGTAGTCCTCGAGGGTTATTATTAATTGATATGCTTGATGGCGATGCATTATTTAAGAGCTGTGATGCTGTTGCTAGAGGCTTCTCGGGAAGTGGAAGTTATGTAGACCTGTACACAGCACTACCACCCATTTCAGTGTTTCTCTCGAACTTTTCTATAAGTTGTGCATACAACCTTCCATTGTTGACCACTTCCTCTGGTGTTCCAGTCATCAGGTGCTCTATCACTCCTCTGCCAATTGTAGGAAATGGATCCGAACCAGAGAACTCCAATGTTGACCACTGATTTGGCAGCGATTTCGCCTTTCTATTGACCTCGGTCCCTAGGTGCCCTCTCACGCTGAAAAGCGTCAACTCAGACTAATATGACAGACTAGATCTAGTTCTTCTGAAAAGATACGTGCTACCGATCTGCCATCCATCATGGACCCATCTGCTCCGTTTGCACGGATGCATCGTTCCAGTCGGAGTCATGACCGTAACACAGGCTGCAGAAATAGTACGCCATAGCAACATCGTTAAGCAATAACTACATAGGTATATACATAAATATCCAAAAGCACCTGTTGGGGTTGTGGGCTCTGCAGTAGTTAAATTGCAGCTTGTGAGCGCATGTAAATCACTTTTTAACGAAATATTTAGAGCCATTGCAGTGACTGTGGTCTGCTGGATACAAGGGCATGGAGATATTGAAGAAAAAGAAAGGACTAAAGACCTTGCAAGGAAAGAGCCCGTTCTGCATGTGTAGCAAGTCTTTTTCTCTTTTTTACCACAATAATTAATGGTATTCATGCAGAGCTCGTTAGTGTACTGCACAGCAACTATTGCAGAATCTGTAGTGACTAGGATGAAATTGATCTTCGAATACGAAAACATTCATGGAATAGCCATAATTCTGAACAACAGTACGACGACTCGTGTTCCAAATTCTGAACAACAGTACAACGACTCGTGTTCCATAATCTATGCATCGACTTTCAAAAGTTCTACAAAACGAGAGCGAATTCGTTCTTGTACACGGCTCTAGCTCGTGCTTATAGAGCATGATCACACAAGCAATCTAATTTTGAAAACAAAATATGCCAATCAGCGTTGCCAGATGCTCAAAATATTTTCCCCCACACAAATCGTTAAAACCCCCAGATATGGCGTATTTTTCGGGAAGAACAACGCCAGATGGCGTATAATGTACGAGGTTTTTGTAAGAAAAGTACAGTACAAATGCAAAAATCTACGTTCAGATTCCTCCCCGTTGGCGTCGATCAAAAAAACCTCTAAATCTGTAATTATGTAGTTCGCTGATTTGTGCTGATTGCACTATGAGCAGCATTGCCATAAGTAGAGATTTTTCTGATTTTTTTTTTTTAGCTGCAAAAATCTGCGCGGTAGATTTTGTCTGCATACACACTATTATATTTATTTAAAAAAAATATGTATGATGTCAGATTTTTTCCATAAAAAATCTACATTACAGATCTTATTTGTCATAATTGCACATTTATCCAAATATTTACATGGCAACACCGAATATGAGTTACCATGAAACATAAACAGAAAAAATCACGGAATAACTAGTTTATATACAAAATTCTTTAAATAAATCTTCGAGTGTTTCTTTTTATAGAATATTTAAGTAAATTTCCTTAAAAACTTTTTCAAACATTTTATCTTTATTTTCAGAAACATCGATTTTCACCGTTGAAGGTGTGCATTTGTACCCAGAGCCTAATCGACAAAATAAATGAAAATTAAAGCAAGTTCTATCCCTGGATGGTGTTCGTCACTACTGTTAACAGCAGCCATATACATAAATATATTTAAATTGAAAACAAAATCAAGATAAATAAAAAGAAAATATTTTTTAATTTAATTAAAAAAGAATAGCGAAAGGAATAATAATGAATTCTAATAATTAAAACTATTAGATAAAGAATGGGAAGTCGAAATGGATAAAAGCGATTATAAGACAAAATTCCGTTTTTTTGGTTTTTATGGCAAAATATAGCCCCTATCTCCGCACTTGGATCTTAAAACTTAAAAAGTCACCCAAGATCCAACAACAACACCAATAATCTTCACATTTGCAACACCAACCAACTATATGGACGGACAAGGATTCTAAACGATGACGCTTAGAACTACCACAAAATAAAAATAATAATAAAAAACTTAAAAAAAACACAAATGTGAACTACGACCAACAGGACCATTCATTTAGATAAAATGAAAAAAAAATAAAAAACACACGTGTTAATTACGAACAAATAAAATGAAAACATAAAAAATAAACGAAGTAATTATAAATATAAAAGTTAAACTAAAAAAAAGCAAAAAAAAAATAATTATAAATAGAAATTTTAATGTAGAATATTTTAGTCGTCTTGTACTATCCATCCAGTCATTTATGATGCGTTCGCTCATCTTTCAAAGAAGGAAATGAATTTAAGTTCAGCAATTTAATATTCATTAAGAAAATGTATTTGTTTTTATTCTTTTCTATAACTTTTTTCTTTGGTTCCTTTCGGTTAAGGACAATATAATGAGAAATCATCTAGATGTAAGTCTTTGTTACAAATGTTTAAAAAAAACAACACGGATTATATAAGATTTTTGAAATACTTTGCCCACACCGTTTTGTATAATTATTGAGGAAAAAAACAAAAACACGCAAATAATTGTTATTTTGAATTTATTACCTTTAGTTTTAGTCGATTGTAAGTTTAAATTTAACCAATATAAAAAAGGAAACAAATAATAATACAGAAAAAATATATAAATATAAAATAAAATCCTTTTTTTCGTTTAAAAATCTTGTCTTTTTTGTTTTAAATATTTTCACTTTTGTACTACACAATTTATATTAAAAAACAAAATAATTTGTATATTTTACAACTACATTTAGTAAATGAAATGTTATACATATACTTTTTTTTTTGTTTATCTAAATTGTGACGAATATTCTTTATTTTATCGTTATGTTATAATTTTCAAAATTTGTATTATTTCACTATATTTTTTTAATAAATAAATTTATAACAAATCAGTAGGTAAAAAAAAAGAAATAATAAGTGAATAACCTTTAAGTTTATATAAAATAAACAAACGTTATACAGAAAAAAATTATATTCTTTTGTTTTTTGTTTTTATTTTTAATATTTGGCTTCGAAAAAAAAAAAATTTTGTTCTAAAAAAAAGAAGATATAGAGATCCAGACCATGATGAGACGAAGTACTTATCTTACAGTAATGAAAATAGTTTTTCTATAATTTGTAAAATTGGGCACAGAATGGTTTCTGCTTGTCCTCAAACATTTCAATCCCAGATTCAGATTCATATCTCACATAACTCTCATTCGCACTGGCACCAGTTGCCTTTCAAAGTTTTTTTTTACCTTTTACCTGGACTCTAGCATTTTTGCTCTAGCAGTTTGCGTTCATCTAGCTAAAGTATAAAGTATAATTTCCTTGAGAGTCCCAAAACAGTACGTGTAACTAGCAAGATCAGATTTAGTAAATATAGCTATGATGACGGTTGATATTCCGTACAAGACAGGCCTCGCACAGCAAGGACCTTCATCTAAAAGACCCTTCACGAATTCGGACACCTGTGTATTATGAATATATTGAGGTATCTGAGCCCGCCTCTGCGAGATAGAGCCAGTTTTGAAACATAGGAGAAGAGTGTAACTTCGGTCCTAGACTCCACTTTATGGGTTATATAGTGGGTTAGAGTTGGTATCAGATTCATTATACTCATACACGTATATAGTATCTATTTTTTAATGGTTCACTTATCCTTCATGAGGGTCCCGGTTATAGGATACTCAGACGGCCCCATCATCTTTTTTCATCCTCCGCCATCGGCTACAAATCATCAGATAGAATAATGATTCCCAGAACGGCTCCAATTTGATCCATCTATAGCACTACAATACCATGGCACGTCTTGCAAGTCGGTTTGGAGCATACGTACTATGTTATTGAACTATTGAGGCATATGTACATCGTTTGGGTTGGAGATATAGCTCCCTATATTGAGTGCCTTTCGTTCTCTGGTCTAACGCATTCGACCCGTTCGTGTTATTCCAACTAGACTGCGAAGGATCTTCAATTCGGAAACTTGTATCAGCTGTGTAATTATTTCAGTCACCTAGATTTCATGGTCATTGGAGTGAGTTGGAGCCTATACTGGGTTACAGACTAAAAAATTAGCTTCAACATTAAGTTCGTCCTTTCTTACGACAGACGATTGACCAGGCTCAAACGCAAAAATATTATGAATTACGAATGAATGCAAAACTAAATTAAATACAACTCTCCCCAGTCAATTTGGATCCCACCCATGGAGAATAAATGTTGAAACAAGAGTTGCTATCTGACCTTAAGGTTCATAATTCCTTCGTTTATAGACTTCTTTATTTCTTTGTTCTCAGACCTGTAAAGTACTTAAATATTGCAGGACTTCAGTCCTCTCAAGTACAAGGACTAAGTACTGGTTGTTCTTCAAAACCCTGGTAATGATAGTTGAAAAAGTACAAGTACAAGTACATTTTTTCCAGAATTTAGGTGCAAGTACCTGAGCAGTACTTTCTAGTCCATGTTTTAAGGGAATCGAAGAACTAATCAGGTACTCGAAAGTACTGCTCAAGTACTTGGAATTTTTTTTTTAAATACTGCTCAAATATTGCTCAAGTACTTTGGTACTTAAGGACGCGATACTTTGTACTTGCCAAGAAGTACTTGAAAAATACTGGTACTTGCCTTTTTTCAAGTACCAGTACCATAGTGATGAATTACAAGTGCATATCCCCGTACTGGTACTGGTGCTTATCTTTGATATCTTACAGCACGTGCACTTACATCATTTTTGTTTCGTTCGACGACTCAAAAGCACTATTCAGTTGGAATGAAATGACGCACTATAACATGTGCTGTCATCTCAAATTTCAATATTGAATGTTTGATTAAGAGAAAATCGTTATCCAGTAATGTAATTCGACCCCTCTGATCACCATGCTCTGTCCTGTCCTATGCTTTTGATCGGCCTCCGTCCACGAGGCCTCATATTTTTTTAAGAATATAGTTTTAGGCTAAGCTTATGATTATCTTATTCGGATTCTAGGATGAAAATTAAAAAAAAAGTATGTACCATGAACTATTAGCCCATCAAAGCTGCATGTAAAAAATTTAATTTCATATATTGTAAACACATTCGTCATATCGTCACATTTTGGAGCCGGATATGTTTTTTTTTTTTCACATTAAAGTTTTTATTTATCTTATTTCTACATTTTACAGGAAACAATTACATGATTTATTTTTAATATTCTTATTTCATTCAACACTGTAGACAGATAAAAGACGTTTAGGTATAATATTTAAAAGTTGGCACCGTTAACTAAATACTAATTAAAAATAAAAACAAATAATTAAAACTTTCGGCACAAATAAAAATAAAAGATATAGAAATAAAACTTAGAATTCATACATCGAAATCTGTTGTACAATTTTCCTCATTTGAAAAATATCATCATCCTAATACCACACCCCATAACAAAGTATACGTAGTGTCTTCTTCAATGTATATTTAGAATTTCAGGTTTTTAATTTTCGTTATACTTTTCTAAATCTACAAAAAAATTAAAATAGTAAACTTAAACAATACTAGTTAGTGAATAGCAAAAACAAAAAGAAGAAAAAAACAGAAAACTAACTCAAGTAAAACTTAATCCTTAATACAAAGTTAACCAATTTTGGACAGTTTTTTAAACCAAATTGATATTGATACAATGTTAAGTAAAACACCACAAAAATATATCTTTTCTTATGAAAGAATAAAAAGTAATAATTGTATTTAATAAAATCAAAAGAAAAAAAAAAAAAAAACTTCGACGCGATGACGAACAAAAAAAAAAAAAAAACAAAACGTTTCCACTATTATTCTTTCGTTTTTCTTGTTTGTTTTTTTTTTATTAAAAAGTAGAAAATTTAATACAATCAAAACGAATTAACGTAAGATTATTATTAAAGAGAAAATAAACAATAAAATATTAGAATTTCCGCCAAAATCGTAGACAAGAAAAAATAACTATTTAAAAGAATTTTATAGTGGATTAAAAGTAGTTAAACTTAATGTAGAAACTTACAAGTTGAAGATATAAAATAAAAAAAAAAAAAAGTTTTGTAGTAAACAAATTTTATGTTAAAAAAAATTAATTAAAACTAGAAAGGGCGGTTGATGAATTTTAAAATTTACAAGTTGTTGAACTCAGATAATATAAATAATGAACAAGACAATGTTTGGGGGTTAAAACTAATTCTAAAATCTTACATTTTTGTCACAAACAAGAGCTAAGTGACAGAACTATTTCTGAATAGCTACATATGTATGTGACAATGACAACTTTTGTCTATTTGCAGTTGAGATCGACTGGACATTTTTCTATATTATAATTGTGAATTTTTTAACACGAGACTTGTAAAGCAACTCATTTACAAGCAAATGTCCTAGATCAGGAGAAACGTCGAAAACTTACATACGCTTGCATTAGAAGTGTTGAAAGTGCTGGAGTATTTGTTCTTCATTCAGTGCACTTTGTTTCTCACAATTTGGCTTTGTGATATCTTTACTTTAGTGTGGATGTTGGCTGTCAATTACTACACTTGAATGAATCCAATGTGATTGATCTTTTTGACAGGTGTCAAGTACAATCATCGGCGATTTCAAACATCCAGTTTTTTACTAAAAAACAACGCATTTTTCTTTTTCAATCTTATTACGACAATTCGAGAACTTGTCGGTCAACAAAATCGCGCTAGTGCGATTTGAAGAATCGAGTTTGGGCGAATGTGTCAGGCACCTCTAACCAAACAAAGTTAACTGAGACACAATTGTTTTAGAGTTGCGCTTGCTCTCTTGCCCTTGTGCCCTTACTTTAGCACAAGGGTGCTAGTTTCACGGCTTGGGATCATACCTTACCTTAAACTTTCCCTGTTAAATTCCATATGAAAACCACCAAACTTTGTCAAAATAAAACTACCTCCATAAGTTAAACTTTGAGTTTCAAGCAACATTTTTGCAATGTTTTTCAACTAAAAGAAATATACGAATACTTTTTTTCACAAATCGAATTAAAACCAATTTACCACGAATAACACCGCATTAAAAAAAAAAAAAAAACGGACCATCCCAAATACATAAACATTTTGCTATATATTCCCAAAAACCCCTTGCACCATCATCATCCCAAATATTATGCATAATTTTTAAAATATTATTTGCATTTGATACTTTTCTTTTTATTATTTACACAAACAAATAAAGATAAGTATATGTAATACATATATTAGAAGAAAGAAAACAGTTCGCACATCCCATCCCGGAAATTCGTCCATAGTTTTAAGAAACACGCATTTTTTTAAATAAATATAAAACAAAGAAAGTAAAAAAAAAACAAACAAACACTGTTAAAATAAAATAAACGCAAATCAAATATATTTACAACAAAATGGGAATTTTTTCGGCTTTTTCTATTGCATACAATATGTTTTTTCTACATGAGCAAAATAAAATCGACTTCGATACACATAAATTGTAAATATGACATAAAACAAAATAAATTATACATTATAATTCATAATGTTAATAAAAATAAATTAAATAAAAAAACCAAACTCATCACGTTACGTGGTTTTTAGTGAACAAAATAAATATATATTTTATTTTTTTTTTTATTATTATTTTAATTTAAAAAAATATTTTCATCTTCAATAAAGAAATTAATAAAACTGTTACAGAGAATTCAGTTCGTTCTTTTGTATAGAGATTTAAAGAGATATTTTTATTGAAAAAGTAAAACTAATTATGGTTCAGATTATTATTGTAAATAATAATTTTAGTAATGTTTATATATATTAAATATATTGCAAAAAAAAAGAATTACTATACATTATTTTTAAGATTAAAAAAAAACAAACGATAAAGAACAAAAGGAAAAGAAAATGTTATTATTTTAATAATGTAACATCTAAAGTTAAGTTAATTGTATAATAATTTAGTTATAAAAAAAAGATTAAATATTTTAAGAAGAAAAATTGATTTTATGATTGAGTATTATAAAATGAAACGATGATTAAAGTTGATAACTTGAATAATAAAATTGAAAATCAAAAAGTAAAAAAAAAAACACCAAATTATTTATAAAATAGTTTCTCAAAAAGGTATCTTTGGAATATATTTGCTATAAAATGTTGGCTTTTGCGTCAAAAGAAGAAAAAGTTCCCCTGACGGATTCGATTCAGTGTTGCTACAATGATACCAAAGTATCAAAAATATACTTATTGAACTGTGAGTTATTTTTCCGTCATATATTTTTTTTGTCGACTTGGCCGCTGTTTGGATAAATATATTTTTTGTAAAAGACTTGGGAATATTCATGTTAGTTTAGGCATTATAGCTTGTCTTCATTATTTTAATATTAACAAAATAATAATAATGGCAGTTTTACTCATAATTTCTATTATGATACCTTTTGATACTTTTCTTCTGTCTGCGGAGATACTTGCGGCAACACTGATTCGATTATGAATCGGTCTTCATGCTGTCAAAGATTTTTAAAAAGGGTGATTAAGAGGTACTTTTTTGTCTATGGACTTTTTGACAGAAAGACCATGAACCATGTTAACCTGTCAACATATTTTAATTAAGTATTGTTTGACATTTCATTGTGAAAAAACTTAGTCCGAATCAGCGTTCACTTATTATTTGACAGTATTACAAAAATCAGCATTCTACAAAGAATGTTCGTGCACTTAACACAACTCATGGTAAACATAATCAACCCATAAAACGCACGAATCGCCGTACCATCGAAAAGTTGAAACTAAATTTTCATTATTAGACATTACGCAACCAAATAGACCACATCCAGCGAGTAGTGAAGCAAGTATTGGGACGGCAGCTGAGAGTGTACGCAATGACAGTGATGAATCGAATCGCCTTTTGCAACAGCTGGACTTGTTGTATGCAACAACTTGGCGTAAGAATTTTAGTTTTAAGGCATACAAAATTCAACTTCTGCAAGAATCGAGGCAAACTGGCCTGCAAATCGTCTCCGTTTCAGTCTTTGGGATCTTGAAAAGCTTAGAAATCCACTGTTCTCGACCAACGTTTTTTAATTAGGCACATTTGCTTATTTGTCAATTTGTATTTAACTTAAAGAGCAACCCGAAGTGAATGAAGAACTGGCATTTGTTTTTCCTGGGAGTCGAACCTTGAACCCCATGTACAGTAATTCACCGCACTAACCACAGAGCGGTATAAATGATCCGCAGCGCTTCCCTGCCCACCCATTTTCGGACGTCTATCTGTCCGTACGTTTGTCTATCTGTTTAAATTTAATTAGTAATTTTAAATTAAAAAACCTTTATGATTTTTTTTATTAAAAGATTCTTTTATTCGAAAAGATATGATCCTCCTAATCCCTTTCTATAACCTGGCGTTTCACCATGCAGCCTTCACAAAACTTTTCTGAGTCAACCTTAGTTCCTCATATGAATTCTGGTTTAATATCAGCAGTTGGAAGTAGTACTTCTATCTGTGAAGTAGGTGTTGTGGATGCCGATGAGATCGTTGAGCGGGATAAGAAAATTTCGTCAACAGCATCTAAGGTCTTACGTTTGAACCGTCGAACCTCCTCGTCAGTCATTTTCTGAAGATCGGGCAACATGCTAAGCAGAAACATTTGCAGTGCTTCTGTTCTTTGATCCTGACTAGAATAGTCTGATTTGAACAACACTCTTCTTTTCTTGGTCTGAATGTAGTTACCAAATGGTTGGTTGTTGCTTGAATGAGGCCTCTTATTTGAAGTGTGTGACATTGGTGACTCAAGCAGGTTATCCTTTCGTGAAGGCTGACCAATATCAGCAATTGAAGTAGAGTGTTGACAAGGATGTGGGCTTATACTTTTTGACAATGATAATGTACTATTACTATCACTATCATTATCTTCGAATTGTTCACATTCCTCTTTCTGTTGTAGTGGGCTTGACAAATTTTCAGAAGTCGCGCTTAATGCTTTAATATATGGAGCCGTGAACTGCATAGCTTCTGAAAGGTAGTATGCCTTTTTCGCCTTTGCTCCTGCGCCGCCTTTGGAGGATTTCATGTGTCGTACAAAAACTGCTCGTAGATTTTTCCATCTTTCTTTGCATTCAGATGCTGAAAAAGGGAAAAAATTTACCGTAAAGATATTTGGATTCTGATGTGCTTAGGGAGAGATCACATTTAGTGGAATAGTGGCTAAGACAACGAAAGCGATTAGGAAGTCTTAGATACATACAACAGATACTTACAGCAGTGGTCAATATGAAACCCAGATTGACTATCATCTGGCACCAAGTTTTATAAAGCCTTGGTTTAAAAAATTGCAGAAGATATAAGAGATTTCCTACAGCGGTCTTTGTTGGAGAAAGCTGAATCACTGCTTGCCAAGTGAAATCATAACCAAATCTCTCACACAAACACACAAAATTTAAGTGAAAACACCCAAACATAGATAAGTACATACATACATAGCATATTGACTTGTCTTCCAACTTCAACCCACGCCCTTTCAGTTTCGTCCTTGTTTGAGTACCCGGGAAGGGTAAAATTATACAAAACCGGACGTTTTTCCACTTCACGCACAAATAATATATTCAATTGCTGATCGTTCATTTTACCAGGAAAATAATAAACATTCGCCATGAGGAACCTGGGTAGCTAAACTAAAAAGTGACAGCAGACTGGTTACAAACGAGAAAACTACTCAAACCGAATTGGTATTAGTTAGTAATTTACGTCAGTTTTCAGTTTCTTGTAAGTAGCCATTTTCGCGTGTAGAGGGCGTGAAATGTGCAATTTGCGACATACTGAAAGCTATATAAATAGTGCGAGCTTCTGCTATGGTTTGTGTTCTGGATAAAAAGATAAAGCTTTATTATTTGGTTGTTATAATAAAAATCCAACAGAGGTCGTTTTTTTTTTCCCTGAGTAGGAGTTACCAATGTAGAAATCGTATTGTAAATAGAGTTCTGAAAAGGGCAGATTAATGGATGCGGATTCGTCGTGAGAACTGACAGCGAATATAATGATAGGGCAAGAAGAGAACTGAAACAACAAAGCCGCTGTCTCTGATTGATTATCACCTTTTTAAATAAGGATGTGATAACTTGTTAGAGTGCATGCCCCAAGCCATCAATGAATTATGGACGAAGGAACGCATGCCCGACGACTGGAGTTCAGCTCTATATGCCCAATCTTCAAAAAAGGCTATCCTGTCTCTTGTAGGAACTATCGAGACGTGAAAATTACATTTACATTTATCGGCTATTCAGAGCTCTTCCAAACGTCCATCGAATTCCGGCAAGTAGCTGGGTTGTCATGTGCTCATGGGAGCAGATAGTGACCAGGGCAAGTGTAGCCACTGAAGGCAGATTTCACAAATCTGTCCAACTGCTGAGATATGCAGACTACTTCTTCTTGTATGGCGCTACAGTTCAGGGTAAACCTGGGCCTTAACCAATAAGCCTCTTCACTTAGCTCGGTCTTTAGCTAATTGCCTCCAGTTGCCTTCAGCTGCGGCGAGGAGGCCCTCTACTGAGTCGTCCCTCCGGGTTTGATTTGAAGACTCGTTTTTGCTCATCCGCTCTACATGTCCTAGCCATCTCAGACGTCCAATGAGCAGTTTTTTTTACCATGGAGATGTCGCCGTACAGTTGGTATAGTTCGTCGTTGAATCTACTTGACGCAAAAGGGACCGAAAATCTTACGAAGAATTTTTCACTCGAAGCGACCAAGGATATCTTCATTCGCTTTCAATAAAGTCCAAGTTTCAGCGCCGTAAAGCAGGACTGGAATGATCAGGGTCTTATTCAAAATCTTAGTTCTTTGGGATAGGGCTTTACTGCCTTATTAGCCCAAGAAAACAGCGCTTGACAAGTATTATTCTTCGCTTGATTTCTGCGCTGGTATTATTGTTCGAGTTAATAGCAGAGCCAAGGTAGACAAAGTCCTTTACTGCCTCGAAGTTATAGCTGCCTACTGACGTTCTGTCGGTGTTGAGTGTTCCTTCTTATTGACAGCATATACTTGGTTTTGCCCTCGTTTATCGCTAAACCCATTTCCAGGATCTGTAGCAGTGTGAAGATTTGATCGATTGTGGACTTACCTGGGCTGAAACTGCACTGATAGGAGCAGCCTCTTGATAAAAAATTTCAGGTGTTCACACAAGAAGATCTTGTACACAATGTTGAGGAGACTTATACCTCTAGAGATATGCAGACGTTGTTAATTTTGTTTGGCAAAACAGCTGCAAAACTCGTAACTCCACGGACCAAATTATTGTTCTTTAGAATGCTCATCTTATCAGTTTGTTCTTGTTGTGCCGAGTGCTGAACGAGATTTAAAAAAGCTAAACATCTATTGGGCACTTTCGAAAGGAAAATACTCCCCCGGATATTAGATCCCGCGGAGGGCGAATGGAGGAAAAGATACTACCACGAACTCTATGACCTGTAGGATAAATATCGGTCTTATGACAGTGGTTATCAGAGAAGGCCAAAGTGGAGTGCCTCAAGGCTGCAGAATGTCACTATTACTATTTTAAGTGATTATCAGCGATGTATTCCGTGTTTGTCTACTTTCACATCTTATAATGGAAAATCTTCGCAAAAATGAACAATTACCTTATCCCATTTTTATTTCGACTTTATTTCAGTTTTTCAATAATACAAAACAAGTGATCTCTAAAAAAAATAAGCAAATACAAAATGCCACGTGGTTCTCATTCTAAAGTTCTCTAATAGATATAGGCATTGGGACACCATAAACAAGAAACATTACCGAATTGAATAGGTGATACAAAAATTGCTTGTAATTAGCTATTCTTTGCAAGGACTCACTCCATAATGGAAGAATATCACCGCCGCTTTTAAAGAATTCGTCTTCTGGCGAAACCTGAAGTTTTTCCATTGTTTTATTCACATAGGTATACAAGTAACAAGAAGGCTTGTTACTGGTCGTTGTAACTCGATGAGCCTCGCCCGGTGTGGGTGACAAGCTCTGTCCAGGATGTAGATCTTTTTCTACACTATCACTCTTGTATGAGATGCTGCCCTCGATAACTTTCAGCGTAACGTTACTTAAATCTAACGATACGAAATTTTCCAAAGTAAGACCTGGGAAATCAGCCACAAAAATTACATCAGTGTAATTGCTCCAAGAGAGTACATCATCTGCTATCGCTCTGAGTTTTGGTCGCATGTGGTTTAATTCATTTAAAAGTGGCAATGACCAAGGGGTGGACTTAAAGGGTGACCACTCAGCTTTAAGTAGGTCCACAGTGGGGTCAAAAACTCGTTGTTGAAATCGTCCGTTCATCGAACACCAAATGTCAAAATATATCGATATATTTGTCGATGTGAGTGGGCTGATTCGGGAGTTTTTCGATATTTCCGTGGCAATGTTCCTATCAATGCACTGAGCGTATTGCACCGCCATATCTGCTGTCTTTGTCCACCGATCATATTGGGTGAACGCGAATGGCTCCAAATAGTGAGTGTCCTTATTGTTGTTGTCTACGATTTTAATTGATGTCAACACTGTGTCGTACGAATGGACCATCATGTCCCAGGAGTATCCGTAAAGTCCTTTTGTCCAGTTATTGTATCCTTTTGTGATAAAGTGTGAGTATGGTAAAAACAGTTGAACGCAACAATAAAACAGTATAAGCATTGTACGAAGTTTCTCAATCCAATTCGAATGATTGGATTCTTTTGATGGTAAAGCTTGTGGTTTGTCTGTAGTGGCTTCTGGTACATTGGACTGTTTTCGTTTACGTAGCTGACCTGATTTCGAAACGGGCGTTCCTTCTATCTCATCACATTTCACAATGTCACCAGCATCCAGCTTCTTGTCACATGGGTGGTTTAGCCTCTGAGCTATTTGACTAGGCCAATCAAAGCCAAAGAAAAGAGGCACTTCAAACAAGCAGACCCATGGAAACATTCCTGTAAAGAAAAAATAACCATTTACCCTTGAAGAAAGTATTCTCTTTGCATCTTTGTAAATATTTACCAATAGTAAACAATCTGGAATTCATTAAATGAAAACTTAACATGAATGGTGTTGCAAATACTCTACTTCTGTGGAAGGTCATCAGAAATGGTATGGAGAAATCGAAAATTGCCGTAAACCAGTGAATTATAAGCAAATCCGTCATCTCCACTGACAGCACTGATCTAAATGGCGTAAACAGCCAGTGGTGACCCAAAGTCGACATGGCATATCCCGACAGCCACTCGGCGGAGAATTTCTTCAATCCGGCATATGCATACAACAAGAAGAATTGAAATTTCACAAGAAAGTAGTTCCAGTATGGAACAAACGTTTTCTTCTCGTCCGAGTGAAGGTAATCTAAAGAACTATAAACAAGTTGATAGACTGAAATAGTTTAAGTTAATTCTGCTTACCAGTATCGATCTGCATTTGTCATCATTAGCAGAGTTCCACACAGACCAAAGAGGTAGCTGTGATTGTTCCAGGCTGGCTTTTCCAAGAGGAAAATATACCAATAAGGCACAACAAAGGCCAAGCAACTCAACTTGTACTTGTAACCCAATGCTATTCCCAGTGCACCAAACCACATGACCAGATAAACCACCCCCATTACAGGAAGACTGAAGGCCTGAATGAAATCAAACAGCGGAAAGTGGCACGTCTTAGGATCTCCGAATCGTACGTCCAGTTGACTGCCACCTCGTTCCTCGGCTATGTCGATCAGCATTGCAATGCCTAAAATTGAATACAACTTCTACTTAAAGGATAACAAAAAGCTTGTTTGTCTTACCGTAGAACATGCGAAATATTCCCAATGCTGCTGCGTCCACGGGTCTGTGAAGCCATTGTGAGAATTTTGATAAAGATCTAAAATGGTCCAGATCGTATCCGGTGTAGTATTTAAATCCTGCTTCCAGCTTGGACGATATGAGACGTTTTTCTGCCTGTTTTGACATTTTCTGTAAAACAGAGGTGAAATTGAATGTAATGTAACATGCCTTAATAAGTGGCTCTTTTAGTAAGCCCGACTTCCACCTCGTTGTGCTACTTGGACATTTCTTCGGGAGTCAGCTTGAACCGGAAAAAATATTATTGTTCTGAAACAGAATACAACTCCTCGGATAACTCGAGTAGCGATCGGATTTTGTAACGTTAAGATGCTCCTGGACTCATTCCAAGAAGGGGTAAAGTCAGATTCCTCCAAATGGAGGACGAGTTCATACGATACAAATAGACATCTTATGATTTACCAAGAGAAGATAGTTTGCTGCTAGGGAATACATTCGACTTCCCAACAAAAAACACTGTCATGCTTTATTCTGGTAAACCAGCTGGAAGCCAATGGAGGTTTTAGAGTAGGACTTTTGCTAACTCCAGCAGCGTGTAGAAGCTTCAAATCTTGGAAACATCACAGTGACCAGACATTGACGACCAGGTTCCAGAGTAGAGTAAATTCTTTGCAGTATATTATACAGTTCTATGTTCCGATCGATGACGCCGCTGAAGATGAAGGGACAGTTTCTATAAGCAGTTAGGCGCCGTCTCCAACCTTATCTCAGTGTCAAGGTGGGTAGCAACAACACTATGCTTAAACATGTGATGGGATCTTAAGACTTTCTGCAACACCAATCGCCTAGTCTTTGGATGTACATTGCTTAGCCTTAACACGTTCTATAAGACCAGTAGGTCTTAACTGGCAGGTAGTAAAAATCCATCCAGATCAATCACTTTGCTATAAGCTGTTGCTTTAGAAATTGTCTCCTGGACGTCCGTTGACATTGCAACCCTTCAAACTTACTGAAGAACACCAGGTTCAATACGAATAGGCTCAAGATTCCCAAAGTGTGCCAACACTTCACGCACCACCTTGCCTTACAAGCAGAAGCAAGTAGTATGAATGACCACTGGAACGATTTTGCAATCAAGACAAGCACTAGTATTCCGAAGCAACGACTTCCCGAATAATCACCGCAAAAATTAAGTCATAACAGCAATCAGGTCCTTTAAGAAAAAATTACATCCCTTAGCAACATTTTTTTCCAATGATTATATTGATGTCAAATGAATGCAAATATTCTGATTAATATAATTTTGAAGTTGAAGTCATTGAACTGAAACAAATCCATTTGAATTCTAAGATTGACTTCAATGGACGCATTCCGAAATGATTGTATTCCTTTACAGCTCTGGATTACATACATATGTATGTACTTCGAAATCAAGAGACTCGTCTCCCTCAAGCTCTTTTGTATGGTATCTCTAGTTTCGAAACATAACGTTAATATCCTTTGATATCATTTCTAAAGCCCAAATATCAGCTGGCTACAAAATTCGCTTAATCCCACAAAATATCTAAAACCCATTATACCTAAGGTTTATGTATGTACGACATTTATGCAGGATAACAGGTTTGGCGATCTGCCATTAATGGTAAAAACAATACACTAAATGCCATAATATACCTAAGAAGTGAAGTACCACTTGGCAATGGGCTAATTTGACTGCCGTGTAAATAAGAGAATGATGTCCTTTAACACATTCCCTCCCTCATTTGATTGGCACCGGCATAATGAAAATAAAGAGAACATTATCCTGTTTCACTCACCTTTATGTTTATCTATGGGCATAAGAAAACTAAACTGGAACATATCCAAAGCGTGTGCATAGACTTTTTGAAGGCATGCCATGTAGGGAATATATCTGAATAGTGTACAATGGTTAATCTCGTGAATTTTTGTATATTTATTTATTTATTTATTTTATTTTTCCAACTGGTACTAAACCAATCCCTGGAAACCAGTTTGTGTCGATAAGAAACACATTTTGAGGTTGAATAAAAAAAAAACGATAATCGCCATAATCTTCCTTTCGAGAAGAATATTCCCAACATAGTGGATAAATTGAAGTCGACCGGTTCAGTGAACAATCCGCCAATGTCGACAGTATGTCAATAAAACGCTGAAAATATGGCCGCTGTCCGTGAGAGTCTGCAGAAGAATTCGAAGCAGTCAATTCCGCAGACCACAACCTGGCAAATTTTGCATCATGACTTGGGTCTTCACCCGTGCAAAATTCATTTCACCCAGTAACTCCAAAATAATGAAGATTGAGCCCAATTTCGGTCGAAAAATGATACTCAGTATCAGTGAGGAGGCTCATTTCTAGTAGATGGGTGCCTCAACAATCAAAATAAAAATCCACACGAAACCCATCAAATTGCAATGCATCCAGAGAAAATCTGTTCTTCGTTTGGGTTTTGGACAGGCGGCATCATCGGTTCATACTTTTTTAAGAACGACGTTGGCCAAGCTATCACCGTCAACGGCGAAGGCTATAACTAGGCATAAAATAACCAATTTCTTTTGATCCCAGTTGGGGGATATGCAAACCGACGACATGTGGTTTCAACAGGACGGCTCTACGTGCCACACGGCCCAAGCCACAATGGGCATTATGCACGAGCTATTTCCGAACATGCACCCAAAAAAAAGGTGCTGTAAAAATAGAGTAAAACGCTGTAGATTCTACTGCATTCATTGTCAGAATCGACCCGACAATTTTCGTTGTAAATTTTACAGAGGGGTGGTTGTAAATTTAACAATCTAGTTATGAAAATAACAGCTAAAATTGTAGATTTCACAGCACTTTGCCGTCGAACAGCTGTAGAAACAAAAACAATTTGCATGTAAAAAAAATCGCTTTCATAGCACCACATAAGCTTTAAGCTCTAATTTATTGGTATGGTGCGAGAAATGGGGTGCAAATAGCTTTTACAATCCAATTAGATGGTTCTTGTCCAAGAAATACTTAGTGTGTATTTAAACCGAATTATATAATTTAATTTACTTACAAAATGTGAAAAATGTTTGGATCTGGCTGGGGTTGAACTTGGAACCTCTTACTCGGCGACTTCATACACATACCACAACGCCATGGCCTCTGAAAATTACCATGCGAATATTCTCAAATGGTATCTACTTTTTACGTTTTCGTAATAGATGCTGAATCTACAACTTGTTGTAATTTCTACAGCTCCTGCTGTAGTTACTACAGTAAATAGCTGTAGATTCTACAACATTTTGATGTAGATTTTACAAATTCATATCTGTAGATTTAACAGCCGAAATTGACAACGCGCTGTTGATTTTACAATTGGGGGTTGTAGTTGATTTAACAATTTTGCTGTAGAAATGACTGCATTCGCTGTAAAATCTACAAAAAATTGTTAATTTAACCGGATTCGTTGTTAAATACACAAATCTACAAGGAATTGTTAAATCTACTGCCTTCAATTGTAAAATCTACAGCGCTTTTTTTTTTGGGTGTGGTTATCTACTGCGGAGGCGGCATGAAATGGCCACCGAGATCGTGCTATTTGCCCCCTTAGACTTGTTCTTGTGGCGTTTTCTTGAAACACAGGTCTATGCCAATAAGCCACAAACCACCAATGTCTTGAAAGCCAACATAATCAATGCCATTGGTCAAATTCAGATTGATTCATGCGCCAGAGTTCTGGAAAATTGGACGTTCCGAATGCCCGCCACCCAACGAAGGCGTAGTTGACATTTGACATACATATTTGACATACAAAATGGCACATGGGCCTTTAATTTGATTAGAATTTTCAATGGAAAACGCTTAGTTGAAAAAAAAAACTTCATAATCGTAAAGAGAGATTCATTTAGAGGTATGTTTTCAAAAGTAAGATATAAAACATCAAAAATCAATTTGATCGGGTTCTCTTTATATTCAAACAAGAGAACCATTCTCGACATTTACTTTTTAAGGATTTTTTTTTTTAAATATTGCCTTTAACTGCAGTTTACATTGGTCCATTCTGATGTTCCAATTTTGAATGGTATACGGCGAATAATGCGAGTAATGCTGGTTTCCTATTCCTTAATCGTATCCAACTTATGTAGACTTTAAGCCTTATTTCGATATCCTAGCCAGAAGTGGTATTAGCTTTCCTTGTCCTGTATTAGTGTAATTCCAATCGCTCCTGGTGTCCTAGATTAAGTTGATAGGAGGTAAAGTGAAATGCCTTCTAGAGCAGCTTTCAGTTACTTTATCCTTGTCATCTATATAAGATATTGTTTTGATTGTAATTCTCCTAAAATAAGTGCTGCGCGACGTGACATTTCCAACTCATTACAAGTTTATTCCAAAGCAATTAAACGAATCGTGGCCGACATTGTTGGGAAGAGAGAATCAAGTGAAAAAGAAATTTGAAAATAAACACAAACTCTGATTAAGTCACTGCGATTGAATGATCACTTTCCATGACCGACACTCTATCTCGCATTTACAATATACACATATAACATTGAAGAAATAAAAGAACATCTAAATTCAACTCTCGATGTCGAACAGACGGGCTACATAAACACTTTACGAATTATAATAGAACAATGCGTAGATTATAGATCCATTGTTTTTCGGTTTTGAGAAGGCTTTCGACAGCTTGAATCGAGATTCTAGGTATGATGCATCCCTTAGCAACTCATATCTACTGTCAAGGCTACATACGAAGGTGTCACGTCTTACACAATGGAAAGGTGTCAGAGGAATTTTAAGTTCATGGAGTACGTCAGGAGTGCATACTGTCACCATTGTTATTCTTTGTGGTTATCGGCGATGTACTCCTTACAGCATTGACGAAAGGAAGCCATTGAATTCATTGGACTATGACATCTTACCTTAAACACATGTTTGCCTACTTTCACATCGAATAATGGACCTCAGTCTTATTGTCTAGAATCTAGAAGCTGCCGTAAACGAAATGTGGCACGGCCAAAATAAAAGCCCTGAGCACTTCTAACACTCTCACTCAAGTTAACATTGCCGGACAGAAAATCGAAAAAGTTGATAACTTTCTATATTCAGGGAGTGTGTTCTCGGCTTACCGTGGTGGCACCGAACTGGAAGGGGTAGAATCGGAAAGGCTAAAGATGCTTTCAGAGTGCTGTCCAAAATCTGGAAAGGTATGTGGGTTGGCAGACGAAACGAAATATCTCCATCGCACTCAGGTCAGCATTGACCCATTGTGTTAAAATCTGGAAAAGTAATGTTATCAGCTTGAGAAACAAGCTGCGACTGTTCCGCTCCAACAAAGAATCGGTACTGCTCAAAGGGTACAGTACTTGGAAAGTAAACACTATTAAAACACGCCAGCTGCAAGTCGCTTTATATGAGAACGGGCCAGGAACCGATAAACATTACTAGACGAAGGAGGAAGTGGAAATGGATTGGACCCAACGGCGCGAGGATAATTCCATTGCGAAATACGCTACGCAGTGGAATACCCTCATCCAAACAGGCAGAATATCAGGTCGCCCTAGGCATGCGTGACGCAGAACAGTTGAGGAGGAATCGGGTCTTTTTGGGAATAAGTTAGAGGCAACTCAAACGCGTTGCTGAAGTCCGAACATGATGTTGACGCCCTATACCCCCGAGGGGTTAAAGGAATTATGAATGAACCGCATATTTGACTTTGCGCGATGGTTGGGTGTATTGTTGGAGGACGTCGTGCACTGGCATGCAGCTTTTCTTTAGGAGCTGAATGATAAGGTCACAGAAATCGCATTGTATGAGTTGAAATAAAGAGAGCCTTTCTAAAATTTTAATGACAACTCGTTTTCATTGTCATTCAAACATAAAAATATATATTTCTTTTTTTTTTTCAAAATATTAACATAAATTAAATACCAATGACTTCCCAAAAAAGTGATCGCTCTTTCGTTTTAAATTCTTTTGGATAAAGTTAACATAGATCTGGAAAAGCAAATGCATTTATATTGTAAACCCAATGTGTCGCAAAAACAAACGAACACCCCACCCCACTGACCAAAAAAACTAGTGAACAATTTAAGGGCCACATTCAAAGCGATTCCAACAAAAAGACCACAATAGATGGTTACAACTCTCCCACAAAAAAAATGGAACGGATGGTGAGAAAAATGTTCAATAACGACTGAGTCAAAAGGATGGAAAGTAATATTGCCTTGGGCAAGTGTATCAGATTGACCGCAGTCACCACTTACATAGTTAATCAATTCCTGACCTAAAGTCCTTTGTACGCGCGTATATATTTATTTTAAACTGAACATGGTAAGCAAAGTTGACGTGGACAAATTGACATAATTATTATTGCAATCATATATGAAAGTGTTAATTATTTTATTTTTATTTTTTGTTAAAAAAAATTCCTGCCTTACAAGGAATTTCTTCTAGCAATTCTATAGGCAGTTTAACTTGAATTTATTTTTTTTAAATACCTTCACTCAACAACAATTATATCAGTTATTGTCAAACGCAACAAGTTTTAGTTATAAAATAAACAAATTTTAAATAAAAAGACACGTGTATTTCCTTACGAAAATTTAAAGTGCATTTTTGCCTCAGAATTTTTCACAGAATAATTATATAAATTAAATGCTACTCACGTTCTTTCAAATCACGTAATTTCACTAAACAATTCAAGGATAATTAATTATAATTTCTATTAAATAAACAAAAAAAAAAGTTCCCCGTGGATAAGGAAACGATTTTTCTATGTACTCCCTCTAGATGTAGCAAAGGACTGGCGGTTAATCTTCGATGATAGTTCCTTTATACGGAATGTGTTTTTGTGGAATATTACTTGGTCCTGCCAGCATCATTGCGCATAAACACCTCTTCGTATACACACACAAAAAATGTCTCATAAAACGTTCTTCAATAAACTTTGCGCAGATTCGATTCTCGGATTAAAGTGTTGTTTGTATCCTTTTGCCAGCTGATAGAGCTATTCCAATTTAAATTCGTGTTAAATATGTAAATAGCGTTACGTCTGATAGGAACAAGCTAGAATATATACATTTGAATAAGTCCTTGAAGTTTTATTGTAATTATCTGT
This sequence comes from Chalcosyrphus nemorum, assembly GCA_949716465.1. Classification (NCBI taxonomy): domain Eukaryota; kingdom Metazoa; phylum Arthropoda; class Insecta; order Diptera; family Syrphidae; genus Chalcosyrphus; species Chalcosyrphus nemorum. Next base: position 28,181,548 of record OX454334.1, read on the forward strand.
GGTGTAGTTGATGTTGACTTGGTTCGAATTAGTGCACGTGTAAATATAATAAAATCTTTTTAGTTACAAAATAAGAAAAGCGCAAACAAAGGGTGTCGTATAAATATAGATAAAGGCATAAAACACCTACAGGATATTATAATGACAAAAGTACACTTGAAAGAGCGCGTGAGTTGTTTTGAATTAGTAGATAAGGTGCTTTTAATATTATGTATATGGGTGTACTTTAATACGATGAAAGTAGGTACTTTAAGAAATTTTTCGAATAGACTTTTGTAGGCATGTGCGTTGTAAGAGGTTTACAAATACATCTATGCAAAGGATAAGTCTAAACTTTTTGTTTTTACATTGTGCCGTTGGAGGAAAATATTTGGAGGCGCACAAATTATGTAATGGAGAGTGTTGTCTTGAAATATAAAGAAAACCAGGACGGTAAATTCCGTAGTAAGTTGGAGCAACTATGAATGATTTGTTGGATATTACAGAACCAAATTGCAATCGAATAGTTGGTTCTTCTTCCACAGCTCGTACCGCGTCAGCACAATTACCTATGATACGTTCTTAGTTAATGCAAATATGTCGGTCGGGACTAATTTTCCATTGGAGAGTATACTTTCTTTGGGAGATAATTTAGCTGCAACACCATGCCTTGGAATGCCTCTTAATCTGTTCATTTAATTCCTTACGCAGGACGATGATCTCATTGAGGTATATCAGAAATATTTTACCGCATAAGCACACGTTTGATAAGCCATTCGAATGCCGCTGATGCATAACCTAATCCGAATGAGGTTTCCAAAAACTGCCATAAGCCAACCCCATAGTACTTTCAATTTTCACCCTGGAGCTCCAATTTGGCAAACCTTGCTTTGGATAGTATGTGCAAGGTGAAATTTATCCTTTTTAGTATGCAACATATAAATTTGTACAGATATTACTCTCCATTTCAACTCACACCACTGCCGAGCTCCATTTCATTAATTGAAATTCTTCGTTCGTTGGTCTGTTTCATTTCCTCAGTTAGAAAATGTTTTATTAAACTGACCATCATTACTGGGGTTCTTAAGGGACACTCTTTGATTAGACAACACGTTAACGATCTAAATCTGTAAAGAAACTGAAGTAGAGAAAGCCTAGCTCTATAAGACAGAAGGAAATTTGTCCTTACGTCTTATTTCGATACTTAAATTTATTGACATAAGCAGTGACAAATGTGTCAGCCGTGTGAACCCACCATACATTTGTTCTCGAGATAAGTAAAAAAAAATTGCATATTTCTTACAAGGAAGTCCCGTTCTTGCCAGAAGCATAAATGTGTAAATTCAGTTATATGGCCCAACATTTTCTAATTTGCACATTCATGGTTCTGACTTTAGTAACAAGTCTGAAATGAAAAGGACGATGTGTAGTCTTTATTCGATAGTAATAAGTAACCAACCTATACAAATAGCCATTACGACACGAAATAAATTTTCGATTGCCTGCCAAATCCAGAACTATGAATGAAAGCTTTCTGATATCACAGCCTTTTAGTCGAAATCACAAATAACCTATATTATATAGTCCAATTCGGAGGTTAGGGAAAAGATCTAAGAGCTTTTACACTGCTGAGCGAGAATGTGTTAGTGAAAAGCACTATCTGTGAAAATCACGAACAAGGAAAATAACTAACACATTCTCGCTCACCAGTGTAAAATTTTTAGATTGTGGACTCGAAGTGGACTATCTAATAATATGTAGGTTATTTGTGGTCGAAACTAAGCTAAGTGTTACGTTACTTATGTATGAATGTTTAAATTGTCGCACAAATAATCTTAGCCGTCACGCTGGCGTATGCGCAATATTTTTGTAGGGTGATGAGATAAAAATGATACCTTTTCAATTGTTGCCTTGCAGCAGTTGTCAAAGGTACTAATGATATCTAATTGTCAAAATATTTCATAGGCAGACAATTCATCGCATCGTTTAAAAATTTGAGCGCGAGTACATTCTGTGAGACATTAAGCCACCAACTAGATAGAAATTGGTGCAAAATAAAGAATATTTAGCCTTTGTAATGGCCACTTTGGAAGAAAACCGAGAAATGTCGATTCGGCGCCAAGCAGCTGAATTAACCATAGACAACACCGTGAGTTTTTTTGTATGCATTCTGACATTTCCGTCATAATCAAATCGGAGCTCATGCACACATTCTCAATCTGCGGTACATTTCATGGGCGCAGCCATTTTTCTGTACATTTTGTTGTTGTTAATTGAATGACAGTCTGCTGAAAATGGGGTTTTCAAAAGGAAAGAAAGGGACACCACGATTGTTTTCTTAGTTACGTCTTGTTCGCACGTTCGGTCACATGTATTCACAGATAGGCAATTCAAATTAGCATACTTTAAAAAAATTTCGGGTGGGGAACGTAAAGACGACCGTCTACATATATTAATTTGTCTATGCCAAAATTCGTTTGATTTTGTAATTGTATTCTGACGTTCAAGCAAAATCAAATGGGAACTCTCAAAGCTCACACATGAAACTAAAGAACCTGGTGTTTTTTTTTGACAGGTGCGCAACCATTTTGTACACACAAAATTTGTTGTTGTTAATGGAATAACAACCTGGCAAAAATATTTTGTTCAAAATTAATGAAAGATATGACTCGACAAATTCATCAAATTTATAGGACTTGGTCATACTTCTACAGACAAATTTAGCCTCCTCCCATTTTCAGCACTAAGGACGCAGGGGAAGTTAGAATTGACTGTCTGGGCTTAGATAATTCGTCTATGGTCCTTACACTAACAATCCAACCAACGAGATGCTATTGCCGGAATAAAGCCATACATTATCGGTCGTTCTTATCTGGTCACCTTAATATGTCAATAAAGTCTTTTTCCTTTATGGCGAGGTTATGATCCTGAAAAGAAGGGGATAAACCCTCGCATTTAATTGCCTCCTTACTACTGCGCCTGTGCGGCTTGTCATACTTAAATAATCTGATTTATTGTGATCTTTCCTCTTAAAATTTTTGTTGCTATTACTATGCAAGTCACCTGTCGAAAGTAATATGTATGTTAGGTATACTGTGTGACCACAACTTAAATTCCTATTCAAATAATCCCCCTCACTATAAATTTTGAATAAAAGCATTACCAACATTGCTTGCAACACATTTCTAATTTATTTGTCTACATTTTGGCATACACTACAATAATAACAGTGATACAACAACAACAACATTGTTTTCAACAAAAACGGTTTGGTTCAATAAGAGATCAGCATACCAATTTTTATACTTGCATCAACATTTCAATTGAACACACAAAAATGTTGATATAAGAGTAATGTATATATCAGTTTTTAGTTTTTAAATAATTTCATTCTTATAAATATGTTTTTCTTTTTCATTTTCATCTACAAACTAATTATTGTCTCTTTTTTCAGAAGGAATACCATTATAATATATGCCAACCTTTGTATGTGTATTAATTGACAATTAAGATATATATTTAGTTCTTATATTCTTTTTGCACCCTTTGTTTTTTTTTTTATAGATTAATAATATTGTAATGAACTCATTTGAAGACATTAGTAGTATAGAAGCTTCGGCTTGACAACAATTCAACAATTTCAAAAGTCAAAATGCAAACAAAAAGCAAAGTTTTGAAATCAACAAAGCGTTATATAATATGAATAACCAAAATGTTTATTACTAGTTCTGCTAAAGTAACATTTTAATATGGTTGAGTATGGTAAAAATGACAGAAGTGGCTTAGACTATCCTCGTTGGATCAACGACACCGCCCGGTCCTGGTAGGCAACTGGGATGCTCGAGCAAATATGAGTCCACTTGACGTGCAGCTTGCCTTCCCTCAGAAATGGCCCATACAACCAAGGACTGTCCTCTTCGACAATCTGTCAGAAAGTAACATTTATATTGACAAAAAAAAAAATGTATCTATAATTTTAAGTACCTCCTGCAGCAAAGACTTTCGGGTTTGAGGTTCCATATGTTCCATTGACGGCTTTGATATTTCCTCGTGGGTCTAGCTCCAGGCCGATTTCGTTGGGAACGGTTTTCTCAGGACCAAGGAAACCCATGGCCAATAGGATTAAATCGGCTGGGTAATATTTTTTAGTTTCTGGTAATTCTTTCATCACCCATTGGCCGGTAGGGGATTTAGTCCATTCTACTTGTACAGTATTGACGCCCGTGATATGACCATTCTCTCCAATAAATTCTTTTGTTGTCGTCACATATTGACGAGGATCGTTACCAAACTTGACACGAACTTCTTCGTGACCATAGTCAACCCTAAAATAAATACAAATATAAATATACACATATGTATGTATATTTTTGAACAATTTGAACTTTACCTAAATACTCTGGGCCATTGAGGCCATGGATTGTCATTAGCACGAGATTTTGGAGGTTCTGGAAGAATTTCAAATGTCGTAATACTCTTGGCACCTTGTCGCAATGAAGTGGCTATACAATCGCAACCAGTATCACCACCACCAATAATTATAACATCTTTTCCCTCGGCTGAGATGATATCCTTAGAACCACCCAACTGCTTCTTTTGCTGTGCTTCTAAGAATTCCATAGCAAAATGTATGCCTTTTAAGTCTCGATTAGGCAGAGGAAGATCACGTGGCCATGTTGCACCAGTAGTCAATAAAACTGCGTCATATCTTTAAAGAGAAAACAAAATTATATAATTAATTTAGTTAAGAGTACTTTAAGATTAATGAATTTATAAATTTTTAAAATCTATCATTTTCTGGGTCTAACACGAAAACTGCGAGTTCGAGTAAAATCTGAAAAATTTAACAGATCGGTACTTTTTTCTCAAAAAAATTTGATATTAATAAAAGTTACGCATATTTCACGGAATTTAATAAGTTACACGTAAAAAAAAACTTCTAACGTTCTAGAAAAAAAAAATACATTCAATATAAACAGTCGCGATCATAGTCTATGACATTATGCTACATGTATTAGACAGTCGACTTATAATGCATATTATACATATTTGGTACACTATTTGTCACTAAAGATGTGAATTTACAATTAGTTACATTAGTTACTCGCGTTATGTTATTATGCGTAATTACATGGGAAACTTACTGAAAGTATCTTGCATACCTCAACAACACTGATCAAAATCTTTCTTGATTCATGTTGTAGAAAAAAATAAAAAATACCCGCTTAGGTCAATCAATCTTAAGTTTTGAGAAAAACGGATTTGAAATTTGTATTTTCTGGTGAAATTTATGGAATATTGAGATTTTGGTTTTGCCTTTTTGCCCATATTTTAGTTGTGTAAGTTTACTGTTCATTCGTCAAATATTGAACAACATTGTGCTATACTGAATTCAATTTCTTCTTAAGTTAACTTAAGCGGGTATCGCTTGTAGCTTATGAAATATGGCTTATGAAATATGGTTGGAATAAGCTGGGTATCTTATTGGGCCTACCAGAATGTGGCGTCAAGGACTACTTTCCCTCCTTTTACCTACTCTTCACTGCACACCCACAAACCTAACCCAACTTATATTGAAAATATTGTGCGAGTATTCCATACATATGAAAACTTAAAGTAAAAAGGTATTCGAATACCGACCATAGTTCAAAAGTCTAAATAAAGATGTAAACTAAAATAACAAGTCAATACCTAAAAATAAGCAAACTTACTCAGTCAACAAGAGCTCCGCTTTAATATCCTTGCCGACATGAACGCCTGTCTTGAATTCAATACCCTCGGCTGCCATAAGGTCTACACGCCGCTTAACAACATCTTTTGATAGTTTCATTGTCGGAATACCATACTGAAGAAGTCCACCAACTCGATCGTTTCTCTCAAAGACAGTTACCAAATGACCTGCTCTTTTTAACTGTTGTGCAGCTGCCAGACCAGATGGCCCAGATCCCACAATAGCAACAGCTTTTCCCGTCCGTTTAGATGGAATTTCAGGGCGAATCCATCCATTTTCAAATGCATGATCAATAATAGCACACTCAATATTCTTTATTGTAACTGCTGGCTCGGAAATGCCTAATACACAAGCGCCCTCACATGGAGCTGGACACACCCTTCCGGTGAACTCGGGGAAATTGTTGGTTTGCAAAAGTTGCCGTAAGGCTTCTTTCCATTCACCATGGAAAACTAGATCGTTCCATTTGGGAATAATGTTTCCTAATGGACATCCATGACTATTCGATTGACAGAATGGCACACCACACTCCATACAACGAGCAGCTTGGACTTGTAAATTCTTACGCACATGTGGGAAGTTGTATACCTCATTCCAGTCCTTTTGTCTTTCAGTTGCGTTACGATAAATAGCGGTCTCACGCTTGTACTTCACAAACCCTCTTGTCTTATCTAAAATTCTATCAGCACGCTTTTGTTCCAAGGCAACGTCCTGAATGGCTTCCTCAATGTCTTTGATGGAAGGTTCATTTTTGTCAGAAGATCCATTTTCGATAGCTTTCATTTCGCTTTGAATTTGTTCGGACAGTTTTTCTTCTTCTAAGTCTTTTAATGCTTTCTGATACTCGTATGGGAATACTTTCACGAATTTAGCCTGGCTGGAGCGCCAGTCGGTGAGGATGTTCTGAGCCATTATGGAACCGGTCTTCTCGATGAACTCTTGTAGGAGTTGCTTCACCAGTGCGACATCCTTTATCAATTGCAACGGTAGAAGCTCAACAGATTCAGTGTTAACTTTGGGCTTGAATGACCCATCGATGTCGTAGACATATGCTATTCCACCAGACATACCAGCGGCAAAGTTACGACCAGTAAGGCCAAGAATCAACACTGTTCCTCCAGTCATGTATTCACATCCGTGATCACCGACACCCTGAAAGGTTATTCATATTAGATTCATGTACTATGCTGATTACATTCCATGTTCAAACCTCAACAACTGCTGTGACACCGGAATTACGAACGCAGAAGCGTTCGGCTGCAATGCCGCGGAAGAAGGCCTTACCCTCAGTGGCACCGTAAAGACATACATTTCCAACAATCACATTCAGATGCGACTCAAATGGAACCGTAGGTGGTGGTGTAATAACGACAGTACCTCCGCAGAGACCTTTTCCAACGTAATCGTTCGAATCTCCAACCAAAGTCACGTTTACGCCCTTTGCAAGGAATGCGCAGAAACTCTGTCCAGCAGAGCCTTCTAGTTTAATATTAATACTGTGACCTTCTGGAAGACCTGCTTCTCCATATTTGCTAAGGAAAAAAACAACACATAAATATTAGCTTTTTAGCACGACAAAGTGTATCCTTAGTAACTTACCAAGCAATATGATAGCTCAATGTTGATCCAAAAGCACGTTCTTCGTTGGGAATTCGTAAAGTAATTTCTACTGACTTTTCAGTACCATCTAGGACTCCTTGAGCCTTCTTGATGACTTCGTTGTCAAGACGAGTTTCCAAACCAAAGTCCTGTGGTACAGATCCTCCGACAATATTTACGCCAGGTCTCAACTTCAGCGCACTTGTCAGCAACAGCGACAGATCCAATGTGGATGCTTTGCTGGAAAGTTCCTTGCCTACTTTAAGCAGGTCAGTTCGTCCAATAAGGTCTTGGAATTTGCTAATGCCAAGGCTTGCCATGATCCGACGGATCTAATATTTAATTTTGCATTGTAAATAATGAGCTATGACTAAACGTTTGCTAAACTTACATCCTCAGCCAACATAAAGAAGAAATTGATGACATGCTCTGGTTTACCAGTAAACTTCTTTCTCAACACAGGATCTTGAGTAGCTATGCCCACAGGGCAGGTATTCAAGTGACACTTTCTCATCATTGTACAACCTGGTAAGTGAAAAAACGAGGAAAGATTTATAATATGCAAGTTTTGTTACACAAGACAGAAATCAAGGTATGGTGCCCAAAGTCTGAGAAAAGCTTGCATATGAAGGGTGATTCATTTTTTGTCTATTTATTTTTTGACAGATGACAAGTGCGTCGTGTTAATTTGTCATGTCGTTTTTATTTAGCATTGTTTGACATTTTATTATGGAAAGATTTAGCTCGACATAGCTTCAACAAAATACTCAGTTGTATTACGAAAATCAACGTTGCTCCGTGTGCTTAGTGCAACTTATGGTCAACATAATTGGCTTTTGTATTCGAATTTAAATAAGATATTAGACGAAATACATCCATATCTTGTTTTGTTGAAATTTACTTATAATTTTATTTAAAGGGCTCAATGTACGCCAGAAGAACTCTAATATTTTACTCGTACGACATTACTTTCGTAACTCCCTCTGTTTAGGAAACTCAGTGTTGCACAAAGCTATATTTCATTTATTCACTCAGCAACATATGACAAAAATTAGAGTCTTGTCTAAATTATTGTGAAGAATCGCATCTGATTTTTGTTTTGGTTTATAGTTCACAGTTAATTTCGCCTTTGTTTTAGAGTACATTAAGTGAAAATTCAATGGATATGGTGGAACTTTATCAAAAGTCAAAAGATTTTTGACAGCGTTCAAACGGAAAACCCTATATACAAGTATTCCTGCGCGACTGGTAACATGGTCATGCCTAAAAGCTCTTAGTTTAGACAACCAATAAAATAGAACTTACCCATAACAATCAATGGTGCTGTACTGAAACCAAATTCATCAGCTCCCAGGAGTGCAGCTACAACAACATCAAATCCAGTTCTTAGCTGTCCATCGGCTTGAACAACAACCCTAAAGAAAAAGTTTCATTTTAATATAAACACATTCTCCTGGGGAATATCCAATAAAACATAAATTACTAATGAAACACCGCTGGAACATACACACAGACGAGGAGGGCTAACAGAACAAATGAATACGAGAGCAACGATCAATCGACCTACAGTCTGTTTCTAACCGCTTGTGACCCCACAGTCTAGTCTCAGAAGCACTGTGGTCTCCATAACGTGGTACCTCATCTGCTTTTTTCTCTGACTAGCTCTGTGGGAAGATGATTATGTGCGACAGGTTTTTTTTTTTTTTTTTGTATGATACAAAAAACATATGTAAATGGGTGTGTGTAAATAACGAAGGAGAACATCAAAATCACATCTCACCGTAAGATTGTGATCGAATATGCCAACAACTTTGTGTTAATTGCGAGAAAAGTCATTTTTTTTTTTGGCTTTATAGCAGTTACAACTCTGTGCCCTGCACTTTATAAATAGCGTCCATTCGAGAACCACGATCTGGATAACCAGGTTTCAATGTACGTAAAATGAGCAATGAATTCTTCAAAACAATTTACCTTGAACGTAGATTATTTAAAACAAGAACTTGATGTGTTTCAGCAATACCCAATTCCCATGGTAAGCCGGCGCTTTTAATTCCTGTCCATGAACTGGCACCAGTACCTCCATCGTGGCCAGAGATTACAATGTGCTCCGCCTTGCCCTAGATTGAGTTTATTTATAGATTTGAGTGTTTTTTGATTTCTGGTTTAAAGTGAAATACCTACCTTAGCTACACCAGCAGCAACAACGCCAACACCAACTTCAGAAACAAGTTTCACACTTATTCTAGCCTTTGGGTTGGAGCACTTTAGATCGTAAATGAGTTCAGCCAAATCTTCGATGGAGTAGATATCGTGATGAGGTGGTGGAGATATAAGTCCAACTCCGGCTACGGAATGACGTGTGTAAGCAATGTCCTTGGTGACTTTGTAGCCGGGCAATTCGCCACCCTCGCCGGGCTTAGCTCCTTGTGCCATCTTAATCTGTAGATCATCAGCGTTTGCCAAATAGGACGCTGTTACACCAAAGCGACCTGAAGCAACTTGTTTTATCGCTGATCGTCTGTTGAAGTCAGGATCTTGGTCTAATAGAAAATATAAAATCAATGTTATTGTTATAAACTTGAGCTATGAGATGTAGATTAAATGTTAACGGCCAAAACTGAGTACAAACTCTACCTTACAATCGCACTCACCTCACGCAGCTTCTCAAGGAAACTATAAGGGTATGTGCATTACAATTTATACCGATGCTTAAGTCTAAATTAGAAAAGAAACCATCGATTGGAGACGATGGAAGCTCCAACCAAGCATCCAACGAATCATCACGCTGGATGTTAAGAACATCTTCAACACCGCAAACTGGAGCAATATTCTTCGAGAATGTGTCAATAAAATACCGGACTACCTACAGAATATAAGGCGGTACATATATCATCACAGCCGATGTCCCAGTCGGTAACCTGGTTTCTACACAAGCCGATGTACCCCAGGGCTCCATACTTGGTTCATTACTGTGAAGTCTTCTGCACGACGACTAATAATTGGCTTCGCTGACATTATAACGATCGTTGTAGTGGCCAAACTTATCGAAGAGTTAAAGCATGACTGCAATGAAGCCATTGGAATGGTTCAGGACTGACTAGTGAGCAAAGACCGACGACGACCGACGATATACGGGACGACCTAAACAAAAGAAGGGAATATGCTTGCTTACTCTACGACCCCCAAATATGGAATGGGGTAATGAATACGAAATAGTACAGTCGAAAGACAGTTTACAGAATCAATGCATTGAGAGTATGGAACGTCTTTCGAACAGCCTTATACTGAAATGGTTGAAGCCGAATGCAAAGAATGTGAGATGATGTTTCATCCCTTTCTAGGCTGACAAAGATTCCGCAATCACCTGCAGTGCATCGTAAAAACATTTGACAGTTCTGAGGTCCAGTTGGACGATAGTGCCCTAAGTGTTGCCTGTATATCTGAAAGGTATGTATTCTAGATTCTTGCGTCCTTAAGGAGTTACCTGACCATAAAATCTGGTATAGTGCCTAGTATGTCTCTTAAGAATTGATTTGAGTGTCTTTAGGTGTTCCAGTAGGTAACCTGGTTTATACTCGTAATCTAGCTGCAGTTTGATAGCATATCTAGCAACAATCTTAGTAGGAATGTTAGTTTAACAAAAAGTTATAAAAAGATATTGAATACTTACTTAGGTAACGATCTGCATCTTCACCACCTTCACCGGTGTTACTTTTGCCTCCGATCTTATTCATAGTTACTGCCAGGGTCTGATGGGCTTCCAAAGAAATACTACCAAAACTCATGGCTCCAGTAGCGAACCTATATAAAGAAAAATGTGTGAGTTTACGTCAAATAACTCTGCTTTAATATGCTACCTCTTGACAATTTCACTTGCCGGTTCTACTTCAGAAATGTCGATACTTTTTGCGTCTGTTACTAACTCCAGCTGACCACGTAGTGTACATTTCTTAACACTCTTCAAAGTCGAATCTCTAAAAGTTTCAAATGCATTTTGATTCTTATTGACAGCGGCTTCTTGCAAGCTGGCGATCGATGCCGGTTCATTAATGTGACTTTCACCACCATGCCGCCAATGGTACTGTCCAGGATTACGCAAGATACGAGTATCAGGAGAAACCCTACAATAAGTCATTTGGAATCGATCCAATCCCTCAGTTGCAAGAATCTCCAATGTAACTCCACCAATTCGACTGTGAGTACCTCGGAAGCATCGATCAATCAAGTCAGCGCCCAGACCGACAGCCTCGAAAATTTGAGCACTTTTGTACGACTGCAAGGTACTGATTCCCATCTTAGCCATAACCTTAGCGATGCCAGTATCAATAGCTTGTGCGTATGCTGTATATATCTGCTTGTCGGTAATATCTGGATTTATAACACCATCATTGCGAAGTGAGAGAGCTAGCTCAAATGCTAAATATGGACAAATAGCATCGGCACCATAACCCAGAAGCACACAAATATGATGTACTTCCCTAGCCTCAGCTGTTTCCACAATAATACCGACTTTCATGCGTTGCAGCGTCTCAATAAGATGATGATGAAGTGCGCCAAGCGCAAGAAGCGCCGAAATAGGAGCACGTCGATAACTGGCCTTCCTGTCTGACAATATCAAAAGCTGATAACCATTTTCAGCTGCCACTCTACCCTCACGACAAATTCGCTCGATACAGTTTATGTATCCATCGATCCCTTCTTCGAATTGGAATGTTATGTCCAAAATTTTAGTTTTCCAACCGCGGTGAGTATTTCTCTTGAGCAAGTCGGTATCTGGAATGCTTAAAATCGGATTCGGTAGCCAAATGCGATGGACCTGATCGGCCGATGGTCGTAGCAGATTGCCTTCTGGTCCTACTGGACATTGCATCGACATGACCACTTTCTCGCGGAATGGATCAATTGGGGGATTGGTTACTTGAGCAAAGAGTTGCTTAAAATATTCATATGGAAGTGGTTGAAAATCGGAAAGACAAGCCAGTGGTGCATCGTTTCCCATAGAGCCAAGTGCTTCTTTCCTAAGAAAAACAGATACAGATACATAAAACAAAATTGGTCTTCTATTAATCGTGAACTTACTTATTCTTAAACATAGGTACCAGCAGCATGTTCACAGTTTCGGTTGTATAACCGAAAAGCGCAAGACGAGGATCAAAGATTCCCTGCGGACATGGATTACCGCCGTTTGTGTGTCCATTAGCAGTAGCCTTGCTCAGTTTATCCGCGTTTCGAATTTCATCCATCGTAATCTAAAATACATACATTATCAGTAAAGGTCTATCTGCGATGAATGCAATAAAAAAAAAACCAAAAAGAAAAAAATCAATAAAAAATCTGACACGACAAGACCTTGTCCACATCCGAGTGTTTTAAGTGATCATCTACAACTCTAGCTAGATGTAGATGTAGATAGACGTGTAAGAACCAAAAGAAGATAAATATGTAAGTTTAAAATAAAAATCGCTAGGTACCTATAAGTATAAAATTTCATCCCTTTTTAAGTTAGAGCTGGATAAATAGAAAAAGATAAGCCGAGCATGATCACCAATCGATCATAACATAAATACTCGCTTTCAAAGAGTTTTAAAGACTTTAAGTCAAAGAGGTATTAAAACTTTTAACTAACTGTTGTACATAGAACAAGAAAAAATCTGCGTACGAACTAAAAACCAAAGTTTACGAGCAATATCCTTTAAAGAGACCAACATACGGTTAAAATTTACATACTAATGTCACAAATTGGAACGACGATTGTACCATGGTTGCATTGTGAATTTCTAGTTTTATTCAATTTATTTGGATTTCAATTTGTTGTAGAAAATTTGCACCAACACTTTAAATTCGCCGTAAAGTGCTTTAAGTGCGGATCAATACTGATTGAGGTTGCTGCATGATTCTACACTTTCGCTCACAGTGATGATGTTTTGGATTGTACGTACTAACTGATAATGCTGATATAAAATTTGACCCGATATCGAACCAGTTTCTTCAAGACGCTTCACCGTTGCATGTGTTCCGAACTCAATAGCTCGATTTTGTTGACCTAAAATTTCACGAATCTTACAAAATTTTACTTTCACAGATTGCCCTTTTCCGTAATAAGATTGAATAACAGAAACCGTTGTATTGTGTTAAACGACTCCAAGACTAAAATTGCCAAAAATTGTACTTGATTGTACTTGACATCTGTCACATAGATCAACCATATTGAGTTTAGAAGTTGACAGTAAGCATCCACACCATCTGTCTTGGCCTTATTTTTTCTTTCCCTGTTACACTTCAATTGACATACTCTACATATATGTACATATTTTAAAATTCGTGAGCAGCTTAAAAGTCAATTGGAATCAGTTTTAAGGACCTAGAAGTAGAGACCATCTACACAAACATAAAGTAATAGAATGACTTGCAAACAAAACTAACAACACAAGCGAAAGAGTCGCTGAAGAAAAGATAATATTGCAGGCGGAAAAACGATTCAAAGACAAAAATACATATATGTACATACATGATAAAAGTTTTTAGAAAAATTACAAATAAACAATCTCATTTAACTCAATTAAGGAGGTCGCAAAAACAAGACACTCGATTTTGTGTAAAATGTGTCATAAGGACCTTCTATAGACTCTTACAGCGGAAAAAATATTCCTATATTCGCAATAATATGACTTTACGAGGACAGCTCATGATTCAAAATTGTCACTTGAGTTTCTGTGTACCTGTGTAAATAATTGTTTGGTAAAGAAAACTGTGTCACTCAAATTTGTCTACCATTATGCTCATTCTCGTGAGGCGAATTCCCTTGTTAGGATTCTATCTCATGGACTAGAAACAGAATATCGACTGTGTTTGAGCTTATTTTGTTTTGTGTAAAGATGTGAACTTGTCATACAACAATAACAAAAAATAAAACAACAAAAATAAAACAACAAAACCAAAACAATACAAAGGATCACAAACTAATTCTCGTCTATTGAAATTCAAACTTACCATCTATATCCAACATTTGTTGGTTGAGCATTAGATAAAAGATAACAATATTTGTTTGAGGTTAACATAATCTTTAAATAATTTTTGAATAAATAATAAATTAATATCAATGACAGAACTTACCTTTTGTTGAAGCCATTCAGAGTGTGGCCTCGATTTGGCAATGTTTGACTTGAGTTCAACATCTTGAATGAAAGTCTTCTCCTGGGTATCAACCAACAACATACGACCTGGCTTCAAACGACTCTTCAATATCACTTGCGAGGGATCAACATCGTAAACGCCAACTTCAGATGCCATGACAAGAATGTTATCTTTGGTAATGTAGAATCGTGAAGGACGTAGACCATTTCTATCGAGCACTGCACCAATATAACGACCATCAGTGAATGAAATCAATGCCGGACCATCCCATGGCTCCATGACGCACGCTGCCCACTGGTAGAAGTCACGTTTCTCCTGTGACATGGTTCTATCGTTTTGCCAAGCCTCGGGTACCATTGTCATAACAGCCTCTGGCAATGAACGTTCTCCAGCCATTGTTAGGAATTCCAATACACAATCAAAAGATCCCGAATCGGAAAGATTTGGCTCAACGACGGGGAAGAGCTTCTTCAAGTCATCCCCGAACCTTTGGCTCTCCATTACACCTTCGCGAGCTTTCATTAGATTCACATTGCCCCGCAAGGTGTTAATCTCTCCATTGTGCGCCAGCACACGAAGAGGATGAGCACGCTCCCAAGACGGGAACGTATTGGTACTGAAACGTGTATGAACCAATGCCAAATATGTTTCAAATTCGGGATCCTTGAGATCGGTGTAGTAGTCCCATAGTTGATCCGAGGTGAACAACCCCTTGTAGACGATCGTCTTCGTAGATAAAGAACATATGTAGAACCGTCGACCAGGCTTTGCCAGCAAATGACTGGCTTGCTTTCGCAAGAAGAATATCTGACGAGCCAGCCGATCTTCGTCCGAATCGGAACAAGTAACGAATACTTGACGAGACACTGGTTCACTCTTTCGTGCTACAACTCCGATGGCCGATTGATTTGTCGGTACTGTACGCCATGCCAACACTTTGAGTCCTAGTCCCCTGGCAAGTTCATCAAACTCTTTCTCGGCCTCCGCTTGCGTCTTTTCATCCAAATAGAATATTCCAGTCGCATATTTACCAAACTCCGGCAATGTTGCGTTCTGCGATGCTCTACAATTTGTAAAAAGAAAAACATAGTACGAGTCATGTAATTGAATTTGTTTACAATCAGTTCCGTATCTGATAAAGCAGAAGTATCTTGTACTTCGAGTCGTACAATTGCATGACAGAATCTACGCAGAATATTTAACCTAATAAAGTGCGCTGTCATTGGTGTCGGAAACGCGCTAACTGGCAGATAACCTGTTGACATAGCCGTTATTGAAATCATAAGTTAAATTCATGACCTACATATATACATGCATGCAATTGCTTTCGTAAGACCCCCCCTATATAACCAAATTGTGACGTACATACAAATCAATGGTTTCGTCTACACAGACAAGTACCTACACTCTGCGGACAAAAAAAAAAAAAAAATAAGTATAGAGATAAGCTTTTTATAAAAAAGAAAAAAAGCTTTCATAGTCACTTGATCGCACTCAACTAGGCATGAATCACGATCACGATTTGTAATGCGTTCCTTGAACTTGGCATTAGCTCGTTTATGTTCAATCTCTTTACCACCGCACCGTGGCAGCACATTTTAGTCTATGGTGGCAGAAAAATATGCTTCTTTAACCTTTAACTGTCCCGAAAAATTATCCGATCGTTTTTAATGAGTTTGTGTACTTTAAGCATGCAAAGATATTCTAACAAATTGACCATAATAATAGCATCAGTCCGAATTGAATGAAGATAAATGCGATCAGAGGAAAATAGCGGAAGCTACTTAGTTAAATAAAATAATAGACTCTACAATGGGTAATTG
This sequence comes from Chalcosyrphus nemorum, assembly GCA_949716465.1. Lineage (NCBI taxonomy): Eukaryota > Metazoa > Arthropoda > Insecta > Diptera > Syrphidae > Chalcosyrphus > Chalcosyrphus nemorum. Next base: position 28,197,814 of record OX454334.1, read on the forward strand.
TATACCAGTGGCGAAATTATGGATGACTTTTGATGAATATCATTCCAATTTTTCTATTCTTTTACGCACGCATGAACATATATTTCTATAAATGACAAATAGATATATGTATATATTTGTCTACGTCAATTTCTAGTCAATCAATTTATTAAAATGGTCAACCATTTATATACCATTAAGCAATTTTCTTATAGATACACTTTATATTGCTCAAACGGCACAGAAAATTATTCTTTCAACAAGCGAAACGAAACCATTGCGAAAGGTCGGTCATATAAATTTATAAAAATAATTGAATTTTGTGGTGTGATTTGTTGTTACCATGCGCAATGTACACATTTTTTTTTTTTTGAGTATCTTTACCACTATAAATAGGCAAAATAGGAAAACAAATTCATTAAATATATACAAAAAACTATAACACTTACAATGCTTTAACGTACAATCCATGGGGAATCGAAGCCATAACGCCGGCGCCATCGCCAGTGTCATTGTCACAGGCGCAGGCTCCACGATGCTTCATCCGTTCTGACAAGGTCTGGGCATCACGAAGAATCTACAACAACAAAAAAGAGATTGAATTTATTGGTTGTTATAGATGATGATTTGCATTTAATAAATTAAAATAAATTTTTGGAATAGATTTCATTTCATTTTAATGAACCACAAAAAAATGTCTGACGAGCCCCCAATCATTAGGTGTGAAGGTTGGAAGTTTTTTCATGACCTTAGAGAACTGGTTCACGTCATAGAACTTGAAAGTGAAATGCGAATTTTATTGTAGCAAATCTACATAAAGGGTTTTATGATTGAGAAATTGTGATTCATCTTCTATTAGTGGAAATGTATGTACATATGTATCTATGTTTGTACAGCACTGTGCAAAGCAATAGGACCTTTTAAAGGAGTAGGAGTAGCTAATTTTTCCATCAATACGGTCCTATCCCGGAAGGGTTACCTCTCACTCGGCGTTTAAGAATTCGAAATAAGTTCAAAAGGAGGTTGGGCTGGTAAATCTAGAATTTAAACGCCATAGTCACCTTACCATAATTTGACAAACATTTTAATGTACCCATGAAAGCGGCATTTTCCAACCGACCGACGGATTCTTTACCAAAAGTACTTACTGTAAGTTTGTTGGGAAAAAAAATTGGCTAAAATGTTCCTAATAGGTCCGATCGCGTACCTTCCCAAAACAGCGAATTTTTACGAAAAGTTGCTCGCGTACTGAGAATTTCCGTAGTTTTTCACAGCTCACGAGAGAGAGCACACTGCTACGAATTTGAGTGCAAGAAATTTCTTTGGGCTTTGGGTTGTGAAAACTGTCAAATCTGTATTTTCAACTTTTTCTGGTTCAACCCGTTCGTTTACTTTTTCGTAATTTTAGTTCTCTCTGAGAGAATTTTACCCTCACTCTTTGAAATTTAATAATCTACGAGTTCTAGTGCAGAAAGTACGCGAACGGACCTAATCAAGATCAGAATTTGATAGCGTTAAGAGGTCACTCTTCTTGAATGATTCTGGGTTTTTGACTGAACACCTTTCGTTCTTTAAATCAAATCTCATTGGAAACTACTGACATATGTGTATTGCCTTGCAAATAAGTATATTATGATGGCTGCAGAAAGCCACCACCGCATCGAGCATTATTTCATAAAAAAAGGTGATGACATTCTATCAAAATTGTTAGATCAAAATTTGTTACAAACGAATTGCTTTTTTCATAATATTCTTTTAGCTTAAAGTTTTGTGATTCTGTTTCTCGGATGGCTGATTGGCGATCACTTACATTTTTTGATCGTTCACAGCAATATTCAAATGTTTATGGAATTTGAAAAGTGCTGGAAATACTTTCAAGCGTTTCTTTCTCATTGCAATTCTTCTAGCTGGTTCTATCTTTATCGTATCGAAATGCTTTGCTCTGTGACATTTGTACGACTGAAATAGAAATCAATGAAAAGCCCACAATGATTTCTATGAAATACTTATTCTTGTTCTATTTCTGTGAAAAATTACAGATGACTTTCCATGAAATACTGCTCGTAGAGACTATTGATGGACTGTTGTATAAAACATTTTTTCCAGAAAATTGATAATGCCTTGCATACCTAAAGGAGGCTGCATTTTGTATCTGTTTTGCTTGTAATTAGCTTTGCTGCTATAGTCGTTTATTTTGTTTAATTCATATAAAAAGTAATTATTTGCATTTCTTGAAAGTCAGCCTGTGCATACTGTACTCAGAATGATTAAGATTAAATATTTTATGTTTTTTTCTTTTGAATATATGTACAGAAAAAACAGTAAGTAACAGTATCAACAACATTATTTCATTGCATTTATAAACAGGTTTTGATGAATTTGGATATTATCGTAGTTCCGTCTGCCTGTCGTCCTGGTTGGTCTGTCACCATTTGGGAGCATCCCAATTCAACTAATTTGCTACACCCGTTGATACGAAGAGTGGGGGAAAATATAGGATTTCCACAGGAGTGAAGAAGAGAGATGATCATCAAGCTTACGAAATTTTAAGAATTATGGAAACTGGTGAGGTAGCGAAAATAATAGCGAGACAGACTCAACTCTCTTCGGCTTTCGCTCTGGAAGCATATCATCAAAGACACAAACACGGCACATAATAGTACAGGTGCGGGTCTTAACTAGATTTTATGCGAATTTACTCAGGAAGGATTTCAAAAGCATGAATCTAGAGGCGATTTGGGTAATCTTTCACAGAAGTGGATAATAAGTGTCTCGTTCAAAGCAACAAAGTATAGGAGAATTTTAATCCAGAGTGGAATACACCAAGAGTGTATACTGTCACCACTGTTGTTATTGGTAGCTTTCAGAGATGTACACCATTGACAGAAAGAAGCTTTAGAATTGGCTGGAGTATAGGAGGATTTTAATCCAGAGTGGAATACAGCAAGAGTGCATACTGTCACCACTGTTGTTATTGGTCGCATTCAGAGATGTACTCCGTGCAGCATTGACGGAAAGAAGCTTCAAAAATTGGCTGGACTATGTTATAGTACCAACAATACGGTGTAGTCATGCACCGTTGATGTTTGCCTACTTTTACATATATCGGATAATAGACTATCATATGATGGTTAACAATCTAGAGAATCTGAGGCAAGCAAAGTATAAAAAAAGAAACAATGAATATGAAATATACGAATTATAAATTATTTCCAGCGCTGCGCAATGTCGTGAACACTGTTTATGTTATCTGAACTTTGCAATGACTATACATATGTACATCCACATGTAGTAGTGGTTATTGTTACGAGTATTTTGTACAATCAGCGCTATCAATATAAAGTGCAGTGCTTGTGGTTGAAAAATGCAATTTAGTTGTGACGTTCTATTGAGATAGGTCCGCGTGATTGGGGAATGTATCCCCAATATGATACGGTAAGCTAGGTCAAAAGATAAAGCACAATTAATTTTGTGCTTTAAAACCGGTATTTCATTCCAAATCATATCTTCATTTCTACTACAGATATGTAGATACATACGTTTTTTCCCACACGAGAGTCGGTACAAATCATTAGACGAGTTTTTGATGCATAATGTTAGAATAAGTTTTTCTAGAGAAATCCAGTGCATTTAAATATTTTTCTTGGAATTTTAAATATCTAACCAACCCGTTTTAATATATTTATTTAATTTTAAAAAATACGTCATTGGGAAACACAGATCAGGTTAATATAAACCACGACTTTATATCAAAAAAAAGGAAAAGGCGACTGGCTACAAGAGGGTTTCTTGTTTCTTTCTTATCATAACAAGCAGTAGCTATCGATCAAATGAACGTAGAGACCAAAACCGTTATCTTTTATTCAAGTGTAGCCACTGGTTTAATTAAACGTACCTCTTTATATGAGGATTTTACAAGCTAAGAACGATGGTTCCAGGGCAGCATTATCGGATTGAGGGTCAAAGAAGCTAGAAAACTTATTTCAAAAATTCAGTACCGCCGAAAAATTTAGGCTGAATTTAAAATAAAAAACCGCATTTAAATTTAAAACTAAATTGTTGGTTACCAAGAGGGTTTTTGTTTTAATTAAACTACTACTTACTTTTTATGAAAAAATACAGTACAATTTTCTTTGGTATCTTCGCGATTGTTGACAGCAGAGGCGAACTAAAGTGAACTTTCTCTGACCCCTCATTTCTGAAAACAAGCGGAGTCTAAATTGACCTGCTATGAAGCAGCGTGTGAACAAGACCTAATTACAAATTTGTCAAGTTACATATATCTTTTATCCCAGGTTCTTATTCTAATAACAACAACAAATTGTATGCACACAAGATCTACAAAATGGCCGCACCCAGTACTGTCAGACTAGCCGCTGAAATCTCTGAATAAAATTATATCGAAGTTTTTAGCTCGGGGGAGAGAGGGAATCCGTTAAACGACTCGAAGTTGACTATCTAGTTTAGTTTACCTATGGTTGATTACTCGGAGTTTCTGCATGCTTCTAGGTGTTACTGTGTCACCTGTGCAATTTTTATTATGCAGATGAATTTTAATTCATCACGGACGCCAAAAACCAAACAAACAAGAAATGTGCCACACGCAATAACGGTTTTTCATTGGCTGCTGCTGGTGTTTATTGTCGCCAAATTAAGTCTTAATATTCACGAAGACACCCATTGTAATTTTTACAATTTGATTCATCTGTACCAAGTATGTGTATTATGACAAGTTATATGACCAATACAAGTGACTGTCTAATTTTCAATATTAAGCCCATTATTTACAACTTTAGTTGCTTTGTAATATAGTTTACATAAATGTTACAGACATGCGTCTGCATACATTAAGTAAGTATAGTACCTACAAATGTATGTGAATATAAATAGAAAATTATATTTTCAAACAAAAATTCGAAATTACAAAGATTGTAATTATTATTTAACCTAATGTGCATAAAGATTGTTTTGCTTTGATAATTTTGCAAATTATTTTTTTAATACCTAACAAAAATAAAAAAGAGTTGTTTCATTCATGCCCTAGTGAATGTTTAAATCATTATTGGCTTTCCATTGTTAAAAAATACTACGCATTTTGTAAAAAGTTTATTTAATGGTGATACGAACAACGGAATGAATAATGAGTTTATATTAAAGAAATATTGTCACCACTTACTTCAAGTACTCAAAATAACAGTTGAATACTAGCTCATTGTAGACTCGTATTCAAACTTAGAGGGACTTACCCTATCCCTGGGAACAACAAATTATAATAGCTACATGTCTGCAAACTAAGCCATGGGGTATATTGGTCAGATACTAAGTATATTCCAAACATCGATGAAATTTATGATAAAGGATGAACTCTGAAGAGTCCCCGGGCATAATACCGGGAAATGAGAGAGACCACAGAACCAACATTCTTATCCGTGAACATTCCGCCTGGCACTCTTAATCTTGAAACCAGGGAAAAAGCCAGATGAGTTTCAGAAAATAGGTGGAACTTCATAGAAACCTGTGTCGTAACAAGGGGACTATGTACGGGAAAGACCGTCTTTACTTCGAAATTTCCCCAAAAATGCGGAATTCAACAAGAAAAAAACTGGCATCACACTGTAGTATCACAAGAACTACGTCTGCCAGAGAAGGGGCTCTTCAGAGTGTTGTGGTTATGAGGAAGCTATGGAGGGCACAACCCGTTTCGTAAACCAATGCACCAGACGTTAATACGCAAGGTTATACATATATACAATATCTATATAATTTTACAAACAGACACCGAAATATTTTAGAGATTCTTTTAACTGCACAATCCCAATCCATCGAAAGTGACTTATGACAACAACTTAACTTGTATTCTCAATTTGTAGCTTCAAAACATACGATTTGAAGCAGGTTTATGTATAGCGGCAAATTATGTAGGTAAATTCATATTTTCTGCGATAAAATTACTTACTTCAAGTGCTATGTACTTATAAAACCTAATTATAATGAGAGACACATGTGGGTAGATACATTGAACGCCTCAATTCAAATTTACAATTCACTATACACTCGTATATTCATTATCTGTATAAACAACAAACAAACAAATTACTACCAATAGATACTTATTTTGCAATTTACAGCGAAAATTGCAGGAGGAATGGTAATTTAAATAATTTCCTGACTCTGAAGTCTACATTAATGTGGGTTATAATAAAAATATATGCCAGGAACGTGATATCGCATATGCGAAAGAAGATTCGAAATTTAATATTATATGAGAGGCAAATCTTAAAAATACAGCACCAAGTTATCAAGTACGTTAAACATTTCTTTACTACCTACTTGTCCTTATAGCCATTTAATTTTTTAAAGGAGAGCTTCCGTCAAACTTTAAATGTAGTTCTATCATAGTAACTGCTACCATATTTAGTAATTCTTAAAATCACTGTATAACTTGCTTTTGTCTATAAAATTAAAAAAAAAATGTATCGACCATCAATCACAGGGGATATTTAGCGCATATTAAGAGTCCTTTTATTTGCTTTGTGCTAACTCACTTGAGGAAGTTTTGACAGTGGGCAGGTTCCGCATTCTAGGGACAGGGTCAGGTTCTAGTCAATCTCTTCTTTGAATGAAGAAGCTTCTAAAAAAACTGTATGTCCCTTCAAAAATGTCTAGGTTAGGGTAGGTATATCTGTAAGAAGTTCGGTCTTGCGCCTTTATGGGCTGCTTATTGGCTAGTATCGCCAAACAAGACTTCTAAATTTTTAGAAAAACAAAACAAGGTAATTCCGGAAACTTGACGAAATTTTCTACCCTGGTGTTTAATGTACCATGCGTATCTGTCTAACAGAGATATTAGTCTATGTACAAATCAAAGTGTCGATGCCAAAGATAACGTGTCCCACTAGTTTAAAGTTTATTCTATTGCGATCTGCACTTGGTTAAATGTTCGTAATGATAGTAAGAACACTGAACACTAGAATACAAAGTAGTTAGACAGAACTTACATTATTATCATTCTACTTAATAGACTACGAGTCAATCAAATGCATTACAATTTCTTGCCAGGTAAAGCAGGACTTGGTAATGAGAGTATTGGGTTATTGGTCACGAGAGCATTGGGCCACTGGTCATGAGAGTATTTAGGCAACAAATTTGTTGAACTCAGAATCTATCCACAGTCCCAACAAACGACTAGGAATACGAAAAGTACGACTCACAAAATAATCCAAATGAAATCCTTAAACTTAGGAATAAATCTTTAAACTGTCGAAAGTTGGAGTAAGCACTATTAAAGTTATATTTTTAAAAATTTCCAAGCAATGCTCATTCGTGAGCTTTGTCATGATAAAAATGTAACCTGTACTGACATTTGGACATTGACAGAACATAAGAAATATTTAAGGGTGCGCTTGTATTAAACTACGAAAGTGTCTGTCCCTCTGGACAAATACTTTATGTGTATACAGGGTGTCCCAGTTAAGCAGTATAATCCTTTAAGGGGAGATTCATGAAGTTCCGCCGAACAAAAAATTGTATGGCAGGGGGGTCTATTCTCACCCCATTGCAAGTTATAGCTCAACAAAGTGGGTGACCTCTAATTTGGAGGTGTAGCTACTTTAAACGCTATAACTTCTAAACTATTATAGGTACTAAAAAGGTTTTGTACATTTTGGAAAGTCTTTGAGAATAGACCTTAAGGATTATACTGCTTAACTGGGACACCCATAATACATAGCTCTGCTGCTCCTTTCCATTTCGTTAAAACCAATGTAATTATTCGTTAAACTTTTCCAAGTCTTGGTGCGAAATAAGTTTATAGATTTTTCTATTATATTCAGGGTGCCGTGGCTCAGTGGTTAGTGCATTGGACTACTGCGCAAGGGGTTCCAAGTTCGAATCCAGAAAAATACGATCAAAAGTTTTTCCACGACCCCGCCTCTTCCGAGTGTCTGACAAACATTCAAGAGTATTCACTGTCATGAGAAAGCTTCTCAAAATCCCTCTGCCCTTCGGATACGGCATAAAACTGTAGGTTCCTTCTGTACGTACAGTAATGTATACCACGCACAATACGTACAGTTATGAGAAGCTAGGCCTTGGCCATCTATGGGTTGCTTACGGCATAATATTTATTTATTTTTTAGATTTTTCTTTGAAGTGATTTCTTCCTTTTGATGGGATATGTCTTTTCGCAAATAAAGTGAAATTATTTCCAATAGAGGTGAAATAACTTGTATAACTATAATACTATAATATAACTAATACGGGAAAACCTCAATAAAACTCAAATCGTTGTTATAGCCAAATTAAAAGTCATAAATTTATAAATGTTCATTGTAGAGTCTAAAAACATTGAACTTATTTTTATTGTGTTACTTTAGAACTTTATTTCAAAAATCTCAAATTATTTTATAACTATTTCCTGTTAATAACCCATTGTAAAATGGCAACACACAAAAACCAATTGTTTTATAGAGCAATCAGAGAAAAATATATTATAGCTAATATAATATTGTTATCAGTAATAGGTAACACATTTTTTATAGCCAAGACCACTTCAGTGGGTATATACATATACACAAAATGACCTTTTATACTGTTTGAAAATAATAATCAAAGTAAGCCAAAGTCAATGATTCATTAGAAAACAAAGCGTACAGAGAGAAAGAAAAACATTTGAAACATATAAGGTGATACCCTATTTGTTAGTGCTTCGGCGAAGCATAGTAATGTGGACTATAGAATTGCCAAGCATCTAAAAAATAAACAAATGATGTACCAAAAGTCACTTAAAAGTGTATTATTTCAAAATCACTTCAAGCATCAGATGCTTCTTAATCTTTAATCCAATTAAATACCTACAGTTTAATATTTTATCCTGATGATAGAAGGTTTTAAGAAGCTGTGTTAAGACAGACATTCGGTGAAATAACTATATTTTTTGGGAGGAGGTTCTTGATCATATTCACTGAGTCAGAAGCTCCACACATTTAACTATAACTCGATATCTCAACTGATAACTAGAATAGTTAGAGTGATGAAGGTTTAACGAAATGCGATAGTAAGAGTAGCTATCATAGCCTGAATTTGTGTTCTATCTAACTACATTTATATATAATTTCCCTCATTTTCTTACGGTTTGACTTCGAAGGCCTTGGGTACCCTGTGTCCCTTTAAATTATTCAGTCTGCTGTTAACCATATTGTATATTATGTGATGTCATTAATTGTGTTCCCTTATTAAAGTTTGGCCCCTTTGTGCAGTAATTCTTGACTAGATCAGATTTGATGGTAGACGACTATAACGCCTTGAGCGCAGTCTGGCTGTCAATAAAGATATCGGTATAACCCCAGCTCATGAACATAATGAAAAAATACTCCTAGTATGAAGGACTAAAAAACTTCAGACATACACCATACACTTGAAATTGTAATCATACAACTTATATTTTCATGAGCAAAACAAATTACGAAAAAACTTAACCACTTTGTACTTTTGATACTACGAATACAGTTCACAATTGCATGTGGCACTACTAATTTTTCAGAAAAACTTGTGGCTATAATCAAGGTAAATTACAAATTGAAAACAAAACAATTGTTGATTCTGAAACTATGGAGGTTATAAACTGATTTGTGATTCATGGAAAGTAATTGATGAAAAGTGATTTCATGATATAAGTTTGTACTTAAATACATATAACCTAAAACAGCTGGATCAATCCGATGATTCTTTTTTACTACCTTACTACCAAATGGCCACAATGAGAAAAAGGAAGCTGAAAAACGAATAAAGATAAAAGTCGACACTTTGGATACAGTGAAACCCACAGGCGGAATGATTGAAAATCATAAAGCTCCTCCTCCTAGTCCGGATCATAACCTTGCCTAAAGAAGAAAAGAATTTGGAAATATTCTTCCATTTAATTCAGGTGACAAGTTGAATGCTCACGCTCTAAAAAATATTATTTCCAAATATCATTGGAACACTAGTATGGAACGTGCAGGTGATGAAGAACATCCTTCGCAGATTTGTAACTTTTTTTACGATTACAAGACTATAAATCTAAATGTGGCATCACTGGCAATATCTTTTTTCGAATGTACAAAGACATTTATAGGAAAATTTTTTATTGCATTTCCTGGCACATGTCAGGCCCGACCAAGGACCAGCCACTACACTCTAGGTAAACCATTCTTCGAAAATCTCAGGCAGTTGGCATAAAAAAATAAAGTGCACGACTGGGTCGTAGGTACTTGCACCCTTATAGTGTTAGTTGAAAATAAATTAACTGAAAAAGAAATTAATGAACAAGTATTTTTTTAAAAATCTTTCTTCTTCTCTTTTCTTTCTTTTAGTGTTCCGGACCTTAAAAGGTAAGACGGAACACTTATGGGTTTGATACGGTGTCTGTCTGTCCGTCTGTCCGTCTGTCCGTCAGTCTGTCACAGCCCTGTAACTTTTGAACCGTTAGACATAGAGAGCTGAAACTTTCGCTATGTATACATTATGTGGAAGCCTGCACAAGATGGCGGCAATTCATTTGGGAGTCCTTTTTTGGGCACCTTGTATGAAGGGCAAAAAAAAATTATTTTGTTCCCCATCATGTGGCATTTCAAATTAAAGAGAATTTTGCAAGGGCTCCATATATGTAAGAAATATTTTTTTCTGGCAAAATTTGTTGAACAAAAAAGCTCGCCAAACATTTGAAAAATGTCATTTGCACGAATGGATCATATATGTTAGCTCTATGCTGCTTTTGAAAACTAAATAAGTTTAAAAAACTAAAATTATTTTTAAATTTTTTTTTTTTCAAAAATATTTTTTTTTTAATTTTTAAAACTCTAAATGCTGTATTCCTTCGCATGTCGAGTATTGCCAGTGTTTTGCTTTACTCAAACCATTTAACAAGCAAAGTACCGTTACATGCATTTTTATCCAAAAGCTTGGTACGCCATGTTTTATATTAAAAGTGTAAGTTAAAATGGACTGGAATCTCAGCTCAGTATTACTAGGACATACCTACGTACAAGACATTACATTATTCATATCAAAACCAGTATCAGGTGTACCTATGCAGGATATGAATAAATTGCCTTCTATTTAATGACAATATAAAATGTCCGGAACACTATTGCACGAAGCCCTCCTCGCACTTGCCCAATTTTTTTTATTTAAATGTCATATTTTTGTGTTCGTTAAATTTTTCTCACAATTTGATTTTGATCGAAAACCATAGAGTTATCCAAGAGACACATTTCAAAAATAAGTAGAGGAAAACGTGGTATGCCATATCAGAGCACTTCTAGTCTAGACAAATATGAAATTTATTTCAGATCGTTAAAATAATTTTAGAGAAAATCGTATTTTTGTAAAATTAACCTTAAGTAAGGTACCGTTAATTACAGGGCTAGAAAAAAAAATTTTGAATTTGACTTGAATTGCGATCCTACAAAGCCCATTTATGAAGTTTCAAACACATCGGTCCAGGTACAGCCGTTTAAGCTTACAGAGCAAATCGAAAGGTATTTTTTTTAACTTTTCCATCATAATTTCTGAATTGATTATTATCTCAAACTTTTCAAGAATTTTATATGTACATGTACTTGCCATCAAAGGTATAAGTCAAAAGGTTTGGAGAACTAAACATAAATTTTTAACAACCGATAATGCTATGAATTATTATGAACCGTCAATTTAACTACCTAAGTTAAAATAAGGCTATGGTAAAAAAAAACTTATGAATTGGAATACGAAACTTGACTTAATTTGACGCCATCTAATATAAGACGATCCGTAGAAATTTATATCTGCAACGTAAGAACTATTTCTTGATACAAAAAAAAACATTGATAAGATTAATTAAAGTGAGACGCCTCAAAGCACTTAATTAAACTACATCATCAAATCAATTTCACCAGAATACTAGAAATTGCCTTTCTGAATCTATAACTCGAAAGTAACATTTCAAAACCCCATCGATTGGGGTACAAACAAATTTAAAAAAAAAATCAATCATTGCATCTATTCCACTGTTAAGTGAGCACTTCAATATGAAAGAATTTACAGGTTAATACATACCTTGTGAGAACGCTTCCCGTCAATGGCGACAATGAAACCAACTCCACAAGCTTCATGCTCATTTTGTGGATCATACAATCCTTGAGCCTTTGGTCCTTCCCATGGCATTTGTTTTGCTTCATCGACATCATCGGCAAGTACTTCATTTTCACTGAATTCCTGTTGGCTTGAAGTTTCAAAATCAATTTTATTTTGATCTAAATTCTCACGGTTTTCGCAATTGTTGCCACTTTCAAGAAATTCATATCCTGATTCTGAATTGTTAATTGTAGGGGCCATTATACGTTAAACAACCCTCGTTTTTTTTTTCTTTTTGCAAATATTATTTATAGGTAACTTAATAGAACAAAATAAAATAAACAAAATTGGATATGCTTTAGGTTAGACTTATTTTTTAGCACTAAAATATGTAAACACTAAATAAATGCAACGTTATTTATATGTGATAGATTAAATGTTATATTGAACTTTATTTTATCTTTTTTCTTTTTTTTTATTGTTAATGCAATTCACTTGTAAATATCACTGTTTTCGATTAATAGATTTCAATCGATAGACACTTGAATTTATAGAAATCCTTTCAAAGAATCTGAAAGAAAGAAAAAAAATAAACAAAATTCCATTAATACCTCGATTGCAATGTGTGTTTTATCTAAGATTTATATGTGCGTAATAGAAATAAAATTAATTCACGAGGTACATGCATGCTTTGTGTCATTGCCGTAATAATTTTGATAAAAATCCGAAAAACAAATCACACAAAGATAAAATAATAAAAAAAAAAAACCGTTTAAGTATGTACCTCTGGCATTAAGTTTTTTTTTTATGGAGCTGCTAATGCACTACTGATAGTCTGATATTGGCGGCAATATATTTATTTTTTTTTAGAAAATAAATTTGCAAACAAGAGCGATGTGAATGTGGCAAAAGCTTTCACATGAATGAGCGTAATTTTTCTCGGATCTATTATACCTATTCATTTTCTAAACAGCTGCTGCGTCTAGAGAGCACGCGCGGGCTTTAAAAGTTTTTTTTTTCTCTACTCCCATCTGACGTACAATATAATGTAGTATGTACCGCCAAATGTATTCTTCTAATATACTAAGTGAATTTAGTTCAATAACTTGAAGTTCAACGTAGGGAGGTATGGCCAAAAAGGATTCACTGGAATCAATAAAAACGCCCATTAGGGGTTGAAGCATGAATCGAATTTTACTTGGAAATCTTTTTGACAAATGATAAGACGATAATGATATGCGGCAAAATATTGCGTAACTGAATTTTCTACATCAATACTCCTACAAGACTCCCGCAGAGAGTGAAAAAAAAAAACACAGCCATACGAATAAAAAATCGAATCTACAGGATGACACCGCATAGTAATATTATTTTCAGAACTGCGTTCTCTCAAAGCTGCGTGAACTGCAGTTTATACAAATAAAAGACACACAGCTATGTGTGTAAATAACGTCTATTTATAGACTTATTTATTTTTCTTAAAGATAAATATTTAAAGGCTTCAAAACGTGTCAAATCCATTTGGCTCGATTTTCAATAACCCTGACAATATGATTTTGTTTTTTCTCTATCAGCAGAACTGATGGGTAAATGACATTTTTTCTTTTAAAAGAAATATAAACATTCATAGACATAGGTTTGTTTATTTTATTCTGTGCACAAAAACAAATTTACACACGCTCTAGCAAAATCTAAAGAATTTTCTAACATAAGACCTAGAGGTAGTTGGAAAAGAATCCTTTGCACTTGACAATTAAAACAAAGTAAGGGACAAGTGCTTTACTTTTGACCCAGATCAGTTATTTACACCTTCAAAGACACAAAAATATCGTTCATTGAACTTGAAACTGAGACACGGGAATATTTTCTATTTTTGCGAATCAAAATCATACATATTTCGATGAAAACTTTGCCATCGGGTTTTTAGGTATAACAACACATGCTCCCATCGATATGGAAAGTTCCATAATTTTGAAAACACACACACACACATTGCGAATGACGACATGTGGACGATCTTTGATCGCATGCCCCACAGTAGGTGTTCCAAATATCATGCACGGGTCAAATAATAAAAAAAAGGATGATTATCTACACACACCCGCCATAACTTTGATTATGTCGTCCATTCATTTCTTTTTTTAATAACGTAATAACATCCAATAACGTAATCGTAATGTGTTGTACACATTTGATAATTTCGCTAATGAACGAGGTAACGTTATCACACACAGCAATTGCATACCTAATTTGACATGTGCTACACATTATTTTTGGTGATAAGAGCAGCAATCAAAAAAATAGAACAAAAATAAAAATAAAAACAATTAATTAATCATTGTGTATTTTGTACCTTAGTCTGGGAATAGTCTAACAATATTATTGTAATGACAGGGCAGAATTTTAAGATTTACTTATATTGTTGTGCTACTAAAAGTGTCAAGATTGGATTAAAAAGTACTTTTTATCTTTGAGAATTGCAAAATAATGCGCAAATGCTATCAGCTAGTGCAGTGAGTGGTAAAGAAGGTTAGTTCTTCACGGATAGTGTTACCAGAAACTCTGAAACGAAATTTGTAAAATATTTGCAAAAACTCGGACATAAAGTAGGTACAGGGTGAAACCTGATAAACTATTTCTTATTTTTAACATTTATCTTATCCTTTTTTTTTTTGTTAAATTATCAAAATTAAATACGAACATCAGTCAGCGAAATTATGTTTAACCGGATTTTAAAAATTCGTTTTACCTGCAAGAAGCCAAACCAAAGGTGCTTAAGCAACTTTTTTCAAATTTCTCATAAAATTACTCCAAAATACGAATTTTCTCAATAAGTGGGCGTGGTAGTAAAAATTCAACATATACTGTATTTTGTTCCTAAAAGGTGCTAACTGTCGAAAATCAGTTTTTGGACAAAAATGTCCCTAAAACGTAAAAATGTCCCCTAACATGGGCATGCCAGTGGGCGAATTTTATTTTTTTTTACACTTGTTTTGCTTACTTCTGCGGGGACCTTGAATACAAAATTTCAGCTCAAAATTTAAAGCCCAAAAACTGGTGACACACAGACGGACGGACAGACAGACATAGCTCAATCGACTCGGCTAGTGATGCTGATCATTTATATATGCTTTATTGGGTCTATCTGTAATATTTCTCTATGTTACAAACTATGTATCAAACTTAATATACCGTTAGGATAGGTTATAATTTGCTTAAATATGTATATATAAAACGTGAGACCGGTCAAATTATCCCTTTCAAGTTATTGGATGAATTCATTTTTGACCACTGCAGTGAGAATGAGTAAAAAGTTGAATTTGTTAATAGAAATTCAATTTTTTTTTTGAAAATCTGGCAACACTGTTTTACATACTTGTCGTTTATTTGAATTGATTACAGTACGCTATTACGTGGTAAACTAATCTGTATTCGAAACATATAGCGGGTGAATTCTTTAAGGATTCCCTAGGGACTATTTCTAATGGAAAAAGGGACATTATAAAGAAAAGATATAAGGCATTTCTACAATATTGTTCACATTGCCAGCAGTTTTGACGAGCGATTTTGAATTTAGAATGTACACGACAGTTTTCGTTGTACCAGACCTTATTTGGGCCCTATAAATTGAGGCCAGATCAGTCTGGGTAAAGTATTTCTTACACCGCTTAAAGAATCTCAGACATTTTTCGGTTTCCTCGATGCAAATATCATTCCTGGATAATGGTCGAAGGTCTTGGTTTGGTTTCAGAGACACAAGACAACATTGTGTGTTTGGTTGCACTAGATTTCATTCCGTTGGTTGAACCCCTATTTGATTAAGCTGTGAAGATCGGAATTTAATGAGTTTAGCATATGTTGTTGCTTCTCTTATAGGTCCGCAGATCAGGCTGTTGGAGAACGAATATTGAAAACTGAGGGCACTTTCATTAGCGAGGAAATGAATTGGATTAGGGGTACAATACCAGGGTAATTTATAAAAAAATGAGAAAGAGAGTTGGAAACAGAACTAAGTCATGTTGAACACCAGTATCTATGCGGTGGATATCAGACTTGAAGCCATCCATTCAATCCATTGAAGAAGATCCTCATCGATGACATATGCACGCATTATCCTTATGCCAAACTCTGTGAAGTGCCCTTGAAATATTAAGCAACAATCTTTGTTTGAGAGATTGGCTCTACTTATCGGTGAGATATGTCATTGCTAAGAAAACCATATTACCGGTCATTGACAAGTTTTCGTGAATTTAGGCATTTCATAAGATAACGATTTATCAGCGTTCGTTTGACCTCGGAAAGAAGGAAGATTCGCATTTCTTAGGGACAGAATTCACAAATGCTGCTTTCTATCTACTTGAAAAGAATGGACAGAGAAAAAAATCTTACGCAGACCTCTTCAGAACTATAGGCGGAATACCATCTGGATCAGAGGATTTGTGTATTTTAAAAGCTTTAAAGACTCCTTAACGATGACTTATAATCAAAAACCGTTCAAATACTGCTGACCACTGGCCACTGCATCATTCTGCTTCACGTAGCCAGACTAGGTACTACTTTTAATGCATACTGCAATACCAATAACGAGACAGCGATAATTCATCACTTCCTATGCAAATGTCCTGCTCTAGATGTGACAGTAAGCATAAGTGTTCCAGTTAAGGGCACTTGTTGACGTGCTGATACAACAAAGAAGCTCTTCATCATTTCAATTTTTATTGATTTCCCGAGTACTCTTAACTGATCCAAATGCACAAATACCATTCAAGTAGTTCGATGTACTTTGTCCTATCAGATTGCACGGAATAAAAACAATCGCTTCCCAAGATGAGGTAACCTGAACTTCCCAAACTTCTAAGCGCCATACAGTTAAAACCAATTCAATGGAACAAATAACAAGCTTCATTTCACTAAAATGTTATTGATCTCGTCAAGCGACTTTGATAACAAGAAATATATTGTTTTCTTTTCATAAGAACACATTAATTTTTCATGAAAAAAATTCCCGCCGTTTATAATTTTTATTGCACGTCTGATCGGCTCTTAAATGACTCATGGAAATATTAATCATGTGTCGCATTTCTTAGAGAAGATAAACCTGAACATAGGCTCAAGTGTTTGTAACCTTATCTGTGCTGAATTCATTGTATCTCAATTTACATAGTCGGAATGCACGAATCCATGAATCGATTCTACACTTCAGTGCTAATCACACTTGTGTACGTATTGCAAGTCTCCATACGACTTATGTACCGACGTTTCATTAACAATCCATTGCATAATTAGTCTAAAAAAATCGCATCGTACGTTCAGATAGATAAGTACAAACGTAAATAGGAAACACACTAGTTGCGGGAGGCGTTCGGCGTTCGGCGTTCGGCGTTCGGCGTCGTCGTTGCAATCAGTTAACCTCTCAAGGGCAGTCTATTGCGATGCAAATTCAACTGATTGCACTTTTTAAGAATGAAACAAACAAAACTCGTATAAAAAAAATCAATCTAGATTGAAATATGGTTTACCAGAAAATATCTACCGTGACGTTAAGTATAACATCACTCGCAAATCGATCATTGTGTTGCGGTGGATATTCGATATCAGCATATTTGTACATAAGACGTAAATAAGTCTATTGAATTTCACACAATAATTGTTTGCTTCCAATAAGTGCTGTATCACTTTTCATTGATAACAATGAATGCGCTTGCCTGTCTACACACTCGACAGGTTGTTTCGTTTCTGCATAATCCAATTGAAATTGCGAATGTATTGGGCGTCACGGACGGCCGCCACACAATTTACGACGTGCAACAATTTCGATTTGGATTAAATAGGCAATAGGTCTAGATCAACTCTCTGTGAGACGTACATATGTAGCTGGTCTAGTAGTTCGAATTAATTAGTTACTTATGTAAGTCTCATTCGAGAAATGCATCAGATAATTACAATTCAATGAAGTGATGAAAGAAATAATAAAATTTTGAAAGCGATTGCTTCTTTATGGGTTTGGCTTATAGAATATATTCGATATGGGTAGATAGTCCTTGTAGATGGTTCCTACTCGAATGAATGGTTTGAAGCTGTAAAGATAAATAACTCAGTCTGAGTAGCCTGAAATGCAGTTTTGCTAAGGCAACTAACTATACTGACTAACCTGAAGTTTAACATTCTCAATCCCGGAGCCCGCTGAAGTGAAAATTATAAAAAATCTATCTTTTATTTGAAATGGTTGAATTTGGCTTCAAAATTAGTTAAATTAGATTTTAACTAGAACCGCTTCTGACATAAGCTACCCTTCGAAGCCCAAATTTTCCTATTATGCGGTTGAAAGCTTAAGAAAAATAAAGTGTACGACTGGATCGTACGTACTTGCACCTATATAAGTTAGAAATGAAAAAAAAATTATAATAAAAAAAAAAAACAAAAAAAAAAAAATTTTGAAAAAATATTTTTTTAAATGTTGCATTAATTTAAATGCTGCATTTTATTGAACAGTAAATCTTGCCCACATTTCGATTTTCATGGAAATCCATTGAGTTTTAGCCGACAAATTGACATATATCTAAAATTTGTTAATAAGAAAAGTACCGTTGTACGCATTTTTAGCCAAAAACGTGGTACGCCATCTTATAGCATTTGCCCAGGCTAACTCGAATATGAAATTCAATCAAAATCGTTAGAGCCGTTTTCGAGAAAATCGTCTTTTTGTGAAATAGGCCTTAAGTAAAGTACCGTTAATAACAGGGCTAGAACAAATTCCAAATTCCACATTCTTCGTATTGAAAAGATTGGAAAATGGAAAATATTGAGCGGGAGTACACTCCTATGGAACTTAAGGCCTCACCCCAGACAAAAACTGGTCCAAAATACAGAAAACAAGTATCGAAGAAGACTTGACTAAATTGAGCATCACAAGCAAAGTTCCTGTCATTGGAGCGAACATAAACTACAAGTGGTCGACCAAGCATAAATGCCAGAGTTCGAAAACATCAAAATATCCGAGCTGTGGTTCCAACTAGACGGCGCTACATGCCATGCAATTTTGTAACTACTCGTAGACCATCTCACGGCGATCGATTGGCCCCGCGATCGTGCCACTTAGAACCAATTGATTATTTTCTTTGGAGCTGGACTGGAGTTCTTAATCTATGCTAACAAGTCAACCACTTTGGACAAGCTCGAGGCCAACATTCGAAACGCTATTGCCGGAATAACTCGTTACATATTGAACCGAATCATCAAAAATTGCACTTGAATCATAGCTCAAACAATAAAACAATGCGGGTATTTGAATGATGTGCTATTCCACACTTAATGGGATAAATGTATCTTCAACATAAATACATTGTTGTTGTTTAATTTAAATTTTTTCTGACATTCATGTCTGGTCGCCCTGTACTTCACAAAGTTATGTATAAAAAGGTTAATAATCTACAGTGTGCCACAAATCGTTGTCCTTTCCCGAGAACATTTTGTATAATTTCTGTTTACATCATATAGAAGAGTATCTACAGCCATTGAACTATATTTATACCCGATTAATTTGATTAGTTAAGTTCACGCAATAGAAATTTCAATACACTATACACGCATAGAAGGCTTTCACTCTATTGAAATGCTAGCAATTACGTATTTATTTGTTCTAATTTTTTTAACAAATAAATTTATCATAAAAGCAACCATACATAAGACTATCATGCCTAAAGGGAATATATTCAAAACAATAACCGACACAGCTAGTGCTAAAATAATGGGACGGGACAAAATTGAACAATTTTTAAATTAAATTATTTGATTTTTTTAAATCATTACTGTCCCCATGTGTCAGCACTATTCTGCTGTGTTTTTTATTAAATGATTTATGCCAAATAGCTATTACTTTATGGCAAGTTTCTCTGTACATAGAATATATGTATGTATGTATGTACCTATATATTCTTTTCTCTTTTCGGTTAGGCACTTAGTAACAATAAAAATAACATTTTTATAGGTTAAGCATCGATCGATATCTTAATTTATGTTGTAATGGCAAATGGAAAAAAAATAAACAATAAACAATTCCAATAAAATAGGTTTCAAATACAGGATGCCATTAACAAATGGTTTATTAACTATTAGCTCATGAAGTTATTAAGTAATTCTAGTTAACGAATATTGCGGATTAAAACAATTACTTTATATCATAATGTGCTACATCCGCAGCAAATTTATTGGATATTTATCTCATTAAAAAAAAACCTTGGATAGATGCGCAATTTTTAACAATGCAAATGTATGTACGTGTACCATTTTGAAATTCTTTAACGCTTCCTCTTCAAAAACACTTAACATTGTGATTTTCAGAACAAAAAAGACACCAATGAGATAATTTCCTAAAGCAGAAAAAGAAAATGCTTTCTGTTCCTCCTTTGTGAAGGATGGGATGTCGGGGGTAACTCGATCGATTTTGATTGTATTCGCTTCTGAAGCGATGGATACAATTTAGAATGTGATGTTTTTGCCAGCCTCGCTACAATTTCTTTGCCAACAATTTCGCAAGAAAATGTACAATAATTTATATAATTTTACAATTATGAGACACACTTTATATCTTAATGTTATGTCAATGTCAAAATAATGGCATTCTAATAATTTAAGGTGTTCGACATAAGTTTGTAAAACTAACCATGCTTTTAATATTTATTAACTTCATGACTTCAAAACAATTAGCTGCATATGGCAACTCCTTTTTTTGTTTTTGACAGTTGACATATCAGCCGATTGTCGATGATCAATTTTATTTGAGAGCTAAAATGAATAACATTTCTAAGGATATCCAGTGTATTTCACAATGTTACTTCTATTTAGGAAATATGTAGCGATATTTGGGTACCACATTGGATCAAATTTTGTATGCGGATCTCTGTTGAAACAGAATAAACTCGAGACATTTTCAATGCTGTGCAAAATCTCCACAAACAGCAGCAAGATTTGATTTCTGCTTCGTGAAATAAGAAGTGTATCAGACCCCTAAAGGTAGGGCTCCATCTCGGTTTAGATAAAATATATCATAAAAGACATTTACAAGACCCAAGTGTAGTGGTGTTTCATCTGGTTACCAAACACTTCTATCTAATCTTACAGCGTGAAAAATTTAAAAATGCGTTTTATTACAGCTTCAGCCATTAAACTAAGCAATTTCAGTCGAAAAAGCATTTATGGTAGACCATAGCAAAAAACGTAAATATCGCAGAACTCATTTTAAAACTAAAGTGCATATAAAAAACCAAACTAATTAGATACATGTAGTAATAAAACGTGGACACAAGTATCTTATAAAAATAAACATGGGGAACAAACTTTTTAACCTCTTCAATTTCTGTTTAATGACTACTCTTTTTAGACGAACATACTAGCGCAGTAAAAAAAACTTCTATTACTGCTCTAAGCTACGCATGTACATACGAGGAACAAGGAATATTAAAATGGTGACATTGAACCCCATCCTGTTGGGCTAAGTTCGCAGGGACGCTGCATCTTTAAACATATTAAATAAGAACTACATACAGGGTGACCAGATAGTAGTGATAGTTTTTCCAGCTGTTGTATTTCAGCAGTTGTCAAAGTTACCAGTGACATCTATATGTCAAAATATTAAGTAAGGTTTGTCATTTGATCATGCATCGTTTTAAGCTTGTAAAAAGTACGTAAATTAATAAAAACAATATCGAAATTTCGGTTCAGTTGTAAGAGAAGCATAGGCGGCTATTTGGACAATGTGCTATTCTTCACATGATGACATGAATATCTCACACCTTTGATGCTTTATTTATTTATTTATTTTTATTTTTAAACGTACCCTATCTCAATTTAAAAGTACACGCTTGTCTCAGTGCAAATTCCATTTTACATCACAAAATTTAGTATATGTATGTATATTTATGTACATATCTATTGGAAGCCAAAAGTTATAATTTAAAATCGTGGAAGCGAGTAGGTATCTTCTTTAAATATTTGTATTTATTTATTAATTTTATATTGAATTACTTACAATTTTTTTTTTACACATGATGGAGAAGCCCAACTGTTAGAAGTATTTTAAGCGATTTAGATAAAAATAGACAAAAATGAGGTCAAAATGTTTATCTAGCTATTATGACCGACATTATCTCACCTTGAACGTGAATAAATAGCTACGTACAACGTGTGATTGTATTTCATGTGTAAGAAGAAGTTCTACTCGTATTAGGTTCGAGCTGATAATCTCGACGCACTCGTGTTAACTGATTTTATTTATTGCATTATATTTTAATCGAAATAAAATTAGCAAGATTCAGGAAACTTTATCGAACTTAGTTCAACTCCGTAATACACTAAACTAAGCAAGTTTACATACGATTTGTATTTTTCTGACTAGCATTTAATCACGCAATTCAGTTTAAAAAATTTTAAAAATTTGATCTACAATTATACACCTTTATTTGCCACGTATAAATAGTGAAGTGAAGTAGAAAGAGTTTTGTTTATTTATTTTAAAATATTTCTGTCACAAAAATGCCAACTTCAAGCACGCAATAATTGAACCCATAATCGAGTCTCGAATATTTATCTACACTTGAGTCCGATTGCGAAACTTATTGACAGTGATCAGTAGTAGATATTCACTTCACCGTACTTAGATGTGTAAAAAAAAACAGGATAATTAGCCATAGTTATATTAATGGGTGATTTGAATGCCAAGTTAAGCAACATAAACCTAAGATTCAAACATGTCATCGGCAACCGTTCGGCTACACACTGTTGTTCGAAGATCCGACAAGTACTAGAATATCCAGGTACAACATCACATCGACAGATTAAAGGTATGCTTATTTTTAAATTCGAATGAATAGTCAATTCTTTCGAATGTCTCTATTCATTCGAAAGATTTTTGTGTATTTTGAGATTCGAATGAAAAAGATTCTTTTTTGAAAGATAACGCCAAATGAACATAAATAAATTTAACCCTCAAAGTCAGCTGTTTAACGTTTCTTTTTATACAGGTTGACCATACCTTGTTATCTTTGCGTGAGAACTCTTCTCTTTCTTATTGAAATATTCTTATTAGTTATACTTTGACGCGATTAAAGACGAAATTTAAGTAATACATTTCATGAAACATGTTTTGTATACTTTTAATAATATCGAGCACGCAAACAAAGCAAATAAAATAACATCCATGCATATTTAATTACAAGTCTTTCCCACCATACACTCGGCACGAATCTGGTCACTCTACCTTTACTTTGAGTGCTGTCAGTAGTAAAATAAACATTTGCTTGGTGATTTATTTTTAATAATTAGAGTTGTTTTTAGATAAAATAAAATGCTGCTTTCTCTTGTGGACAGTGCGAATCAATAGAAAACCATAAAAAAATTAAAATAAGAGTAAAAAAATAAAGTTGAAAAATTATTTTGTGCATTCACTCGTCTTTCCTTTGGATTTTTGTTTACATAGGGCTTGAGTAGGACTATTTTATTTATACGAATTGCCGGCCACCAGTTTTTCTAATTGGAACGTGACCTATACCGACAGGATCAGCTAATGTGAATTAAAATTACTTCATTCAATTTTCTACAGAATATTCAAAATATCTTACTACATTTACGTGTTTGTGAATCTATGCGCCAGGAAATGTGTGCGAATTTGTTTCGAATGAATAGAATCTCAAAATAGGCATAGCCAATGAACTTTCAAAAGTTTGGATGAACTTTCTATTCATTCGAAAGTCAAAATACGTTCTATGCGAATTCGACTCACTTTCGAATGAATTCGAATGTCAAAATAAGGCTGAGGATCTTTCGCGTGGTGTGGAAGCAATCAGCAATCATCCAAGGCTATTACAGAGCTGTGAAAAAAATATTTTTACTTTCGGTGTGGAATGAATTATAGGTCGGTCGGAAGTAAGACTTAGGGTGTAACTTTCCGAAAATACCTTTAGGAAGATTGACCAACAAAAGCAGTTGAAAGTTCGCATCATAGCTATCCAGGAATAGCAGGAAGAAGCGAACTAGACTACCTGTTCCGATGAAGATGAGAGAAGTACTAGTAAGCGATGGCTATAAAAACAGAGGAAGCTGACGGCAAACCATTTCCAGAATAACTTAAGAAATGACAGGTTGTAAAACTAGCTCTAACCAACACCCAGTAAAAGGCTTAGATGGTTCGCTACTTATTTCGGATGAGGAACACCTCAAGAGATGGAAGAGGAATTTTCTCTCAACTTTGAACTTTGAACAGACCGAGTTGTCCAAGGCCACAAAAACCCGGAGAAGTACTACTGCCTCCCAGTAAGAGCCAGTTTACTGCTGCAATCACGGCACTCAAAAAAAGTCGGCAGAACTTGACGATATACCAGCGGAGCTCTTATGATCAGTGTCAAGCCAAAAACGTCAGCTGAATTACTCTTCCATCTTGTGGAGAGAGCTGCTGAGTAGAAGAATGGACCTAATGGAGTGCGAAAACTAAAGGGGTATCTGCTATTACCGCTATAGCTAAGAAAATAGGTAAAATAAACCTAGAACGAATAAAAGAACACTTAGACCACAGAAAACATGGCGACGGACCTCTGATGTTTGGGAAAACCCGCGACACATTACCAGCAACCGTACACGATGGCCCTAGGAACTACAAGGGGATGCAGTATATAAGTAAGTATAAGCCGATATTAAGTAGATACCTAAAAACGTTCAATTTTAATACTAGAATAACACGATGTCTCTATTATTATAAATAATTTTATTATAAATATTTTAATTGTATTTGAATACAAGTAAGAATCACGACACTGTCGTCGTAAATAACTTAAGATCTCAGACGTTACAGTTAACCGGCTTTGGAGCTTTAGCCAGTTTAACAAAAATAAAGAAGGTGGATTTAGTTGCTAATAAATGGATATAAATATAAATATAATTCTCAGTCATTTAAACCCCAAACCTCCCCTAGTGTGGGAGTGTATCAAGTATTTTTTTTTGGTCAAAAGTACAAGCCTGCACTCAAGTATATCATCTTAAAAACAATAAATTTATTTGTTTAACTGCTATTATGACAAAATCCAACAAAATTTCTAAAATGCGCATTTAAATAAATTTCCACATGCTCATAGTTATCTAGACCTGAATCGGTCCAATGACTTTATTATCCATTCGTATAAGTAATTTTAGATTTTATTCTGGGAACGTGTTTCCAGCAAATTAATGTGTTTAGAATTTGTAATTATTTTATTTTTTATTTAGTTTTTTTTTTTTTTTTTACACATGTGTTAATGAACAAACACAAAACCCACTAGTTTAATTACTTTTCCAATGTACTGTAACGTCAAGCAAAAACATGTGTTTTTAGGGAGCATACACCTTATGAATGCTAAAATAGACGATACAAGCATTTTAAGTAATTAGTACAATCAGAAAAATGTTTGGTCTTCGATTAGAAAACCATTATCTCCCTGTGTATTAGATCATAAAAATCAACTTCAATGAATGAACAGGCTTTTACTATGTTTGTTATCGGAATTATCATAAAAATCCCAATCATGATGGCTTTTTGAACGTTTACGATATTAAAGATTAGATCTGAGAAGGGTACAATAATTATGATCTTTGAACTTTCTGAATATGTACAAGATTTCTAGATAAGGCATTTTATTAATTAATTTGCGTGATGCTGACTACATCTATCTACTACAGTAGTTTGTATCAATAAATTAGAGCCTTAAAGTGACAATGAGAAACTTTAAAGAAAGCACTATTTGATGAACAAAAAAAGTCTATTTCGCAATTCTGATTGTTCAAATAATTTACTTAGAATAAAGATAAACATTTATGAGTTTTTTTTTATAATACACAGATAAATATACATAGTTCGTGAGTACCAGAAAATAATCTTATTAGAGACTCTAATGAATTCAAACTTTTTAAGCAAAGTCTAAGGTTTGAGTTACATTTTTTCCAGTTAAAACGTTTAAGTGATCAAGGCGTTAATTTATATTATGCATGCGTGGGCATTAAGTAATATTGACATTGAAACATTTGACACATTCCAAAGAAAAGAGGAATAGGAGAAAAAATATATCGCGGAAAAACGAACTTGGCATTACTCAGAAGAAATTCCTTCAAGGCAAGTTTACTTAAGATACTAGGTTCCCTTTTAATGTGCAATATCTCGAGAACGAAAAGCAGAAATTATCGAGTCGAAAACAATTGCAATATGTTTATAGTCGATTTTTTTAAATACATATTTATATATATATTTTTGTTGATGAAGTGATTTGGTATTACTTCTTTTTGTTGTTTTTAGATTTTGTAGAATGTAGATAAATAAATCAATCGGCACGGCTATTTGCCCAAAAGTAAATTTTAATTACGCATTCTTTACCATAATTCCTTAAAATTTATAAAATCACAGCCAAATAAAAAATGTTGATTCAAAGCCAAAAAAGCTGAACAACATAATACATAATAATTAAGACAACAGCAATATTTTTCACTTCTATTTTTGGTTTTTTTGCATTGTAAACTTATCTTGTTATTCGTCTTGTTGTTTAAAAAAATAAAAATATCTTAAAATAAAACTATAACTTTGTTTTGGTACTATGAAATACAATTAAATGGTTCATACAAAATCAAATTCTCTTTACTTAAGCCTATAACATACAACAGTATCGAATTCGTGCAGATTTTCGATCTCAAGATTTCGAATAATTTAGCCATTACCATTATAGAGGAGTTTGAAAGAGTGGTATTCGGCTTCAAACGGAAAGATGGAAGTAAAGTATATGTGGCCTAGACTAACTATAACTAGATGGTACACCAACAAATTTGAACTTGTAAATACTAAAACTATATTTAGTAATTAGTCTACAAGCACAAAATTTAGGCTTAAAACTTTTCTCGGGCAAAAATTTTACATTTCATATAAATTAGGGTAGCACTGCAAATTATGCGCTACTTTTACACTCTGTTGTCGATGGCCTGCACATGCACAACCGAGTTTCAACGTTTGTGAACGGTTGTGTTGCATTAGAAATGAAAATGGAAAACGCAATGAAAAATTCCATTTCCATTTTACAACTGCAAAAATGAACTTTTGACTAGAGCAGTGATGCCAAGTGACTGCATATTTGAACTCGTTACTTTAGTATTGCCATGCTGCAGTACTCCATTTTTTAATTAGACGTTAGTTTCACCTCAAAAGCAAAAAATCGTTAGAACTTGATCGAAAATGTTATTTTTTTTAATTTAACTAAAAAAAGGTCGATCGAGTCCTCCGTGGCCGAAGGTTATATACAGTGTTGGCCAAAACTAAAGCAACTAATACACCACACAATTGTTTTAAGATTTAACAAGTGCTTATGAGCCAGAATATTTTTATATTTATTTTTCCCGATATCTCTGAATATTATAGATTAGTATATAGAATCAGTAAACACTCTTATGAGTAAATTAAAAAAACAATAAATACAAAACTGAATTAAGGTCTATTTTCGGCTGGCCAAAACTAAAGCAACTTTTCGTTTCTTTCTTTAAAAAACGATTTTCTGTTACGGAAAACAAAAAGTAACCGTTGTTTTGAGTATTTACTGCTATAGAAATGCTGCGAATGAACAAACAAGAAAAAATTGGACGATTTTCGGGTATAATTTTGCTGCAGAAGACAGTAAAAGCAGCTCTAACTTATTTTGTAAAAATGGCAAGGAATAGTATTTCTGAACGGACGAACAAAAATTCTGATTTTGAATATGGATTTACACAAGGAAATCTATGCTATATTCTACTCATAAATCAGTGAAACGTCGTTTAATTAAATATTATAAGGCCAGCAAATCTGTCAAAATGATTCATCGAGGGGGCAGGCCAGGAGTTAGGATGCACCGGGAAGATAAATATGTGATAAGAAAGATTAAGAGCAATCTATTCATGTCATCTGAGAGTTGAGATACGAATTGAACATGAATATACGCACCAGAACGATTCGTTGAAGGGCAGTGAATGATGGTCTTTCATTTTTCAGTGTCGTGAAGAAACCTTTTATTTCGGTCAAAAACAGAACGGCTTAATTCAAATTTACAACTGGCAACATCAACTGGACAGTGTCTAAAAGGAAGACAGCTCTATTCTCTGATGAATACAAATTCAATATTAAGAGATCGGATGGATTTCGACGTCTTTGACGGCTCAGCAATGAAGCACCTACTTCTCGATATTCGACGGGTATGGTCAAACATGGAGGGGGCTATGTAATGGTCCGGAGATGCTTCCATGGATATGGAATTGGCCCAATTCATAAAATAGATGGAATTATGAACCGATTTGTGTACAAAACTATCCTGTAAGGCGTTATGCTGCCACATGTCGAAGAGGAGTTGCCTTTGAAATGGGTACTTCCACAGTATACCGCACCTAAACATACCTCAAAACTTGTAAAAAATTGGTTTCAGGATAGAAAATTTGGGATTATGGAATGTTCTAAGGAACTTTATGCTATAGAAAACCTCTTGGAGGTCGTAGATCGGAGAATAGTTGGGGATACATATCGAAATAAGGGGGGTTTTCACTCAAGTCAAGGAGGCATGGAATAATATCCCCAGTTCCATAATTTAAAATATTTTGGAGAGTATGCCTAGGAGGTGTGCAGCGGTGATCTGAAATAATGTTTTTGCATTAAAATATTGAGTTTAACACAACGAATTTGAATATAAATACAATTTTGGTATGGAGTTGCTTTAGTTTTGTCCAGCTGAAAATCGGCATATTTTAGTATTATTTGTTTTTTCTTTGTTTTTGTTATAAATAAATGGATTTTTTTTTCATAATCTAATTATAAAAAATTTAAGGAATATATTTTCATTTAAGCAATTTTACTCATCTGTTTGTTGTCTGTGTTTAAGTTGCTTTAGTTTTGGCCAACACTGTATGTGACATTTATTGACATTTAAACAGAAAGACTACAAGGCATTCCCAACACTATTGGCATTACCATTTCAAAAGGGTAAAAAGCGATCATAGCCAGCCATCAAGCAGGCAATATTGCCACTGCAATAGCTTTACCGTCTCCATTAGTCCTAGTCTTTACGATACGTCATTTTTTCAGAATAAATGTCAGAAATTAGAAATTGTTTACATGTAAGAATTTGTTTCAAAAAAAATGCAGTCTCCACTGGAAATTTCAATTGCATTATGTAGGTACAATAAATTGCAATAAATTATTGCCAGTGAAGACGATATGGTACCAAGAAGTTAGGCAATGTCAACAAACTGCCACAGATATTCCATATCTTCACACGGTAACGCAGCGGTAACTCAAATGTTAATATGTACATACATATGTGCCGTTGAACAACAAATATGTATATGCTTGCTCCTTGTACATACTAGCAAAACCACTTTAGTTCAGTTTAAGTCATTATGAAAAATAAGAATTGCGAATATAATCCATAGCGATGAAAACAATTATTGCCGTCCATCTGGCAGTCAATATTGCCACTGTCGTTACCTAGCGTTTTCATTAGCATGAAGCTTGACTACGTCAATAGGAATGGCAATGCAATGACAATAAATTGCCACATAACTACAATGTATGAATGAGCAGGTGTTAAATCGAATCATTTGCCGGTCTTTTTTATATCAAAATCTACCTATTCATCTTCTTAATGTCAAAAAAAGCCGAATAACAAGTGACTAGCTATTCTTACACCCTCTCTCCATCGCGTTTATAATCTCATTCCCTCCTCTTTCAGTTTCGCATCACAAAAATTATTTCAAAAAGAATACAAATAAAATAAAATATACCACCAACAGCGCCACCTCCACGACATAAAATTTTTTGCAAGCGGCAAAACACGCTGAGAATATTGTTTTTGGGGGGTAAGTAGGTAGCTATAAATAAAAAATCTGTCTATATACCAGTCAGTCACTAACACATGTCATTTTGAAATTTCTCTTATCTCTAAAATTATTGTCATTTTGCCAATATTGCTTCCAGTTTTTGGCATTGAAAATATAACATGAATACAGCGTATGCACTTTATTGGGATTTCCTGCTTTATAGATAGATATTTATTTTTATTTGTATTTGAGTTTTTGTCTTATCAACATGTAATTGGCGGGCTTTTATTTTAAGCAGTTACTTGTCCTTTTACATATTAAACTTTTGACAGTTGTCAGTTGGCAAGTGCTAAATGACAGATTCGTCTGAGACAAATATTATTTTTATCTTTTTTTAACCTTTACAATCACTTACATCTATTTGTTACTTATCTATTTACAATAAAAATATTTAAAAAACATTCCAGTATTCCTACTGGTCCCCTTATATGCTGCAAATTAACCCCACCCACACCAATCTAAATTCACAGAAAAATTTTGGTTTCCCAAATGCCTTATTCCTTTAATCGAATAACAAATGCGATTTTCCCGCTCAATAGTCACATTATCATAAGGAGCTGACGATTTGTAAACTGTCGATTAAAAACTAATGAATGCCACACAGCATTTTAGATTGATAAGTGTCACTTAGATTTACAAGTAATTTATATAAAATTTAATATGCAACGTGATTGTTGAATCCATTACTTCCGCTAACTACGTAAAAAGTTATAAGTGCCCATCATTATCTGTAAGTTTTGTTTTATCTTAGAGATCGAAGTTGTGCTCATGGTAATTCGATTCCAATTAAAAATGACCAACAAATAAATATGCAACGATGCACTTTAGCACACAAGATCGCCTACCGCCCACCTAAATAGCTATCTACAATTTATCGTCTGGCACCTCAAACCATTACCTAAACAAACTACGTAGTTTATTTGATCCTTTACTCCCACACAGAGCAAGTATCTTTACGTACTATATAGACTACTACCATTTAAAAAGTATTTCCTGCAGTAAGTATCTACACTTTACGACTAAGGGCGCACCCACACTATACAAATATCTATATTTTTTTTTGTTGAAATACACAAAAGGAAAAACCTTGCACCCAGATGAAAATGTTGTCCAAGTCATCTTGCGCAAGCTCAACTCTTTGCTTCCTTTTTTTTCAATATACATACATACATAATTACATCCATACATGTACCAAGAGCAAGAATAAAAGATAGGTACATACACTCGATATATGGTTTTTTTTCCCCGCAGCACGACATTTCTACGTCTTGAAATAAAATTTACAATCCATTTCGGATAAAAAACCCGACTTTGATTTTCCTTTGAATAACTGCCGGTCTGTTCGTACTCCACTCACATGGTCTACAGCGAAAAGGGGAATAAGTATCTAAAAGAATGTTCCCGAACATTTCTATCTACCGACTAGGTATTGCAAAAGGATAATTTATTCACCATGAACATGGGTTACATAAATCCTGTAGATAGCTTTTTTTTTCTTCTTCTTCTTAACCGAGAAGCTGTATCTATTCACTGCTACCACCACCAAATCACCCTTATGACCTTAACACAATCCGAAAGAAAAGAATTGCAATTATTTAAATGAAACCATCAATCTTGACGAAAATAAAATTCGTAGACACACTACAAAACTTTTTTTTTTATCTCTAACTTGATAAATTTTCCATAATCTGAAGTACATTTTTTTTTTCATTCTCACTAAATAGATTCCTTGCATGCGCAAAAAGTATTCTCCCACACAAAAGTTAAATTATAACTTTAAGCAAATGGAGGAAATTATATTGCAAAATAAATTACAAATATAAATGCAATAAAGTATAAAATAATAAATAAAAATTCCTTTTACTTGTTTCACTCTTCTTTTTTTTTTTTTTTTGGACAAAGTTAACTGCTGGAAGCTGTTCGTTGATCAAGCGTCTTATATTAACCGAAGACCGAATGAAACTGAACACAAGCAAACTGAATTCACTCTTCGACGCTAGCTAGAACTTACTTAGCACTGTTTCAGTGAAAAGAATGAAAAAAAAAAAAAAAAAAATACCTCACTTCGAAATAAAATTGAATGAAAAGCACAGGGGAAAGACTAGAAGTCGAGAAAGAGAAAAAAATGAAATAAAAAAAACGCACCGTCGCACACGCTACGAGGGAAGAGTAGTACGACGAACGTACTGCCGCGAGAACACTCGGATGTAATCACCCATAGGCAAACCTCTTCTTTACCGGAGGGAAAAAATAAAGAACTTGCACATATGGTTCTGTAGCGCACAAAAAACATGCGTGAACTTAAGAACCGGAGTTACCGCTTACCGATTGTAGTACCAAATTGATACGTACTGAAAAAAACTGACATATGTCAAGCTCTGAAGTTGACCTTTGCAGGTAGAATATTTTTATACTTTTATGCATTTGATTTACATATATATGAATATACTCGTAAGATTTTTGAACTACCACCTGAATATTTTAATTGATTTCCAAAGTTCAGTGACATACCCTATGAGGAGCGTCGGCTAGGCATCTACCAGGGAATTCGAGTTTATTAAATTAATTGCGATTGCAATCATCTACTTTTGGCCGGCAGAAAACTAATCAAAATCAACTTCACACAATGTGTGGAGCTAAAGTGTTTTCCTACTTATGTAGTATGCCCCACGTCGGGCGCCATTTTTTTATGAATACATTAACCTTTTGTACATGTAAAATTTGACAACTGTTAATACAACGCATATGACAATACACATTTTGAACTGTTGTTAAATTTCACTTGTTTAACACATGTACTTGTTGTATTTTTTTTACAGAGGTCTAGTCGTCAGAAGGTGAGAGAACTTGTTGTTGTAAGTTGTCAATTGATTGTGTCAACATTTTGATAGTTGTAAACATAAAGTAAAGACATGCTTTGGATAATTGGCTACACAGAACTGATTTTGAATCCACGTTGTTATTCTTGGGGTGCTAGTTGTAGTACTGTGAACTTGCAATATAGAAAAGATAATTGGTGGTAGACGTTTTTGTAGAGCACGTGACGCTGCAAATGTTAAGTGTTAATTTGCCAAAATAAATAAAATAAATATTAGGCCGTAAGCAGCCCATAGAGGGCCAAGGCCTAACTTCTCACAACTGTATATGTTGTGCGTGGTATACATTTCTACATGTACAGAAGGGACCTACAGTTTTATGCCGTATCCGAAGGGCAGAGGGGTTTTTGACAAGCTTTCTCATGACAGTGAATACTCTTGAATGTTTGTCAGACACTCGGAAGTATTTTTCTGGATTCGAACTTGGAAACCCTTGCGCAGTAGTCCAACGCACTAACCACTGAGCCACGGCACCCACAATTTGCCAAAACAAAAGGTATAAATTCGAAATTTTTATGGCACATGTGAGCCCCATCTTTACATAAATTAGTTTTAACTTGATTATTTATTGTGTTTGAAATAATTTGCAAAATTACATCGCATATAAGCCATCTTTTGTGTGTCACGTGTCACTTAAAGTTGTTGGGAATAAATACATTTAAAAATAAATCATTTTTATTTAAAATTAGGCGTGGCAGCGGGCGGATCTTAAAAAAATTTCAATCTTCTACTGCTCAGCAATCATCAGGAAAAATTTCAGCCTCCAAGCTTTATCGGTTGATTTAATGCCAACTTTGAGACTATTTTGCCTCACTGTGTTCCGAGCCTTAAAATCGAATTTGACAATTTTTTTATCGCAGCTATATTTTGAACCCGAGTGTTCAACGAAAATAGGCTCTTAACGCACCAGAAAAATATCGGACGGACCTACGTCAGTAGGAGAATACCGGATATTATCGCAAAGCCAAGCTCGTAAACAATACGAAAAAGCAAAGGCGAAGGTAATTGTAAATGCGTTTAAGTAACATTTCCAGCGCAAAGATCAGCATATAGAAAGTATAATTGGGCAATAAAAGAACATACATATAGCCAGTCAATGACGAACTATCCTCATCAAGTATTGGGATGGTTGGCGAAACAAGACCGATGACTCTGGTAGCGTCCTTCTTAACTTACTTTGATGCCAGGTAATATGGACACATTGCATGTCTGTTGGTCGTTGGATTTGCTAGACTAACACTTCAATCAGGTACACTGTTAATTAAATTGAGTGGAAACGCATTACAAGCTGACTACGCTAGGT
Organism: Chalcosyrphus nemorum; assembly: GCA_949716465.1. Classification (NCBI taxonomy): domain Eukaryota; kingdom Metazoa; phylum Arthropoda; class Insecta; order Diptera; family Syrphidae; genus Chalcosyrphus; species Chalcosyrphus nemorum. The sequence continues at coordinate 28,231,963 of OX454334.1, forward strand.
CTCCTCGTAGTGAAGAAACTGCATATAGGTACGAGAACGAATGAAAGTAGAAAAAGCCTGCTTATTTGATAGCATTGGCGAAGTATTGTTCACTTTATAATTATATATATTACGTCCTTAGGAAATACCTTGTGCCACTCAACCTAACCTAGATTAATCCTTTTTCTTACTTGTGACTTTTTAGAACTGGCCCTTATTAAAATTCAAGATGAAAGCGAAAAAGAAACTGTGAATTACAAACGAATGCAAAAATCACACACAACTTTCTCCCCAGTCAAATTAGATGCCATTCATGGAGAACAAATATTGAAACCAGGCATCACCTGAGTTTCAACTACCCCTACACCAACTCTTTCCTATCCTTTCTTCTCTCTTCCATATAAACTAACGCTCGTGCCCTGAATATATTGCAAAATTTCATCAAAAGGATAAATTTAAAATACATAATATAGCCTTTTTGCGAAAATTTATAATTTTTACAATTTTCAAACAGGTAAAGAACATTTTGCATTCTTCTTGTGAATTATCATTCTAAGCTGCTCCCAACAGTCAGTGCTATCATAAGCACATAAATTCTTATAAAATATCAAGTTTCTTAGTTTCCCAATACATACTCGCAGTAAATTGTTAATTTATACACAACCAACAAGTGAATTTCGCGGTTTTTCGGGGGAAAGTACCATATCATTCAATTAGCACACTTTCAGCGGTCACGTTGTACAATGGAGTGTGCGAGGGTACAAATGATCATATACGCTTGCATTACATAAAACCCATCGAAAAAATCGAAACCGCAATTTTATACCTTGACTGTCAAATCATCAAACGATTGATTACAATCGATTTTTTCTGTCTCCTAAGAGCTATTTAGAGTTAGTTTAGGTAGAGGGGTGTCAAAAGAGTCATTTAGGCTCACAGACCAACCTTGAAAACGCTGTAAAAATAAAGTCCACAGCGAGATCCACCCAGATAGTGATATCAACCTCAGGAGGTCCATCAGCTCAACGTTGACTTAGGCCTCCAGTTCCAAAAAGAAGTAACTACCAAGAGTCGTTATTCCACGGACGGTTAGGATAGGACAATCACATAACATTCGATAGATAGATTTAACTATTCAATCCAGGAGTTATAAGAGCTTAGAATGATCTCTTCCTCCGAAAATTCGGCCATAGAGCCCTGAACGATAAGCCTCCAAGCGTCTGTTTGCTCGACCGGCAGCTTCATCTCCTAAAGGGAGGGCTCGCGCTAAGTGCGTTGTCAACCCTTCGGGATTTCTAGAAGCCCGTCGTCAGCCTTATTGTTTCCTTCGATATATTTATCATGATCACCACATTGGATCTGGCTATGTCGTTTAAGAATGATGTTTTAACAAGTCCCCACCTTGTAATTGCAGACTGCAGGGTCTTACTGACTGCCTGGCTGTCTATATAGGCATCGAACGTCTTTCCAACGATATCACTCTTGATTATAATTAAAGCAGTCTATATTATGGCTGTGATCTATCCGTCTACCAGGGAATATGGATCTGCAAGCAGTTGCTCTTTCATTTATGCAAAGATCTCCTCATACGAGCGGCTGCCGCTCTGTCAGTTCTGGTACTCGCAGGGGTAGTATGTCAACATCAGAACTAGCGACAGTGGTAAGGCATTTATACCACAGACCTATCCAGTGCATCTGTGGGAGCTCGTTAATGATTATTTAAAAAGCCCCTCAACCTTCCATCTTGATCCTAACACCTAACATCGCAAGAAAAAGAACTCAAACGTAGCAAATGGCAGTACATCGATTCAGTTGCCTCAAGGGCTGAAGAAGCAGGCAAATAACATCCAAGTGTTTAAACCGAAGTATACTCATTTCGGATGTGGAATCGGCCACCATCAAAACCGAAATAGTAACATAGCGAGCCTTGCGAAAGATTTCAAGTGCTAGCTCTTTTGGGTTTTGGGTGACTGGATCTCCAAGAGGTGAGACGTATATTCTAATTAAGATATTGATTACCTTATTTTCACAGAGATCTACGTGTCTACTAAATTTCCCTTCAGACCATATTGGAATACCAGCTAGATATCGGGCATTCACTGACATTTATTTTATAAAATGTAAAAATATTCTGCGTTGGGATTTTTTAAAAAAAAATATTAAATTTAATTGTTATCCTCTTTGACCAGAATACATATTGATGGGGAACTTTCTACCTGTACTAAGAATTGTTTTAAAATCTAGTTAAGTGGACTTTACCTGAGCACAATAACAATAAATTACGTGACGTGCTTTCAGTACTAAATGAATTATTAAAGAACCATCAATAAACTGGTTCTCAATAGTAAAACAATGAACCAGCAAATAATAATTACCCAATAGTATATTACTTGAATGAGGGACATTTTTGATCATAAATTAAATCAAATCATAAAAGTTTGCAATATTTTAAATGGACTAATTATGGTAATGAGAATTAAGTAAATGTACAATATAACGATAACTACGCAAAAACTCTACGTAGGTGTACCTTATCAATAGATGGAGTCCAAGAAGTCATGGTTCCAACGAAAAAAAGATATAGAGTGGAAATTTTCAATTGAAAACATATGTAAAATCGTCGACTATGGATGTTGTGATACCGTGGCTGAGGGTGCACCGTGGCTGAGTGGTTAGTGCGTTGGGCTATTACGCAAGGGGTTCCAAGTTTGAATCCAGAAAAATGCCATCGAAGTTTTTTTTTGACGGCAGTTTTTATGACACCAAAATTCCCAAGTACAACATCGACAGACTTAAGGATCCCTCAGTGCGGCAACAATTAAAGAACCATCTTTCGGAAGGTGGCGAAACAATCAGCACCTCACTGGCCGCAACTATTCAAGATCACTGGTTTACTATGAAAATGTTTATGCATCTGATGCTGAAAAAAATTGCAGGGAATGGAAGAAGTACAACGTAGCGTACGACGTGACAAGCGCAACTAAACCAACGCGTTGGTTACAAACTACCACGGCCCCCAGCAAGGATGAGATCACTGCCGCGATCAAGGCACTAAAATACAACAAGGCGGTAGGACTTGACGGTATTCCTGCTGAGCTCTTATGAGCAGCGCCAACAACATCGGCTGAGCTACTGTCGGAAGAGTTTGAGAAACTGAGAACTTTACTGACGAGTGGAAGAAGGGAAGGCAAGGTCAAACTTCCTTAGAAAATTAATTTAAGGGAGTGCGAAAACTGGACAGGTATTTGCGTGCTCCCTGCTGTAGCTAAAATAATAGCTAAAATAATCCTTGAGCGAATCAAACAACACCTAGAAGACACCCTAGATGCCGAACAAGCAGGCTTCCGTTCTGGATCCTCCTGCATCGAACACATCAAGACCCTGTGGATCATCATACAGCAGTGCGTTGAATATTGATCTCCACTTCACCTGCTGTTCATTGATTTTGAGAAGGCTTTCCATAATGTCAACAGGAACTTTATTTGGAGTGTCTTACGAAGGAGAGGTATCCCAGATAAATTAATTGCTTTATTAAGGCTACATAAATATGTATGATGGCTCATAATGTTACCCTCTGCACAAAGGAAGGTTGTCAGAGGAATTCGAGATTCAAAGTGGGATAAGATAAGGTTGCATTATTTCACCAATTCTATTCCTTGTGGTGATTGGCGATGTGCTTCGTGCAGCTTTATCGACGGGAAGCGGAAGCAGTAGATGGACTCTTACATCTCAACTGACGCATATTGACTACGCTGACGATGTATGCTTACTTTTTTATATAATTATAGATCTTCTCTAAATGACATCTGATATCGAGAGGTATCGTCGGACTGAAAATTAATACGGCAAAAACTAAAGTTATCAGTCGTGGTATAACCTCATCAGCTTAAATTTGCATTGCTGGACAACCAGTAGAGAGAGAAGACGATTTCCTGTATCTTGGAAGTATTGTCTCGACTTCAGTATGTTGTCCAAGGTGCGGCGAAGCAATGCAATCAGCGTAAACACCAAGCTGACGACACATTCAGATTTCACATCGTTTCCGATAATGGGAACATGCCTTCTATTGTTCACGGTTACTCTTCGAGTTGAGTTCCTTTTAGCATCGTTTTACTAACGATACCTTCTCCGTGGTTACCACCTTCACACAAAGTTAGCTCCTGTAACTAGAGAAACGTGCAAAAGATAATAAAACTTTAGGTCGTCATATAATACATACATATGTATATCGCTTAAAAATATTAAACATTGAATGCATTGAATAACACGTTCTTATTATAAACTTAAGTTTTAATTACTTTTATACTTTACAAATTGAAAATAACGTATTTTACCACCTTCGACGTATAACTATTATCCGCCAGATGGGAGTAAAGTTGTTTGGATGCCAGTAGTTTTTGCGTTCGCCTTCTGTTTGACATTCGTGGATTTTGGCATCTCCAAGGAGACAGACTTGTTGTTTTTCCACAAAAAATAACACGTTTTTCTCTGACTCGGCTTATTGTTAGGAAGTGTTCTAGAAATAATTCAATTGCACAAAAAGTTTCAACAGAAGAAAGACTGCAAATTCATTGAAAATAATGGCAACAGACGAGACCCAATATGATGCTATCCTTTTGGCGATGGCCGAAAAGCATCGCGAGGGAGTAGTAGAGGTATGCATCTCTTTGTGTTATTCTTTTGTTAAAAACTAACCTACATACCTACAATTTGAATTGATATAGTTTTTGGGTACAATCTCTAGTTTTCTGGCTCGGAAAACTGACTTTTTCACCGGAGCAACGCAAGATGAATGGGAGACGGTAAGATGACGGTCTTTTTTATGGTTTTAAAGATACTTATTACAGATTTCCTTAGATGCTTCTGGGAATTTTCCGCAAAGCAGGTGAAAAAGCTGAAAAAATAGAGAAAGAAAAGACCAAGGAACGCGAGGAAGCCGAAAGAAAGCGGAAAGAAAATTTACGCAAAAAGCAGGAAGCAGAACAGAAGGCCAATGAGTCGACAATAAGCGAAATCACCGATGAAGAAGCTGCTCAAATTATAAAAGAAGAAGAAGAAAAGTAAGATTTGCATATCATCGTTACATATTTCAAAAAGTTTTTGTAACATGTATGTTGTTAGGAAAAATAAGTTGAAAGAACTGGAAGTATCTAAGCCGGTGGAGGAGGCTTCAGAAGATGTCGACGAAACGGAGAAGGGCAAATTGATGCCCAATTCCGGGAACGGATGTAATCTGCCAAAATATTCCTGGACGCAAACATTGCAGGAAATCGAGGTAATTTTTTTTTTTGTTACCTTAAGTAGTGATCCGTCACATTACCCATAGCCAAAGGCAATGAGATCTCTTAACAAGTAAGAGTACAGAAAACCATTTGCGCTCAATTTAATTAAATACACAGGGGAGCCTTCATTTTAATTTTCGGCTAAAAAATTCAACTTTTACACATAGTTATGAATCTCATCTAGCCCGCCCAAAAATGGATTAAACCTTGTAAGGGGATCAAGACCAAATATAACGCCAACTCTCTTAATATCACAGCGATTGGATTACGTTACGTCTAAGCACCTACGTGCCCTATTTGTTTTTTTTTTTTTTTTACTCAAAGTGCTGTGCTGTTTTCTCATCTAAAGCAGAGCCTAATCAAAGCTAATTGCTGACCCTTTGATGGCCAATTCATAATATAGGTTTCCCCTTTCTAAGCATAATGAGTTAGCCTAGGTAGGTACCTGAGATCTAGGAACCTCCTGAAGAAAACCCTATTCATAATGAGTACGGCATGATTTTTGTGATCGTTTTGATCTCAAAGGATAATTGTATGAATCAGCAATTAAGGGACACGCAAAGAAATGTAACATTTAAATGATTTTTATTTGATAATATAAATGGTGCTACGGATCTGTTCTCTAAAATCCTAGAGGTATCAAGTGGACAATTTAGCCACAGTCACAAAGATGCAGAAGGCTTTAAATAAAAATAAATAAATAAATATAAGGCCGTAAGCAGCCCATAGAGGGCCAAGGCCTAGCTTCTCACAGCTGTACGTATTGTGCGTGGTATACATTTCTGTACGTACAGAAGGGACCTACAGTTTTATGCCGTATCCGAAGGGCAGGGGGGGTTTTGAGAAGCTTTCTCATGACAGTAAATACTCTTGGATGTTTGTCAGACGCTCGCAAGAGGTGGGACCGTGAAAAAACTTTGGTGGTATTTTCATGGATTCGAACTTGGAACCCATTGCGCAGTAGTCCAACGCACTAACCACTGAGCTACGGCACCCACCGAAGGCAGAAGGCTTTACGTGCAACAAATAACATCATTCGTAAATGCAGGAAGGCCTTTAACTCCGACTATCAAAACCAATTAAGTCATATAACGTACGCCTTTCTTCCAATTCCCCTTCAATTTTGGTACATTTAACACCGTTCCTTTGTTTTCTTCTAAAACAAGACAAGACGTGGAGGCGCCAATTACTTTTTTTTTTTGTAAAATAGTGGAAGAGTAAAGAAATCTTAGAAGCGAGAATACCGAAAGTCATTTGTTCAGAATAGCCAGTCAGTGAATGATCTGACTTCTAGCCTTTCCAGCAAAGGAATCTCTAATACCGATCCAGCAAAGCGTAGCGCTTTTTTTTAGCTCAAGTATCTGAATTCCACTCGGCAAATTATGGTCAGTATGGAGTTGATTTTAGTGGACGTGATGACTGCTTCATTGTTTATGTTGAAATTATATGGCAATTTGGACAGTTCCACATAAGACTCAGCGATATCTTATACTTCCGCTTGCAAGGTGGGGAAGTTCTATTGACCGTACCATGGCTAGTAGATCGTTCTCTTGTTTAAGCCACCAGGGAAAATAAGATTGTTGATCTGGATAGATCCAGATCCTTTCGAGATTAAGATTGTGGGTCTGTGTACATATTCATATTTTTGTCCTGTACCACGTCCTGGGCTGCGTAATTGGATGCGGTTGTTGGCAATATGCCTTTAATCAACTCTACGCCAATTATTGTGTCTCTTAAATGCAAATCTGAAAACACCCCTCCATGTAAATACAATGGGCGTGTCTAAGTACAAATTCATAATACGATGCGTTGCTCCATGTTCATTGTGAACCGCAGTGTAGTCTACATTCCTATGCCGGTTCTATTCGCACTGCCTATACGGCTGGTTTTTATTTAGTTCATTTTCATCATGTGTTAAGACAATACTTTCAAGATATTGGAAACTCCATTCTCAACCCTTTACACAATGTAATTCGTCCGTTTTCCTCTCATTTTACGAAGGTTAATTATCCTGTGAAAGAATAGACATGCATCGCCAACGATCTCAAAGTGCTTATGCTCGGGTATAAGAGTCTGTCAAATTCCTGTTTCCCGTCGACAAGAATTATTAAGCGAGTCGTTAATCGCTAATATAAAAGTTTATTCCCACTTTGGACTTGGAATTCCTTAGACATAGTCTTGATAATTGCCCAATAAAATCCCGTTTGTCACTGTCGATGAACAGCAGCTGAAGCTAACCGTAGTAATCTGTAATGAACGATAGTGTTTATGTGTTCAATAGAAGAAAAGAAGAGCTTAAACTTTAACCTTAACAAGCTGCAACCTCTTCAGTTTTCGCACTTTTTTTGCGGAACTTGATAATCATTCAATTCTTCCACTCGTCCACGTCCGGAAAACTCTCAGTCAACAAGTGAGAGTAGTAGCTCGTCGAAGCAGTTGACGCAGCTCAAAAGCTTTATGTGTACTTTACCTATACCAACTCAGTCGCTAGTTAAACTTTCGCGTCAAAGAAGCAGAATGATTCACTGAAAATAGAAAAATATCCACGATAGATGGTTCCTGACAAGAGATTTGAAGTTGTCCAAGTAAAGCACCGTCAACACAAGACTTGGATCGTCTTCCGCCAAAATATTATTGTTCGCATGACAGTATCCGCTTTTTCAATATGCGTTTGTATGTTCATAAGAGCTCACGATCATGCGCACGTAACTTTCTGGGACTCCTTGTTGTCTTAACGCCACCGATATCAAAATCAAACAACACCATATACAAATCCCTTAAGAGATCACTGTGTTTTTCCATCACCACCCTTATACTTTGGATGGCATTTGTTTTCTTCGGAAGAAACAAAAATGTTGATAGACACTTAGGAATATTTAAAATCGGTAGCGCGATCTGGTTGCTTGGATTGAACGAAAGCATGATTTGTGTATCCGATTTTGTCTACAAACAACAAATAAAGTAAAGCTTCACTTTCGTTCAAGTTTTACTGCAAAATAAAGTGAATGTTCTGAATCAGTTGAGCCAAAGAAAGAGAAGAGTTTCATCTGAAATAAATAATCGATGACAGACCTACACAAAACACCCAAAGGCTGTTTGCAAATTGGAAAATTTAGACAAAGTTTGGGGCTTTGCTTCGATATGGGACAGATGTATGTATGATACTATAAGAATGTGTTGTTTGAGTATTAAACTCGCTGCCAACTGAACTTAAACTCATAACTATTTTTTAGCAACGAATGGCTTTGGTAAAAATTAATTGACCGGAAGCATCGACAACAAAACAAAATTGAGAAATCAACGAATTTCTTTGCTTTATCTCGACCAGAGTATATAGGCCAGTAGCTACAGGTCATTTTATTCGGGGTTTAACCAAATTACAAATTACATCTAATGGCATAATAGCACCCCGCATTGGTTTTTCTTTTCTTCTACTCAAAGAAAGACTGGCCTGAGCCCCTCTAGGCAAATAACACCCACAAGCGATAGCGGCTACCAAAGTTATTGTAACGGAAAATATTAAAAATCTATAATTGGGAATTTTGTAAAATTATGACGCATTCTAAATCAAATAGTGTTTTTCTTTTCCATTCTCTCAAAGTACTTCAGGAAGTCCGCACTTAAAGTATAGATACATACATATATGAGTCAGTATAATTTACATTTAAACTAGTTTAAATAGGTCTCTGAAGATACAAAAAGTGAAGTTGAGATAGTTATGCATTGAGGCGATAATCTATCGCTGAATTGAAACGTGCTACACATTGCGTAGGAAGCAGAGCAACATAAGCGTGACGCATCTTAGCTTAAGATAATTCCACAGAAGAGTGTACATCGTGGAGCTAAACATGTGGCCAATTCTCTGCATTTTTACGATCAACCGGCATACTCAACTAATACCACTACAATGAATATGCTTAACGGATATTTTGATATACAAAAGTGTACACTTGGGTGATTAATAACCTTAGCCCAAGACCACGCGAGCCAAACTATTGTTATTGAATACAACGGAAAAATGTGGTTGAATAATTTGTCCTGTTGATCAGGTTATTGAAATGTGTCACATCGTTCTTTGGTCTTTTTTTTACTGCTTCCATTAAAAGGAAACTTACATGAATTTCGTTTTTGGTTTTATTTTTATTAGGAAGTGATACACGTGCAGTATTATTGCCGGTAATTTGAAAGAATTTATTAGACAGACAGTCTGCAGTGGGACGTTGAGAGAATATATCAATAAATTCGAATAAATAAGTTTTAAATGCTTTGTTAGACTTGCAGTGGGCTTGATAATATTCTTACCATTCTTCGTTGAGGTAAAACCGATAAAACTGAAAGGTGATACTTGAGAAAAAGCTATAATCCATCTGGAGCGGATCATATGATACCCTTTCCCTTTCCTATAGATGGCGAAGCTTGTCTAGAGTCCAAAGACTGAAGCGACGATTTAGTAGGGAGTTGAACAAGCTAAGCTGTTGAGAAATGCACCGGATCGATCTTGGTCATTGTGTTCAGTTCCAATCCTGATCCATTTGGTCACGCATTGTGTTAGGCGCCAGTTGTAGCTATCATTCAAATGGAACAAATCAGTGGAATAGTTGTTTAATTTTTTTGATAAGTGAGTTGTAGCAATCATTGGAAAATTGCTATCAGTGGAAGGCTCTGTTAGTGAAAGGCAACAACAAGGCATAGGTTTTAAGGTTAGGGTTGATCATTGAATGCAAAACTGACAGATGAGAACAGAAAGTGTATAGAACATATTAGTGAAACGATTGTGTTCCAAATAATAGAAACGAAGATCAGCTGTTCATTGTTGTTTGCTTACTTGTCTTAAAATCGGAAATCAAAAATTTCAATGATGCTTTTCAATCATGGCAATAGCTGGCCCCTAAAAACAACTGGTTTTCCGATTATGTAGACCATTAGTTACACTAGGTGCACGAAACACATTCCTCGTAGAACGTGATTTTTGTAATACATAGAGCTGAATAATTTGTAGCCGCTGAGCCAAACTAAGTCTGTTTTAATAAAATGTCAAACAATATTGAAAAAAAATACCATGACATGATAATACAACTCACGCGTCTCCTGTCAAAAAATCCATACGCAAAAAAGTACTTCTAAATGAATCACACTTCTGCTTAGCCAACATATTTATAAAAGCCTTGTGCAACTATTTCCGCTTAAGCAGTACCCTTTGTTGGACCTAAAAACACTTCATTTGCAATGCTTAACAAGACATTGAACTTTTTTTCTAGAGAGAGCTATTGTGAATCATATTTTCACTCATCTTTGCTAAGAGACCACAAGCGGAAATCTAAGTAAAACATGGGAATCCGCCTCCCAAATCTAATTCGGTTGAAATGCTAATTTTAGAATTAAGACGAATTTAGTTATTAACGTTCTTATTCACACATTCCGAGTGGTTTATTCATAAGCTAGTAAATATTGAAAAACTTTAAGAAAACATGCGGAACTGCAAGAAGTTACTTATGGATGGACATAGACTGTTGATAAGTAATAACGCCGACTACTTTAGGAAAGGAGGAGAAAACTAGGAGCTGTGCTTTGAACAACCATTAACGACAGAAGATTCGATAATCCGAACATGTATTTTCACAGCTTTTATCGTTTACGAATGCTAATCGTTCCTCTCGTCACTGCGATCATTCATTTAATCTTTTAAAGAAATTTGAATAAACAATTTAGTTCAATCGGTTTTTTAAGCAATACATATTTGTTTTCACTTATAACTACAAAAATCCTTAAGGTTTAAAAATGTGGTAATGCCAACACAAAAATTTTATTAGTATTTGGGTACCTGACGGTCTAACTTTAAATTTCGTGAAACATCACGTCTAAGATTCGTAAAAAAAGGTTAATTAAATTAAAAATCTTTTTAAAACAAGTTATTTATTGCAAACCGGGAATTTAACTGTAAATATTGACTGTGATTTACACCAAACATATAAAGCGGTATAGAAATCCCCTAAAGATGAACACAAAATAATAATTATAAGAATAAACAAATGAAAAATATTTACTCTTGCTTTTACTAAGCAAACAAACATTTCTTAATGTATTTAGAACTTTTTATGTCTGACATTTACAAGGAATACCATTGAAGTATGTCAATATATTTTTTCTGTGGAAATCTATTACAAGTTAGGGTTTCACAATTTTTCCCAAATTTATGACACTCGGTAAATTATAAGTAATTTGAGTGCACTTTTAGTACACTCACGGGGAATCACTATAGTTTAATTGTAGTATTTTACGGATTAATAACTTGAACAGGATCTTATTCACTTGAATTATGGGACACTTGTGCTATGTAGATAGGAAGATCGGATAAGGTGACACAGTAGGTACTTACGTTGGGTAAATTATCGCGTTTATACTTAAACTAAGATTTAAAACAATAGACGGCATACAATAATCACCTTTCACCGTCGTCGTTGGACTCAACTAAGGGTGCGTTTTGTGTCCATTCCAGCACACCCGCTTGGGAAAGAGTTTCAAATTGGAAGACATAATGATGAGTCATCAGCTCTTTGCCAATAACTAGGTCATCTTCGGGTCTTCCCAAACTGAACTTCTGTGTACACTCAAAAGGTTTGTAGTCATTTGTGATGATGCTGGCATGAGGGTAAACGAGAAAAAGTCGGAAGAAAATGTCTTCTAGAACGGCAGTTTAGTGGAAGTTAAGATACCACGGATCGTAATGCCGAGTTATCCTCGACCAATTAAATGTTTAACTATGCTGTTAGTCTTTAACTCCAAGTCTTACATTTGGAAGTGAAGTCAAAATATATACGTTTTTATTATGCGAAGGGCGTGGTTCTAAGTACGTCGCTGATACATAGACAAGGTATTAGACTTTAAGAAGAATTTGGACGGAAGATTTGTAAACTAGTTTTTGTTCAACGCAATTAAAAAGAGCCCTAAATCATTTCTTCTTCAAGATATCAATCTCTATCATGTCTAAACGATTTGCATTGGTGCTACATTCCAAGCCACTATTCTTCTTAACTCTGTTCATCTAGTACGTCATACGAATGCCAAATTCATATAAAATTAAGTTAAATTAAAATTAATATCGTAGAATGCAAGTCGAAATTTTAATAGAATTCAAATGACATCACAGTCGATGCGGTGCGCAATTCGATACCTGTTACTTTTGTATATCTTACCGTCAGCCTTGTCTAAATAGCTTAGAACATAGATCATTAATTTAGAATGTGAAATGCGTTGACGGAATGTTGTATGCTGCCATTTCGTATTAGCAAATGAAGTATACTTAGAGTGACCAGATAAGATTGATAGGAAAAACAAAATTAAATGAAACAAGAACGGTTTGCGATATAAAATTGATTCTGTCTTTATTTTGAAGGTACATTCATACCATTTTGTGTGGAATAGGAGGTCATTGAATGATCTGGTCTCGCGCCTTCCGTGGCAGTGCTTCAAGCGGTCTGTTTATTCTTGCTTCTTATACGGATGTAAGCCCAATTCAGCCGCCGCCACAACGAGAATTTTTCTTCATTTCGCTCCAATCTGTCAGGTTATGGTCTTTGACAGCAGAGCTTACCAACTTTTAAAGAAACTCCTTTCACTTACCACATTACGTGCAATTTCAAAGCAATTAACACTTTTAACTGAAATTCAAATGTATCCCAATTAGCTGCACAAAAAAGCGAATAAATAAAAACATTTGGCTGTATAATTTAATATGATAATGTTTATTTGTATCACAGGAGTAAAAACGCTTAATTGACGTGATAACAGGCTTAAGATGTAAAAATCGAACACGTTTGACTGAATTTAAAAAAAAAAAAAAACAATTTATACTTATAGCAATTTACCCAAAACAATCGAAAATTACATTATAATTTTCAAATAAAATTTAACAACATGTCGTGCATTCACCTGCATTTTTCGAACTATGATACAATATTTACGAATCATAACGATAAATAAAATGAGACTAATTTCTTAAAGTTCATTAAACTGAAATGATGTTGAAATAAATTAATTATAATAATATTTGAAGAAAATAATTTACAAATAACATTTAAACTAAGTTTTTAGCGGACCATTTGTATGATGATGTGTTTATATGTACGTATGTAAACGAAAACAAGAAAAAAATAAAAATAAAATAAGGAAAATACTTTTATGTATTGCTCTAATGTTACGTTGCCGTTACGTATTTAATAAACATTAAAGTAAAGGCCTTTTTAGTCTGTTAGCTTTTGGGCATTTCTCGCGCTCGCACTGTAAAAAAAAAAGCAAAAAATTCATTAGAAACAATAGTAGCGAGGAAAATTTGAAATATTAAAACTTACTCTCGAGCGCGTATACCATGCCAAGTATCAGAATAAGGAAAAACAGACTCATACTGACTATTAGAACAGTAACTTGTTTTCCTCGGCTGCAAATGCCTCCTCCAGTTGTCTTTCTTGATGGGCCGCCTTCACCATTTACCATAGTAAAGTGCGTCGAACTGGCCACTGACATTGTATCCACATCTTTGGTTTTTGTAAAATTTAAATTCGGTTCCATTGTTATTACGGCATCCTTTCTTATGTTTTGTGGATTCGATGATAGCATCAAATTAGCATTGTAGTTTGACCTTAAAAACTCTTTTTTGCTATCCAAATAGGATGTGTTTTGTTGCCTATGTATCTCAGCAAATCGTTCTAAGTTGGCTGCCGTTAATAGTAAAGATCCCGAAGAAGCGCTCTAGAATTTACAAAAAAAAAAAAAAAAAATTGGTCAAATTTGAAATTGAATTAAGTGTCTGGACGCTGCCATACGTAGTCATGCAAATACACACATTTTGCATATTGCACCCATAATGGCTTTCCGTTCAGTTTCGTCGAGTTTTCGTTCACTTTTCGCTCCGTACGGAGAGCTGATGGTGACTGACATGCGGCCATGTTTCCTTAATGCAATTATGCGTGCGTTTAGATTTTGACAGTTTTTTTTTTTCAATTATGACATTAGCTATGCAATTGTGATAGAGCCTTTACAGTTTATTCAACCGGCATAAATAATGTCTGCCATTGTTCAACATTGTTCCTTACCTGTGTACTACTGTGGCTATCATTTGATCCCTGCGATGAACGAGATCCTCTCTTCGATTGACTTTTTGAATTGTTCCGGCTCGAGGCTACCGGACGTCCCTCTCTTGGTCTGTCGCCATGCAATTGTTTGCGATTCAAATGTCCAGCATTTAATATTCTTCTATCTGATTGAGAATTTCCCGCCTTGAAATTCCTTGAGACCGTTGGTGGATTTGAATTAGATTTATTGCTACTGTTTGATGATGATGATGGAACACTGGAACCAGCCAAAGAGGCGCGAGGAATATGCCATGAATCATTCATCTATAAGACAAAGCATTTAAATGTTACATTTACTTTCTATAACAATTTGTTTGATTGTTGTTGTGTGGGGGGATTGGTATTGGCACTGGTACTGGGATTAAACGAACGAACGTGCATTCACTCTTTATACCGAAAAACTAGTTTTGACCGCTTTATTATTGCCAAAGGAAAGAATAATGTCAATAAAAATAACTTGAATCGTTTTTATGCAAAACACTATTCTTCCTATAGAGTTGAAATGAAACCCTTTCTCTTTTAAAAGTTCTATTAATCAATTTTTTTTTTGTTGTTTTAGAATCACACGTTTAGAACAGGCAAAAAATAGATAGATCTTAGAATTAAAAAAAAAAAAAAATTGTTTTTGTAATAGTCTCAATCACTAATCAAGCAGTTTCTGCACACGTACACCATCTATCTTTGTTATTCTATTCAAAGCCTTAAAAGTAATTAGAAGTGGTTGCTTTTTTGTTTGTTGATTCGTTAAGCTAACTTACTTTGGCTTGTATTTTTTTTTTTTTTTTTTTTGTATCCAAAATCACAGAAGTTGTTTTGTGTTTAAATTTTTGTTTTTTTGTTTTATTTTTTTTTAGTGCACTTTAGGTATTATAGGATTTATCACAATCTGCATTCCGATCAACCTTAAAACGTATTCAGACCTTTTCGTTAACTTTGAATTCATTAAAAACAGAGAACTGAATTCAAATCAGTGCAATTTATATTTATTTATTTTTTTTTGTTTGTGAATAGGATCTTGTGTTGCAAAAATCGATTAACAATTTCGGCGAATATTCCATTCACGAGAACCGATCTATCCAACAACAAGAATCAAACTGAATCAAGGTGACTAGCAACACCTCCGTTTCACTTTGCTTTTTGTATTCTAAAGCAAAAGAAAAAAAAAAAACACAACAGCTTATTTGCCGGATATTCGCTAGGCTGGTACGCTTGCGCGTCTGTGTAATACTAGTCTGCGCAAGTGTGCGCACTTATTAAACAGAATATATCAGAAACCTGATACCACCCGATACAATAGTAAAGTGATCAGCTGAACCAGACTCGCAACATCTTCAACACTTCAAGAGAGTAGTCGATCGACAACGACAACGACAACGACGACAGTGGCCGCCGTAAAATTAGAGGTTACTCGGGGAAAAAAAGAAAAAAATACTCAACTATTAAAGAACTATTTTTACGGATAGGTATGCTGCTTGGAAATTTTAGCGGTCAAAATCTATTAACCATGCTGGTGACGATGACAATAAGCATAGCTGGGGAAACCCCACTAAGATATGCACTGTTTTTTTTTTATTGACGTTTATCTTGTCACGTTTAATTTGTTGTTGGATTTTTCTTTCAGCCTTAAATATTTAAATATTGATTTTAGTAATTTATAGGCGTGTATGAGTCCCTAACAGGGGTTCCGCGTAGCTAATTATCATTAATGTATGTATGTTTTATTTTCGAATCCGGGGGGTTTTAAGTTTTAAGAATATTATTTTAACTTTATTTTTCCGAGGAAAAAAAAATTAAATTTCATTCAAAAGTCAGTCTAAAAATAAATTTTACTTTCCAACAATGTAATTAAATTGAAATGATTCTAATTTTATGCAGTACACGCGCCAATAAATCGGTTATCGATGAATGTCTTAGGTTAACCTGTTTCTTTAGCAAATATGTGCTAAGAGAAGGATTACGTGACAATCAAGGTCGAGTAGGGTTGCAGTAAAAGCTAAAAAGCGATGCTAATATACCGACATTCGAGAACTTGAAATATTCATAGAAATTCAATGAGCTGATACATTTTACAAAATATTCAAATTTAAATGAGTAAAACTTAAGGGGGTCTAAATTATAATTTTAATTATAAAAGTTCATTATTTATTTGATGTTCCTGGTGTCGTTTGCTTTAAATATTAAATATTTCTGTCCATTTGATATAGTTTTTAAGCAGAATCTCTCGAATGTGCAAACATTTCCTTTAATGAAAAGGAATAAAATGGGTGTTTTTTTTGCACCTACTTCGATTTGAATTTAGGTTAATTGTGTTCTGCGATTTATGGCATAGAATATGACATAAAGTAAATGTCCAATAAGTATCCGCGTAAAATCCAAAGAAAAAAAAAAGTGTTGCTATCCGTGTTTTGACGTTGCAATTTGTGAATAATGTGTGCTTTAAAATTCCGGTTACCTTAAACAGGAGTTTACACATGGAATGACTTACTGAAGGTAACACCTGCGGCTTGCCAAATTACTTTTGCATTTTCAAACTATTTTTCGTTTGAATGTACTTCCTTGTACGGAAAGAAGTTTATTTTTTGCATTCGGTTCTAGTTTAGAGTATTTTCGCATTTTTGTAAGATGACGCTGTTTAGAACGAGGTGGGACTACTCAACGTTATTACTGCGGCCACAGTTTGGTGTCTTTGAATCCGACGTATATCTTTAATTGGATTAGCAGCAATTTCATCTGCTTCAAAGTAGAACTTAACTAACTGCTGATGCAGTCACAGTGGCATAATATACGAGTCTTCGTTGCACATTTAACATACCTATGTTGCCATAAGATTTTTTTGACTCTGTAGTGGCAAATGTGGTATCCCGTCGCAATTCGAATCTGACTGTGGTAGGAATTGTTTCTCTCTTTTCGTGGGACAGGCTTGGCATGAAGCGTTTGGTTTTACCTTTAGCTTTTTGCCTTAGCATCATGATGTTTGATGTCGATCCAGTTCTGGCTAGCTGGTAGCTATTTCATTTCCATCATAGCCGCCGTGTCCTGGCACTCAAATGAGCTGGCAAGCGTTTTAAGTAGTTGAAAACAATCTCTCATACTAGGTAGCTTAGATATTATTTCAAAGGCCTTAGCTAATAGACATATATAATAATTTATATAAATGTTTCTGTTGGTAATAGATCTCTCCAATGCATAGTTCTATAGCAACGAGATATTTCGACGGAATTAAAAATACAGTCGGTGGGACGGTCATTCAGTCAAATTGTGCTGTATTCATATATTTTTTAGTAGCAACACTGTTTAGTTGATATAGCTAACACCAGCGTTTTCACCATTCAGATGTCTTGCTGCAAAGCTGGTGTGGGAAGACCTACATTTTCTGCAAAAAAAGAAGATTCATGTGGGCATTGCAAAATACATGCTTTCCGAAGCTGATTTCAAACAAACATTCATCGAACGTATCTTGCTTAAAGACGTGTGAATTTTTTCCAGCTCAGCTGATCGAATGGAAATATCGCTAAACGCCCTGAATGCCATACTGAATATCGACTAAAAAAATGATTCCAAATCTGGATCAAACTCTAATTCAAACTCTGAAATAAGTATTTTGCAGCGTAAAATTTACCTACGCCTTTTTATAGTAAGTAATCTACAGAAGTAGTTCAAATGTCAAATTTAAACAACACCAAAAGATTTGTCGCTAACGAGTCTAGCGACCTCTAGGACAAAATCTGTCATCCCGGTGCGAAAGTATTCTACCAGCTAGATTAGCGGATGATTGACCATAAGATATTGTAATAGATTTATACACAAATTCCTACTTTACATTACTTTGATGTGGCAACAAAACCAAAGTAATATAGAAGGTTAATATCATAGTGGAACAACACGCGAGTAAAAGACTGTCATCGATCTCTTTCCAAGTAAAATTTTTCTACTGGAGACCAGGTTTTTTTTTCTGTTAATTCGCAGTAAGATATATCCATGATATTTAGTATATTAAAACTAATTTTCTACGCAAATACAAAAGGCGCTAAACCATTAAATCCGCCCCTGAGTATAAGAGTTACCAAATAATAATTCACACAATTGGAACCAAATTATAATAATAAATTAACTGAAATTTGCATATTATCTATAACAAAGCATTCCAGGCATGATTGATTTACACAAAATGTAGTAAACACAAGCAATAAAACAAAACTTTGAATAAAAAACGTGAACTCCAAAATCTAACTTCTAAACAATTCACTTTTTTTTTTTTGTGTTTTTCTTTAAGAGGAAAAAAAAAAAAAAAAAAAATCATAAAAAAAAACTATCTTAATCAATTTGGTTTTGTTAAACGCGTTCGGGTGATTTATTTAATTAAATTAGATCCGATCGAGAGCATCACAAAATTGACTGTCGATGGGGCTCTTGCCCCAATAAAGATAATTGGTTCGCCAAGAAACAACAGGTACACCTGGGGACCCCAACTCCAGGTGTGTGTGGTACAAGCTGGTATAAGTAGTGATTGATTTTGATGCCGACCTTTTTCTCTCTTAATTATGCGTTCAAATTTATACGAAAAGACGTCGGGGACTGGTACGACTAAGACACTACAACTCTGCAAAGCTTGTTTCACAAATGGCATATCAATGAATATTTGTTTTGTTCTTCTTCTTTCGGTCGGTCCTCTCGTCTGTTTCTATTTTTTGCATGAGAATTTGGCGTTTTCTAACGCTGCTTTTACGTCTGTTTGTTGTTAATGAATAACTATTTAAATAATGTTCGAATTTTTTTTTTTAATATAATTTGGGCAAAACTAGTTTTTTTTTTTTGTAATGTTTTCTAGCATATTCTGGTTAATAATAATTGGACTACTGGTGGAGATTCCTAGAAAAAAAAATGATCATAACAAGACTCAAAGAAAAAAAAAACACTTTAACACGTTGTAGCTTAGTGAATAGTAATACCTACTTTTATATGTCAATTACCAAGGGGTTCTTGTACGAGAGTGTGTTTAACAAATCGAAGAAAAATATTAGCAGGTGATGGAAATGTATCATAACTAAAGCAAGAAGTGTTTTTTTTCTACGTCAATGTGACGTTGGACACGTACGAGTATAAAGAGGCTCAACGGAGCATCACAGGTTGTATATTTTTTTGTTTGCTGCTGTTGCTAAAAATATTTCGCGAGTCCACTTCAAGAAAATCGTGAGACGGGAACTCGAAATTCAGAAGTTTTTTTTGATTAAATTACCGTTATTATCTATTGGTTTTTCAATGACAAATATTTGCCTATATAATTAGGATTAAATGGTTGAGAAGGATTTTGATAAAATACCAGTTTGTGGTCTCAAGATATGATTCACTATAAAGGGTAGAGAACATTTAACAACCGATGTAAGATAATTAGATTTAGATTAACTGCAAATGGTAAAGATCTGTGTGCCTATTTAAACAAAAAAAAAAATATGACGTTTCACAAAGTCATCTTTTGCTACTGGCAGCTCTTGTTGTTTTAATCAGGTGACAAGTTAATTTATTATACAGTTATTCAGATTAGGTAATTTTACACTTAGTTTAAAAGAATATTTACTCAACATTTTTTCTAAAGAGATTCGTGCTAACTGTGCATGAAGTTCTAAATGCGAATCTGGGAAAATACCATAAACGTTTTTTTTTTACGTTTCCACCTCTTTGCGAGGGTCTGACAAACATCCAAGAGTATTATTGATATGGAAAAAAATCTTTCTACGCTTCTGATACGGCATAATAGGGCCCATTTGTACGTGCAGAAATATATGCCAGGCACAACACGTACAGTTGTAAGAAGCTAGACCTTTAAGTATGCACAGTGCTACAGACAGACTAGTATATTGCATACTTATGAATGTAAAGTACGTCAAAAGTACCACTTGACAGCTGTCAAACTTTCAATGTTGTTTTTGTCATAAGAAGCTTTTCAAACGAAAAACCTAAAGACTTTATAAAAAGACTAGAAACCTAGGAGTAACTTTTCTATTTTACTTCTTTGCTCCAGCCTATTCAGGCTTCAGGCTTCCATTTGAGGATGATCTCTGTCGTTTACTTCATTGTAATAAAAACGATTGTCAAAAGCTTGTACATCAGCTTCAGCATCTATGAAAGTTGTGAAGATTGTTGCGCTTGCAAAGGTTTTGTGTTCTAGTGGATCATCCTGTTAGCAACTGCTTAGCTTTTAAGTCAATAGTAACTGTTGTAACCCAATATCGCCTGAGTTTCAAATATATCCCTTCCGCTCTCTTCCAATTTACCCATCGCCCGTAACCTGTATGTCAGAATAAGAGTATTCATACCATCTTTAGTACGTGGTAATCATAAAAAAGAGAGAATATTGTCTGCTATACTAGCTTTGTTCAGTAACTGAAATAGTAGTAAAGCACAGAACAGAACAGATTATAAAAGAAAATTACAACCTTCTGTTGAATGAGTCAAAACTTGTTCCAAATCGTGTGATAGGCTGTGCAGTACAAAGTCACTTAACAAAACTATTACCAAAGTTTTGAGTCAATCGCTGTGCCTATGCCTTCTAACAACGACGAACGGCGCCATTTTTTACACATAGCACTCTCTGCACCTCTGAAAAGGTCCATTCAAAGAGCTCAGCGAATGCGAATAAACAAATATTCGCAAATTTTGACGTTTAATTCACAGCAAGATTTGAATCTAGTCACTGTAATCTGTCAATTTCACTTGTCATTGACCAAAGTAAAGAAAAATTGTGAGGTTAAACTCTCGCGAATGTGGATTGCGTTCCACATCTGTGGAATGTGAATAAAAACATTCAATCTTATTTTTCCATTAATCTTTGCATAAATTAAGCTCTCTTCGTTTGGGAATAGGAAAATTGTCAACTGCGTTCCTTTAAATGTATTATAAATGTTTTGTTCGTAGTTCACCCATTTGCGGTCGCTGAGCTGTGAATGGGCCTTAACCTCTCAACTATCCTTTCGATAGTCTTAGCAGTAAAAGCGCCTAAAGCAAGTTCGAACAAACAAAACGGCCTTGAAAATGCCAATAGATTTTTCTTTACAGTGACTCAAACTCAACCTTTCCTTTAGCCCATAACCATGGACTTCAATCTATGGTCCTTTTGGAGGACATGGTCTGCTCCGTTCGAAATTTAAATATTGAGTTATTGTAGCAAGTTCTTATTCGAGTAGTGGAAAATACAGATGTGCGGCCAGAGTGTCACAACTCCTGCTGAAAGACAGATGGATATTATCGTAAATATCCATGTAAATATATAAAATATCACTTGCTCTGAACCTGAACAGATCATTATCATTAAGTAACAACAATAAAACGAGGCGAAATTTGTTTCATGGACAATGGCGTTCAGCCTGAAATCAGTGAACAATCCTGATTCTCTTGAGGAAGTGCAGCGACGTTTTAATAAGCTGGATCTGGATCAAATCATGGGGAAAATAATACACTGCTATGTCTATCCCATGTCCCATAAATAAATATTTGGCATACACCTGTACCAATACTTATGACGAGACTATATTGGTTCTGTTGAAGAAGGTGTTCTGCATTATGAACCTCCAACACCTTTACAAAAGAAAGGTACCGAAATTTGCACACTACTTACAAAGAGGAAAGGCAACAGATCATGGACGGTGACTGTCAAATCGCAGCATACTGGCATTACAAAGTGCAATCCTTACTCATAATGATAGGATTTAAATGTGAGCTTATGAATCCTGTAAAAAATAAAACCAAGCGCGATCACGACTTCGTAAATACTAAAAGCAAGTGTACTTGGATTCGATTATTGCATATCAGTTAAAGAATCAGCGTGACTAGACTATCTACCTTACTAATTGCCTATTGACTAAAATCATTTTCAATGTATTCAGGTGTTTACATTAAAAAAAAAAATCTGCCTCACCCCATTATCTGTGTTGGCATCTTCAAAGCTTAAGTGCTAACTTGCGTATCGGCTTCAGAAAATGTTAATGCCCTGTAAGTGTTACTACAAGCATATATTAAAATAGCACCCACAAATTTGTCAACCTCTGACCTTAAACCCAAAAATAAAACAAAATAAAAAAAAGACTAACTGTAAAAGTGCCTAATCAGGTAGTAGTAGCATTATTGCATATAACACACAACAAGGCGAAATAAAAATCAAAATAGTCATCTGAAGCAAAACATTCGTAGACTAATAAAAACTATTTTAATTGTCGTTAACGAACTCAGTTAACATTGAAATAATTATAGCACTCGAAATATCTTTTAAGTCAAGGACGTTGGGACTTCAGCTAAGCTATATCGCAGACTCTTGCTACGCTTAAAAAACATTAAATGGTTTTTAAATATTAAGCACTCACGTTGACGGCTTTATTGCTCGCATATGACAAGTAGGCAGATAAGTACGTTAAGATGTGAAAAATGAATACACGCCAGTTGAATGCGGATATTGAAATATAAATGAACTCTTAGCCGCCGCTAAGCTGGTAATTTCCTTACTATTTTGAGTATTTAATTAATTGGATTTTTTTATGAATTAATATATTATTATTTCGTGTTTTTACCTATAGCAAAGTTTACAAATTTAATTAGCTTAAATCGGTGTACATTCCTTGTTTAATATTGCAACCAAACCATTCAAACCTGTTTTGCACTGAATCCAAACAAAAACAAAAAACACGACTAACTGTAGCATACAACTTATGGTACAGTGTTTAAATCCGGTTGGAATTGTTATTCGCTTCGTCAGAGAGACATTACCTGCTAAAGGGCTTTGGCAGTGTCTATAATAGCGGCAGGCAGCAGATACCTTAATTGCGCGCCGGTCTAATTGGAAGGCAAAGCAATTTGTGACTGTCAAGGACAGTAAAACTTCCTTTCTGTGAGAACAAAACTTTATACATATATCATACATTTTAGACATACAGTATGACTTGATGCAGTCAGCGGCATGTAATTCAGATGAGCTTGTATTTCAATGCCACTTCCGTTTAAATATCTGATTTAGATGTAGGATTGCAATTAAATAAAATTAAACTACACCTACATTAGCATACTTAATTTTGTTATTTTCTAATACGTACGTATCTGTGTGTTTGTCTTTTTTGTTAAAGGTTAAAATTCCATTCGACATTAATTTTACGTTACGATCACGAGATTTGACAGTGACCATTGGCAAGAAGTCTCTTAAAGTTGGTCTGAAAGGTAAGGAACCTGTACTTTCTGGTGAACTTTGTGCTGAGATCAAACTAGAAGATTCTGTTTGGGTATTGCAAGATACAAAGACCGTAGTTATCACACTCGAAAAGGTTAGTCAAATTTACTTTGTGCTTTGCATTTTGTTGTTTATACAATTAAATTTCCATTTAAGATAAATCAAATGTCATGGTGGGATCGCTTAGTTAAGACGGATCCACCAATTTCGACGAAAAAAATAAACCCAGAACCATCAAAACTATCTGATTTGGATGGCGAGACAAGAAGTGTCGTCGAGAAAATGATGTATGACCAAAGGCAGAAGGAAATGGGCTTACCCACTAGCGAGGAAAAGAAGAAACAGGATATACTTCAATCGTACGTAAATTGCTTAATAAAATTTTCCAAATCTTTCTATCTAATGTGTGTTTTATTTCTTTATAGATTTATGAAGCAACATCCTGAAATGGACTTTTCAAAGTGCAAATTTAATTAATCTCCAGAGCTAGTTCAAATGATTTTAAATAAATAAATATCGTCACTAGTATTATAATTCCTCTTACACATCTGTTTTCTACGTTTTCGAATCAATAAAATAGAATTTGATTTGTCTAAAAAGAGTATATGTGCATTCTTAAGTAGCTCGTAAAATTAAGAAAGCTGAAAGTAGTGAAGATATTAATCTAAAATATATTTTATGTGCCATCAATTTTAGAATCGGTAAAGAACGGTGGACATATCATTTGCCTATATTTTCTCTTTAAAAGGGTTTGACTAGATCAATCTTTTCAGTCGAGCTTATCTGATTAGAAAGTTCAATATAGATGTTGGGTGTTATAAGTTAGTACTAATTTGGGAAACACTACACACGTAGTATCCTTCTTTTTGAATAAGTTATCAATATCCAGAAGGTTTGTACTGTTTTAAAGTTAATCAATGCTGTAAGTTCGGTGATTGGTCTGATATCGCATTTTGGCAAAAGTGATTTTCTTAAACGAGATCGATTTTTGGCTCGGGAGCTATGTCAACAAGGAAAAATGTTAATCACAATCCATAAGTGTTTGACCCAGCATCAATGCGTCCACAAATAATGACTGTTTTGTGTTGTATATAGCATAGCGGCATAATAGGACTCGGTCTCATACATGGAGCGAAGTTATCCGACTTTCCGTGAACAGAACTGTACAACGTCGATATATCTGAGCTGTGCCAAGCGACGCACCCCTCGAAATGGTGAAGAATAAATTAAACGACTGGTTCGGCGAGTGCCCATCATTTAGCCCAAGGGATCATGCTACTTGACATATGTACATATAGGACAGAATCATCAAAAGTAAACCGAACGCTAGAAGCAACACCAGCAAGGCCGAAGCGGCCATTTGTATTAGTTAGTACATAAAGTACGCGAACGGACCTGTTTTCTCAGCTAGAGTCAAATCTACAACAACAACACAGCTATTTGACAGAGCTCATAAAATTGACCATCGAAATTCATTGAACTAAAATTCGGTACTTAATTTTATACTCTCTTCGGTGAAAAACTATGAAACTTTGACATGTGGGAAGAAGAATTCTTCGTCAAATTTCGCAGTTTTAGTCAGTGAACACGACATCATGAGAACAGCTGTTCGTGTATGGAGAATTTTCGATTTTGTGCTTATGAGACAGAAATAAATTTCAGTATTTTGCCAAATTGACAATCTACAAATTTTAGTGCAAAAAGTACGAGATCATACGAATATAATTATAGCTTACTAAATATGTATGTAATTAAGTTATTCGTTCGCACTTGGAAATGTTGGTAAGGTAAGTTTAATATTTCAAAAATGAAAAACTTGTTTCCTACTTAAGAGTAATTTTGAGTGACATTTAAAATTAATGCCCAACTCATTCTAAAGTCACTGACCTTTAATTGTTAGCGGTAAAAATACCGAAATTATAAACAAAAAGTGCTAATTCAAATCATTTGTATATAAATGCAGAGTTTTTTTTGGTCACTAACTTATACTATTGTAAGATGTGCTTACAATTATTTAACCCTACATATTATATAGTGATATAGGTATGATTTGCTCTTAAGCTAAAACAAATAACACGCAAAATCTCGCCGGAATACCTGTCCAATAACTCTAATTGCGAAAGCAATGCTGGAAGCGTTGTGCTGACTTTTCGTTCTTTTAACGGTGTTCGCTGTCGCTGGTAGCCATACGCGGAACGCCGGAAGTGTAAGTAACCGAAGAACGAGTGAAAAACGAAGACGTACCTACAAATAAAGTTTAAAGCTGTTTATAATTCTCAGCGCAAGAATTTACGCAAGCGGAGAACAAAGCTAGATATGTAAAAGCGTTAGCTAATTCAAAAAATTGTATAATGTGAATCCTTCTTCGTTGTTCGTTTGTTTGGAGTACGTAAGATACATACATTGAATGAAAATGAAAGCGTTAAGCCAGCTTAAGAGAATACACGAACTTCTTTTTTTTTATCCACTGATATGGAGCGAATCATTTTATAATGAGAATGATCATACATAGGCCTTTCTCTATTATCTATATTATCAGTGTCCACAAGCCATAACCGCTTTAGTCAATTCTTCTAATTTTGAAGTCTGGATTTTCTACTAAAATGTACGGAATATTGAGTAATATGTCCGACCCTCACATGTGGCTCACATTTTTGGACAACTGAGGTGAAGATGCTTCGCATGACAGCAGGAGTAGCAAAGTTTAATAGAGTAATCAGCCTTATTTTGAGATTCGAATTCATTCGAAAGTGAGTCGAATTCGCATAGACTGTATTTTGACTTTCGAATGAATAGAAAGAATAGAAAGTTCATCCAAACATTCGAAAGTTCATTGGTTGTGCGTATTTTGAGATTCTATTCATTCGAAACAAATGTCATATTTCATTCGAACAAATTTTCCTGGCGCATAGATTAACAAACACGTAAATATAGTGAGATATTTATAATATTCTCTAGAAAATTAAATGAAGTAACTTTAATTGACAATTGCTGTCGGTATAGGTCACGTTCTAATTAGAATAACTGGTGGCCGGCAATTCGTGTAAATAAAATAGTAATGTAATGTAAACAAAACTCTAAAGAAAAGACGAGTGAATGCACGAAATTATTTTGCAACTTTATTTTTTACTCTTGTTTTACATTTTCTACGATGTCCTATTCATTTGCACTGTCCACAAAAGAAAGCAGCATTTTATTTTATCTAAAAACAACTCTAATTATTAAAAACAAATCACCGAGCAAATGTTTATTTTCCTACTGACAGCACTCAAAGTAAGGTAGAGTGACCAGATTCGTGCCGAGTGTATGGTGGGAGAGAGTTGTAATTAAATATACGTGTATGTTATTTTATTTTGCTTTGTTTTCGTGTTCGATATTATTATAGGTATACAAAGCATGTTTCATAAAATGTCTTATTTAAATTTCGTCTTTAAACTCGTAAAAGTGTAACTAATAAAAATATTTCCAAAGAAAGAGAAGAGTTCTAACGCAAAAAAAGCAAGGTATGGTCAACCTGTATTAAAAGAAATGTCAAACAGCTGACTTTGAGGGTTAAATTTATTTAAGTTCATTTTGCGTTATCATTCGAAAATGAACCTTTTTCATTCGAATCTCAAAATACACAAAAATCTTTCGAATGAATAGAGACATTCGAAAGAATTGACTATTCATTCGAATCTCAAAATAAGCATGAATAAGTTCAAAGATTCGGCGAGGAATCCATGTAAAAGAACTCATCACAAGCAAGATAAAGTACGACAAGCTCAGTTGATATTGTCATGCTCAAGGGAACCCTGTCAATCATACAAATGCAAAAACAACAGCATTTGATTGGCCTCACTGACGATGTGATCTAAAACCGGGAAGCCTGTCCATACTTTCTGAGGTCAAACCGTAAAACCGCACTCATGAACTCATTTTTCTGTCTAAAGGTATTTTTTACACTTTTTTATTAAATTTTAAAATATATAGTTTCCCAAAAGTCATTGTTGCCACTCTTTTCAAAACAGGTGTTTCGCGTGGTCAACTTTTCATACAAAATACTCATCATTAAGCGACGTAAGAATGAATCATTTACTCGAAGTTAGGCTCAGGGTGATTGTCTTACGTAATATTCCCGAAGGCGACTGTTTGTAGGAGCATTTATTCTTTATTGTCTTTGATATACATACGAATGTACATATGTAGATCGATATGGACGACTGTATCAATTGGTAGTTATTAGGTACTTGTCAACCAATTTCCTTAAGCGGTATTGTAATTGTCAATAATCAATGAATTGTTGATCGATTGGGAATTTGTACCAATTATCGATTGTGAATGGAATAATTGGTATTTTGATTGTCAATTGTTCAACTGTGAATAGGTCCACATAAATTAGAATGGCACTGAAACAAATCTGTGGTCACAAACGATAGCCGCTTTTTAAATGCGTTCGAAGTTTTGCTTTTCTCCAACGAGTATTGTGTGTTTTAAAATGAAAAGTTGACTGTGCATGCCTTATGCTGATAGCTTTGAACCATCTCTTCATATTACTATGTATT
Organism: Chalcosyrphus nemorum; assembly: GCA_949716465.1. NCBI lineage: Eukaryota > Metazoa > Arthropoda > Insecta > Diptera > Syrphidae > Chalcosyrphus > Chalcosyrphus nemorum. The sequence goes on from OX454334.1 coordinate 28,260,104, forward strand.
ACCAAAAAGGTGTAATATTTCTTATAAACATGTAGTCATTGAACCACAACTCTACTGAATATATATTTATGTATGTCAAAAAGCAAAAAAATTATCTGTAATCAATTCACAGCAAACTCTTTCATTCACAATAATCAATTCTTTTAGCAGTTTAGTTACGCAATACCAAAGCTTTGATTGATTCATAAGTTTTATCAATTATCAATTCGATGTTAATTGATTGACAACCGCAATAGGGGTGGTAATTGTCAAAAGGTCAATACCTATTGATAGATGCAAGCTAATTCACAGATCAAATGAAGATCCACGTAAAATGTTTCAGTAGGTGAAGATGTGAATTTCAATGCGAACAAAGCTCAGTTCAAGGTCTTTTGAGTAAAAGTGATGCACATGCTATTTTTCAATCAATTTTGCCACCCAACTACGCAAAGCACCGCGCACCGGTATACATTTTTCGTCAAACACAACGATTTTTTAAAAATCCACTGCGTTTGAGTCGAAACTAGAAAGTGAATGTTCACACATTCGTTCTTCTTTATAATAGCATTAAATTGAAGAAAGAAAATTTAATGCTATCCGCTTTGCTTTTACAATTGATGCTCTAATATTGGGGTTGGCTACATACATACATATGTACATTTGTATTATTCATAATGTTTAGTTTATTAATTTAGTTCAATATTTTGTATACCTTGTAATTTGCTGATGTACGGATGTTTTTAACTTCCATCTATAATAGGGAGAGTATAGGTATTGGTTTCGTGAAAAAATTGAATTTTGAAACTTGACATTACCATTATACAGTACCTAGTGCCAAAACTTTGTAAACAAAAAAAATTCTCTCTGTATATTTTTGGTTTTGCATCGTTACAATTGAGTGATTGCTATAGATTAGTAGTTAGGCTGGTGTATGGACTACTGTGCAACAAGTTCGAATACCAGACAATAGGAAAAAACGGCTGTTAAACATCCACAGTACAACAAGCTTCTCAAGGACCCTCTTAGCCAGTCTTAGTCTTTGCGATGTTTATGACCTAATAAAAATTTATTTATTTTAATGTTTGGTTGTAGGCATATTTACAACGGTACTTTACTTATGGCTGCGTTCAGAAAAACACGTTAAACCTAGTGCTCAAACTACGTTTGCAGTTCGTTGGAGTTATCCTCGAGTTGTTTCTTAAAGAATTCTTTACAAAAATTTGCAACCTTCCTGTGTTAATAAAGCCACACAGATTCTAATTTGAGCGGAACAGTCGCAGCTTACAATCTGAGAACATTGTATTTCCAAATTGTGGATAACATTCCAAACGCAGCTTTGTCCTTCCCAATTCTGCTGCAAGCATGCAGTTCAATACCACTACGGTTAGCCGTTGATACCATAAGATAGAGGACCATTATCCGGTGTGAAAGTAGACAAACATCGCCAGCTTAGTCCAGGTGTTTAAGGTGAGGAGTCAAAGTCCAATGAATTCCATATTTTCCTTACGTCACTGCTGTACGGAGTACATGTTTTATAACCATCAAGAACAACAGCGGTGACAGTATGCAACCTTGACGTAATCCTTTCCTTTCGTGATGGTTACATTAAAAATTCGATAACGCAATATCGCTTAAGTCTGTCTCTATGCAAAATAAGTATGCAGTACACTGATAAAGTTTGTTATTCTGAATAGAAAATTTTATAATAAGAATTATAATGATGATGGATTTCTGTGAACTGGATCATCCACTTGATATAATTAATTTGCAGGAACACGATTCTACATCACCTAACCTTCTTTTTTAATTCACCTTAATGGATGCATTGTTAAGACTTAGAGCTATCCTTAATGTGTGTTTCCACTGGATCTTAGCTTTAAAAAGGAATGCATTGCCACAAGGTGGTTGTTGTATAGTAATGTCTTTATTGTTTTTAAGAAATTAAAATGGAGGGTATATAATACCCACTCAGGCTATTGGGTAATCTTATTTTTATTACAAGCATTATTTAAAAGCAACCTGTGGGCACTCCCATAGTTTTTACCAAATAAATTTAAACAATTTATTATCTCAAAGCAACCAGTAGGCAGTAATTGGTATTTATTATTTAAATATGTAGATAGTTATCTCATACACAAAATGTACTGAGTCACAGTAACCGCATTAATATATGATAACCACGTCCGCGTCCGCGTCCGTTCTAAACTCCGGCAAGAGTAAACACAAAATAATTGGAAAATCCCAGTGGCCTACTACCCTTGTATTAGTTAGAACTAAAAATAGATTCAATGCTCCGTAAAATACGGATACCACCAGATATGCATAATGACAATGCGTCATTCCCGTCTGTACGTACATACATATGTACATATGCTGAGTTGAGTACAAGAACCCGGATCTCATACCAACACACAATTTAAACTTTATTCTCGATCAGCTTAACATCCCCTCCCTTTTGCACTTAATGATAGTTTGTTCTTATAAATAATGTTGTACTAGGATATACGAGTTTTATTTTTAAACTTAAATAGATTCGAAGGGTAGCGCCAAGAAAGTCCAGAATTTAATCGATTCTTGTTCAAAGTGAATTCCTATGCGGCTTTTACGCATCGCTCTTGATTTGATTTGTTTATTTTTTTTCTGTATGAGGGTACTTGTTGAGGAAATTGATCCAAAGTGAATAAAGCAGTTCGATGTCAGTGACCTTGAACGCGTCATACATACAACACGAACGAACACAAGGTAGGAAACGATTTTTAATGGATGAGCACCGTAGTTTTACATTTCAATGTTTTAACATTGGGCGTCACGAAAACGCACTGCATAGATTGTTTATAATAAAGGCTAATAGTCATTTGTACAATATACACGCACGAAAGTCGAGTATGAGAGTTCCATCTGTTTCTGTTGGTTCGGTATCGGTGAGACCGCAAAGTGGCCTTCACCTCAGGTAATGCGGCGAAAGTTCGATGCTCTGTTATAAAATCGCGGCAAAGATGTAATACATGATGAATGGCATGGTAACGTTCATACGAGTATTTGCCTCTTTGGGGAATTCAAAATAATTACCAGACAGAAATTGATATCCGCATTTGTGTACGAGTGAAGTACAGACTTTTTGCGTAGGGACTTGGTAACAATGCGACGGTTATAAGAAGAATATAGAATATATTGGAAAACAGGTAAACTGGTATTTTTCCAATGACAATCAATAAAAAGACCCTCTGTACGAATATCGTCAAGTCATCCTCGCAGCACATATGGTCAGTAATCGTCGCTATTTTTTCTTCGAATCTCATTATAAGTAATTGATTATATTGCGATTGTGAACGTCTACCTTTACATACTGTGATGTGTAGGATGTATAGTTAAAAGTCGGGGCTGAAAATAACCAACAAAATTGAACAAAAACATAAGAGATTTTAATCATCAGAATAGTAGTGGATAAAATATCCAAGTATCAGCTAACTTGAAGTTGGTTTTTAAAGGTTGATTTTAAAGAGGTTAATTTTTGATGGCAAATTTTATTGTACAAATTTAATTACAAGTTTTTCAAAGCACACCTTCAAATTCGTTTGAAGCAGCATTTATTTAAGGCTCTTTCGACACACATCCGGTTTCGAGACGGACACGAAGTCGAGAGTCCGGTTAAGGGTCTTTAAACAAAAAACAAGGCATGTTTGTATGGAAGAGGAAAATTTGGTGAAATTTTCCGTAGAATGAGACGTTACAAACGTCATATGTAAATCCATTCAAGGGCTCAAGAAGCAGCAAACAGGTGCATCAGTTGGACTGTCTATAACATCAATAAGGTGCAAGCAAGGGCTTTATATGTAAGCCTTCTAATAGCATTCTTAACGGTTTAATATTGAATTAGAATGAGTATTCTCAAGCTGTATGACAATCATTGGAGTACTGCATTTTGCCTTAGACATATTATCATCTTATATGTTCGTTCTTTTGGCTATCGACAACGGACAACGATCGGATTCTGGAACGTTAAGACCCTCCTGGACTCACTCCATGAAGGGCCTTATAACGCCAGATTCCTCCAAATGGAGCGCGAATTCACACGATATAAAATAGACATCCTAGGGTTGAGCGAAATAAGATGGTTTGACGCTGGGGAATTCATCTCCCCAACAAAAAGCACTGTCATGCTCTACTCTGGTAAGCCAGCTGGAAGTTCACGGAGGTCTGGAGTGGGACTGGTGTTAACTCCAGCAGCGCGAAAAAGCCTCATATCCTGGAAGCCCCACAGCGACCGGATATTGACGGCCAGGTTTCAGAGTAGAGTAAGGAAGGTCACCATAATACAGTGCTACGCTCCGACCGATGATGCGGCTGAGGATATAAAAGATAATTTTTACAGTCATTTAGGCGCCGTCTTCAACCAGACACCAAACGGAGACATCGTAATTGTGATGGGGGATCTCAATGCCAAGGTAGGTAGCGACAACACTATGCTCAAACACGTGATGGGAGTTCACGGCCTTGGAGACCGAAACGACAACGGTGAGCGGTTTGTGGACTTCTGCAATACCAACCGCCTAGTCATTGGAGGTACGCTGTTTGAGCATAACACCTGCCACAAGATCACTTGGGTCTCGACTGACAGGCAGCGATCATCCAACCAGATCGACCACATTGCGATCAGCCGCCGCTTTAGAAATTGTCTCCTAGATGTCCGAAACAGACGTGGAGCGGACATCGGACAGGAGCGCGATCACCATCTTATGATAGCTCATTTACGCCTTCGCACTGCATCTGTCAATAGTAACCGCTCAAACTTGCTAAACAACGCCAGGTATAATACTGACAGGCTCAAGGTTCCCCAAGTGCGCCAACAGTTCAGGGACCACCTTGCCTTACAAGCAGAAGTAATCAGCAGATCATTACAGGAGAGCATGGATGACCACTGGAATGCTGTGAAAAATGCTTTTGCAACGGGGGCAAGCGCCTACGTCGGCAAGAGGCAGAAACACCACCGCACATGGCTTTCAGCAGATACCTGGAGACGGATCGAAGAGCGTACAGCAATAAAGGCTCGGATTGCAGCCGCCTCAGCAGTGGAGAAAACCGAGCTAGAAACCCAATATCGTGTGAAGAAGAAAGAAGTGCAGCGTAGTGTGAGGCGTGACAAACGTCAGTACATCGACACACTGGCTTCAAAGGCTGAAGAAGCAGCGAACAGATGCGACAGTAGGACTGTTTATAGTATCACCAAGGAGCTCACTGGTGGTCGGAGCTCCAAACAACACCCGGTGAAAAGTCTAGATGGCAGCCTTCTGATTTCGGATGAGGATCAGCTCGTTAGATGGAGAGAACATTTCGCCACAGTATTAAACCACTTAGGCGATGTCGATATGTTCTCAAATTTTAATGAGCATTCCGTAGCAACAAATTCCCGAATCCGCACCGCACCTCCCAGTAAGAACGAAATCATAACAGCGATCAGGTCCCTCAAGAAAAACAAAGCGGTTGGTATTGATGGCATCCCTGCCGAACTATTTCAAGCGGCGCCAAATATATCGGCAGATTTGCTGCATCCGCTAATACGGAGAGCTTGGGATAGCGAAGAGTTTCCACAGGAGTGGAAAAGAGGGATGATCATCAAACTTCCGAAAAAGGGAAACCTGATGGATTGTGGAAACTGGAGAGGTATTTGTGTTCTGCCAGCCGTAGCCAAAATAACTGCAAGAATAATTCTGGAAAGGATCAGGGAGCATTTAGATTCTACTCTCGACGTCGAACAAGCAGGCTTTCGTGCTGGATCCTCCTGCATCGACCATATTAATACGTTAAGGATCATAATCGAGCAATGCGTTGAGTACAGGTCTCCGCTACATCTGCTGTTTATCGACTTCGAGAAGGCCTTTGACAGTTTGAATAGAGATGCAATCTGGTTGGTCTTGTGCAGGAGAGGTATCCCAGAAAAACTCATTGCTATTATTAAGGCTACGTATGAGGGCAGTAAGTGTCACGTCTTGCACAATGGCAAGGTGTCAGAAGAATTTGAAGTCCAAAGCGGAGTACGTCAAGGATGCATACTGTCACCGCTGTTATTTTTAGTGGTTATCAGTGATGTTCTCCGTGCAGCATTGACGGAAGGAAATCATGGAATTCGCTGGACTATGACATCTTACCTCAAACACCTAGACTACGCTGACGATGTTTGTCTACTTTCACATCGGATAATGGACCTCCATCTTATGGTCCAGAATCTAGAAGCTGAGGCAAACAAAGTAGGGCTAAAAATTAACACAGCCAAAACAAAAGCCCTGAGCACTTCTGACACCAGCGCGCAACTTAACATTGCCGGACAGGAAGTCGAGAAAGTTGACAACTTTCTATACCTAGGAAGTGTGGTCTCGGCAAACCGTGGTGGCACTGAACTGGATGTGTGCAGCAGAATCGGGAAGGCCAAAGCTGCGTTCGGCATGCTGTCCACCATCTGGAAAAGCAATGTTATCAGCTTAAGAACCAAGCTACGACTGTTTCGCTCCAACGTAGAATCGGTACTGCTTTATGGGTGCAGTACTTGGAAAGTGGACACCATTAACACGCGCCGGCTGCAAGCCTTTGTAAACAAATGTTTAAGAATCATCTTGAGGATCTTTTGGCCGAACCGTATCTCCAATGAACAGCTTTATACGAGAACGGGCCAGGAACCTATAAACATTACGATACGAAGGAGAAAGTGGCAGTGGATTGGACACACCCTACGGCGCGAAGACAATTCCATTGCGAAATACGCTATGCAGTGGAATCCGCTCACCCAAGCAGGCAGAACAGCGGGACGCCCTAGGCAAACGTGGCGCAGAACAGTCGAGGAGGAATCGAGCTCTTTGGGAATGAGCTGGAGAGAGCTCAAACGCGTTGCAGAACTACGAACAAGATGGCGCGCAGGCGTTGTTGACGCCCTATGCCCCCCGAGGGGTTAAAGGATTAAAGTAAAGTAAGTAATATGTTCGTTCACAATCTATAAGGTAAGCCAAACAAAGTACATATAACCAAAACAATAGCCCTGAATACTTTTAATATTCTCCATCATCTGAATATTGCCACAGAGGAAATAGAGAAGGTTGCTTTATTTCGCTTTATTTAGGAGATAGAGGTGGTACAAAAGTCGGTGTGTGTTGCGTTTGGGATGATATCTAATCTGGAGAAGCAATATTATCAGCTTTAGAACCTTAGAACTGCCGCAAAATCTAGGTGATATTGACACAGGAAATGTGCAAGCCTTCAATATGTCTAAAAATCTATTATAACTTTAAAAAATAACCTTTGAGCCTTACTAGACGAATATGAAAAAGATGAACTGAATTAGACAGTCATCTCGCAACCTCTTGTCTGCAGATTAGAAAATTAGATTAGAAATTAGTAAATTAGAAAAACAAATAAAAAAAGGCCGTAAGCAGGCTATAGAGGGAAGGCCTAACTTTTCGCATCTGTACATGTTGTGCTGGTATACATTTCTGCACTTACAGTAGGGTCCTACAGTTTTATGCTGTATCCGAAGGGCAAAGTGGTTTTGAGTAGCTTTCTCATGACAGTTTTACTCTTGAATGTTTGTCAGATACTCGAAAGGGGTGGGACCGTGAAAAAAATGTTTGATGGTATTTTTCAAATTTCGTTCGCAATAAATTAATTGATTGATGGTTTGTGTGGGTGGTATCCTGTTGAACCTAGAGATCGCCAAGACCCAATTCATTCAATTTAAAAAAAAATAAAAATAGACAGATAAATGCACCTATGTTGACACAAAAATTCACGAATTTTAGAAAATGTTACTTTTGCAGATCGCCCATTTTGCTAAAAGGATTGAATATCAAAATGCGTTGTTGCGCACTAATAATTCATATACCTACATATGGAATGGAAGATATATTATTTTGACACATGTCGCATGAGTCTTGGTTATCTGTATTGTTGAACATTTCATCCTGGAAAGATGAGTAATAATAATTATTGATCGTATGGTATACAGTTTCATTATTAGACAATATAATAACAAGGAGGCCACATCCAACAAATAGTGAAAAAATATTCCAGCGGTTAAGGAACTATGGCGCAATGGCCCCTATGAATAGATTTGGCGCCGTTCTCAACAGGTTGGCTTGCCATATTCAACAATTTGGAGTGAGGATCTTAGTTTTAAAGCATCGAAAATGTTAACTTTAAAACGGGCATAGTACGGCCAATATGTGACAAAAAAAAATACCAAAGAAATAAATAGCAAAAACGGTTCTTTTGCATGGTAATAAATATAATTCCATAAAACTGACTTTTTATTTTTTTTTATACTTCTGAAAAAAAGTACTTCAAAATGAATCACCCTTTATATTATAGGGTTTCTTACCTCATCGATTTGTATAAAATGTACAAACTTTAAAGATAGTATAGCTTTAGACCCGATAGATGGTAGTGTTGTATATATGAATTCTATGAACTCTGAAGCCATTGAACCAATGCAACTTCAATTTTCAGGTAATCTTCGGTATTAGCCCGAGAGTGCTTCCGTGAAGTTTAGATCCAACAGGAAAGCGATTTAAATACAACCGATTTTTCGGAATTCCTTGAAAAAGTAAAAAATACATATATGAATGATTTTTGTAAATCCAGCCACTGACACGCCCACTTTTAAAAAAAAATGCATTTCTTAAGTAATTCTATATGAAATTGAAAAACCCGATATGCGTTTAGCTACAGTTTTAACATTTCAATACTATGTATTTTCTTGTTTTTAATTCTCGACGTAAGTAAGGAAAGGACAGAGCAATGTCTGTCGGGCCAGCTAGTTGACTATAAATTGTAAAATCTTTTAAAAATACAACCCAAACTCTTCAATATGTAGATGTCAAGTCTACAATTTATTGTAATTTTTACAGCTGGTCAAGTAATTGTAGGTGGATGCCGTTAGATTCCATAAAATTCTGATTTGGTTTTTGCAAATTTATATCTTTACATTTAACAACAAAAATTGACAACGCGCATTTAAATTTAGTGGTAAATTTAACACATTTATTTGTAAAAGTAAAAACATTCGCTGTAAAAGTTACAATAATTTTTTAATGAAAACAGATTTCTTGTCAAACAAAAATAAATACATAAAATGTAAAATTTACAGCGCGAATTTTTTCCGAAATGTTTGAACTCATTATGACCAGAACTTGAACATAATACATAATCGAATACTGATTACGAGAAAGCATAGCATCGTCTCATTAACCTCAACCTTTATTCTTTTAAATTATTATAACAACTGATCTATCAAGGTCTCTTTTTGAAAGACCAAATAAGAAAAAAAAATTGAGCACAATTAACGCCAATTTCGCTTTCATTTCTTGTTATAGTGATGTCTTTCTTCTTTTATTTTTTTCTTTGTTGATATACATTTTGACAGTATAGCTATAGAATAAGGCCAAAACATAAACCGAAAAGGAAATTCACAAAAGAGATCAATAGAATTCAATGACGTGCGTCAAAGACGTGATGGATAGTTCTTTAAAACTTGATCTTCATTATACGTTGAACTGAAGAATCAGAATTTATGTTCATAATGTGGTTTCAAATAATTTATTAGGCTTCCTTCGGTGAAGGATTTTCAGGTCATCAACAAATTATTCAAAGTCATGAAAGCATCTCAATTGTAATGAAAATAAGAACATCCGACAAACTAAGATACTGGATTAATTAGCATAAAAATATTTACAAGGATTCCTAAAACAAATATAAATTTTCAAAATAACGCCTTCTGCTCTTTAACTTTCAGTACAAAGTACAAACATGGTATTTGGTACATGTGCATGTTATACTTTTGGCACGAACGGCCTACAGTGTAATACCCGGAGGGAGGGATATAAAACATGAGTTATATATGCAATTGATACATTTTGCTTCCATGATATGAAGCATGATACAATTTTTACACAGATATAAATAGGTGCCTACATTTGTACTACCTTCCATCCGATTCACCTGGCTCTGAGGCAAAACTTTTGCATAACTTTGTGTGCATGTCATAATAAGTAGATACATTTTGTAGGAATTTACGCCCAAGTCATACGGAAATCTTCGATTGTAAATTTACACAACTTATTACTCAACTTCCTCGAATATCAATTTGTTCTACACGATGCACGATTCTTTTAGGAATGGGATGGGTCACCATATTGATTCATCAGTTGCTGTGAGTTCTAAAAAATTCATTTCAAGCATTATATAAACATATGTATATATAGTGTTAAAACTGATCCGGACCTGCATCTCCATTGATTGGAAAACTATTGATTGGAGCGCCTGCTTATCCTGATCGTGGGGTCTTAATTATACACTAGATAAACTGGGCCTGATACTTAAATGTGTCCGCTACAGAATCCTTTACAGCTTGGATAAAGGCTGACAAAATGTTAACGACTTTTGGTTATCGTTCAAGGATGAAAATTAGTTTCTGAAATGTGAAGGCGTTCCTTCCATTGGAGCATAAGTGCTTCGACATATAGCCACCACAGCAATGACAACTCCAAAGGATTCTTTGTCTTTTGCAATGCAAATGCTGCCATAAAATTAGTAACAAATTGACCATTTTACCACCTTATGCTAGCGGCTGTCCATAACACAACCAGTCGCCAGGTCAAAACACACTTGTCTGCCTTGCCACTTTTAGAAATTTCCTACAAGAAACTTGTCACATTGTGCTATAGACTCCAGGCTCAACAATGACTGAGTTCAGAGATGTAACTGTACACCAGGAACTAAAGGAACATCTCTCCCGTGGCTTAAACTGATCAGCAGTTCACTGCCTACCACCATATAAAATAAATAAAAAAAATAAATATTAGGTCAAGATGACAGGATACGCGGCGGTTCTAGGAATACGTGACGCAGAACAGTTGAGAAGGAAACACGAGAACTGCAATGGCTGCAGTAAAGATCAAATTCTCTCTAAATCATGAGATGAGAGAAGTGTAGCGTAACAGGCTGCGTGACAAGCGTAATGTGTGAGCGACATAAGGACCGTTTATAAAATCACAAAACAGCTACTCGTATAGGCCTTAAGCTCTACTTATAAGGATCATTTTGCGTTGGTTTTGAGCTTAGTATTCACCAGCAATATAGACTCAGGCAAATCTGAGGTGACTGTGAATATAAATGCTGGTATTTGAACCACAATCCTATGAAAGACTGAGCATTCAATATTGATTGCCACTTAATCTGCTATTCTTCGATTTTGAAAAGGTGTTTGATAGTGTGGACATTTTTAATTGGCGTGCCTTTTGCACGGCCACAAACATACGCTGACAGAAGTGGCAGTGGATTGTTACAAAGGTGACAGGTAGGTCCATTGCTAAACGCACTATGTAATAGTATCCGCTAACTCAGGATGAATGAATAACGCTTGCAAGATTTTCGTTCTCTTATGAATTTCACTAATGGAATGGGTTCCCTTTTTCGAAAAGTATGCTACAAGTCACGATGACACAACGTAACTTCAATATTTAATAGACAGGCGGAGGCGGACGTGAAATCGTGAGACAGGTAATTATCTATTAAGTAACATATGTTTGTACTTATTTGTCGTGATCTTTATAATTAATATTTAAATTTATGTATAGTAGGTTTGTAGTACAAAACCTTCAGTGAGGCTGTAAACTGTATTGTACATCCTTCCTCTAGACATCTAATGGAAATAAAAAAGCCTAGCTTCTCATAACTGCAGGGGAATTTTTTTTAGAGCTCACTCATTATAGTAATACTCTTGGACGTTTGTAAGGCACTGGCAAGGGGTAGAGCCGTAAAAAAACGTTGATTGTATTTTCTGGAACGAAAACTGCAAACTCCATGTACACTAGTCCAATGCACGAACTACTAAGCCACCACCCAAGGCTTTTCCCAAAGGTGTTCAATTATTTTGAGTAAATGAATAACATCATTCATTAATAACGATATATGTATGTAAGTACTTGAAGAAGATAGATCTTGTATATTACATAATCATTTCAGAAATTTCCCCTGTCGACTTTTAGAATCTATTGCTTTTTTTGTGAGTGAACGAAAATTTAACTAATCAAGTCCCATGTATTCCGGTGACCTATTTCACCAACTTGCAAATTGCAATTTACAAGCATTTCTCCACAAAAGTTGTAAAATAATCAATCAATTTCGTTTCACCATGTTTGTGCTTTACAAATGTTTGTTGTGGACCACAGTTTTGTAGTTCGGGTCCACAAGCACAAATTTGTAGTTGTAACTTGTATTTGGTGAAATGGACTCCTGGGCGCATGAGCTAAGGATAAAGGGACCAAATTAAAAAAGAAATCAAAATTTAATGTGATTTTTTACCAAGGTAAAGCCAGTGAACAATTAGCACATGTGGCAATACAAATGACCTAAATTGGATGGCCACTATTCTAACTTAAATAATAAATGTTTGCAGTCAATTCACCGCCATTGATAATTTACATTTCTTGATACGAGCGCACAAAAGGTAAACACTTTTCGAAATACCTATTTCACCAAACTACGAAACACAACCCAGCTTGTGACTCAAAATTACAAATTTGTAACACAAATTTCAGAGTTTGATGAAGCGACATAAATAATAATCAAATTTGTTAAGAAATGCTTGTAAATTTGTAAGTCAATGGCATAGGCATTACCCACGGATGACAGTTAGTATTTTACAATAAAATTTTACACTCTCTCTGAAAAGACTAACATCCCCTAGAAAAAAAAACATAAATTAAAACCTACAGATATTTCTTCCACGGTATGCTTCTGATATACTCACAGTGAGATCTTAACACGATTCTTAAGATGTACACCAAATCATATACTCGCAAGCATATCACGTTGTGAACACCGACAACTTCAAGTAGGTACATGAGTAAGCACGTTTGTTTCGATACAGTCAGTGTGAATATAATTGCATTTAATTCTTTCAGATATTCCATTACAACAAGTATTCATAATGCCTGTATGTCTATGTACTCGTACCTATGAGTAGCTGCTGGTTTGTGGAAGTATCTCAACGGCTTTTAACGAAGTTCATTTACGCAGGTATGGAGCTATGAATCTATGTCAAGGTCATTTTTGTATAGTTGTTAGCTTACGTGTAGATGTATCTGAAGATAGTTTTTTTTGATTCAGGTGAATGCACTCACGACTATAGTGTTTCAAAAGAATTTCCCATACACTTTTAATTTAATTACTCATGTTAAGCTGGGTTGAATGTGATTATTAGTATCTACTCGATGTTTGTTAGATATAAGATTTTTATTTTTTAACGTTGTGTGTATATTGGGGCATTGTTATTAAGGCTATGAGAACTTTTACTAATTAATAACTCGCTGAATGGTAGCAATGACAGAACCTAGTGCAAATTGTGTAAAACAATAGATAATAATAGTTTGCACATAGCATGAGACATGAACGCAAGAATGGTAACGCTTGGAACGAGTTATTAAAAGAAAAATATTATTAATTAGCAATAGATTCTGTCGTTTGAATGTTGACATTGAAAAAAGTAGGTACTTGAATGACAACGGTCATTAAATTGCTAATTAAAATTTGCAATGCAATATATATTTTTTATTATTATTTTTAGACATAAAATAAGAATTAATACTACCTGATGGTTGATCGATGTCTTTTGATTTTTATTTATATCCATAATAACACAAATATTTTATGTCAAAATGGACATAGATGCACAATTATTATAATTTTTTTTTTTTTTTTTTTTTCACAGCACTCACACACAAACAAACAAATTCGTTAGCTTCTTTTGAAAAGAAAACAAAACACGACAATAATGTTTTAATTATTTTCAACTTAATTTCGCAAAAACTATCATATTAAAAATGCACAAAATGCAACGGAGAATTGCATAAAACAAAACAAAAAAAAAAAAAAACTGAATAAATTAAGTTAACAAATTTAAATACAAAAATTTTCGGGTGATTTTATTTATGTTTTATTTTTGTATCTCTCGTCGTGTGCACACTCCAATGAGGCTGTGCTTATACTAACTTCAACAACAGATCATTGTCGGCTGAAATATTCACATTGCTCCCCAGATACAAATGTGCGTTAGGTTAATCATTGTTAAGGCTACAGATGAATGCAACATTATGTTGTATGAATAAACTTACTTCAGAGTTAGGTATGTGAAAGCCTACATATCAATCGGTTCAATAAACCGTCTTTCTTATCAATCTTTTTATCTATGTTAACATGATTAATTATTTTATTTTTATGTAATAAAATTCAATTCATTGTTAAAAGGATGATTGTTAAGCAGGTTTATGTTACATTAACATTGTTAATACCCAGAAAGAAAAAAATAATAATATCACATAACATTTACAACTCTGTTTAAGATCCTTGTAAAAACTTTTAATACAATGTAAAGCCTCAATACCGAGCAGTTAATTGATAATGAGCTTTATGCTTAGATAATGCTTGTATTTTTTTCAAAAATTATTGTCTTTTTTCTTTTTTACTATAGCGACGAATAATTATTATGGTATGTACCTACAATGATGTGCGCTATAATAGTCTTAGACAATTTTTTACAATAACATTCTTCAAGGCAAAAAGATTGTACAAATGGTGTATAACAAATGAATTATATTCCATAGAGTAAGTAACGTCGATGACCGAAGTATTTTATTAACTGACATTGAATTTGAACTTACTAATTTTGTGTGCATATCGAACGAACTCGCTATGGGAATGGCGTGGCTGAAAATGTGCACCTTGGTATGTTTAGTACTCTAAGTGAAGTACATAGTAGACTTCATTGAATACGAAATTAATTAGGTAGCAACTCGTTCCACCTGTTTGCATTACAACCGGATTGAAAGGGTAGGGAACCGTAAATATTATATTCCGTTTGGGAAATGGAGGTGACTGCCCTCGCATATCAATACGAAAATATCTAAGCTAAATTTAATTCTAGGTCCTTTGTGTTTTGAAATTTAAACTACTTCCGGGAATTAATTGAAGAATAAGATTTATTGCATAAACCAAAAAAAAAAAACTATAGGATTTATCATCATCGAAAAAGTTTGACGTTTCAGAAACCCTGGGTTATAATTGACTAAGTTGAAACAAATGCTGGGTTCATTGATAACTTTGAATGAGTAAGGCCGGAGAACTTGGCTTATACCCTAAGAGGTATCAATACGTACATTAGAATAATTAAAATTGAGTCTGGCTTCATTTTGAAGCTACATTCATGCCACATAGCACATCATTCAAATGGCAAGCCGTAGAAGGTTCTAAGTGGTCTCGATTCATGTCTTGAATGAACAGTTTCCGTGATAATGCAATATAAAAGCCGCAGGGGTGATTAATTATAACTACGCATGTCTATGCATAGGCGGTATTAGAAACACACACTTCCCACTGCACCATTGCCTAAAGCTGTTGTTATTCTCAGAGTAGTAAAGCCACCTTAGAAATTCAAAATAATCGACGAAATGACTCAACTGTGTGGCTTTTTATTTACGCAGAATATGTATAACAGAGGAATTTACAAACCGCTTTATTGAAAAAGCGGATGTTAAGAACTCAACGTCGCGTCGCGTCAGCTTCAGGATGCATAAGAGGTTAAACTCAGAGACGACGAAGAACATTCACGTATTGGGTTGTTGCCAAGAAGATCATCTTTAGTGCTGACTCACATTTTTACCTCATTAGCTACATAAATAAGAATCCACAAGCGGCTCATGGAATGCCATTGCAGGCATGTAAAATTGACTGTGTGGTTTGGAAACAGCGAAATATTGACTACTCGCCTTCTCTTTGGCTTAGGGACTGTTTTTGATGGCTTACGTATTGTTTCTTAACGAACAATTTCTTTCCAATTGCATTTATCAATATCATTAGAAGACTATAATATAATCGTACTCTTTGTCGGTTTTAAGCTGGAAAAAAATTATATATTTTTAGTTTATTGTAGTGACGTAAGCTTGTAAGTTTTTACTTAATAGGTCAGTTCCTGTACTTTCTGCACTAAAATTCGCAGCTTGCCAAATTTCTAAGAGCAGGGGTAAAATTCTCTCAGAGAAAGACAAATGTCCAAAAAAGTACGGGAACCTGCCCAGTGCTTACAGCAAATTATTTTAACAGCCAACAACAACACAACCATTTGACAGAACTCATATTTTTGCTCAAAGAAATTTCCTTACTCCCTCGTAAGCGCTCTCTTCTGCAAAAAACTACGATAATTCTCAATACGCGAACAGCTTTTCGTAAAAATTCGTGAAATTTCGTACAAATATGCTGTTTTTTGGGAGGACGTGCGAACGGATTTATTATGAAGTGAAACGTCCATAGCTGTGCCTATACTCCTGGATGAAGAGTTCGTTTAGTAGACCAGTCGCATTAAGGCTGTCAACCTCAATCTCCTAGGGAACGCACCGATTTAATGCAATCAAATTCATATTCGGCCAAAACGATACCTTTTCATAATCTCGAAGATGGAAGAGAAATGTTTTTCTAAACTGGTTTCAATAAATCTTCTAGATCTAAGCATAATTTTTGGTGTTCTCAATAGACACTGTTTTAAAGCTGAATTAAGAAAATTTAAATTCCATCGCAATATAAGAACTCGTACATAATTTTGAGTAAAATTTATATTGAATATAATATAATATATTATATATATTTCAATTTACTTTTATTTGAAATACAGAACATATCTGCATGTGTTTTATAGAAAATTCCAGTTTTATTTTGTTTATATAAAATAATCGGTAAATTATAGGTCCGTTCGCGTACCCTCCTAAAACAGCGAATTTTTACGAAATTTTACGAATTTTTACGAAAAGCTGTTCGCGTACGGAGAATTTTTGTAGTTTTTCACAGAAGAGAGCGCTCACGAGAGAGTAAGAAATTTCCCTAAGCTACGAATTTTAATGCAAGAAATTTTTGTATATTTTAAAAACATAAGGATCAATGTCATACCGGTAATAATGGAACACCATATGACATTGTTTTCAATGAAAAAAATTTATTGTTATAAACATACATAAGTATGTATGCCTTATAGTGATGAAGAATGTGAATACATTTGACTACTCGTGCGCATTCGTTATTTTCCCAAAGTACTCGGATAAAAGTAACGAGTACAAAATACTCGACCTACATCAAAGATTGAAAATGATTCAAATACAATGCAGTGTCTTTCTACTAACCGGAAATCTCTTGCCTTGTCGGAGGTGCCGGATTGAAAAAAGTTCCCCAATAAAAAAGAAAACATTGGATTCAAACTTGGAACCACATACAAGGTAGTCTAATGCACGAACCACTGGTCCACGCTACTCACTCCTCGGCATGAGTAATTTACAATAACGAGTAAGTACATACTTGGCGATATATTGTACCGAATGAATACTTCCTAACACCAGCTAAATCCGTTCAATAATCGATTATGTGCACACTAAAGGAATACGAACAAACGAATATTGGCAAATTTTGACATTTTATTCACCGAAATTTCTTATCTAGTCGCTGCAATTTCATTTGTCTTTAACCAAAGATAAAAATAATTCTAAGGCTCTCTCTCTCTCTCTCTGTTGCGAATGTTTTGGTCGTGAGAATGTAGATTGCTCTCCACCCTTCTGGAATGTGAATAAATCTTAACAGTTCGCAAGAACTATTCGGTTTTGCGTGGAAAAATCGGCGATTGTCTATTTCTTTACTGAAACAAATTAAAAATCACCTTCTTCTGCATAAATGGATAGATAAATTAAGCTCTCATCTTTGGGCATATCGGAATTGTCTATAAACGTTCGAATTCTTTTACTAGTTCGCAGTTCACTCATTCGCCACACTGAGCTGTGAATGCACTTTTGATGGAATAATCCTGCCCAATAACCGTTGCGTTTTATCGTGCATTATACTGATCTTCCCGAAACAATTAAGACATTTAAATGGACAAGATGGGCCAAAAAGAGATTGAGTTCCTTCAAGAAAACCTCAATTATATTTCCCTATATAAATGAGGTGGAAGTACATACACAAACTGTTTTAATAACAAACATCTTCAAAAAATTGAGCCTATATTTTCAGACTAGCTGACCTTCCTCATTTCGTATAAACTTGTCTTTCTGTTCACTTCCTTCCCTTGAAGACGATAAACACTAATGGCAAAGATTAATGCAGACATAAAATCTATTCTTAGAACACTTATGCCAATCTAAATAGACATTTGTAGGCTTTTATGAAACCTTTAAATTTTACATTTAACATACATTCCTTTCTTTTAAACCGGACATGCATGTGAACTGCAGTATAAAATGTAACTCGGCTACAACAGAACACACAAAAGGCACTCGAACTTGATAGGTATTTTTTAATCTGCATGCATAAATGTTATCTTTTCAGACAAATTGAATTACTCCAAGTCCGAGGTGCTTTATATTATGAGTCTTGTGGATAGGAAGGCTAACCAGTTGTTATTCATCTAATAACTATTTCGGCTTTTACTAATTAGCCGTTGTTGTGTAATTAAATAACCACATACAAAATATGCACGATCATTGCGCGAGTTGCATGCATATAAAGTTGTATAAGTGCTAATGGGTACACATATTTCCATTAATATTTATGGATTATAATTATGAATCTACAATTACGGTCACATCACTTATAAACATTAATAATTTTCTAAACGTTGCACATCGTAGGTATGTATCCGTATTATTCTTGAAAGGTTCTAATTCTTCCACTTTTACACAACCAACAGGTGGACAAATAAAAGTGGTTATTAGTTATTACTTTACTAGATCTACTAAACATCCAATTAAATGTTAACGTTTAACAAGTTTTTTTTTATTACTTTTTTTTTTTATGTAAGAGTGTCGCGTGGAATCTTGTTACAGAAATTGCAAATTTATGTATTTTTCCGATAAGCACGCTTTGAGTTGTTTTACTTTCGATTAAAATGAAATATTTTATTTCAGTCGGATGATAAAGACGCGGTTCTCGATTGTTGACTAAACTTTAAGCAACCGATCAATTGGTAAATGAACTAAAACTTTTAATCGAAGACCCGACAAAAAATAAATCATACCTGAATAACTTAGCTTAGTTGTATTTGTTAACAACTATAAGTTAAGTTGAGGCAGTGCTGTCGGAAATTATGCGCAAAGGCACTTCAGTAACATCTGCTGTATAGCATACACCCACAAAACTATTTTGAATGGTGCGGCATGATTTTTAAGGTTCAGTGAGTGATGCACAACCTATGTACTGTACTTGAATATTAATAAGTTAATTTGAAATGTTTTTTTTTTTGTTTTGTTTTATTCCTCCTCATAAGACAACACTTGAGGTCTATGGTAAAGTGTACATACATATATGCGTCATCACACATCATAAACCTGACTCTATTTCTGTAGATTACGGATGCCTAAACATCCCTTGATTACTTGATGAGCTGAAAGTGAACGGGAACTTGCTAAGGATTTTATTCTACCTTACAAAGTATTTGCTACCGCATTCATAATTTATATTTCTTATACATTTACTATGGCCTCGATATTTAGAAAATCTTAGCGTATAAGTAGGTAGTACTGTAGTGTCCAGAAGCGGTTTAGACGAAGGCAAGTTATTTGCTAACTAGAATGCAGGGAGTAACTGGTTTATATATTTAGCCTCTTTTATGGCCAATGGTCTTGAACAAGATCTTGACGCTATTAAATTTACGGGAATGATTTGTGATTTGGTAGTTTCTGTTAGAAGAGTTTCCATACTCTCAGGCCTTACGACAATTCATGAAAAGAAGACGCCTTTTTTGGTCCTTTACAATTAATTTGGACTAGTTTTAGAATCAGTATCAATCGCCTCTTTATTAACCAAAGCAAAATTTACCCAATGATGAATTTGGCCAAAATTTGTTTTATGTTTTTGCTTGCACGTGAAGAGAGATTATAAGAAGGGCCATGTAGGTCATCGAAATTTGCTTCCCAAAATCAAATTTAGTGTCAAACATTTCAGCGACTGTTTGGCCATATTTCAAGTGACCGACAGGGACAATCTGTCAGCAATATTCTTTGAGTCAATTGTACTTCATACGGAAACAACAACTCAACCAAAATTATACACCAAACGACGAATAACGTTGGCATACGGTGCTTCTTCGCCACGATATTTTCGACAATATGCACGTTGAGTTAACACAACGGAACGACTAGTTTCAATGTACAGTACATTCATAATATTTGGCGCGTTATTACAAAGTGAAACAAAGTTTCAAAACATGTCTACTCAAGTCAATCGGGTGATAAATGTCAACATAAATGTCGACATAAAAGATGACGCACCCAAACAGAATGGTATATATTTTATCCTCGACCTAAAAATAAGTTGGAAGCTAAATATTCAACAGCAGGTGAAGGTACCTAGCAAGGATAGCTGTCTTGCAACAAGATTTTAGGAAAAAAAGTGATCTTCGACCAACTATGACGCCTTGTATCTACACCGCCTTATGTGCCCAATTCTCACGTATGGCCCTATCGTATAACGGCCACGCTTAATAGTTGTGTCACAGATGACGTGAGATCCTCTCCAACGAGTTTCTCTCATGCGGCTTTATGCTAGACAGGGCAGCTAAGAGTATCTAAGTGTTCGTCCATGGTGATGACCGTAGTATATTCCTAGAGACGGGAGCCAAGTATACGAACAAACGAATCGACAGATCAACGGATGAAGGTACGCACGGATGAAGGAATGGACGGATGACTAAAAGTACGAACAGATAGAAGGATGCACGTATGGACGGATGTAGACCCGCACGGATGAAGGAATGGGCGGATGAATAAAAGTACGAATATTTCGATGAGTGCACAGACGTATGGACGGACGAATAGACAGACGCATGGACGGGCGAATGGACAGACGAAAGTACGCACACAGTGGCGGACAGATGGACAGAGTAGCAGTGCAAAGCATCATTGCAGTGATTGAGGATAAGGTAGCAATAATTCAGTGGATAGTCTGTCCACTTGGAACCCTCTCTAAGCGAAAACAAGCCCCGACGAGGAACAGAAGCGTAGCTAGCCATTCTTAAAGAAACTCCTAGAATACTCGCCATTGCATACAAAGAGAGGTTTTTTCCTGGTATTAAAATTTACCTTCGCATTCAAACTTCCTCAAACATAAGTAGTTCCAGATAAAATATTGCAAAAACCTAGCAAATTAAACTTATTACATTCTGCTTAAGCGGAAAGCGGGCTCGGGTAAGACCTGGGAGTACAGATCTTCTAATATAAGTAAGTGGTAACTTAACATGCTTATGTGAATAAATCTGTAATAAAGGCAAAGCAGTAATAAAACCATAAAATGAGTTCCGAGTATCAACACAATTGAGATTGATTTAGAAATCCATTATATTGTAATACTCTATTTCGCACGCATATACACATCATCTCAGCTGAAAATAATACAAAAAGAAAAGGCCAAATTTAAAAACGATTGCCACAAGATTGATTGCCAATAAGAACCACAATATTGACAATTATTTTGTGGTATTAGCTATAGTGAATTACCATTGAAGGCCAATAATTACACTGACCCCGCGATGGAATGTCTAAAAGTACCTACAGAGAAAATATGCTGTAATCGTGTTAAACGCATAAATTCCTAGAATACGATCCTCTCTGAGAAATATTGAGTTAAGCTGATGAGGAGTCTTTCAGATCGATTACATGGAATTCCACATTGATAATATTCAATTAAATAGGATTAAATCGATCCACTCAGAGTACACAATGCTGCCGCTAATTATAATGTTCGAGATTTTACAGCCTTCTAAATCACGGAATTTTTATTGGTAACTTTGCATAAGCACATATGTAGTATGTGATAACAATGGAGTATGTGATTACTCTTATTAATTTAAATTCAAAAATGCACGCGAAGTGTTACGACAAACGAAGCATGAAGAATTAATTTGCTATGCAACAGCTGTTGGGATCACTTGAGAGCAATGGCAAACATCTATAACCCCGAAAGCATCATACCTACTCGTAATACATAGTCAAAGTGCATATCTATTGTACTTAAAATGTTCCCACTCAATTTTGAAGTTGAACATCAAGCACGTTTATGAGCACGAGGACTATCTAATTTGAGTTTAGAGCGAAATCAAATTTTGATGAAATTTATCAAGGATTCTCCTATGAGGCAAGTCTAGTCATCAGTTAAGCGAGTTTCGAATTTCCGCATTCAATACTGACTTCACTGTCATTTATCCTAAAAGAAAAAGCATTAAAATATCCATAACTAATGACATTCAATTATTAATAGAAAGAATAAGTGGTTTGGTAAAGTTAGCCTTGAAAAAATCTTAATGAATACCTGTCGTTCTACGAATCGAATCTAATCTATTTATATTCCATCAGAATCGTAAGACTAGTGATTAGAGTTTCAGGAACACAGTACAGAATTTATTTTTGCTATGAAATTAGGTAATACTGTATGGCAAATAAATTAGCAGTTCACTAAATTACCGGGAAGGAATCAGTGCATTGACCCTGCATGGAAATTCCTTCTAAGCTATCTACTCATCTATGAACCGGATATTGAAAAACATTAGTAGGTAAGGCTTTAAGTAGCAGTGTTGAAAGCAGTCTAACTTAGTTATTCTAGGATAGGTTTGATGCCAATCTGCCACGATCAGTAAGAATCACATTACACTAATTAAGGAGACTAAAAGACTTAAATCAGGATTATCAATCCTTTTGTAAAAAAATCGTCTATAAATATAATACAATTGAAGAGGGGTTCACGGAGAGGTTTGCCTTCCTAAATCTCATCATACACGAACTATAATAAACAAACACCTCTAGTTAATTTGAGGTTTGGCTCTCCCAACCCAAGCTGTAACGTACAATACAATCAATTTTGAATGTGATCTGACGTTCCCTGCAAAATCAAAAGGAAGCTCATGCACATATTCTAAATCGGTGGTCTTTTTACGCGCACCACCTTCCATTTTGAAGAGTCATTTAGTGTATTTTGTTGATGATAATTGAATGGCAGCCTGCAGAAAATATGTTGTTGGAAGCGAAAGATAGAAGTAGCACATAAGACTCTTCTGCAGAACCGCTTTTGTACAGCTTCGTTTTTATTGAAAAATACTGGGATGCGAATGTTAAAGGTTGCCCCTATGCATTCTAGATTTTAAAAATAACGTTGGGCATAAAATGAGGGTAACTTGTTAGTGTAAAGTCTTAAAGACTACAATAGTGACTTGACTTCAAAGAATACGGTGCCAGACACAAAGATTTAATTTCCGTGTCTTTCACGGACTGCATTCACGGCTTTTAAGCCTTCTCTGAACGATCAAAAGTAGTTCTTGCTCGTTAACTATTTAGTTCCCCATTGAATTGGAATCTAAATACAGTTTTATGAGCTGTGATAAATTTCTCTTAATACATATGTATATTGATTTAAGTAGTGGATGGTTTCCATTTTTCCATTCTAGAAATTCTTTATAAAATATAGCACTTTGTCTACCTAAACGAATACCTATATTTATTTTCGATATCCTCTAAGCATGTACATAGCTATGTAGAATGTTTTTTGGAAGTAAAAAATTATTATTTTTAATGTTTCCATAAAGTGAAATTAAGCTGACAATAGGTCCGTTCGTGTACTTTTTGCACTAAAATTTGTAAATTGTCAAAGAGTGGAGATAAAATTCTTTCAGATATGACACTGATTGACAGATTTGCCAGTTTTTACAAACCAGCCCAAAAAAATTTCTTGCACTAAAATCAGTAGCATGGAGAAATTGTTTACTCTCTCGTGAACGCTCTGTTCTGCGAAAAACTTCGAATCCTCTCCGTACGTGAACAGCTTTTGGTAAAAATTCGCTGTTTTGGAAGGATACGCGAACGGACCTAATAGCTTCGGATTCTTAATAGAAGAGTAACTCCAATTTCTGAAATAGAATGCCTAGTGGTATATTCACACGTATAACCATTCTTATGTATATCAATCTTAAATTAAATTCAACTCTTATGGATGCATACGAATTACTAGTTAGAAAATGTTTAGTGTATACATATTAAAGTACACGCTCTTTATAAATTATTTTTCCTCTCGAATTTAACTCGGAGGAAAGCATGCTCGTGACGAGAAAAATTCGACACAAATTTGGCCTTACTTTAACTCTAAAGCGTAATAAGTCTGAGATGGAGACTGTTCTCAACTAAAAAAGAAACTCTGTTTTTTTTTACAGATCACTGTTTTGTTTTACAACTCACTGTACTGTTTTGTATCATTCTTTATTATATGACTTGCTGTAAAATGTGTTAAGTTTTCCTCAACAATAGCAGTGTGTTTTTTTCTAATCATACCCTTAACAATTTAACACTTTACTTAAAGTAGTGTCTACTACATACCAGAGTGCGCTGCCATAATTAAAAGGACCACACGTAAACAAACTTTGACGTTTTACCGTGGCTCTAAAGAAAATTAAATTGTTTTGTCGTGTTTTTTCTAGTTTTCATTACTTCTTTCCAAAAACAAGTTAATTTGTAGTCATCATGCGAACAATAATCTTAAGTAAAAAAGCCGAAAATTATATTCGCAAATCTTCCGACGAACAAAAGTTTGTCTCTGGCATAATAATCGGCCAGGTACGTTGCCGATTTCTGCCTTCAAATCCCACCGAATACAATTAATATCATTTTTAGGACACATCGGATGATAAATACAATGTTATTCACCTTGCAAAACTCTCGGACGATGAAGAAGCCCTTATTGCACAGCCCAATGCGAAAGTTTCACCATTTGAAGTTATTGACGTTCAATCGCTGGCCGAACAATGGATTAGTGCTTCCAAAATGACTCCGGGATCATTCCGAGTTCTTGGTGCGTAGTTTGACTTATCATATACTAAAAAACGTCGCACAATTTTTTTAATATGCTGACACCTACTATGCTTGTAATGAAGCTTTTTGTTGCACGGTATCCTCGTCTATTTGCCTCTCCACATTCGATTTCAAAGTATACGTCGACTTCCTGGTAGGCTAATCATTTGCATTGGCGTAAACTGCAAGATCTCTTTCCGCCTACCTAAGTACTATAGCGTGTTCCAGGTAGAAATAATGACGATAAAGGAGGCATTATGGTGGCTAAAGTATAATGCAATATCCATGAGGGATATCACTATCATTGCCGCGTCAAACCGCGAATAAATTCATAGGATCTCTCACTTTCAATTCCAAAATTTCCCTTGTTTGCCGCCTTTCTTCAGATGGCTGAACAATTCACAATTCACCTTATATGTGTGCGCGGCCTTTATGACATTCCGGGCAATTGTATGGTCGACGAACTCTCAAGGCATGGCACAACTCTCACGATTCAATCTTGGGAGGCATGCAATTAGATTGGATCTCCCTTCTAACGATTACTATAGAAGCTGCTTGGGCGACGGAACTACTCGAAGGAAAGTACATTAGGTGAAACCTAACCTATACTACCTATACTTTGGACTGCATCTGTTGTTGATTAACCCCAAACAAGAATGTATGACATTAGCTTGACGCCTATCGTCTTTTCCAAAGAAAAAAGATATTCCCTCAACTGATTAGTGATTGGATGACCCTTTATAAGTTGTGCCGCGGCTCATCATTAACTCTGAAAGCTTACTTCATCCCTTAACCTATGTCACCTTTGATAAATATAATAAAACAAATTAAAATAAATAAATTGTACATTCTTTGTCCTTTAGGTATATTCATGGCGAATAAAGACATTGACTTTAATGAAGACAAATACACGAAAAACATTAAGAAAATATTGACAGAACTTAATAGGTAAATTGTTTTCAAAATTTGGCCAACATCAATATATATTGTATTACTTCTGTTAGCCTCGTCACTAACGACAGTAGCACATTTGAATACACGGAACAATCAAAGAACTCTGAGACTCTAATCCTAACCTACTCCACTGTTTCCTTGAACGCAAACTGCAAAGTTTTTTCTGCCTCATCCAGGTATTACAATGTTTATTAATAAAAAAAAGAAAGGCATTCAAATTTAATCTCTTAAACATCTTTACAGTGGCGGTAACTTGATGCCAGTTGAGTACAAAATCGTGGACAAGCTGCCCCAGTGGTATCTGTTTGAATCAAATTATGAACTCGACGATGTATTCCCCGTCAATGATAACTCAGAACAAGTCAATATCGAAAATCAGTTTAACGCCGCTCTACAATCAGTACGAGTGACCATTTACAACAGTGAAATATTTATTCAGCATCAAAATGTGGACAATAACATTACCCTCGAGAATCATATTAAGGAGACGAACAAAAAAAACGATATAACTGTATTCAAAGCGTCTATATTGCTAACAGCAAATGTGTCAAGTGAATTCTCGATCAAAGTTCGACCATTTAATGGGACAATCCGGTTTTCTGGTGTGATATCGTCTCGTGTTTGGTGTCATTCAAAGAATACTTTTAAGGAAATTAAGGATAGCATCAGAAGGGATATTATACGTTCACTCGCAGCGAGGATTCAAATATATTGTGATGGCTTGACAGATATACACACCAATAATGCTGGTATTGTAGTTAGTGAACCTCCACGAAGAATTTACTTTTGTGGCTCCAAGAGTCTAGGAATTCAATTCTCTGAATACATATTCCGTGGAGAAACACCCAGCGTGGCAGTTGCACAAGCAAAACAGATTCTCGATATGAATATCAACTCGGATAGTATTTTCGATGATCTAGAGGGCTTGCCCGATGACGAGTCTAGTTCCATTACTGAAGAGACTATTGTTTCTAGTAAAAAAGTAAATGCTGGCCCTGAGATAAGTCGTGCAATGTATATGATTGGCATAGCGGCCGCTTTATTGGTGCTGCTGTTATCAGTTCTTTTACATTATATATTCATGTAAATGCTTGGTAGTAAAGGGAATAACAAACTTCATTAGATAAATACGTTGCAATGTTGAAATATGATAAAACTAGATTGAATATATTTGTTTATTTACTTGAAGTGTTATTTTTTTCATTTAATTTTTCAAGATGTTTTCGGTGGATACATTCTTTGTGGCCGTGGGAAATACTGGTGTATCCAACTTGTGGTCCTAAGTCATATATTTATACTAATTATCCGAACTACTAGCACAAACTATTCCTAAAATTGAATAATCGATTTCAGGAATACGCTTACGTACTAACAGACTCCCTGATCCCTTCAATCACTCTCGCCACGGTCCTGGTGAGGCTTGTTAGCTCCAAAGCTCTAATTCGTTATAGTTGCAAGTTCAAGCACCTGCATGCTCATGTGCTTAATCATGGTTTCACGGCTTAAAGCTTAAATAAGGTAAGTGCAGCGTCTTCAAATGTTCGCAGGCAGGTTGAACAATCTAGGTCGTCGTTCTAACGGGATCTAATTCCAATTGTAGAGCTCCCTTTTCAAAAACTATATTTGTGATGTACAAACTAGCTCTCCAGCGTCAACAATTAATGTTTCTAGCTTGTGTGTCTAGCACAATAGCCTTTACGCTGCTGTGGGGCTATTTTCCCTTCGGTATTAGGACTAGTTTTTCCTTCTTCCGCTGATTTGGGAACACTCCTTCTTTCAAACGCGTATAGTAAGTAAGTGTCTGCAATTATATACGGGCATCTTATTGCTGCCTTATGGCCAGGCTTTACTTTGTCCCCAATTTTTTTTTTTCAGAAAAGCCTCGGTAATACCTTTATAGACATGACGACGGGGGTGAACACTTTACCTCCAGATTCCGCCATGTCCGCGACAGTCATAAGGACTGTACACCCAAAATCATATTCCATAATATTATCTGTCAAATAAGTCAAATTTCATCAACATTTTTCTCCCCAGCAACTTTAAGGGCCAACTCTACATTAAAACATTAGCTACATTAGCTACATTAAAACACTGACTCAAATAGTCTCCAACCCAAGTCAAATTGGTAATCAAATTATCGGGATATGGTCCTTCTAATCAGACAACTGAAACTTTACAAGCTCGTTTAACCATCAAAAATAAGAAACAATTTTTAAGACCGCTCTTGCTCGAGATATTTGCATGTCTAGGCCATCGAGAGAAAAATATCAGTAATCGAACTTGATTCATGCTTGAGTAAACTAAAAGGACCCAGCAGGAAAATGAATAATAAATAAAATGAAAAGCTCCTCGTGTACGGAGAATATTCGTAGTTTTGCGCAAAAGAGAGCGCTCACGAAATCTGTCAAATCAGTGTGTTTTCTTGTTCGGTTACTTTTCCGTAATTTTAGTTCTCTATGAGAGAATTTTACCCCCAGTTAACTGTCAAATTTTCGTAGGAAAGAGTAAATGGATTCGTTATGATCATGTCCACCTTGTGTAAAGCCTTCCCTGTCATCGATCGGTTCCACTTTGATCTGATCGAACTGCTCTTGCTGTAGCTGGTCCGCAATATACAATCCTGGCTATGTCCATGGCTTTTGTTAGATGAGAGTTTCAACAATTGATTGTCTAGTATACACACACATTGAGCTTTAAAAGTTGACTCGCATTCTAGCGCATATATCAATCAATCACCTGTGCTTAACGATTCGGCTAAAGGTTTTTAATTGGCTTCTAAACTCTCTCTCCCAATTAACGATTCCAAATAGAATAAAGCTAGACATTTCGCCAAACAACAGACAGAAGACATCAACAATAAACCACCACTTTGAGGAACTATTTAAAAATATCTACATTTCAACGTGAAACTTACTTTGACTATGTCTAATTTTGGATCAACTCCACACCAAAAAAAAAACTGACATATTTTTGTTTCACAACCCAAGGATGTCGCAGTACCTACGGCTCCCGTCGATCTTTCAGCCAAGAGATATTTATTTATACTTTGTTTTGTTGTTGTGCTGTCGCCTGTGGTTCTATTCTAAAATTTGTTTTATTTATCCAGCTGCACCATCAAATACATAAAACAACACAATCAATTACTTTAGAAATGTTTATCATCTTTTTCGTTCTTATATACATTGTGCAATAAATTAGCAATTATACAATTATTAAGTAGTTATTTCTAAGTTTAAATTAATACGAGTTTATCTAAATTAATATTCTTAGTACGTTATTTACAATAATTTAAGTAACATAAATAATAAATAACATTTTCAATAGCGCATCTGCCTGATTAAATGCGAATTTAAATTAAACAAAAGGAAGTACTCGATTAACTACAATAGGTATTCGATTCGTAATGCTCATCATTTCTATACGTTCACAGCCGCCCCTTTACAATAATTTTGGTGCCTTTGTTGTTAGCAAATGGTTTAGGTCATACTTAGTTTCCCTTTTTCGGATCTGTCTAAATCAATAAATATCAAAGCGTAAAAAAGAAAAACGAAATATCATACTAATATCGCTTTGGAGTTTGCGGCTTGCAGTTGCCATTGCAGTTCACAACCGACCATATCCAATCAACGTAATTGGGAACTTTGGCATAGATGCCGAACTTATTGCGTTTGGCGCACCCATCGCCGAAACTTGTAATGCCGAATATAGTCCATGGGTGATTTGGTTTCGTACTGTCTCTGCAAAGTAAAGGGCCACCGGAATCGCCGGCACACGTGTCTATTCGACCTCGTTTGTGTCCAGCACAGAACATATTTTTCGTAATCGTGTAATCATGATATACGGATCGACAGTTTTCCATTGGTATAATGGGCACCTCAGCCTGATGTAAAACACTTGTGCCCGACTGATCGCGATTGCGTCGTTTACCCCATCCGATGACAGTGCAGTCCATATTCTTTGGTAGCGGTTGAAAGGGACGCGGAAGGCAAGAAAACCCCATCCATGTTGTTGAGTTCACCGGCTTTGGCAATCTTAAACAAACAAAAATATTATAATTATTATTAAATTAATTGAACAAACTTATAGCATACAAAGAGATTTGTTACAATATCAAGCACATAGTCTATTATATGTCCTATGCAGATTTATTTCTTAACTTAGGTATTTTAAGTGTTCATTGATAAATACTTTTGATGGAAAACGTGTTGTGCCATCTTATGAGGTTTATTAAACCTGGTTCGAGTATAAAATTTAAACAAAATCCTTAGACGTATTTTGAAGTGGTTGTATCAGTAAACAGTTTTTGCATGTGTGACTCGGCCAGCCGCCATGTAGTGGATGAAACATTGGCATTGTGGATAAAGGCAATGACATAGGACATTGGTGGTGGACGCGAAGTGTGGCCAATATGTACTGTCTGGCGTAAATAAGGGCTGTCCACAGGGTGGTGTTTTGTCTCCCCTATTATGGTGCATGGTGGTGGACTCTCTGCTGACAACTCTCAATAGTTCTATGCAGATGACGTCTCCGTGCTCTCAGTTGGTACATGCCTAAGAACGATCGATGATTGCTGTACTAGGAATGGGCTTTCTTCCTCTTAAGTAATTCTGGATAAGAAGCTTCTCTGGTCAAAGCATATAGAATCAAAAGCATCCAAGTCGCCCTCAGTTTTCTGGCAGTGAAGTGTGCTTTTGGAAAAACGTGGGGCTTGTCACCAAAAAAGGTCCTCTGGATCTATACGGTTATGATAGGACCACTTCTGGCTTATGCGTCGGTTGTTTGATGGAAGGGTCTTTCTCGTAGATACGTGGTTGCCTCTTGCGCCAAACTAAATACAAAGAACAGTTTGTCTTGGGTGCATAGGAGCCTTTCCGAGTACTCCGGGCTCTATTCTAGATGACCTGCGGAATCTCCCTCTTCTTGATACTTATATCATGGGGTGTTGGATAAAAGCTATTCACAGGCTCAAATGTGGAGGACTTTGGTATGAAACGCAGTGGAGCTTATGGATATGACCCATGACAGTCAAGCTGCACTTAAGGCCTTGCTTAATCCTTTAACCTCATTCAAGCTAGTTGGTGAATGCAAGAGAGCTTTGAACTGTGTCGCAAGATTTAATTTCTTGACTCTCATCTGGGTGCGAGGTCACACTAGTACCGCGGGAAATTAGACATCCGATGAGATTGTTAGAGAAGGCTCAGAAGAGAGTTTCTCAGGACTCAAACCTGCGTTAGGTCCTCCTACATCTACGGCCAGGGCTTCCATAGATGACTGGGTAGTAGCAGCAGGCTGACTAAACGGAAGCTCCCAGACGTTAGTGAAAAATTCGCGTCATTCTTGCAGTCTCTCAGCAGAAAACACTGCAGACAACTTATTGGCGTTCTTACGGGGCACTTACTTTTCCTAAGCATCGTAATGTGAGTGACTTAAGTGAAACATCTGTCTGCATCGGAACACTTCGTATGTGATTGTCTTGCCTTTGGTCGTATCAGGCGGCAGATTCTCTTTTCGTCACTGAAGTGCCTACTCGTAAAAGGGGGCGTAATATGATGCTTTCTGATAATATTGATATATAGTGTGTAAAGATCCTTAAGGGCCCTTAAAGGGACGCTTAGCACCCGCTCAATTTCCTCCTCAATGTGGCTATGACCAGGCATCCAAAGAAGACTGATCATGAACCATTGTCCCAGCAGGCGAGTTCGTTTCGATCACCGATTAAAAAAGAGGAGGTAGAATCCTTCCTGAGGAGTTCCTCTTCTACCAGATCGATTGAATGATTCGTTTGAGTATTACTCTTGAAATAGACCAATTAACTACTTAACGCATATTTAGCCCTTAGGTCCAAGACAAGGAAGCATGCTAGGTCCATAAAGTACGAACTATTGGTTTAAGACTGAAAGTGGTGTGCTCAGAAAGTAGGAGGTCACAGAAAGTAGCCGTGTCTCAGACAGAGACCTTATAGAGACATAAGACTATTCCTATGTCAGGACTTGTTTTACTGTGAGTAAGTTAGTACATTATACACAAGGTCACAAATGAACTATTTCCTAAACCTAGGGTCTAAATCCTGCTGCAAAAATTCATGGAATTTAGTTCGTTTCGGCCATTGGGAGTTAACTCTATTGGAGGTATCCTTGTGCACTTATAGGTACATTTTGTAAGCACCCTGTAGTCAAATTTGTTCTGTGCACGGTCTTTAAATTAAAAGTGGGTATAAAATTTAAAGAAATGTACCTTAAAAGCGCAATGTCACTGTCCACAGTCTTCTTATCAAAATTGGGATGCTTAATACTTTTGGCAACTCTAAACTGCAACTCTGTTCCGTCATCGTAATCAAGATTATGTTCACCAAGTCGAACATACAACACCTTTCGCACACAATGTGCTGCCGTAAGAATCCATTGTGGTGCGATCAAAGTACCGCCACAAAATGCCTCCTAAAAAAAAAAAAAAAAAACAAATTCAGTGATTTGCATTAGTGAATGTTGTAAT
This sequence comes from Chalcosyrphus nemorum, assembly GCA_949716465.1. Taxonomy (NCBI): domain Eukaryota; kingdom Metazoa; phylum Arthropoda; class Insecta; order Diptera; family Syrphidae; genus Chalcosyrphus; species Chalcosyrphus nemorum. The sequence goes on from OX454334.1 coordinate 28,292,428, forward strand.
AAATTTTCAATGTGACACACCTTACCTTAAATCTATTGAAAATGGCAGCCTGCCAAGGCCATTCTCCTTTTCTGGCCGCTTTCCCACCAATTATCTTAAGCATGCTGTAAATGTTTCGCTTGAGACTTTTAATCGGTGCTATTCCACATTTAAGCTTCATTGGAGTGTATTCTGGTCCTCGATAGCCTTTGCCGCTCATTATAAAATCACTTACAATCGAGTTTGACGTTCCTGCACCTGCGGATTCCTTTCGACGAGATGCTACTGGCCTTATCTCGTAGGGTTGGGACTTTTGTAGCTGAGCCTGCAGCCACTGCTGGCAGAAACTTCCTTCTGTATAACAGTAGGCTATTTCACGTAGCACCTCCCTTCCACATTGTTCTCTCAATCTGCATTTCCTGCAAAAAAAAAAAAACATATTTACTGCCTCCAAAGAGAAAGCTAATAACTCACTTATATCTGCGAGTTGTGCACTTTGGGGAGCATTTTGTCCACTTGCTCCATTTGGAATAGACACGTCGATGACGTGGAACAGGATCAACTACAGCCTTCTCCTTTGCGGGCATTCTCGTGGCGTTCTTGTACTCATATTCATCATCATCGTCATACTCTGCTTCGTAGTCCTCATCCCCTGCACTATATGATGGACTCATGTCCTCCGACTCGAAGTCGTCATCTTCGAATGTATCAGAGTCGCGTGTTAGATTTCCCTTCCTCTGTCTTAGGTTTCTATTCTCCAGCCGAGCTGCTCCTATATAACTTCCGGAATGATGGAACCTGTCCTCATCTTCGTCTTCTAGGTCTTCGTAATCATCTACGTCTATTAGAATTGGTTTCCGTTTCTTTTTTATCCTACCACGGTTTGAGTTCTTGAACACATAGAAGTCGTCAGAGTGTGTCGAAATCTCTTTATTCTTGTTTATTTCTTGGAATACTGGCAATCGAATTTGGTGTATATTCACCACTGAAGGTGACTGAGTAGCTTCCGAATGTTGAAATGACCGCGGACATCTGGTGGAATAATAAATCAAGAGAAGTTGAAAAATTCAACTATCACAACTCATTTACCTCCAACATCGGTTTTCCTCGACATGCTTTGTGTAACCGCATTTTCGTTTCACCTTACAGTACCTTTCCCTGCGCTTATTGCACGAACTGTCGCACTGAGACCATGGTGTCCAAGCGGAGAAATATGTCTCGGATCTTCGGCGAGAGCGCCATCTATTCCTGTGCCTATGAATCCGCTTAACATCATGAATAAAATCTTGCCGCAGGACGTCTTTTACATCTCCTCCTATTCGCAATTTGGCATCCTGCACATGACTATTCTGGAAAAATCGTATGCAGTGTTATTTGAGAATTTGATTCTTATTCTTTGGTTAAACTAAGAATTGGGTTTGCCCTAATGGCTTCTTGCAGAGAAAATTTATTTATCTAGTAATTCAATCTGCTTCTGTGGCCAGTGGCGGCTGCCGCCGCAGCAATCACATCTGCGTGTTAAGTGAGGCGAGAAACTAGCGCAGATAGAAAACCGCTTCCGACTCTTTTCAAGAAATACGTGCATACTATACGAGTGTGTCTGTGTAGTGCTATTACATACTTTGATTGAAAGGATTAAATTTCGTCTGTTTAAATACGCACCGTGAAGTTATATGGGTTCTCTTATACACTGAGTATATGGAAATTATGAGTATTTTATAAAATGTATTTAAATTTTATGAATTCAAGGCCTTTTTGGGGGATATGGACTGATGACACGATTGGGTATATGCATGTAACTCTACAGCAGTAAAAGATAGATAGCGTTGGTCTGTTTCTTCCCGAGAACTATTTCCATCCCTTTAAGTTTCCATCTTAACTGCAAAAAATGCGTCATGTATTGGAGGAAAGCCTGCAAATTTCTTCTTGGTTCATGTAACCAATTTCTAATTTCTGACATTAAGTCTAAAATAGTCAGACTGAATTGTACGAGCCAACAATTACCGGAATACGCACTGTTACCTCCAGCAAGGATGAGAATCAAGGCACTCAAAAAGAACAAGGCGACAGGATTTGATAAGATCGGCGCCAACAACATTTTCCCACTTGTGGAGAGAGCTTGGGAAGATGAGAGCTTTCCTGATGATTATAAAGCTTACTAAGAAAGATAGCCTAATGGAGTGCGGCAAATGGAGGGGTGTGCTCCAGGGAGTGCAGAAAAAGATAGTCTAAAGAATTTGAGGTTGAATGACTGTATTCTGTCGCCGATTGGTGATCAGCTCCTCTAGTTTTCTCAACTGGAGGGAGAGGACTCCGATGGACTCTTACATCCACACTCAAACACCTCGAAGCATACATCTTCCATAGATTTATGGACCTCGACCAAATAACATCAGGTGTCGAGAGAGTGGTAGACGTCTTCGGCCAAATTAACAAAAACGGTCAGCCTTGAAACCAATCAGTCTAAACACAGTTCCAACGTTTAGTCTGTGTTGTTATATGGACGTAAAACTTAGGGATGATCGCTAGCAACACATGAAAACTGCAAGCCTTCCTCAACAAATGCTTCCGCAGCATTTTAATAATCTCCTGGTCCAATCGGATATTCAATGAGCATCTTTATCTGAGAACGGTTCAGGAACTAATCGGTACACGACAAAGAACACGTGGAATGGTCACACGTTCTGAAAAGGTGACGGTTCCATTGCAAATCAAGCAATGTAATGGAATGCTTTATTTAGCAAAGCACATGGTTCCACTCTTGGACCGCGAACAGTGGAGACATTGAAATTGCCAGGGATCGTACACGGTGATTCGCAAGTATAATTGAGCCCCTAGGACCCATAAAGTTATAAGGGGTATAAAGGAAAGAAGAAGTCTAAAGTAAGTAGTAAGTAAACTATAGAGACGAAAAAAAAGACGAAAATTTCCCATGTTTTATGAACCTGTCCTGCCCTGACTTCACTTTGAATGTCTTTACTTTAACGATCGATTGAAAGTAAACATATCCTGTGCTTGTTGACTCAGCTAACCTTTATTGGTGTCCTGTTCTAGACAGATCGCTTGGATATTTAAAGAAGTATTCTAACAGTGTCTTTGGCAGATTCGCTGGCGCTAGACAAGTGCCAATGAATTAGAGGTTGTTTTCTTCTTCATCCTCGTCCCTGCAACCACTATAGAAATCGTTTGATAGGGGTCCTATTCTAAAAGCATGTTTACCTACCAGGCAGTGTAATTCCTTCTACTTACAGGTTTGAGACTTGTGGTTTTCTTTACGTCCATTAGCCGCTAGATCTTTCTGGTTGAAATGAAAGCACTTAGGTTACTCCGTCTATAGGTTACGATATTTAGTGCTTCAAGCTATGTCCTTAAAGCTAAGTGTTTTAAAGCAAAGGTGGAACTTTGAGTAGGTTTTTGTATCAAATCTGTTTACGAGCAGCCACCGTATTGATTAAGTATTTCATCTTTCCTTTTAAAGATTCGGATCATCAAAAAATCGCATCAGGTCTCTGCCGATGAACTTCCCATAGACAACTGAAATTTTACAGCAATTGGTCTGCTGCGAGAATCCACATAAATGTCCGTTAAATATATTAATATCTCCCGATGAAAATGTTAACCAAGAATTAATGTGGCAACAGTTTTCTAGGAATTTGTTCAACTAAAAATGTTTGCTAACCAACCATGCAAGTATGTTGATCAAATTAATGATAAACTCTTTTTCAACGTGTCTTTTATTTGTCTCATAATTTTTTTTATAAAAGCAAAAAACAATATATTGCCGAAAAGCGACAAAATTTTAAATACCTACAAGCAAAATTTCTAACGGCCATTTTAAATGAAACGTGTTAGTCGTAAAAGTAATAACATTTACAACCCTAGAGCAAAAAGTCAGAAAAGATTGTCACGTTTAAAAGATTTTTATCCTTTTTTTTCAAATGTTATGTCTATCACGTGAGGGTCGTTTTTCATATGATGTTCGTACGTTAACTTCATAACAAGTGTAAACAAATAGCCTTTTAAACGTAAAACTTTTATGCCTTAACACGAGTATCTGATGATGCTTTCTTGATTTCGAAAATATTTTTGCCCAAAATTTTGCGTTGACAGCATATTAATCACATCGTGTATTTCGTCAATACAGTAGGTATGGTAAATAATTTAATATAGTGAACACACAAAATTGTACACGACTAAAACAGGGTTGCCGAAGGTACTACTAAGTTAGTATTCTTACTCCCTTCTCATCGTTACTCCCTTTAAAACAATTTAATATATTGTCACCATTATTTCATTAAATGAGCCATTATACACTGGTGCAATTACCCCGGTGAGGTGTGAACTATAAAAAGAAAACTAGTTTCGTTAAAAAGCCAGTCGAAACATTCACTACGTTTAGCCGTGAGTCAGTGGACTTACTCCCAGATACCCATTTCTCTGGCAATACGAAAGAGTTAATTCTCAGCCAGGAGAATAGGCGAACCATACCACTCATATCAAAGGTAGTAGTATACAAAACCTTTAGTGGGCTATCAACAGTAGGCCCAAATAGGATCATTGTCACACAGCAGCAACGCTTTTTCGACATTCTCCGTCCGTGGTTAATTAAAATATTCAGGTCCTTCCTTGATCTCGGTTACGTATCAAAGATGTGGAGAGCAATGAACGTAATTCGTATATATCAAAGTCCAGGAAAACATATCACAGTTCTCTAAAAGAGTTTAGACCTATAAGCCCAACATCATCTTTCGTCTTACAAATAGAATTGAGAAAAGCTAATAGACCTTCTGTTAGACCAGGTCAGTATAGACTACCCTACACTTCCTTGTCGCCACAGTGGAAAAATCATTGGACAAAAAAAAAACTTACGATGGTACCTGCCTCGACATAAGAGCCCCTCTTAATAATATTAAACCAGAAACGATTATAAAGGGTGCTTAAGTTTTAAGGGCCGACTTTGATTTTGAATAAAACACAAATTATTTAGGAAATTATTGTCATTTCTTTTTATTATAATAATATTGGTATGGTTCAATTATGTATGGAACAAAATATCGGCCAAATGGCGACCGCGACCTCGGCGGCACAACACAGGGTGATCAACTCCGAACATGTTTTAAAGCTGTAGGAAGCGGACGACACAGCCATAGCTATAACTGGAAAATATTCAACAACTTTATATCATCTCATGGAAACAACCCAAGCATTGTTCTGAGGTAGCCTCAATGCAAGTCTGAGAAACACTAAAATGGTTCTCTTCCCCAAAATGCACAGAATTCTAGAGATCAAGTCAACCCAAATGAGGGAAATACCACTCAATTTCTCTGATCATGTCAAGTATCTGGGACTTAATATTTATCGATAGGAAGCCGAACTGGAAAATTGAAGTTCATAAGCGTATCAAAACGGCAGTTATTACTCTATACACAATTTTGATACGTGTAAGCATGCTAGTGATCTGCTAGAGCGCGTCGGTAGACATGTCACCAGAGTCAGTATCCCTGCAAGAAGCAATCTTCGTTCTACAGTCTAAGCGGCTGTTCAGCATTGTGCTAATCAAAGTTTAACTTCGGGGAATACTTCTTCGAGGAAATTAAAGATACATATTGCCAATTTGAATGCTAGCAAGCTGTTACCGGCTCACGTAGTAACACAATGGCCCGCACTTGATCTAAGTGAATCCTACCTATCACCTTCACATAAAAAATAGGGCAATATTTGGTGTTAACTCAGTTTTAGAATTTTGTCGTTTGCGCCATTTTCCTTAGAAAGACAGTAAAGGACACAAAAAATGTTGCAGATCTAAGTTTCTTACACAAAGCAAAATGTTTTCAATGTAGTTCAATGAACTGTGACTAAACAGGCAGGCAGAATCAATAGACATACTTTTTTGGAATTCTCTTTAATAGCAATGCCAAAGTCCATTAAAACCACAAGGTCGTTTTTGTTTTACGAATGCAATACTTGCCCTATAGGTTATAGCTGCAAGTATAAAACGTCAAGTATCCTTAACAGTTGTTTTCTTTGAAATTAGCTCGTAAAATTGATTATTACTTACAAACATTTTAAAATAGCAGACATACATACAGACAAGTTATTCTAAAACCAACCTCGTAACAAAATTTAAACTTGATTTGCAGAGGTCTTTTAAATAATCCATTGGACTTGAATGCCTAGACAAAGTGAATTGGTAATAGCTTAAAATGCACAAGTAATTAGATAGATACAATGGTTGTGTATGTAGAATATCTATTAACCACTTAAGTTAAGACAGAACCGACTTTGTAATAACAATAAATTGTTTAGTGACATTTCTGATTAAAGAATCAACTTGCACAGATACAGTGATACATATTTGAGTGCAAATTAAGCCAATTTCGTATGCAGTCGGTGATCTTGCTGAATGAACGCTTCTTATTAAAGCTTATGATATAATATTGAGTTTATACATATTTTTAAAACCAGAAGGAGTCATCCCGACTAATAATTGAAATGACTTTAAGGCGAAACGTATACTTATAAACTGATTTGTTTAAGTTTTATTGATAATTTCTTGAAATTCCTTAAAGCTGTAAATGTAAATGTATTATAAATATCTATAAAGATTTTAAAAAGGCAGTCAAAATGTGTGTAAATATAACTAAACTAAATTGTGATTCATTTAGAGGCTCTTTGTTCGAAATTCTCTTTTCTTTTCTTAATATCAAATAAAGGAGCTTTTCTTGACATTTTTGACATTTTTGACATTTTTCAAATGTTAGCCGTTAATTTGGTTAATATGGTTCATCTGAAGTTGCATTTTTTTTAAAGAAACGTCCCAACATTTGTAGTCATATTGCAAATCCCTTATTCTTACCCAGTTATTAATTTATTTATTTTTTTGACTTATCATAGAAAAGGATAATAAAATATCAACAATTCTGAATGAAAATATTATGACAACTTATCACGACTCATAAGTTATTTGTCAGATAATCCATAGACAAAAGAAAAAGTACCTCTAAATGAATCAGCCTTATAAAACAGTGAAGCTCCGCACGGCAACGTCCGTGACAATTGTCAAATTTCTAAGAGTGGGATAAAATGCTCTCAGAAAAAACAAATCTCCAAAAATTACGTCACTCGTTGTTTTACTTCAAATCGAATTATTTTGCCAGTTAACAACAATGCAACCATTTGACAGAACTCGTACATTTGCCCAAAGAAATATCTTGGACTAAAATTCTCATCATGTGGAAATTTTTTGCTCTATCTCTCTTCTGTGAAAAACAATGAGCAGAAACAGGAATTCTATATTTTTTTCGTAAAATTTTGTAGATTTCCCTAGTTATTACAAACAGTAAGGAAACAGACCTAATATCGTGTGGCGAAGTTTCGTTAAGTTTTCCGTCACTTGTGTTCATTTACAAAAACTCAACATTTTTACATTGGTAACGTTCCGCATTCTAGGAACTAGGCAATCAAACGTTTCTGATTGGTCTAGAGATTCAGTTTTGACTGCAAAGTAAGGAGTTTCTTCTTGACTGGATTTGAAGGTCCCTACCCTTTAAGTCAATGTGTAAGCTGTCAAAAATTCGTTTTCCATTTCATGTGTTAGGACGTATCTGAAACAGTAGCCCTAGAAGCTGGAACGAACCCATTTATTCAAATTTTCGTAAGAACATTTGACCAGTCAGTTGGGAAGAGTTCCAAAACGTTCAACTTAAAAAGCTGTTAAATTTCATTTAGCACTGACCATCACTTTCGCTAACATACATATGCCTATTATGGCCTGCCTGAGAATTGCTATCAATGAAGAAAGCTTACATAACGTTGAATTATGACATTAGCTTCTAGTTGTTTTTGATTATCATGGTTCTGCCTTAACAGTAAATAGATTGCGCTACTGATCGCTAATTGGGATCGCTTATTTTGACAACGGCGAGATATCTGAGAAGATGACGTCCATTTTCGGCATTTATTCTTAGTACACTGTGATCTGAGATCATATAAGGATTTTTCTGTTTTCTTTTGATTCCGAAAAGTTTGTTCGGAAAGATTAGATTCATTATATCTGATCACATTTGGCAGTCATTCTCCATACATATCTTATTCAAGATGATCAGAATGACGCACGACCGTGCTTTGACTTCTATGACTTTGCGCATCGTCTTAATTGGCAGAGCTTATTACCCTCAATACCACAATATCTTGACTCTTGGTTTATCACGATTTTGCAGAAAACTCCTTTTATTTTCCCCAAGAACTTGGAGCTGAGTAAGGTCATTTTTTCTATGTTAATTTCAATAATAGGAGTTTCACGAATTAGTTCAATTAATTTATTAATAAGAAAAATTATTATTATTTGAAGATATTTAATTTTTAACGTAATATTTGCGGTAAAAAACGAATTGAATTAACCTTTAGTAGAGCTAGTCTAATGAACCAAATTAGCATTAAAATATATAATAACTACAGTGAGTCTTTGGAAAGTTAAATTGGACATCCACTGTACATAAATTATAGGGTGGCCAGATATCAACATTTTCCAATTATTATGGCTCAGCTGCTGTCAAATTAACAATGACATCTAGCTGTCAAAATATTAAGGTTTGCCATTTTATTATGCATCGTTTCACGCCTTTGGCGGATGTTATTACAAAAAAATATCAAAATTCCGACTCAGTTGTAAAGACGCCGTGGATTTCGTCGACAGTTTACAGGCGATCGAATTTTGAGCATGAGAACACTTTTTTGAACTCTAAACCAGTTGAAGGTAAGAAAACATAGCTATCGTTGAAGACTTCGAAATGTCGATTCGATGCCGATGAGCTGAATTGGGATTGGATTTGGGCCTTACTTACTTACTTAAAGACTCCCGACGCTGCCTGAGACATCGTTGCCTTCCATCCTCTGCGGTCCCGAGCACGCTGCTTCCAGTTATGAAGACCAAGTTCTCTGGCATCCGCGACAGCTTGGTCTTTGTACCGGAGGTTCGGTATTCTTCGCCGCCTCGAACCTGGAGACTGGGATTCGAAGACTGGAGAAATGTTATCCATTCGCTCGTTGTGGCTGAGCCTATGTAGTCTGCGTATCTTGGCTTTTTGGACTACATCTAAATCCCAGTACACCTCATAGAGTTAGCGGCTGTATCTTCTCCTCCATTTGCCCTCCTCGCATAAGGACCTAATATACGACGGAAGGTGCCCAATACTTGGTCAGCTTTCTTACTTATCGTCCAGCACTCGGCTCCGTACAGCAGGACTGGTAAGATGAGCGTTCTGTAGAGCATTAATTTGGTCCGTCGATTTGAGAGTTTTGAATCCAGTTGGTTTGACAAACCGAAGTAGCAGCGGTTTGCTAGGGTTATTCTTCGTCGGATCTCTACAAAGGTGTCATTTGTAGGATTAATATTTGTTCCGAGGTAGGTGAACTCCTTAACTACCTCGAAATTATAGCTATCAACAGTGACGTTCTGCCCAATGTTTTGGACAGATAAATTTTTGTTTGTTGATAACATATACTTTGTCTTGTCCTCATTTACTTCAAGACCAACTCGTTTGGTCTGCTAATCAATAGCCGTAAATGCCTCTACGACGGCTTGCCGGGATCTTCCGATGATGTCAATATCGTCTGCGTATCCCAGCAGTTGGACGGATTTGTGAAAGATAGTGCCTTCCGGGTTGACACCTGCCCTGCGCACTATCTGCTCCAACACGATATTGAAGAAATCACATGACAGCGCATCTCTTTGCCTGAATACGGTGCACGTTTGGAAGAGCTCCGAAGAGTTATTTCCAAATTGCACAGAGCATCGCGTGTTTTCCAGCGTTACTCGACACATCTGTATAAGTTTTGTTGGTATCCCGAATTGGGCCATCGCCTAGTAGAGCTCAAGACGATGAATGCTGTCATAAACGGCTTTAAAGTCGATGAAAAGGTGGTGGGTTTCGACTTGAAATTCGTTGATCTTTTCCAGGATTTGTCTGAGTGTGAAAATTTGGTCTATTGTCGATCTGCCGTACCATGTACCAGATGCCGATTAGTGTGTTGCAGAACGGTTTTAGACGATCTTATATGCGACATTTATCAGGTATATGCCTCGGTAGTTTTTACAAGACATATGATCGCCTTTTTTGAAGATGGGGCATTGCAGATGGGATTTTGGACCTACAACCTTATAAAATTGTGCTAACATAAGAATTTAAGTTGGACGACCCCGAACGCCTTGAGTCCGCTAATTGGGCGCTGGCAATGTTGGCCGGAGGTCAGAATATTGGCCAAAAAATCATCTCTAACAAGTTAACCAACATTCGAGAAGCTATTGCCGGAATAACACCGTACATATTTGACCGACAGATTGAAGGACTGTATGATGTACGATTCCATACATATCTACATACATACATATATATGTACATATGTATTTATGTAATGACATATCGCTCTTACATGGTCACCCTATGCACAGAGTGTAAGTTCTTGTCTACAGTAGTTAAAGAAGCGCCTTTATTGTTCATTTTCTAATCGATTTCCATGGAATGTCCAGACTAATTATACATTCTTAGCACAATATGATGACTAGATATTCATGTACGATTATAATTAATTCCTCACTCATAAAACTATGAATCATTTGATTTTTTTTCTTAATTGATTCCAATCAAATGACTGAGTTATCATTTATGTTTGCATACAAATCGTTAATTACTCAATGGTGCCGTTGAATAAATCGAACGTCATAGAGCGTTTACATTCAAAAATAAAATAAGAAAGAAAAAAAATAAACATTAAAAGACAATTTGAAACGAACAATAACACACATGTTAAACAAACGCAAATGCGTAAACTGCGAGCCCATATGTCACTGATTTCACTTTGCATTTATAGTTGGCAGAAACGCTTACATACATACAAACATACGAGAGTATGTGGGGTGGTATGGAACGCGTGCTGGCACGATCAAGAGAATAGCGCAGACGAACAGATGTAGGTATTGCTGCACAGGATTGGCAATGGGCACTACTGCAATCGTAATGAATGGCAGATGAATGCTTTTTTACTTCAGTGTATAAAAATAGCATAGGTTCAAATTAATGTAGCATACAGCACTGTGCCTATAGGATTTCTAATGCGAAAACGCACAGTTCTTTGCGGTGCAAATTGTTGCCAGACGCCGCGCGCCGATGCGACGAGTTCACCGCCACGCATTAAATTAAAAATAAATATCGAAGAAATGTGTGGTCGAATGTTGTGAGCTCATATTTTGTACATATTCTATTGATGCATTTAGATTAATTGCTTCAATATTGCTTTGCGTTGACTTACTTTAAAAAGGAAATATGCATAAATAGATACTAGCTAATTTTATGATTAAAGTGCGCTGCCAAATGTTTACTACTTAGCAATTTCCACGAATATATTGACATAGCCGTTTAAGAGTTAAGGAATCTGACGGAGTCGCGAAATGAGAGACATTCATAGGTGTCCATATTATATAATATATGTAGTAATCTGATGTCATTCAGTCTGCTCTCAATAGTTAGCAAGCTGGACTGAAAGGTGCGGCCTTTGGAGAGATATAGTCGGAATTGCCAAGAAATCCCTAGCTGCTCCATACATTTACAAAAAGCCAATAGGACCCACCTGGGGCCTGCAACCGAACATCATACACAACCGATACTCATATACGGAGTACTGGTCCGGTGGCCTGCCCTAAAAAAGAACTCCAAACGCATTGGACATGCCAGATTACTATCGATGCACCGCCATCTTCCAAAGATCACCGATCACTTGGCCACTAAACACAACTTCAACTACAAATGCTTAGTACCCAATAGAACCAAATGGACAGAATGAGATGTGTTTCACCATGAATCGCTGATAATCTTCACGGATTGCTCCAAAACCGAATGAGTCGGTGCTCGAATCTTTTAAAATAATCTGGACATCCACCTCTCCTTCAGCCTTCCTCACTACTTCAACGTTTTCCAAGTCGAAGTCAATGCCATTCGTCAAGCAGATGACTGGCTGGCGGCTAATGCAGTATCAGTATCGGATTATCATATACCTCGACAGCCAAGCGGCTATCAAACCCCTCGAATCCAGCACAACGAGATTCAAAGCAGTGAAGGACTGCCGCGTATCTCTGAACGCGATAGTTGAACAGTACAACCTCACCCTCTGCCGGATGCCAGGTCTGACGAATTGGCCCGACGAGGCTCCTCAGGTCTAAAAAGCATAAACCGACATCGAGGCACCAACGTCCTATGCTAAATACCTTACCCATCCATATGCGGTGAGTGAAGCTAACCATCGATGGCAACAGCTCGGCAATTGTAATACTGCAAGGCTGCTCTGGCCCACGCTAAATAAAACCAGGTCCATCAAACTTCAGAAACACACAAGAGAGAGATGCCCAATGACTGGGCATCCCCTACAATGACTTCTTCAGAAGCTGTAGAGATGAAGAAAAAGAGGAACCTATTAGTCACCTCCTATGCACGTGCCCCGCACTCTCCAACATAAGAAAGGCCACATTAGGTGAAGACCTGTTCAATGATCTAAACGATCTTAGCAACTCTTGCACGGCTAAGATTGGCTTCTTCATTCTAAGAAGTAAATGGTTCTCAGAAAAAGAGGGTGACCCACCAACCTTACGCCTCGGCAGCACAATGGACCAATGTTGAAGAAGATCCCATGCATCTCCATCAGGGCCTAAGAAGTTCATGCAGACTTAAAGATAAATCAGGATATTTTCAAGGTTTCGTAGGTACCGTTTTTGATCAACACTCCCTTTTGAGGAAAATATCAAAATTAAAGTAAAGTAAGGCCAAGATTCAGGACAAAAATTGATAAGGAATCACTTTGCCTTTCCCCAAACAGTGAATTAATATAGAGCCATTCAACAAGCGATATCATTTTAAATTTCACGACATTGTTGATTGTAGTATTCAACCATTCATCCATTTCATCGATACATTTCAATGGCTGAGTTGTGTGAAGGCTGTAACTAGTGCTCCTAAAATTGTTGCTATGGATGTGGATGACATTTAATTTTAGGAGCACGGCACCACACGCTACTTAGCTTGGATGTGTGATTTCTCGTAATGGAGAATTTGCCGCTGAGCTCATGACACTTTACATCATAAGGCTTTTTTCTTTGAAACTATTATGTCGAAAATGAGGTCTACATCAATGCTCAACCACCATCTCGTGATGAGAAATTGTATCAAAGAATGTAAGCAAACAATGGGCAGATATTGTGCTTGGAGTTTGTGCTCTGTATCTCCATCTCGACCATGCGCCATGTTCTTCTCCGACCTCAGGATATCAGGGATCCATTGCATAGCCTGCTTAGCTTCAGACCTCCTTTTCGGAGCGTGGGACCAATCCATTGCAACTTTCGTGGTCGGATGATCGTGGCTATAAGTTCCTTACCCGTGCTCTGGTAGTGGTGTACAGTTGGGCCAGGGAGTGGAACAGTCTTAGCTTGGTATTGTATTTAATTTATAGCCCAACGACGAACTATAGTTCCGCGCCGATGTTGTTGGCGGTGATCGTAAGAGTTCGGCGGGAATACGGCCAAGTCGTACCGCCTTGTTGTTTTCAGCGTTTTGATCGCGGTTATTATCGTATCCCTACTGGGGATCGTGGTACGTATTCGGGAATTTTGTACCTCGGACAGCTTCGTCTGATTCAAAAGCATATCGCCAACGAAAACACGATTCAAAACCGCTCCTTCCATCTCGTGAGCTGTTCCTCATCCGAATTTTGCAAAGAACCAGCTAGGCTTTTCACCGGGTGTTGGCTGGAGCTGTGACCAGAAGTAAAACTTAGTCACGAAGTATTCTGACGTCAATTCATTAAATTGAGTAATATTAAACTTAAGAATGTTGTTCAAATATCCCACCATCTCCGGTACTCTGACTTGGCTACGAGCAAATTATAAACAACAGAAAAGAACCTTACCCTCTAAAGCGTTCAAATTCAAAACAAACATTGACCATTTGTTACAAATGAACCATTTCATTAACAAATAGCCTCATTGTCAAAACATGCACAATGTACACAAATAAAAATACATAATGTTCAAATGAGGTACTATACAACGAATGCAATGTACGGCCAAGGCCAGCCAGTCTGCTAAAAAAATCAAACGATGGGAACATTTTTTTTTTTTTTAGTGAAACGTGACATGTATTTTGAATTAAAGTAATTTAACCATTTCTCCGGAAGTGATTCTATACACTCTATGACTCACCTGAACAAATGAGGCTCCGTGCAGAAAAGTAAGTATCTCCAGTATTACAATTGTATGTTCCAAATTCATTTTCCTTCTCACAATTGGCACAACATAATAATTTTGTAGTTTTCAGCGTCAAACTCTTTTGAGAGTAATTTTGGGCCACATTATGGGTTGAAATATTTTATTCTGAAACAATATACATAAAACGAAATTAGTAGGGAATTCTGAGAGGTATAACTGGAAGTTTAATAGACACTCAGTGGTGGTCACATATGTAATTATCTTTTTTTGAAATAAAAAATTTAGTCCAAAAAATATTGATGTATTGTTTATAAATGAATGATGTATAGGGTGACCAAATAAGAACGAGAAGAAAAAATATATATATAAACCAACAACGGTACGAGCATTATGAGATATAAAATTGATTCTGACATTCATGCCAATACATGTGGAACAGGACATTATTCAAATGGTAACCTCAACTTCGCAGACAATGCTTCAAGCGTCGCGTCGGTGCAAAATTTTATGACTCGGTCTAATATGTGCTACATTATTCCGGCAATCGGATGTTGGCCTCTTCCGAATTGGTTGATTTGTTAAGGTAGACTAAGGACTTGACGTAGGTTGTAATCGAATGGTCTCAAGTTGCACGATCGCAAAGACCAATTGATGAACGCTTGCCGTGAAATAACCGAGTCGCCAAATTTCTCCTTCACTACTTCAAGCGTTGTGCCGCTTGTATGGCATGTAGCGACTTCTTCTTAGAAGTACAGTTCGGATATATCGATTCCCATTGACGGTAACTGAGTCTCCATTCCCATTTCGCAAGAAATAAGGTGCGATGATGCCGCCATGCCGTGAATTGCACCTAGCATTGACGTAACCGCTGAGCAAAAAATTCACTTCGTCCTAGAAGATAAATTTTTGGCCAAAATCAGAATCTCCGGCCAACACATTTCCAGCGCCCGATTAGTAAACTCATGGCATTGTCTATGTTCCAATTTTATTATCCTTTGGCGTTCAAGTGACGACTATCTCGTATTAACGTTTCTCACGTTTCCGTACGAAAAGCGTACGAGTACCAGTCTTTTAAATTTGAGAGAATTCTCTCAATACATGAGATTTGACATTATTCATTTTTCTTTCAGAAAAGTTATCGATTGCATCATTGCTATCTGGTGCTGGTCACCCTTTTGCCAATATATATTTTACAAAAGTGCCATACACATATGTATGTACATCTGCTAAATTTGATAGGCGGGTTACAGTTTTTCCCAATAAGAATTAAAAAAAAAAGGAAAAAACAAAACTCACCATGGTGGACAAGTAAAGTCTGAGTGCTTCAGCGCCTTATCCCGACAAAACCATTTTTAAGGAATTTTATCCAATATTTTCCTCTAAATATTTATGTGGCTGACTACTTACTTACTACTTATGTATGTAATGTATCCCCTTGTGGGTCCTAAGGCCTCTACAACGCCTACGCTCCATACTGTGCGATGGATCTTGAAATGTGCCTCAACTCTTCCCAACTCTTTCCCAGTTGCCGTGCGTCCTTCTCAACAGATCCGCACTACGTACTCCGCCCACGCATCCTACCATCCTGGGTAAGCGGTTTCTTTGGTTACCTATGGATCTATCACCCTTTCGGAGAGTGTGACCAATCCACTGCCACTTTTGTCATCGTATAGTTGTGCCTATAGGTTAATGGCCCGTTCTCTGGTAAAGCTGTTCTTTGGAGATATGGTTTGGACAGAACATCCTTAAGATGTAGCGTAGACCCTCCTCTAAGTACCACATCCATATAGCAGCAACGATTCAACGTTGGAACGCAGCAGTCGTAGCTTGGTGTTTAACTAATTGCATTACTTCGCCAAACTGTGGATAGCATTCCAAACGCAGATTTTGCTTTGCCTATTCGGCTGGCTTTATCCATCGGTCCTAGGCTGATCATTTTTGTTTTTGCCGAGTTGATTTTCAGCCCAAAGACGTTTGCTTCTGTGAGACAGTAGCCATACATCATCGGCGTAGATACCTCTCAAGTTTTCGCACTCCATTAGGTTGCCTTTTTTAGGGATCAATACCTTTCCGGAAAACTCTTGGCTTCCAATGTTTTCTCGACAAGTGGAAACAGTAGCTCAACCGATGGTTGAAAAAGCTTCGCGGTATGCGGTAATAATCTCGTCCTTACTGGAGCATGTGGTGCGAGTTCGTGAATTTCTTTCTACGGACCCTTCAGTCTGACTTGGGTGCATATTGCTGGCGAATACTCGGTTTAAAATCTAATCAAAATACTCCTTCCATCACTTCAATTGATCCTCATCCGATATAAGCAACGAACCGTCTAAGCCTTGCACTAGGTGTTGAGTAGAGCTTCGGCCACTTATAAGCTCTCTGGTGATTCTATGTATAAACAGTGCTGCTGTTGCACCTCGCTGCTGCTACTTCTACTGCTTTCGTAGCCAGCGCTGCACTTGTCACGTCTAACACTACGCTACACTTCTCTCATCTTCGCGCGATATAGGGACTCAAGCTCGATCCTCCCTGTTGCTGGAGTTGCTACAATTCGAACTCTTAGCTATTTTCGTTGGTTGATTCTTCTCCAGGTATCTTCAGAAAGCCACGCCCTGACAGTTTTCACAACACACCAATGGCCTTGGATGGCTCTTTCCACATGAAAGATGGTCCCTTAATTTTGGGCGTACTGTGGGAACTCTCAGTCAGTCTGCGTTGACCTTAGATATTCTTGTGTCGTTAGATCTGCGAACGGCAGCAGTGGGTAACTGAAGAGTAGTAGATATGTGGGTTGGCAGAGGAAACTCAGGTCAGCACTGACCCATAGTGTTACCCAAGTACCCCTTGCCCATTTAACACACCATCCTGATGTTCTGATGAAGTTCAGTAACATATCAGTATTGACATTGGAGAGTTCTCCTAGATCCTGAAAGAAGTGTTTGCCGAGGAATTTGTACCTGGAATGTTGGAGTCCAGGGCACTGGCAGAGGAAGTGGGTAGTGTCATCTATAACCTCCTCATCGCCGCATCCTCTACAGAGTTCTTCTTTCTTCCGACGTAGTTTCTTTAGGTGGTACCGCAAAGTGTTGCGACCCGTGAGTATCCCCACGAGCATGGACAGTCAACGTCTGTCCTTGTGAATAATTCTCTCGGTCCTTGCCTTGTCAAAAGTTGGCCATAGTTGTTTTGCAGTTTTGCAAGTATCTAGGGACTTCCATCCCAAGTTCGCCTCTCTCATAGCCAGTTCCTCTGCTTCAAGCCTGAGAGCGCAAGGCGGGGTGCTTATGGAGAGGTCGGTCAGTTCAAGTGGGTCCTATGATGCTTTCCTTGCTAATTCATCTGCCCTTTCATTTCCCGGGACGCCCTCGTGCCCAGAAACCCAGCAGAGTATAACCTTGTGCTGTGTTCCAAGAGCCTTAAGCTCTTCGCGACAGCACTTCACAAGCTTGGATTTTATTTCTATGGCATAATTGCTTTGATAGCTGCCTAGCTGTCGATAAAGAAAGTGATACCTTCTGGCGGTATTGTGCTTACAGCAGACTCACGGGCCGCTGTTGTCACTGCCAGGACCTCCGCTTGGAAAACACAGCTGGGGTTGATTCGGAGAAGATTCCGGATCCTATACCGGTGTCCATTTTTGATCCATCAGTGTGAATAGCTGTGGATTCGCTATTTGGTATGTGGCTGTCTTTCCACTCTTCTCTGCTAGGGTAAGCTGAGGTAAATGGTATTTTAAAGTCAAGGTAAGGCGTAGTGTAGTCTATTTTGACGTGCCCTATCGTACTTGACTTCCAGCACGCTGTCTGACTTATTCTTAAGGCACTGATGGCTTCTGTTGATCTCGTGTAGAGGTCTAGCGGAGGCAGGTTGAGAATAGCCTCAAGACACGCAGTTGGAGTGGTTCTCATCGCACTGGTGGCACTGGTACTTTAGTGAGCTCCTTCAGGCAGGTGGACTTGTTTAATGCTGGCCAGCATACTAGGCTGTCATATGTCAGGATGGGTCTTATGATAGCCGTGTACATCCAGAGAATTGTTTTTGGAGAGGGTACCCAGGTCTTCCTGACTCTTTCATTTATGTTTGGTTTCCAGGTGAGTTTCTTGTCTAAAATGATACCCAGATATTTCGCGCTGTTGGATAAGCTGAGGAGAATGTTACTCACAGAGGGTGCCCTGAGAGCGATTGACGGTAAGGCCGCATGTCTTGGACCATCTAACCAGGATCTTGGGGCACCGTCGACTTGCTCACTGCGCGTAGGGAGGAATTTGCCCGTTCCCATCAGTACTACATCGTCTGCATAGGTGACAACTTTAACTCCAGATGTTTCAAGTAACCTCAAAGCTTTACTTAACACAATGACCCAGATAAGCGGGGAGATGACCCCGCCCTGTGGGGTGCCTCTGGAGCCGTAGCCATCTAGTACCTTACCGAATTAAATTTCCTGTTGAAGATATCCTACAAAACAAGATATTCTAACCTCGTTCAAGCAGGTTGTAGTTATCTGCATATGACATATCTTTAACTCGCACTCATATCGCAAAATATGTTTAAATTTAGCTCAAATTAACTTTTATATGAAGCAAAAGCCATTATACCAAATTACCCCAAAACCTAAATTTCATGCAAATTTATTTTTATGTCTTTTGAGTCTCAAAACGTTTATAATATTTTAAGTAAGAGCAGAAGACCTTAAACGTCCATAAATAATTTAACTAATTTCACCTTAAAACTCGACAGGCACACATTTCAAACTACATAATGTCTACGAGTGCGTGCATATCGGCCGAGTTTTTTTTTCTCTAATATTGTTTTTTTGTTGCATGCTTTAAGTTTGTGAAATGTCTATAGTGCTTATATTCATTGCAAAAACTACGAGTATATTGCAAATTAATAGGAGTGACACAAACGCTGATATGGTTTTATTAGGCTCTTTTATTATGCGTTAAAAGCAATAATTTCGCATAAATCGCATGTACAAACAGAGCCAAACACATGAGCATTTCATAAGATTGATCGTAAAATAAAAAAAAAAAAATAAAAAATTGGCTCAGTAACAAAACAAATTTGCCAGCTGCCAATTTATTTTGAAAAGAAGACCACAATTATTATAGGAGTATGGCATAAATGTTATCTTTAATTGGACAAATCCACAAGAAGTTTTGTTTCAGCAGTGTTCTCTCTTGACAATTTCAATGACCGCCGCCGCCGACACAACTTCAGCAAGCAGCATCATCAAAAATACCGATAGTGGACGAATGGACGGACGGATTTTCCCGCATAATTCGGCGCGGTCTTTAGTTTTATTTTTTTCTTCATAAATAATGCGAATGTTGAACATCGTGTCGGTTGTCTCGGTACGCATGTCATTCACGATCGCAAATTAAATACGTATCTACTGACTTCGATCAGCAAGCTGACACATTTTCATTCACAGCGATCGTAAAGGAACGATGAGATGTTTGGAATTTCTGATTATTTTCTTTGGCATTGTCATAATGTTGTACAATTTTGATAGATAACTCGGAATGCAAATAAGCTTGGCAAATAGTAGTTGTTATTGTTTTGTCTGAAAGCTTCTGTGATGTAAGTAGAGACTGAGACTGGGCAAACGATTCAATTACTTGTTTGATCTTCTTTATCTGATTCGCATTTCAATTATATCCCCAGTGTTTCCTTGTACAAGTTTATCTTAAATTCCTTATTTGCTGAGGTTTCTTTTTTTTGTTTGTTGTGATATATGATAGGTACATATACCCTTACTGAGGGACAATACTCTCAGCAGCATTCCTTGATGATTTCCAAATATGTACGCAAACAATGTGGTTGCTCTTCATTTATGGAGATTTCTCATGAGCTTGATCTTTGGTTAGGTTGTAACATAGTGCTGAAGTACACTTCTGGACACTGTGGACAGCAAAACATAGGACACATTTAATTTTACCTGCGCAAGAACAAAGTGTTGTTACGTGCGTACGTAGATAGATATCCGTACCTAGCGATACTTTGAGTTTCTTTAGAGGTTGCAAATAAATACGACGACTAGCTAGTAAATCATTGGAGTTATTTATGGTTCCTAGTGAAATAACGATTTGTAGGTATTAGAAGAAGATGCTTTGCGTTGGAGGCCTTAGCATGTCAGAGCATAAAAAGAACACCTGACCGAGAAACACTGTGCAGTGAACAAACACTGACAACCAGTGGACCGAATACTACAACATCGTTAAAGAATTAGCTGCGGCCACCCTTGGTTATCACCAAATAAAAGCCCTTAGTATCACGATGAGTGCACACAATAAAAACCAAAGCAGTGCCAAAAACCAGAGTAGTGAGAGAGGAATACCGAGCCAGAAAAAGGGAAGAGAAGAGAATCATGCTTAAAAAAGGGACCACAGTTTTCCAGCTTAAGCATATCGAGGAGTCCCGCGAGTGCAACAACATCCAGCATTTTTGTCAGAAAGCCAAGCAGCTGGCTTTAAATCCAGAACGCCAAAGGCAACCTAGTCACCGAAACATGGGGAATTGTCGATGTGTTTATGCAACACTTCCAGCAGTATCTTAACAGCCAGGAAATAGAAAGAGAGATCCACCTAAAGTCAATGAAGAACCAACACCCCACACAGCATTTAAGAAGTTAATGCACCCATCAGAAAAGCGAAAAACAAGAAACAAGAAACCCACCGCGCCGGCTCTGATGGACTTCCAGCTAAACTTTATAAATATGAAGGTGATGCATGGGTGGAGGAACACATGCCCGACGATTGGAGTATCAGCTCTACATATATCTCAAAAAAAGTCGATTCTACATCTTGTAATAACTACCTAGTGGCAATCTTGTATGCCTATCCAACGTATTGTCTAGAACACTTCTGCAACACACTAATCCGAGGCAAAACCTTTTAAAGACCAACAAATTTCAAAACGAAACCATCGCCTATTCATCGACTTAAGAGAGAGGCTGAACGTCACCTACCTCGGCACAAATGTAAGTCCCAGAAACGACACATAACTGGAGATCACACGAAGAATAAACTTAACGAAACTTGTTTTCAAAACTCCTAACTCAAAATACTTCCGTCGGTCGGTCACTTAAGGAGATCGAATGGAGGAAAATATAAAACTGAGAACTCTATAGTCTCCACAGCTGAAAGCATTGTGCCCGGAACTGCAGAGGATGGAAGACAGCTGTGTCTCAGGCAGAATCACTGTCTGTTATATGTAAGTGGATAATAGAGTAATTTCCATTGGAGAATGGAGAACTATTAATTGTAAACCGCAAACTGTAGGACTTACCACGTACTCTACTAGATAGTAAAAGAGCGCCAACAATGATCGGGATAGGGCACAAACAGTCTTAACAATGTTGGACTCCTCCCTGAATCAAAATGTCATCGAACGGCATCTTGGACAAAGTATGATAGTCGAAGAAGTCTCTTCACAGAAACCATGATAATTTTTCGCAAATTGAAGTGACCTCTTAATGTTGGTCAAAAACAGGATGAGACTTCTTGAAATGACCACAAGAAAAAACCTCTTACTACAGAGGCCCTGAACCAAGTTGACCATTAGTAATCAAGTGACAACAGGCAGTCCTTGAATTGATCGAGACAGTACCTTTGCCATGCTTCAAACAATTTATGTAAAAATATGCGGAAGCATAAAACCAAATGTCTAAGACTAATAAAATTAAAAGTGTTATACATACCCTACACATATGTATGCATTCAAATTAAGTTATAGTGAATATTTATAGCATCAACCCACCTGAAAACAACTGCACATAAATCGCGCCAGCTTCTGTGCCTATTCACTAAAAACACTCCGAAGATTTATATTGTTTTTGAAAAAAAAAAACACAAAATGTAACAAATTCCAGCAGGAATGCTTCACAGTTCTCAGACCTTCAATACATCATTTCTATCCATCATTTGCACTCCAGTGCTGCCAGTCAATGATGAAACCCAATCTAAATATGTCTCGTTGATGTAGGTGGCAACGATCGACGGTAGATCGGCGCAAAATTTAAATAAAAATTGTCACGGTAATAAAAACAACAAACTTAAAATTAAATCGCAGGTTGATAGACAGATAGATAATAATTCTCTAAACTTCTCCGTAAGATAGAAAAACCACTCTATGGAAGCATTCTTCTTTGGTTTATTTTTATTCAGAAATTTTAAATTTTTTTTTTTTTTTTTTTGCTGAACGAACGAACAAAAAATCATCCCACGCACATGGGTCTTAGTTAAACAATATTGTGGGGATCATAGATTAAATTATAAATTAATTTGAATACCTTGTAAACAAATTCGGAAAGACCGCGCCAATGAATGATCACGTTAATGAATTCACTTTACACTTCCTCTCCCGCGATCGATTTTATGAATGAAAGCGAAAAAAAAAAATTCCACTTTCCGTTGGACACTCGGTCAGTGTAACGTGGGTTTAACGGCTACGCACGGGCAAGCATTTTATTATTGATTCTGAGACGATATTTTTACATATATCATATTTTGTATCATTAACTAATTTTAAATTAAAAAAAAAATAAAAATAAACCGTCATCCGACAGAGACCAAAATACACATGTAGTTCACCCGAGGAGGAGTTGCGGCAGACTGAATGCGATTGAAATTGAAAGTGTATCTGATTGAAGAACGAAAGAGAAACATTTGTGTTTTCTGTTTTTCTGGTTCATGCTGCGATTGAACGGGGGAAAATGTTGACGATACATTGCATCTGGCGTCGATTTCAATTGAAACTAATTTTGTTGCAAGGTGATTAACATTCAGGTGGTTAGCGTTAAGATTGTTAATTAGAAGTAATTAGCAGTGTTCTTTGCATGGAAAATGCGCATTGAACTTTGCACTTAAACGCATATTGACTTATTGATATGTATTCTAATCTATACAGAAATTTCAAGGTCAGGGAGGTGTTTTCTTCTTTTTTTTTTACTTTTTTGCAGAGATAGCATTTTGTTTTGATTGTTTTGAGTTCATTCTTTTAATCTCTAGTTGTAGATCTAATATGAGAACGTACAGCAGCTCCTCTCCTGATTAAACGACATATGAATCCGAAAATTAAATGTACACATGATCGCATGTATGTATGTACGAGTATGTATCTGTCGTAATGTATCTACAACTTGTTAAAAGTTCAGATGAAGCCCTCATGCGTGCAATTGCTTGTCAACTGAAGGGAATGGATGGGTTGAGGCAGGAATGAGCAATGTAGAATATCTTGTCATCGAATCGAAATCAAAGTCCACATTGACAACACAACCTATATGACCGTTGCTCGTTTGGCTTATTTCGGTTCGAAACTAATTAATCAACGGTTTCAAAGACACCCGTTTAAGGGGAAAACTTCACCAAAAAATTTAACCAATTTACAAAATTGCAATTTTTTTCCTCAAGAAAGTACTGTACATACATGTATTTGTGGTCCTGTAGTAAAAAGTTTAAGTAATAGTAGGTACTGCTAATAGATTGAGAATAGATGAATGGCCTGTTGGAAGACTAGTCCACAGAAACGATGTTTTTATGCAAAGGGATGCTTTTGCTGCTACTTGCGTAAAAAATATACTAAGTGGTTTCTAGTACCTTCAACATTTAATCCTATTCAAGCTGCAGCGGATGCTAAAGGCATTGACTTGCAGACCATCAGGAGGATATGTTCCTTGCTTAGGTTAGGTTATTAAGGGGTTATGAGCTCATAATAAGCACAAAGGCAACTAGGCCTACCTACAAATATCAGATTCAGATAGTCTTATCCTGCTGGCCTTCTTAGAAGACAATGTCCAGAGAGGATCCTAATTATAGTCCTACCTTGTGATCTACCTAGCTTGATCATTTCTACTGATCTTTTGTGGTTGATCTCTGACCACAGAGCTCTGGATATGTATGCCGCTGGTGGTGCCTCTTTTAACGTGTTTCCTTAAAGAGCTGCAGAGCCAATCGACTATACTATGCTCATCATTGTACAGTTCTAGAGCTCTTCTAATAGCTCTGCCCTAAACATTGTTGAAAGCACCCTCGATATCCAGAAAAGTACCAAGTGTAAATTCTCTTTAATTTCTCTAACTTCCCTCCACTGCAGAGGTATATGCCATAACCTCAGGCACCATATGAAAATAACCATAAGATTATTCCAGACCCTGGTTGGCGGTTTCTGTTACAGTTCATGCTTAATAGCAGAATCATCAGTCCTAAACTTGGACCAACATAGTTAACCATTTAAACAACCAAAGGTCGTCTCCAGGAGGTTTCTGCCTTGCTTTGGTCCATTTTGATGTAATCATAGCTATAAAGGGCAATGCGGTTTGTAGAATAAATGCAACTTGCCCTAAACCAAGTAAATTAATGGTGTCAATCAAAACCCAATAAAACTGCCATCATACCCTTCACTAGAAGAAAAATATAAACCTTCAAGCCTTATCACTAAATAATGTAAAAATTACTTTGTCAAAAGAAACTAAATATCTTGGGGTAACTCTAGACTAAAAGTTAAACCGCAAGCCTCATATAAACAGAACCACTAAGAAGGAGATCAAATGCCTTCTGAACCTGCTCTAGGCTTTTCGCAAAAACATGGGGACTAAAACCAAAAATAATCCACTGGACTTACCTCTCAATACTCTACGATAATTACCTATGCATGGCAAGTATGGTAGGAAAAGCGTAATGAAATAATCACCCGATCTGCCCTTCAAAGCATACAATGCTAATCATGCGTAGGAATTACGGGCGCTATGCCTCACGGCTGCACTGGAGGTTATCTTAGATCTGCAAACCCTCCACATAATGTTTATGAAGAATACAGCTGCTAGTGCTCTAAACCTTCTCTGCTATCAAATCCAGTGTGCTTCTCAGACTTCATGCCTTAGCAAACCCGTCTTCATCACCCCTTCGAGGTCGTAATCCGAAATCGGTGATTCTTCAGCAAATGCCTTAAACATATTCTTCAGAATGTTACACTGACGACATATATAGGATGTCTATGGAGTCCGGATCCGGAATCTCTTAACCAAAATACAAACTATCTATGGTAAAGCAACTACAATCTTTCAGGCAGAGGTCCTCGCTATCGTCTTTGTACACAGCCTCACATGGTCTTGATTCCATCCACCGTCCACAAGAAGACGGTGGAACTGAATGTTCATCTAGGATGCGAAGGAAGTCATCGTCACTGTTCAATGGTTGTTTTGTAAAATACTTTCGCTTCAGACTCAAATCTGAGCTTAAGCTTGGGGGTACACTCTACCTCCACAGATAAACACGAGAGAAGACAGAAGTTGTTGACTATGCAGAGGCAGAACACATAACGATATTATGAACAATGCAACCCGTTTGGGAACAAACAGGTTGAGAATCCAACCCACCCCAAGATAACATCACCAGATTGATGCTGATCACGGAAGAAGTTAGCGAAACTATGGCAGTGATCATCAAAGAATAACGTATGGTAGATGCTAGGGTAGATGCAAAAGTACATAGACAAAGTGTTTTCGTAGAACATACCAATGCACGCTAGTCCTTACTCAATGACTGAATACATCCACAGTATTATCTTGGGAGAGCAGCCTTAGGTTTTTGCAAAGATTCGGCTGCAGAATAAAAATGTTTAGTGTCTTATCTAACACCAGTCCTAGGTATTTCGCACTATCGAAAAATCTAAGTGAAGAGGCTTAGATAGACGGAATCTACCTTTTATTGGCAAATAATTGTACAGAATTGACGTTTCAAAATAATATCTAATCAAGTTAATCGGTTGAAAAATGTTAAAGTTATTCAATGTTTACATACCTACCGACAAAAAAGATTGCGCAACTAGTAGTAGTTTACTGTAGGCATACATTTCGAATAGTTTTTCGGAAGTTTTGAGTACAATTGGATAGATACGATCCTTCAAAATTTATCTAAATTAGCGGTGTACCGGACAGTCAAGAGAATTAATACAAAATAAAATGCGCAACTTTCTTTAGATACGTTTATTTGTTTAAGGCAATAAATTAAACTAGGTTGAAGATTATTCCACATTTTTTTGTCAAAATAAAGATAATTTCGAAAAAAAATAAAATCATATACATATCGGTATAACGGTATTATTATAGAAAACTATGCCACATTGGTACCTTTTCATTTCGCGTCCCGTCTACATCTTGCCAGTGCTCCAAACCTGAACCAATGGCATTGGAACCAATAATCACTGTTCCTAATACAATTTTCTTTCCTATTTTATTTTTGGTAGCAAGAGTTGTCCTTATAAGGATGTGTTTCAAGTCTTCACACTGTTTTATTGGTATTATTATTGTTGAAGCCTCATTATCCCATTTGGTCGATAGGGATGGAAAGAAAACGCTCGACTTCCATGAGTCCGAATAGATATTGTGCTCAAAAACGGTGGTTTTAACGTAAACATTTCCCGCTGAACTTTCAAGCTCATCCTTAACCTTATTGGAGCATCTCATCCGTGAGGTTATGACTTTCAGAATCAAGCTTTTATCTGGTTTAGGATTGTTTATTCCCATCCTACGTTTAACTTCTGTCAAGCCACCCCACTGACGTTTGCTGGCTGATGTCTTTTGGCCCTTTTGTTCAGCGGCATCAGTAGATTCTACGTCTTTTACATCATCCTTAGACGAGTCCTGTAGTTCCAGAATTAATTCAATCACTCCTTTTGTTGAATTCGCCAACTGCAAAGAAAACAAAACAAACGCGAATTAATTTAATGAGGCGAACACAAACAGCTGAACATCGATGGAACTGATGATTTAATTTCATCATAATACATATGAAACAATTGAGTCTAGGAAAGTCAAGCGCATGGAAACATTGCTTCCGCCGCCACTATGGGTGTGTTACAGAGAGGTTAATTATAATAAATAAATGGTATCTTTTTTAGAAAACCGTTGCATCACCAGAATATTCATGAAAACAAAACTCGTGATAATTACTTTTATAGCACTGCAGTATGTAGCAAAGTGCAAAATGGTGTTGTACGATTATCATTTGATATTGTTCAGACGAAAGTTTTACGTAAACATTTTGTACGAGTGTGTAAACAATTATACTTAGTTTGGAAGGTGATTATGCAGATGATGCAGAGTTGAAATATTTTCATGAGTATGATCGCCTTACATTTACAATGTATTGTTGAGCAAAAGAATGGAATTAGTTCAACTTGGAGTGTGCGTAAAGTGAGGTAAAATACTGTTTTGGTACTAGATGGAACGATGGTTTTAAAGTAGATATTCCTAATATCTCAGAATCTTGAAATTCTAAATAAAGACTGTGAGCCTTATTTCGTTATGGTTCTACATCTAACCATAGCTAGCTCATCTTTATCTGATTAAATCATTATTTGGCATGTCTCGAAAGAGCCTGTAATCTAAACTTAGAGACCTTCAGAAGTCTATTCAATCCATCATGTTTTAACATAGACTCTTCACATCTTCTAGTGGAAGAAGCCTCAAACTTAAACTCTCAAATCACCAAAAGTAAGGGTAACTCACGCGATGTGCCCCAGTGGACTATTGCGTTTGAAACCCAAAAAAGAAAATTGGAAAGCTTTTCAACAATGCTAAACACACCAACTCAACTCCCAAAAGACATACTAGGAGCTGTGCCAAAAGAATGCTCTCCTATCAGATAGGTTATTTCCACACAGAAGCTCTACAAAACACCTGATGGAGATGGTATTTTGCCTTCAAGAATACATGGCCATTCTTTGAATGCCGTTTTGAACTTAGTTACATACCGACAACTTGGAGAAAGGTAAATGTAGTGTTTATTCCAAAAAGTGCCAGTAGATCACAATCAAACCCAAAGGCTCTCATCATCAGACTGTCCCCTGTGTTTTTTGTCCATCGTCGTGGACAAAATTAACGCAAATACTTAAACGATTAAAAACAGAAAGTTCGGGATGGTTCGAAACAAAGACCGGTCTGAGGCAGGGATGTGGACTCAGTCCAAGTTTATTCCCACTTTTCATAGAAGATGTCAACGACTTGGAACAAGTGCTTCAGTAATAAATGTATTGTCCACAGCAGCAAATATAACGTCTTCGAAGCAGTCTCGGAGTCAATTATGTTTTATGCAGCCCAAGTGTGGGGAGGGAAGAAATACGATAGCTGCCGTGCCCGGATGGTAGTTACAATCCCCCCTTGTCCTCTTTTGTCCATGATTCTATTGTGGGCCCAACTTTCTTTAGTAGAATTCTCGAAACTGCCCTTTTCTCTTCCTTGATCCTTTTTGTCTCTTGCCAGTTTATAAGTAGCCTAAGGTAGCATCTCGTTCGCGGTGATGTCGATTGGGACCATTCCGGCTAATATGCGAGCTGCTACGTTGGAAATAGTATCCGCTGATTTACCTGTAAGCTGATGATACTCGTACCTTCTCCTACATACATTAGTCGCCAGTAGCTGGACAGAGCTGACCATTCTGGCCAGCAGAATCCTTCGTGTGAGTCCATTTTTATATGATTTCCAATTCGGAAGTTCGCATTCTCCACCGTCCTACGACTGGTTATCAAGACAGCTGCAACCTTATTGTCAGCTAATTCCAGACCGGCAGATTCCAGCTATTCCTTTACTATCCACTCCACTTCGTTAGCGTGTTTGACTCAATCTTTGAAAATAGCTGCCAGTTTTGGGGATGATGGCTAAAACATTTCGGAGCCTGGATGTTGGTTTGGTGTAGCCACTTTGAAGGCCTCTTTGGACGAGGTTTAACCTTAGGTTCTGAATCCGCCCATGTAAGGTGGTTTGTTACTTGATTTACTTACTGCATATGAAAGAGAAGTCACGCTTCTTAAGTCCTCAAGTCCAGAAGTGCGAAAGCCTATCCCATCAAAGGCGTCATATGATGTATTTTCGAAGGCTCCTTGACTGTCAATAAAGGCAGATAAGGCTCGTTTCTTCTGATGTCAGAGTTCTGTTGATTTGCAAGCGGAATGGCACCCCTGTTCATTACGACCGTTAAACTTAAAGTTGAACCTGTCCCATTATCGACTTTCTAGGAAAGGCTATTGATAGCAAAACTGGGTAGTTTAACGAGTCCTGGTGTTAGCCCGAGAAGTATAAGTTGAAATAAATACAAATAATTATAGCAACTTAAAGCCAACGTTATACCAGCTTATTTCCCGCCTTGATGTACGGGCTAGAGAGGAATTTTCGGAAGAGGCAACTGCATTACAATCTACAACAAAGGAACTATTTTAGGGAAAATTACAGCATTGAGCAAATATCGATGATGTTTCGGCTAAGAGGAGAACAACTTAGTCTTAACTATAAACCACACAGTGATGAACTGCCAATAGTTTGCAGTTTGTGTAATCTATCCGAGCGAGAAGATATTTTTTACTTTGTCGGTAGATGTCCAGTCATACGGGAAACGAGAAGAAGTGTATTTGGGAGTGATTTTCTTTCGGAGGATCAGATGATTGCGCTGCTAAATATGAAACCAGTCAATTTGGCAGACCGCAAAGCCATGGTATATCGATTTTTTGTATCTTGATTGTATATATTGTATATAAATGTTCGAATATGTCAAATGGTGCTGAAGCTGATGTCTTCGGTCCTAACTACAAACTTGTCGCATCACTTGGATAATACACTACAATCTTCCAAGCAGAGGTCAGTGTAATGACAAGAAATGCTCTTATACCGAAAATCATGTCAAAATCCTATCTATCTAATCTATGTATATAGTAGTAAATAAATATGCGTTTTAATTTCGGCACAACTTACACTATTTGAACCTTTTGCTACTGTTGTATTGATGTCTTTTATTGGCAGCCATAGTTCATCTGTACAAAACTGACCCGTTCGAGAGTTTCTCTTAAATACTTTTGGTTCCAAATAGCACGTCACAGATCCTTAATTAAATATATAACAGTTATAGTTTTATTATTCACATTTTTCATAATGATTCATACCGATGTTTCTTCTTGATTCACTACTGGTTAGTTGAGGTATCTCTTCGGTCTTGGCATTTCCACCTTTGGATTTTACAAGGGCTTCGTCATCTTTGGGCTTACTACTTGATTCCACAACCTTTTGTACAAGTGACGAACTTCGTTCCCTCAAAGATCTATATGTCTTATTAAATCTGTTAAAACTCTGGAAAATAATTTCAGTAATTGCTTATTATCTAATTGCACATCTTTATGAAAGATCTTCACAGAAAAGCATGCGATTTAAGTTGGATACAAAGGTTAATTTACAAAATCTTGTTTTAATTTAATAACTCAAATATATTTTATTGTTAATAATAAGTGACTGAAGGAAGTGATATTGTCGACAAATACCAGTTTTAGCTGAACAAACAAATCCAAAGACAACTGTTATAAGTTGAACGTATGCATAAATAATTAAGTCTAAACTATTTGTCCAAACTGTACACATACGTCAAATAGCAAGGACCACAACCAATTTGTGGAACGTAGAATTCTTTTATAAATTTCTATATACACTCATAAAAACGGAAGTTTAGAAGTCATACGAGTATTGAATATACAAAATAAAACTTCATACATAAGTAAAGTTTAATAATAATACATAATCTTGGGGAGGTTCGATGGTTGGTTTGTGATGGTGTCTGAGAACACATATAGAACAAAAGTGGTCCACTGTGCTGCTAATGTTTAAAATGAGTTAATCACTTCTTCTTTTTTCTTTATTTTTGTATGAAAGAGTAGATTTTAGCTCTTATTAGTGGGGCCATTTTTCTCTTAATGTATTTATTTGCAAAAAATATAATATTAAAAAAGCTTCGCAGCCACATCGGAGGTATCTGCGTGCTGCCTGCAGTGACCGAGATAATAGCTAGAATCATCCTGGAGCGAATCAAAGAACACCTTGAAGACACAATTGACGCCGAAGAAGCTGCGGATCATTATCAAGCAATATGTTGAATATCAATCACCACTTCACCTGCTGTTCATTGATTTTGAAAAGCCGTTTGATAGTGTGAATCGGGAATTTATTTGGCGTGCCTTGTGCAGGAGAGGCATTCATGATAAAATAATTTTAATTATCAAGGTTACATATGATGGGTCCACATGTCATGTCTTGCACAGAGAAAGGCTGACTGAGGAATCCGAAGTCTAAAACGGGGTTCGGCAAGGCTGCTTACTTTCACCAATACTATTTCTATTAGTAATTAGCGATGTGCTAAATGCGGCCTTATCAACAGGAAATGGAGGAATTCGATGGACTCTTACATCTGAACTCAAACACCTCAACTACGCCGATGATATCTGCCTACTGACTCACAGAATAATGGACCTTCACCAAATGGCAGCAAATGTGGAGTGGGGAGCAAACGTGGTTGGAGTGAAAATTAACTCGGAAAAAACAAAAATGATCAGCCTAGGACCAAACTCATCTTCTCATATATTCATTAGCGGACAAACGGTTGAGAGAGTAGAGAGTTTTCAATACCTTGAGAGTTGAGAGTATTATCTCACATATTCCCAACCGAATAGGCAAAGCAAAATCTGCGTTTGGGATGCTAGCAACAGTTTGGCGAAGTAATGCAATTAATTTAAACACCAAACTACGACTAGGACTATATGGAAGTGATACCTGGAGAGTGAACTTCACTATCACAAGGAAACTGCAAACGTTTGTTAATAGGTATCTACGTCACATCTTAAAGATATTCTGCCCAAACCGTATCTCTAACGAACAGCTTTATCAGAGAACGGGCCATGAGCTTGTATGCACAACCATACGACGACGAAAATGGTAGTGAAATGGTCACACTCTCCGAAAGGGAAGGAAGAAAGGCAACTGGGAAAGAGTTGGGGAGAGCTGAGGCACATTTCCAGAAATCGCACACGATGGCAGCCCTAGGACCCACAAGGGGATACAGGACATTAGAAAGTAAGTACATTGGATTATATTATGTATGTACATTCAACAATTTTAATATAGATATACCCAAGTTAAGAGGACCGTGAGTCAAAAAGGGTAATAAAGAAATCATGAGATAACGATTGATACTGGTGGCTCCAAAAAGGATATAAGTACCTGAGCTGGTATTTACTAAGAAACACTACAGAAACAGGAAGCTTTCAGACTTCCAGAGGCCTGTATTCTCCAGGCACTTAAGAAATGCCACCACTCACTGATCAGCATCAAACATAGTACTATTATTTTCACGGCCCTACCTCTTGGGAGCGCCCGGCAAACAACCAAGAGTATTCCTGTTATGGGAAACATTCTCTGCCCTTCTAATACAGCATAAAACTGAAGATTCCTTTTATAAGTGCAGAAATGTATGTAAATATGTATTTATATCACGCACAACATGTACAGTTGTGACCAAGCTAGTCATTGGTCCTCTTCTTTATGGGCTACTTATATTATTCTAATTTTTTTAAAGTTTAGAGACTGCGCTACACTTTGTCGTCGATAGGAAATTCAAAAGGCAAACAGTTCACATTCCTTGATGTTGAAGAGGCTTTGAATTAAGTCAACACTTAAGCGGTACGAAGGCAGATGAAAAAGCTTAATAGGTATTGATGTGAATACTTCCAAAACCATAATTTTTATATTAGTCGGTACGGTATATGGTATGCCGGCAGTCAATAAAGCTACTAACTTAATGACCAGTTTAAAGGATGGTACCATCAGTAGGTACCTGTATAATAAGTACAACTTGCAGGGGATGAGGGAATGCCCAGCCTGCTTCCGCTACATAGCTTTATACTACCACCTTCAGGCATAATGCCATAAGGACTAGCCAGTCAATAAACTGGTAAACAAAACAAACGTTTCACTTTAGATCCATAGAAAAATATTTGCAATGGAAGTTCAACTACATGGCTTCATTAGATCTTTCTCAAACGCCTATTGTAGCATCTACGAAAAATGGAAAAAGAAGTCATATACATAACGCGCAGTCCATAGCAGTCTACACATCCCTACTGGCGTACGATTATGCAAAGATCTTGTCAGTTCCAACAACCGCGCATGTGTCTGCGGTAAGAACAATCAATCAATTCGACTCCTAGAAGTTATCACCTTCTTTATGGACAGGCGGTTATAAGAACTATACAAATCAAATCGAAGTTATAAAGTGCTGTCGTTAAGAACTCAATTTTCTTGGATCACAGAGGGTATTCAAGGATACGAGAAATCTAATGAATTAATGAGGAAGGTTTCAACAGCTTCATGAGAGTTAGCTGGCGAACACAAAGTGTAAGCTTATGTCTGGTCTTTTACAAAGCAAAGATTTTTATCGATTTTAAAAGGCCACCGTTCTAAACTCGACAGTAACAGGAACAGTATCCCTCTTTAGAAGGTACCCCCATATGTATGTTATTGCATACTGCTGCTTCTGTAGCCAAGCCACACAGCTGCTCTACGAACCAAGAGATGGTTCGATTATAAAAGCATAACAGTGTTTTCGGTTAAATGATCATGTGTTGCCTTAAGAACCGTTTCTTTGTTGTTCCTGCGACAATGCTGATTAATATGATTGATTCGTTTTTAATTAGTCA
This sequence comes from Chalcosyrphus nemorum, assembly GCA_949716465.1. Classification (NCBI taxonomy): domain Eukaryota; kingdom Metazoa; phylum Arthropoda; class Insecta; order Diptera; family Syrphidae; genus Chalcosyrphus; species Chalcosyrphus nemorum. The sequence continues at coordinate 28,326,158 of OX454334.1, forward strand.
CTTGATTGGGTATTCCGTAGAACAAATCTCCATTCAATTGAATAAATACCACCTGTTTAGGTATAAGGTGGCGCAAAAGTCATTACCCTATCAGAAGATGCTATGATTTCTTCATATGGCGGCATTTGTCAATTGTACCTTGACACTTGTTTATTAAACAGACACTTAATAAATGTCAATAAGACATGAACCTCTAATACTCCGAAGTAAAGCGGAATCACTGTTTCGATTTGCATTTCAGGGTCGCCTAACATCTTGTTTTTTGCGATTTGCACTGGTCGGCCAGATCAAATGATTTGTGGAGTTTTTTAGTCGCGAGTCTGTGCCAACAAGCCTCAGACACCTGAAGCCGGCAAAGTGCATATCCGCCAAGAATGCAAAGACCTATCGCCGGAAGTTCTGACAAGAGTTATGGAAAATGCTACAAGTCGGGCCCGACTGGTCATCAATTCTGACGGCGGCCACTTAGGCAATATACATAATTGATCATGAAGTTTCGCAATCTACCGAGGATAGCTTTATCCCTAACACGTTACATTAACTTATGCTACTTTAACTTACAGCTGGTGGCAGTTCCAATAGTGCATAGACTGTGAAGACTACAAAATGGCCGGTGAATATTTCTTCAGGCAGGAATTCAGATACTGCTTTTCCTTTTGTGTAATTTTTCAAAGAGGGCCTATTGCAAGAAACAAAATTTATTCATCAAAAACTAAAAATAAAATCCAAACTCACTTTATATCTGGCGCCAGAGGAAATTTGAAATTCTCATTAAATTTTGGCCATGAATTTGTCTGAATACTACTGTCAAATCTTTTAGATCCTGGGAAAAGTTTCACCTTGTTTTCCGAAAAGAGAAAAACACCCAATTAATCGTGCAATTTAAGTTCACTGACAGTTGTGCGCCACTTACGAAGCTGTACCTTAATAATATATCCCTGGACCAGTTTAAATCCAAACACAGTCGGTAGATGGCGTGCAGCAATCAAGTTGACATTCAATTCCGGCATCACTTTACTTGAACTCTCATTACCGTCAGATGATGTTGATTCAATGAAAATTTGAAAACCAATTTCCGGTTCCAAACTGACCGAATGCCTTTGTTTATTCGACGATGAGGAATTCTGCCCCGGCAGGAGCGATCTCAGTTTGTTCAATGAAAATGACATTTCATCTAAAGCGCGCGTTACACTAACGAATTCCAACTTATTTACACTCGCATAACGATGACACCGTACACTGTAACGAGAAATATAAATTACAATCACTTTGGACTTTAATCACGTCACTAAATAAATTTAGAAAAAAAAAACAAAACCAACACCGCTGCGGTCTTCAAGTAATAACACCGTACACCTGGCTTCAAATAGCGGTTTTAATAGAACGAAGCAATAGTCTAACCCGCAGTAAGGTATCGTATTAACTATAAATAATAAAAAAAAAAATTAAATAAACCCCACATGCACTTTTTTGCCTCGAAAAGCAAAAATAGAAAATCGTATCGGTATTTGTCCAATTAAAATTACTTAAGTCGCGCACAGTAGTTGTGTGTAGTAGGTAATGTCTCGGCTATATTCGCACACAGGCACGCGCGCCGCGATACTATTCGTACTGTCTGACGCTTGGCTCGTGGTCATGGGTATTCGGGCGGATGGGTAGAGCCCGGCAGTTTATGGAATAATAATTGTTCTTAATTATTTTCTGTCCATTTTTTTTTTCTTTCTTTCTTTTCAGTCGCCAGTGGTTGAACGAATAAAAAAAAAAAAAAAACGATGACAGAAAAATGTAAGAAAGAAAGTGGGAAAGCAAAACACGTTGTTGATAATTGTGTGGGTATCAGATACTAACTGTTGAACAAATCAATTCAATTTGAAAATAATAAAGCAATTCACTCGCACTTGGGTTGGATGGAAGTCGTGCTAGCAGCTAGCCCCACCATCACACATCATTTTCATGAATCATATGCACAATGACTAAAAGGTGCAAATTTGTTGTTTATTTGATACTCTCTTGGGCTTTCGAGCTTTATACATATGTATGTACGAGTATTTTGGTTTTTTTCTTTCTCAAAGGTACTTAATTGCATTTGCAGGTGACTAAACTAAAATCACTTTTGGAGATTTTTTTCTCCTTTTTACATAATTTAAATCGTGTTGTATCTTATGTATACGTAACGTTCTTAAACAAAAAAGCCACTGTCACTGTAACTTTGTGATGACGGGTAATCCCGTCAAGCGCTTAATAAGATAAGGCGACAAGTATAGCATTGAGCTGCAAATCACAATGTGATATAATAAAAGAGACAAAAATATACATAACATCCCGCGGCGAGCGACTTTGTTCTGAGATTCGTGACTTACAAATTACAAGATGAGAAATTTGACCGAGATACAAATACTTTGGGCGACTTCACGAGAGTTTAGACTTGTACATTGTGCGCCGAGACCAATGCTGCTGCTCTGACTAAATGTGAAATTTAAAACGAAATTCCTACTTGAAAGCCAAACAAAAATTTGTTCAATTAAACTGTCTTATCTGCGAGTTGCGTGGAGAGATAACGCTTATCAGGCTTGAATAGTGTTTGTGTATGATGCATCACAAAAGTTAGCTCATTGACTGCGTGAGCTCATGTTTCATGAACGACTAGGGAAATTTCTTTATAATTCTCAAGTGCTTTGGAAAGAATGTGTTTTTGCTGTGAGACGTGTCGGTGTGGTCGGAGTGCTTTTGATCAATAGGGAACCTTGTAGTTTTGTGTGCATCAGCTGTACGTGTGTTGAAATTTAATTGGCTTTCAAAGAGAAAAGTTAGAATTGCACTTGGCCAGATTGTGGCAGAGAGAAGTCATATTTTTAAGGCTAAATTTAGGAATTTGAAGACAAAACATTCGCTTGTACGCCCATTTAGCACGAGCAGCATTTTGACTGCTCGATGGCATTGTTTTTGTAACCACGACTTCTGTTACAAGCGATCATCCTAATGTTTAAATGATCGATGATATTGTCAACAATAAGTGGGTCAATGGACGCATTTTGAACTTGTTTGAAATCCTGAATTGTTGCTGTGTTACTTTCGTAGACCTTGTCCTTCAAGTAACTCCACAGGAAGAAGACTAAGGGTGTCAATCGCATGCCCAATCAACTAGCCAATAAATTGACTGATTAATAGGTAGCTTAGTAGCACTATAGGTACCTACTGTTGAAACGACAAATTGTGGGTGCCTTTTTGACTTGTTTTAAGGACTTTCGCTCACAGTGGTGATGTTTTGGGGTATTGACATGAAATTTGACCCAATACCAAACCAGTTTCTTTAAAATGCTTCAACATTGCACGAATTCCGTACTAGAGCGATTATGTTGACCAAAAACTTCACGTATTTTAAGAAATGTTACTCCATGAATGAAATTGCCAAAGATTGTATTTGACATCTGTCAAAAAGATCAACCACATTAAACTCGGTAAATAACGGTATTTGACAACCAAGGAATGGTATATTCATCCATTATGAGCACCTTTAACCACGAGGACAAATGACAGCTGACACCAGATTGCGATGGAAAGGGTAGAGAAGGAGAGAGGGTAGTCTGTGTCGAACGTGTAGAAGAATCTGAAAAACTTTTGGGTCTCTCCTTTACCAGGAACAGAATATCGACCTGTAAAAATAACAAAGGATACCAAAGGAGAAAAGCAAAGTGTCGCTTGACACTACTTGTCTTCGTGTGCAAAAGTGCTCTGCGAAAAAAAAAGATTATATGAAGGAAGAAACCAAGCCACCGCTTTGTTGCGCTTTGCTATTTTGTAGATTCTGTTGGGAAATCTTTTCTTGGCAACTCATCCATATGTTTCCTAATGGTCTCGATAATAGTATGCAACTTTTTGGGCCCTTTTTTTGCCAGTGTCCAACATAATCTAACGCAGTTCTGTTATCTCTGATTCTGATTCCGAAGGTGAACTTTATCATTTACTTCGTACAGTGTGTTGAGGTCGAGAAAACGCAATTTATCATTGAATTCTTATTGAGTCTGAGGAAAGGTGTTCCTAAGAATGGAACCGAGCGAAACATTTCTGAAACATTTATTAAATATTCCATAAACATTTCATAAACATCTTTGAAACATTTTTGAAACATTTATTTGTTTCGTAAATGTTTCAGAAATGTTTCACTCGGTCTGGACGCACCTTAAGAGGAATCTACATATAGGGGCTCATGTGAATAGTTCATTTAGTCTTCCGTCTACTCCTGGCGCTCGATCAAAAAAATTCTTCCAAATACGTGTCCATAAACGCCTGTCCATTACTTACAGTTCATCCACCGTCGTAAGCTGTTTGATGCGTAGGAGAAGGATGATCTGTCAATAAAGTTGACGTACCTGAACTGCTGAAATTATTTTCAGATTGACATCAACCGCTCCAGTGTAGTGAGAATCGCTTCTTCTTCCTTTATACTCTTCGCTTTAAGATTGCTTCAATTAGCTTAAAACACTTGAGTAAGGGGGAAGAAGATGTCCTTCCTAAATAAGGTTAAAATGTCGAATCATAACTATAAACCTTTCCAAGACCCCATCATGGTCATGAAATAAATCTGGCGGATGAACCCATAAGGGGGCAAATTCTGACAAAAAGCCTCAATTTTCTTAGCATTTTTGATTTTTTTTTCAATCTGTGATAGTGTCAAATGGCCCTACATGTCGAGCGATTGATATGTATTTTGGCAAACAAAATTGTCAAAACTCAGTAATTCATAAAATTAGTATTACAAATTCCTTTAAAAAAAAAAACACAACCACATCGTGTATCAAACTATCTTTTTTTATTTTTGTCCTCGTCATCGCTATCGATGTGTATCCTTTCGACAAGCTCATTAAATGTAACCGTTGCACGGGGTCGTATCGACGCGTTCGAAGTATCGCTTTCATTTCCATCCACACTCTCCGAAATGGATCCATTTAAATTGGAATTAAGTTTTTCAATTTGAAGACGTCTCCCATCGTCTGTAGACTCTTGCGTAGTTGTTCCTAAAATCTTAACCGATTCTCTTTTGGAATAAAATGACGGCTCATATAACGCATCCTTTGAAATCTCGGCTTGCTTTTGTATATTGATTTCAGCGCCTTGTTTCAAATTGAAATTCTGATTTACAGGACTCAGCGAGGATAGATTGTTACCTGGCTCATCATGCATAGGCATGCGCTTCTTATATATCTGTCGCCAAAGGATGAAACCTGGAATATAACAAGTTATAGTATATAATATTAAAATGTGACAGTTTACAAACCAATGCAGGCGATAATAATAATAGATAACACACACAATCCTGCTATATAACCAGTTACATCCTGGACACGATTTAGATCACCCACTTCGCCGCCCGCAGCAAGAACTTCCTCGAGGGTTTGAGCGAATATATTGCTATTGTCGCCAGACAGCTTCCTGAAACAAACGCTGTATCAATTCAAATACTAATGAGTGCCAAATGCTTACCCCTTTATATCGTTACTTGTAATTGGAACATCTCCCTCGAAGGCATACGTCCATACCTTTTGCACAAACTGTACACCTCCCTTTCTGAACATTCGCGCACTATCTCTTGTAGACACAGTGGCATACTTAACAGCGACAAAATCGATCCCCGTTCTGCTCCTTGCATCGTTCATTAACGCTTCAATGCTGCTTATATTTCCATTCATGAAAGTAAGAAGTGTAAAATGCTTGCCCGTGAGGACTTTCACTACCATCGTGAACTTAGAACTCAAGCCATCGCTAGCCCCATCTTTATCGGTAGCATAGACAAGCAATGAAATTTTGTCAAGTCCTTTCATTGCATTTTGAAAAGGATACACTTCGCCACTGGTGGGATCTATTTGAAAGTGCTCATTTGGCTGGATAGTGTATCGAATTTTTGCATTCAACCCCTCGTCTTTGTCCACAGCGACTACTTTGATCAGATTTTCAGGGAAAATGCTCATGGCTATTTCCTCATCTGGAAAACCTACAACCAAGCGGTCCTGCCTTGGATAAACAAATTCTGGACGATTGTCATTCACGTCCAGCAGCATGATTGACAGTATTGTAACATCCTTTGCAAACACAATGTCATTAGTGAGAACTAAAGATCTGTTCTCTGCAATAGCTCTAGGGTTCTTCAAATCTCGTTGTGTTCGCCTTAGGAGGCTCAAATTTTCCATCCATTTACTGGAACAATCCAGTTTAAGTTTGACTTCTATTTGCGGCACAATCATATCGGAGAATATTGCGGCTTCTCTGTCAGTTGCTGCCATCGTTAACATTTTCGTAGATGGATCAATCTTAACGTATTCTAAAATTAATAAAAAAAAACACAAGTAACAATCAATAAAGAGGAACGTCATCAATAAGCATACCTCTATCGTCAGGTTCCATGCTAAGGACGTAGAATTGACAATTTTCGAGTTCCATGTTCAGAATATCGTCATGTTCGATTTCTTCTTCTAAGTATTTTATCAAGAGTGAATTAGAAACCGAGACATGATCCTCACATTGGATCAGAGTATCAATGTCCAGTCTGCCCTGAGTTTGACCTTGACTGTGAGTGACTTCGTTCTCAGCAACTATCTTGAAATAGTATCGTCCAGGGCTCGTTGGAGCACTAAGAGATATCTCACCAGATGTGCTATCGATGTTTATTCTTGACCTTAGATGTTCTGCATAAGAGAAAATGGTTCTTTAGCAATGCATATTATTCACTTGGTCATTAACTTAAATTTACCATTTGCGACGAGAAGAGAATATCGTACACTGGCATCAGAATCCTTAATAATTGCATGAACCGATTGTAGGGATCCCACATAAGTAGGTTTCGCAAAGAAAGTATAGAAGGTCTTTTGAAATTCCGGAATAAATGTTGGCGGCAGTGGTGTTGGGCAATCAATTTGTCCTTAAAAGAGAAAATAGAAAAAATATAAATGTCGACATCTCTACCTCTCAGTCCTGCTATTCTGTAAAAAGTCTTTATGCAAAAAATGGGACCCAAAGCCTCTGGAAGAATCTTTCAAACTGAGACGAAACTGAGCCCATACTAAACCCATTAAACCCACTTCCCCTTCTACCCCTGATCCTTGGGGCACTGCCGTTCAGCATTTCATTGCGAGGGGGGCTACAGCTTCCCAAGCTTCTTGTGTGCAGAGCATCAGTCTCGTGATGTTGTTGATGTTAAATTGACACCCAGTCTGTTCGCCAACAGGTTACGGCTTTCACGATATCCTGGTCAGTGAAACATTATGTTTTCCACAGCTTCTGTGCACGTAAGGTAATAAGGGATGTCTTCATGTCCAAATCTGTGGAGGTATCCCTTGAAACATCCACTACACACGCCGCGTCGTACGAGGTTGTTCGGCAGCCACTATACATTCTTAATGCATTGATTCTGTATACTGCTTCTTTCTTTATTCTATATGATTTGGTGCTCATCGCATCGGCCGATATTTGGGAGCCTTAGAGGAACATCGACGTCACTTCTCTTGCATAGAGTAGTCTTTTCCTCTGTTTAGGTCCTCCAAAATTTGGCATGATCCTTGCCAGGGCAGCCGTTGTTCCCGCTGCCTTCTCCGTTGTGTATTGTAAATTTTGCTATAGTAACACCAAGGTACTTCCTTGTTTAAGCACTACAACGTGATTGCCCATGGCCACTCTTACAGTCTCCATAACCCATCTGCTGCAGATCAGTACTACTTCCGTCTTTTCCTCTGCTAGTCGCAAGTCCATGCTTACTAGCCAGTCCTGTACCATTCCGATGGTTTCTTTGGCAGTCATGTTCTATCTCTTCAAGGAGTTTGGCCACTACAATGATCGCTATGTCGTCAAAGAAGCAAATTATTTTCGCGGACATCGAGATTCAAACTTTGGAGTTTCCACCTAGTACGTACCCCTGGGGACACCGCCTGTGACGTTATTCTACCTTAACCTGTCGTCTGTGTCGTAGTGCAGAGTTCTATTTCTAAAATAGTTCTCAAATATTCCGGTACTCTCTTAGCGGTAAGTCTTCGCAGAATTTTGCTTCAATTTGCGATTTTAAAGGCGATCTTAAGAACCACCGTGATTATTGCACAGTATTTTTTACTCCCACCTTTCCATCCTCTTCCTTGTAGCCTGGCGATCGCTGTGCGTGTATACTTTTTGCTCTCCACGCAGCACCTCTTTCCACACATAATAAATGTGATGACAACTATTGGCCATCTTTTATTTATACAAACGCCTCCAGAAGAGCTCTTTCTGTGCTGTTCGTGGTACATTAGCCCCATTCTACCCCCACTAGTTAATCGGCGTCATTTCAGGCTGTTTTTTGTTCTTGCAGTGGTTGCGATGTTATCAACTATTCATTCGAACTTATCCTGTTGTATGCTGTGGAGGGCGTAGCAGCTTTGGCCTATACGAAGCATGCCTGTTGCATCACCATCTTGTCTTGGAAGGATCGTTGACCATATATTTATAACGCAGCTCTGCCGGAGTTGCCTGTCGTCCATTCCATTTCATTCAGTTGTTTGTAGGACTCGCTGAGAATAGCGATAGCGGACCATCTGTGTAAGTGGATTCTAAGCTGCATAGGTTATTGAATACCTTCATGTTCGCTTCTGAAGTTGGACTGCAGGGCATCTTATGAACCCTTTTACTTATGAAGTCTTTGCCTTGTGGCCCTTTGTATCACCAGTGTTCACTCAGACCTTTGCAAAATCGCCAAAGCTAAGGCAGTACCATATTTTTAGGTCCTCTTTTCCTCTCAATCGGAAATTTACCCAACAGATGCTACTTGTTTCGATCACTAGCGCATTATTGGCGCTGCCTGCTGGCAGGATTACCACGGACGTCACGGACGAATAGTACTTTCTTATAGACTTGTTTTCACTAGTACCGGCTATTGCAGTTGCGATTGGTCTGTGAGGGCTTGGACGTCCTCTTTCTTGGTCGTGATTAAACAGTTCAAATCTTAACGTTACTTTCCAGGATATTCTCCCCATTGTGTTAAAAATCAATACTCATATACTTAGCTGAAAACTTAAGGCCCAAAAACCGACTACAGACGGATGGAGATGGCTCAGTGTCACAGACAAATATACTCTTAGGATAGGGAATAATAAAATCTTCTTCAACTTACCGTTGCTTGTAGGCAAATCGAGGAATATAATGATCGACCCAGATATGGACCGGTCCTCTTTATTTGTACATTCCAATAAAAATGTAACATACAACTTTTGCCGAATGATATCATTTGGCAGTTCAGCAGCCAGAATTAGTTTTATCACATTCTTCGGAGCGATCACAGTATAGTCGAGACTCTTAGCTGCATCTGTAAGTACACACAAATATTAAACAAATCATTTAATGAACATGTCAACTCAAATTTACCTCCTGATAGATTGCATGTGAAGTCAGCAACGCTATACTCCTTTACAAATTCAATATCGTCTATTTTTAGTTCTTGCATGTGCCCATCTTCTAGTATTTTACCATTTTGAATAGTTTTTTTGAAAATGTTCGTCAAACTTTGACTCTTTGGTAAATTTATCACAACAGTAGAATAGCCCTTGAGCGCTTTATTACTAGCGACTATCATGAGGATAATTGAGTTACGCTCCTTGAGTTCTTCCGGCAGCTTAGATTGAAGAGAGATTTGAATTTCGTTGTCCACCATCGTGTAGTCAAACAAATCTGAGAATTCCCCTTTGAGCTCAATCGAGGTATAAGTTTTGCGTGTTGACGTTTTCAGTACGACCTTTTGAATGTTTAAAACATTTTCCGCCGTCAATTCTCCAATGTAGCTTGGCTGTTCGAATTCAGGTACAACTTCACGAGCAATGTCAATCACTACAACAGCCGAAGCTTCAACCTTCTCTCGGAGGTCCTTTGCCTTGACTTCAACCCACAGAGCACTGTCGTCATAATGTTCGGTGAGATTAAATGTATCTTTTAGCAACAAAGTTAAAACATTTTCATTTTGTTGAAAGCTAAAATATTCAGCGTCTTTTCCTAGAAGTAAAAATTCTATATCATCCTTGTAAGAGTCTTGATCCAGGACTATGTCGCCAGTAATCAATTTAGCTTCTTCGTTGATATGTGCTTCGTATAATATTTTCTCGAACTTCAACACTGCAATTTGTAAGCTTTATGTTAATTATTGTACATAGACTTTTTATAAATACATTTACCACTTTCCGCTTTGGATTTTAGTATCATCACAAGACAAGTAGCCTTGATTCCAGTGTCAGGTTCCCTAGCTTGAACTTCAAAACTGAGGTAACTCTTAGACTGTAAATCGGCTTCACTAATGTCATCATTAAGTCTGAGAACTATTCGGTTGTCTTGTTTTGTAAATGAAAACAGTTTTGCGTCAGTTTGTTGCAGTTCAATTTCAATGTCATCTGTCGCGTTGGTTAGCACAATTGGATCCAAGATAAGACTGCCGGTTGAGCTTATCGATCCTACATATGCTGATTTCTCAAATAACACAATAGAATGAACTATATCAAGAATTATATTCGTCGAGGCAATTTCTTCTGAATTGACCTTTGCCACTAGGGTTAGGGAAAGGAATTTAATGTTTATCCACGGTTCACGGTCTAGACCAGGTTTTAAGGATAGTGTTGCCGTGTTTTGATATTGATTTACATCAAGCAGTTCGGAACTCTGTCCGCGTAAGCTAAACTCTAGATTGGGAATTTGATTTTCGTCTATAATGACTTCGATGTCCTCAAGCTCCAGGACTTTGGATTTAACAAGCAGTTTTCCTTGATATATTTGCTTTTTGAATTGTGCTTCTGAAATACAAATGTTAAAGGATAAGTTAAGAGCTGAGTAATCTATATATGCAGTAGATTGTATTATTCGAAATGATAATTTTTAGGTACTTTAAGTTTTATAGATGATCATGGGCTCAATGCGAACACTACCGCAATGGAGTTGCCGCTATGACATTTAGTCCGGCAGCCAGAACTTCTTTAAGAATGAGGGAAGACTGATTGTATTCATCGAACCCATAGGCCACATATTCCTTCTGTCCCGATGTTATGCTACCAGTGAATCAACGGAAACTGATCACATAAGCATCCGAAAGGAGATTCACTACACGAATTCCTGACAGAATTTACTGGAAAAACTGGAGAACCAAAGGATCGACGTTGCATTTATCGCAGGCCCTTCCTTTTCTAGTGTCCCTAATCAGTCCCTTACAGAAGAACTCTTGCCTTAATTGTGTTATGGGAGAAGACTCTGTTGACATCGAGAAAATACGGGAAGATCTAGGAAGAGTTCGTGAGAACCCATGGAGTACGGAGGAAAACCAAGGGATTCAGCTGAACAAACGATGACAGCGATGAACAATGCAGTGTAGGATACGACATTGTGAAAGTCGAAGCCATAGATGGTTAGCTTGATTCTAAGAGAAGGCTGCGAAAGAGATTAACGTTGGCTAGATTTGTTTCGGGGAATAGATACAGTGACCCTTGGTCCAACCAAGGCTAGTGTGATGGAGGCGAAGAGTGGAAAAGGAGATGGACAGACTGATTGTAAAAGGGTTAATCAGTCAGAAAGAAATAGAAAGGAAGTAGAAAGGCTAACCGCAAATATCTTCAAAAGTGGAACAACGTGGAGCCACGAAGAAGGAACAAAGCGCCAAGGGGAAAAGAAATCTTATGGCAGAAGAGAACATACCAAAGGTGTGTAAACCTACTAAATGCTGGACTTATTTCTCTAGCTAGTTAGTTGCTTAACGAGCGACAATAACCTAAGCTTGAAAGTGATGCAAAATTTTGAAAATTAGATTTAGATATACACCCAGATCTTTCGAGAATAGTCTCATCGATAGACATTGACAATGATCAGTTGTCCATGGAACTATGCTCAGATAATGGATATGCTCTTTGTAATAGATGGACTAGGTAGTTCTATAGAATTATCTTCTTGACCCTTTCCTTCGTCTTATAAATTTTCATTTCCAAAAATTCTGTAAATCTACCACAATGTTGAGGGAATTTTATAACACATCAACAAATCTTACCTTTTTTCTGTGCGAATGAAATCGAAACAGCTGCTCGTCCAGTTTCTGAGAATTTATTATTAATCGCCTCAACCTCACAAGTAAGTCGGTCTCGTCCTCTTACAAAATCCATATCAAGCGTATTTTTTAAACCTACATAGACCACATTTTCGACATTTCTAATTTGAAAAATATCTTCATCATCTGAAAGCTTCCTAAATGTAACATCAGCAGTATATGTAGCGACATCCAATACAATTTCCAGCTCCGGAAGTTTTAAGTCTTCTGTTAGACTTCCATAAATGACAGTTTTCATAAAACGCGGTATAGGCGGCAGACTATTTGATCCATCTGCTGTTATTATAACCTTTGCTGGAGGCGAGCTTTTTGGAGGTTCACCAGTGTCCTGTCAAAAAAATATTGTATTGCAGCTAGGAAAGATATCACCGTTTTACCGTTGCAATAATAGAAAATTCTATTGTTTCCTTCAATGAAAGAAGTATTGACATCAATTCTAAGGATGCAAATGATGTCTTTAGATCTCTTTTTGACAACGTCCCCACCAAAATGTTGAATGCTTCTGAATCGGTGGATGAGAATTTAATTTGATAGCCCGTCAAGTCGTCGTCTGTTGCAGATATTTCCTAGATAGTTGAGTACAATTTATTGAAAATATTTTCAAAGAATGTAGTACATAAAGTTTCCGTATTTTTGTGCATGTTCCCTATGTCACTTTAGCCAAAGGTGGGCTTTCCTGCTAGCGATTTTGTATGGTTTTTTCAAATTACATACCTCAAAAGTCGTCAATTCAAAACCTTTGTACAAAGGAGTTGGTATAACAAAAGTGTATTCCTCCTTGGAGAGTTGCGGGGCAAAGTAGTTGTCTTCCTTCAGAGATTCAGTGAATAACTTAAGAAAATATAAAACAAAGAAAAATAAAAACCAAGCAATTTAGACTTGCAAAATCTAAAGAACTTACAAGAGTTCGTCTCGTTCCTCCGGAACATTCAAATTCAACCTTTAAAAATATTTGTGGTTCTGTTTGCTCTTTCATATAGCCTGCAAAATTCTCCGTTGTATATATAATTAAATCAGTACTACCATCATCTTTATCTTCAAGTCTGGCATCGATGTAGAGTTTGTTAAAGTTATTATTCGTTCTTGAGGCAATTGATACTATTTTAACGTCTGAAAATGTTTTTAGAACTCCATCGAAAAAGGGGTCCAACGGCACGGTATTGAAAAATTCTTGAACTACCTCCAAACTGTCACAACCTGAAAATATGATATAAAATTTAAATATGTAATCGAAATTCGGTAAGCATGAAATGTAAGGAATTTTGTATATTTTGGTGAGCAAAAATATATAGGTACAAAGTCACGTGGGGTTATCCTTAGACAGCTAATAAATCAAGTTGCTCCATGTGCAACTGAACACTCAGTACTGTCCACAAAAGATAAAAAAAAAAAGGTGTGAACACGTCGTAAGAATCCGTCAAGTGCTAGCATACAGTGGTGGTAGTAAAATCAGTAGTTAGACCTGTCAAAAACGTAAACTAAAGACTTTACGTTGCCCCAGGGAAAATAACCGAGTAGTGTCAAGTCGTATGACAGCAACGCGGCCAATTGTCACGTAAGTCTTGGGAACTCAATCGAAAGGTACTAAGATGGATATATGTACATATACTGCGATGTGAGGCCAATGATCACTAATGAAAAACTAACAGCGACAAAGCGAATTAATCTAGTTGCAGCGAGGGAAACACTCTCTAAGGTGCAGAGACTATCGTGTCACGGGAGTTGTGCGGACATGTCCAACTGCAGCCATAGAATTACTCCGATAGCACACTTTTAGTGGAGCAAAATGCAGAGAGAAGATTGGCACTGGAAGCAAGAAGTACATTGGTTCGAAGGAATACGATCCACTTCTGCACTTTTTATCAGACTTCTTCTTTTCCTTGCAGCCCCAAAGAACGACGGCTGAGTTCGTAAACCTCAATAAAATGCGCATCGGGTACGCATCACTCCATTGGTGATGTGAAGCTCTGATTCTTTAATTTTGCGATGCTTTCACTTTGTTTAAGTCTTCGAACGGCTCTGAAATGTTGCTGACAATAGTGTTCATGGAGCATGTCGAAATACTCAAAGTTGGTTGTAGCTTCTTTTGATGATTTGCTTATGTACTTACTTACGAATTCGGGGATGCTTCCATTTTTGGCGCGGACTTAAATAAAATGACGAATTTCATCGCATATGAAAAAGCCTATGAAGCAGAGGTGTTTGGGCCAAGGACAAAGTACTCTTAACCCAAGGGCAAGAGTACCAGCATCGCGGGTGATCGCGTCGTAGTTTCTTAACCAGACTATAAGGTATATTCGGTACTATAACTTTTAAGCAACGGTTGCCCTGGCAAGGAACATGCTGAATATTGGAGGACCTAAACTGAGGAGGAGACCACTCTTGGCAAGAGTAACGACAAAGGATCAATAGATCCTTTAAGCGTTTCCTATCTTTTAACATAATTCAAATGTACCCTGCGGCTTATCGTGGCTTTGCGAGCTTTATTGACATAGATCTCTGCATAGACAAGGAGAAGTCTAATTGGGTCAAATCGCACGATCTCGGTGGCCAATACAAATCTCATCCGCGTGAGATTAGCATGTTCGGATATTGCTCGTGCAAAATGTCCATTGTGGTACGGGATGTATGGAACGTAGCGCCGTCCTGATGTAACCGCGTATCGTCGTCGTCCATATGATCCAGTTGGAGCCAAAAGCAATTGGTGATCATCGACCGATCCGATAGCGCTCGCCATTGGACTGACCAAACTCATTCTTAATCAAGTACGCCAGTCCAAAATCCACACCAAACTTTGACCTTTTCGGGATACATTGTAACTTGGTGGATCTTGTGTGGATTGTTATTGGCCCAAATTCGACATTTTGCTTGTTGACCAATCCATTCATCCAGAAACGGGCCTTGCGCAGAAGCCCACTTTCATAAAAGAATTTAATCATTTGCACATTTTGTTAAATCTCTTTACATTGATTTGGCAAAACAAATTAAACAAAGAACAGCCAATTTGACAGATGAAGCCCTAGCAATATGGTCGCATTCAACTGTCAAAGTTCGGAAATCCCTATTGAAAAACCCTTTATGTGTTCTAATGTGGCCCGCTGCCATAATACAAATAAAAAAATGGCACTAAAGCAGTTTGAGCTAGACACCCCTGCTCTACGGCTTCCTAATGAATACGAAATAATGCAAGAATGGCAACTCATGGTGAGATGAAATTCTACTTCACACAGATCATAGATGTTTCAAAGTATACCTTCACAAATTTGGGCCTGAAGACAGCACCCATTATCCAACTTGGATAGAAGTAGTGAAAAACGTGGAACACCTAATATTCCACTGCTGATGATATCATGAAGACCCCCTGCTGGTGAACAGACAGATGCTGAGCATGCAAGAAGTCAGTGAAACCATGACTGCCACTATAACTGAGTATGGGCTCGATTTCATCTTTGGAAAATTCGGATATTGTAACGACATTGCCGTAGTGCTTGTTTGTACGACATGGAAGTGGTTGAAAGTAGAAGCTCTTCACTGGTCGAGTAAAGGCGTTTAATGATGAGTGAGCACAAGGAATTCAATAAACCAAACAGAACCGCGCACAGTATCTATTCTCTAACACAAGTACAATATACAATATTGTTTGTACTTGAAACATGGATATACCTATATACACTCACAAATTGAACAGGAAAAAGAGAGATAGAAAGAGTATGATATCATTGATAAAAGATTTATACAACACTACATGCCGATGAAGTGACTCTATTTTTAATATTGTTTATTAACTTAAAATTGCCTAATTACCAATTGCCTCATCCGATGAAACACTATTAAGCCTCAAGATAGTCAGGATTAAGACGCAGATCGGTCGTATGTGGAACATCATCTTTTTCTTTTCCTAGAATCCAAATATTAGCCGCGGAAGTATTTTAACTAGAACTTTATTGCAACAATTCAGCTGAGCATTTGATGACAGACGTGGAAGAACTAAACATCTTTACAGATACTTGGCTTCATTGGACCCCTTACCTTTTGTCTTTGAAGTGCTTTGATATCTTTTTCCAATCAATGTTGATCTTATCAGTGTATCTACTTTAAAAAGGAAAAAAAAAGGAAAGTCATAGTATTTCCCATTATTATTCTTATAGATAGCAATTGAACAAGCTGACATAACCTATACTTGTCAATAGTTATTGCAGCCCTAGAAAGGGTTTAAGGGCCAAGCGAAGCTTACAGCCTTTTACTTAAACACAAGTTCTGTTTTATTGAAACGATGAGTAATGGAAACTTATCTACAAAATGCATTATCAACAACAAACTGCTTTTATTGACTCATTTTACAACTACAAATACATAAGAGTCTATAAGATGACACATGAAATAGTTTATGACTCGGAAAAGAATCGATTGGATTTCGTGGTGGTCGATAGGCTAGCGGATTGACTCTCCGTCGTCGAAGTATAAATATGTTTCAAGTATAAATTAAAATAGTCCGTGTAGTTCATTGGGGTAGAGATTCGATTCTTTCGAACTGGCAATCGAGGTGATAACGACATCATACTGGCCCACTGACCATCACAAAGATCATCATACCGCAGTAGGCCAACCTCATGACCACCTAAGTCCCCAGGACCTCTACACATTGGCTGGCCATCCCAGAGTTTAGGGCCCGATTCGCGAATCCAGCGAGCTAGATAGAGCGCCCGACAGTCACAATGCCAAGGGTTCTTATCCAGCTTCACGGCTACCAACTTCTGAAGTCCATCTAACGCCCCATGGGGTAGATATTGTAATTTATTCGAATCGATGCGCCTGCAAAATATACAAAATCAATGCAATCACTTTTTGGTGTATTGAGATACAATTTCTAAAAAACTTACAACTTCTCCAATTTGGTAAGCGGATGGAAGACCGTTGATTGAAAGCTTTTGAGCACATTATTGTTCAGCATTAGGTTTTTCAGATTTGTCAGTCCTTGGAAGTCATTTGCTTCAAGTGTCGTTAGGTTGTTGGAAAAAAAAGTTAATCGCGTTAGAGATACGGTGTTTAAGAACAATCCATCCGGGATGCTAGAAAGTGAATTTTGTCCCAAAAATAGTTCTTGTAAATTGATCAGCTCTGTAAAAGCTCGTGAGTCAATCTGCGGAAGAAATATTATGAGGCTAATTTAGTTTTCTAAAACTGAAAGCGATACAGATACACTTATGTGCAAAAGATACTCTTCAAGAATGATTAATAATGTTATCACTGTTTTCGACAGATAAACGTTCCCTTGTAAGACCAGTTGGTTTTCTGGGCGAAAGTAGCCAATGAGAAGAGGACTAATTGAGTAATTATCTGCGGCTGCAGATTTCCAAGAAGACCTTCAAATATCAACTAAATCGTCCACGCAATTGGCCATCCAAAGAAGGTCATTATAGAGAATTATTGTTCTGGCATAAGCCTTAACCGCTACGCGGATGTATTTCTATTGAAAAGTCACAGCAATCTTCGAAGAGCAAAGTTACAACTAAAGCAAGTACCGCTTAAATTTGTCGAGAATGACGTCGCCAAAAACGTCCTTTGTGAGCGCTGCAAACCCAATTCTAAAAAATTAAAGTGATCTTCTACTAATAGGGATGAAAAAGCTCACCTCAGAGTGATATATGTACACATGTATATCAAAGAAGATGAAATGTTCAGAAGATTTGTTCCCCAAAGTTAATTAAAAATGCTCAAGGCCAGTTTCCTTACATAAAATAACATAATTCTCCAACGACAGTGAACGAAGGAACAGTTTCTTTGCGTATACATTTCAAGAATTGCTCCTAAGAATAATGTAATATCCCACATTACAGTAAGGAAGGCAGCTAAATACTCAAAAAATAAAAACCAAGAAGAACGGTTAGGCGAGGTGAGCTCGTTTTGTCCGCTCAAAAATGTTGTCCAAGATTCATTGAAGCTTTACAGTTGCTGTCTCGATTGATTTGTCTGTTGCAAGGAGGGTAGACCGGGGACAATTGTAACACTCGCGATATTTCCCAAACTGTTGCAGCCCCAAAACTTCACACCACACACACACACAATAAATAATTCGACCACCACGACGTCGCAGTCAAAAAATAAAACAAAAACCAAGAAATTCTTTCGAAAAAATTTTAAAAATTATCCATTAATATTTTAAAAGCAAAAACAAAAAAATATTTCTTTTTACGCATAAAATCCATGAAAGAAATGACAACAAAGCTACACTCACGACTGAACACGAGTAGCCGACCACGAAACAGATCTGAACCACCCGAAGGTCCATCCACGACTAAACCCGAGTAGCCGATCGCCCAACCGACCTGCACCCCACGAGGGTGCACCACCGACTGAACCTTAGCAGCCGACCCCCAAATCGATAAGGTGCACAAACTTGTTTGTGTGTATGTTCTTGTGTGAATTTTTTTTTTTTTTTGTGTTTCGGTCCCTAAAAGTTACCGTACTTATGGGTTTGATACGGTGTCTGTCTGTCTGTCCGTCAGTCTCTCACAGCCCTGTAACTTTTGAACCGTTAGACGTAGAGAGCTGAAACTTTCGCTATGTATACATACATTATGTGGAAGCCCGCACAAGATGGCGGCAAGGCTCAAATTTTAAGTTTCATTCAAATCCGCGAAGTAGTTCCCGAGTTACAGATTTTAGAAGAGCGCATGGCCTTCCCTATATTCTCATCTCTTCTCTTGCTGCTACCTCATTCGATTTCGATTTTTCAAAAACAAAGTAATTTGCACGAATGGATCGTATATGTTAGCTCTATGCTGCTATTGGAAACTAAATAAGTTTAAATAACTATTATTTTTCAATTTTGTTTTTTTTTTTTAAAAATATTTATTTTTTAAAATTTTTAAAACTCTAAGTGCTGTCTTCCTTCGCATGTCAAGTATTGCCAGTATTTAACTTTACTTAAGCCATTTAACAAGCAAAGTACTGTTACATGCATTTTTGTCCAAAAGCTTGGTACGCCTAAACTAACTGAAATATGAAATTTTATCAAAATCGCCTAATACGATACGAAGAGCATTCATTTATTTTTCTGAAATCATTCGTTGGTTATAGACAGAAGTAGGGATAACCATCTAGGTATATTCTTCTTTTCTTTGTCAGATTGTCATGGGCGGATCTAGAGGGGGATCACAGGGGCACGGCCCCTCCCCCAACACGATTCAGATAAAACACACCAGTCTAAAAACACTACCAATTAGATACCAACTGCATTATTTCTGCTTTCTCATTCCATAATCAAAACAAGATGGGTAGAAAGACATAAAGCGGTTTTGACATTTTTGAACGTTTTGCCATGTCTTTTTGGAGTTTTGCAGAAAATGACCGATCAAGATGAAGTTTTGCAAGGTGCTAAAAATGTTATATAAAGAAGATTCAACTAATATTACAGCATCTCATCGTTCTCGATAATTATTCTTATAGAGTGATCAGTTCAATCTTTGATAAATAGGAAAGATCCGCCTCTAGCCCTTTCAGATGGATGGTAAGTATGATAAGCACAGTATCCTTTTATTTGGATAGGAGATATTTTTTTTTTCAAGCGTGTTTCTGAAATCAAACATTTGTCAATGTCCTTATTCCGCAAGCACACTTCTAGTTGGTCTATATTTTCCAAGAGGCCATTTGTATTCCATATGTTAATATTTTAAGCAACTGTTTCATATTCATCGATTTATTCGTGTTTTCCGGGTTTTAATCAATTGGTTGGTTTCTTCTTTGGGACTTTGTCATTTTCGATGTTCGTCCTTTCGCTCTTTCGTTGTTTTCCCTGTACCAGCTTTAGGTTTGTCGCTTAGTTTCGGACTCCGTTTTTTTAACCGCATCACGCCCTTTTCTTGCCACTTGGCAATCCCTATAATTCGCTGGATGCCTTCTTTTGCAGTTTTTACATGTCGCTGGAGCTGGCTTACCTAACTTGCATTCTTCCGAGACATGTTTAGCGGCGCATTTTACGCATCCCGGTTCTTTTTGACAGCAAGTATGCGTATAGTTGAAACCTTGGCAAAGTTTACACTGCGGGATTGATCTTCTATTCTTAAGGTAGCCCTAAACGACGAATATGGTCACCGAACTACCTCGTGCACGCTTTGTTTTTCTCGTGTAGGCGAAAAATATTGATTTTTTCGTGTTCGTTGGCTTCGATGTTCGCCGTGTAGCCCCATGTTCGCGAGCAAACCTCATTTTTGCTGTGCTTTTTACTTTGCTTGCGCTTCTTTATCGCACATGTTCAAGGCATGTAGAATCAATACGAAATGAATGCTCGCCAAATTTGTTCGTCGTTTAGGGCTACCTTTAAGTAGAGGCTCGACTTTGATTAAGCTACTTTGAATAGCAACGAAGGGATCCGAAACTAGAAAGTCTGCCAGTACTGCCAGTAAGATCAAACCGACGGACCACAGACGCGGATTAGTAAGAATGCAGGAAAAAGTAAAGTATGGTTGTGATCATCCTCGTCCAAAGAAAAAGAAGAAGACCAATTTTTTTTTATAATCAAAAAATCGAGTGGTAACTTTTACATCGCTTTTCCAAGTCATTCAGTGCTCGGTATTCTTGTAAGCTCAGGAGCAGACAAATTCTTATGATATACTGACAAAATACTCACCGAACTTATTCTGTTCATCGTCAAATCCAGTGTCAGAAGCTGAGGTAACTGTTCAAATAACTTTCCAGAAATATGACTCAAATGGTTACTGTGTAATATTAAGGTTTTCAAACTTTTAACTCCATGGAAAAAGTCATCAGATATGTTTGCTGCAATTGAAAAAAAACAAAAAAAAAACAAAATTTAGCAGGATAAAACTCTATTCTGATCATTCAATAGTCTGGCTTCGCCCGTCCTAGCCGCTTATATCTTACAACTTTCACACCCTACCTATCGTACGTCCGATTGCGCCACTAAACTAATACAGCATGGGGCTCTACAAGGAAGTCAACTCGGTTCTTTTCTTTTCATCCTATACACTAATTGTTTACTAAAATGTTTTAAAAAAGTTTCCCATTCGATGATGCGACAGCCCAAATAACCCAGTGTCGCAAGTTTTGTTGAAGAGTTAGGTTGCTTTCACATTATCCGGATTTTCGCCGTCCGGTTGCTAAAAAGTTAAAACAAGATACAGTGAAAGGAGCCTTACATTTGTGCGAATGCGTCTAGTGCATTAGCTTTCTACCTCAAATTGAAGCATTCCTCCAGAAAATTTCCTTCCAAAAAGACAGGACCAATTTCCACATAGCTCGTTTCTTTTCAGCTTTTTGTGAGAACACTTTGGCGAACAATTTATTTAGCGATTCGGATCGATGTCGGCCTAGATCAGACATTTGACGAATTTAAAGCCAACATTACTTGCGTTTTTTGAATTTAAACTTGAGAATTGCATAAGTTAATCGCAATTCCGGTCAAAATTTAAAAAATAATCTTTAAAAAAACCAATGTCAAAAATTGTTCTTTTGTTTGATAAAAATGATAATCCGATCCAATCGACTTTTTAAATATTTTTTGACCTTTAAAAAAAGTACTTTTTAATGAATCAACTTTTATATAGAACCAGATATGGGCATTTGGTTCATAGGAAGAGAGAAAAAACGATAAGAAAAAGTGTAGTGATATTTGAAACGGAGATCGAATCAGGTGTCAAATTTACTCTGCATTGTTAGTGTCCAAATTGACAAAAGAGAGAGTATGTGATTTTCTCCTTCGTTCGTAATTCACAGTATTTTCTTCGTTTAATAGTTTTCTGTTAAATTAAATAATTCTGCAGCGTACACAGCTGGTATCTCAAATACCAATTAAAGACCTACATATGAGACGAGAACACAGCGGCTATAGCTTTCAAATGTCATTCAGAGCAAATCGGATCCCAACTCAGACTACATATCTAATGTCATATTCGAATAAAGACTTACTTAAAAAGGGAAATTTTATCATTATATCTTACATATCGTATTCCATGAAAGATCGAGTATTTTCAAATGATCCAAATACTTTAGGCTGCCAGATCTCAAGTACGAAATTTCATTCTTTGACATATCCAACTCTTCCAAAACCATTTGATCCCGCAGCATTCCAGGAGGGAAGTTCTTGATCCTATTATCGGATAAGTTTATTACCGTCAATCGCTGAACATGATTAAATAGACTCTCGGGTACATCGGATAAAACGTTCTTGCTTATATCCAGTAAATTTAAGTTGCGAAGCTTCCAAAGTGTCCTATGATCCAAGTCTTCTAACTGATTGCTTTGGATACGCCTAAAGCATATATCGTAAAAAGGATATATATAACACTTCAACTATGTTTGTACTCACAGTTGAACTAAGCTATCCAAATCCTGAAACAAGTCGTAGGGTACAAAGTCTAAGAAGTTGTTTGACAAATCCAATTCTTGCAATAACGTCAAACCTCGAAAAGTGTCCTTGTGCAACGTTGAAAGTGCATTTCGCGATAGATCTCTAGAAAAGAACTACTTTTAATCTCTTTTTTTTTTTTAAAAAACTCCATGCACTAAGGATAAGAACTTACATTGAAACCATATTCATAGGAATAACCTGTGTCGCTGGTACTGATTTTAAATTTGTATTCCAGCAAGTAAAGCTTTTCGTATCAGGATTACAGCGGCAAATACCAGATGTACAGTGATTCCATTCGATTCTACTGCCAGGAGTTAATCGCCAAATTGGCTGCTCAACCGAACGCAATCGACTCTCTATCTGCCTTATTCGCTTCTGAAGGTCACTTTCTAGAGTAAACGATGGAATGTGGGTGTTCCTTCTTTCTGGTGAATCCTTATCGCCTTTTGTATCCTTCATGATGGCAAATAATTGAGCGATGATTTTCAATGACTCACAAGGAGTTATACTGCAATTGTGGGAGCCAGAAAATATCACTGGTAGAACATGACGCTTCCAAAATGCATCAAATCGGTCCCCAAATCCTGAAGATACTAAAACTACAACGAAATACAGCGTTAAAAGCCTCATTGTGAACAAACTGTTCTATGTGGTGGACTTTTTTAAACTAAAATTCTTGTTTATGCGCAATTCATAAGAAAGAAATTCAAATGCACTGCATGAACGAATCTCCTATTGCGTAAACTAATTTAATCTGAGGTGAAGCAGATGGACGGATCTATGTAGCTGGAGGCTAAGATGTGCATGTCACATGAATAAATAGAAGTTCATTAGAAATGAAATTAACTTAAGTAGTACCTACTTGAACCTGGCAATTGGAATAAATTTAAATATTTAAAAAAACAAAATCATAAATCATCGTTGACGTGTGCGCTACAGATTGGAAAAAAAGTAAAGTAGGTCAAAATTTCCATAAACTGCAAGGTGGGTAGACGTACCTAATCGGTTGACGAAGAAACGTTTACCAGTGATTTAGATGACCCATCAGAGGGAATACCGAGGCATTGAGAAATTATGCAAATAGGCGTTCAAAAAAGCAATAAATCCCAGATGCTGATCGACGATGTTGCTTAATACTGGAGAGTAGAGGGAATTGTTAGTAAACACCTAGTGTGGAAGTTTTGATTAAATTGAACACACATTGATTGTGGAACTTCATTGATTAGTGAAAATAATACTCTAGATGGACACGGTTATTGTACGAACCATTCTGAATGACGGCAGTCTCGTATGGTAGCCAGAGCTAAACAAGGCCCCCATCTAATGGCTCTTACTAAAGCTCAAAGTACGATGAGAGCAACTCCAACCGCAGGTGTTGAAGCAACCTGTTTCCGCTTGATATACATAAAGCATCCATTGGTGTCTTGAGAATCAGTCAGTCAGCAAAGTGGAAGTCAACAGGGCATGTACTCACAACAGACTACATGACGCCATTCTTAGACTCTATAATGCCAATTACCTCATCCTAACTTAGCAGAGAATAATGGATGTTATCGTCCAAGTTGCTATAGGTTAGGTTAGGTTAGAGTGGCTGCTAGTGCCCAGATACAGATGAGCACTAGCTCACTTAGTAATAAAAGGCCCATTGTGGTACCACTGGATATGCAAAGAAAATCACTACCAATTACTAGGTACATAATAGATAGACCTGTGAGGTCACCAAGCTCGTCAATGAAAAAGGACCCCAATTGGAGGTTTCTTTTTGACCCTAGAGCAGGGCAGGAAGAGGAAACGGAAATCATTTGATGGGAGGCTCAAAAGTCTGGCGTGTAGGCCGATTAGGCAGTGTCCTGTAATGACACCGATATTAATGCTCAGGTCAGAACGCTTGAGAAGCATCAATTCTTTTAAACGCTTCTGGTTAAGGTTAGGACAGAGCTCTCTAGAAATTCTGAAGGGACAATGTTCCCAAAGAGCGTTGGCCTTCCTTATAGCATTTGAGCAGCTGTTTACACGTAGCAATTGGCATACCAATTCCCGTCCTTTCGGATTCAATTGGGAGGGTTACAGTTCCCTGGAATATCCCTGTTGCCTGGCACCCAGCATAGGTGAATGTTGTATTGTTCCGAGATCTCCATCAGAGATGAGCGGCAATCTTGTACGACCTTTGATGTGGTTGTGGATAATTCCAGAGATCTGATGGCTGCCTGACTGTCTATGAAAATGCTAATATCCGTAGCAGATAGTACACTACAATTCAGCCAGGACAATGCTTTTTTAATTGCTATTATATCCGCCTGAAATGGAGATGCTTAACTTAAGAACAGAGGAGTAACTAACACTAACTCCGTCTGAGCTCTTGGATCCATCAGTGGAGATGTGTATTGTTCCGACATCCACCTGTCCCATATTAGACCATAATTCACGAGCTGGGATTGATGTACGGAAGCTCTGACCAAAGCTGAGTCAGTAGTTTCATCAACGAGGTTAAATTCACTAAGAACAGAGAAGTGGCCATTGTTGAGAGTTAGCCACTAAGAAGAGGCAGACAGACGAATAGCCGTTGAGGCAGCTTTTTGTTTGCTGACGATGTCTAGGGGCAGTAGGTGGAGATTGGTGCCTATAGTAAGACCGCGGAGGGAGCAGTTCTGAGGGCTCCACATACACAAACACATGCAACTGTTTGAACTTTTCCCAGGAGAGAGAGGTTAACAGTCTTTAGAAGAGCTGTCCACTAGACGGACATGCCATACGGATGTACAGGTCTGACGACAGACGTGTTACATGAGGTTTTAGTCCCCATTTTGTACCAATCGCCCTTTTGCAAAAGAAAGGGCAGTGCTGGCCTTCTTGACTAAGCTAAGTTTCCTATCCAAAATAAGACTCAAAAATTTGACGTTGTTAAAGGCTGCCTCTATATCCAATAAGGTTACTAGGGAGAATTCTTTGATATTTAGGCATCGTTCAATGACACGTACTAATACGTGTAGGGCAGTCTACACCAATTTTCCTTTGCCATACGCACGTTGGGATGGAGAGACTAGGCGCAGATCAATTGAGCCGCAGAGATCAATCATCAAACAGTCTTTCCAGGGTCTTAGGAGGAATGAAGGACAGACTGATAGGTCGGAGATCCTTAGGACTAGTTTGAGAAATCCTACCCGCTTTGGGAATGAAGACAACATTGACCTCGGTCCATACTCTGAGAATATAGACGTCTGTCTATTAACCGGTTTTAGAAATAGGCTATTTCTCGGCTAAAACTCAATGGATTTCAATAAAAATCGAAATGTGGTCCAGATTTAATGTTTAACAAAATGTGGCATTTAAACTTATCCAAAATTTTTTAAGTTTTTTTAAATTTGTGCACATCCAACTAATAGCACATATGTAGGTGCAAGTACGTACGATCCAGTCGTGCACATTTTTTTTCATGCACTCACTTCACCACAACATTAGTTAAAAGCCATCGTATCGCTTGCAATGTAAATCTGTTGATTTGTGTGAAAAATCCCACTGTTGAATAATTAAGTTTTTATTGTTTTTTAATATTGTGTAGAGTCTTTTGGTTATGGAGGAATTAGCTGCAGGTGTGTACCTTATTATGAAGTACATTTCTTTGAAATGTGTATAAGTGGGGACTTTTTTTGTAATGGACCTTTTGTTATATAATTTGCTAGTATTCGGTAAATTTTTAGTATCTATATATAGATAAAAATTGAGCCTTCAAATTGTGATTGTTAGTCACCGATTAACGCATTAACGAATTTAACGATTTTAACCAAACTTTAACAAATCTTTGTTTGTTGTGCATGCGTGAACGGACACATGAATTCATATAGTTAAACCACTAACGCGAAAGTTTGTAATCCCTTCTGCGACTTTATTTTTCAACCGTCGCGGTCGCGTCGTCCTGAGCAATCACCAAAACAATTATTTAATCACCATCACCATCACCTTCATCTCCTTCAGTGGAGACCAGTGTTGTCAAATGTACTACTAAGTGAGTATTCATACTCCCTCCTTATAGTCTGTACTCCCGTACTCCCCCCGTCCTGATTTTACTCCCTCTAAAACATTTCGATTTTTTCCACGAAATAGTATTATAATATAACTCTAATTGTGCTTAGTATATTGTCACCTTTATTTCATTGAATTGGCCATCACAAACTGGTGCAATTACCCCGGGGTAAAGACTGGCTTTTTAGAAGAGAAAGATGAGGTGTAATGATGAGGTGAATCAGTTGAAAGGTGGGCTAAAACTTATACATTTTCTCTTTTCTTTGCGAGCTGCCAATTTAGGAGAATTTACTCGGGGTTACCCCCAGGGCAAAATTCCTCCAGTGTGTGATGGGCTTCGTCTTGTATCTATCCTTGAAAGTGAAAGAGATAATTTTAAAGCGTCTTGTAAGCTACGAAATGGAAAAGTAAGCAGAAAAAATAGTTTAAAACACAAACTATACTCCTGTACTCCCCTCAGGCACAAAATACTCATCTGTCAACTTCTAAAATACCCCCCTTCAAAATTGGAAAACGGCATCCCTTGTGGAGACCACTGCCAGCAATCGTGCAGCAGTGGGTATCGTTGCAATAGTGTGCGTGCATAAACTATTGTTCTAATATTCAAGCTTAACTTTTTGTAAATTATAGACTAAATCTACGCAACCCACCTTGATATGCGTACTGCGTAGGGATTAGAGCGGTGAATTTCACACAAATCTAGATTTATTCTCTCAAAAAAAGGCAATTATTTTCTGCTCTCAAAAATTGAGGACTATAGTGGCCCTTTTCGGTCAAATAATTCGTTTGATTTATTTTTTTTATTACAAATCTAAATTTTCAAAGCTCTCAATCGATTTGTCGTAAAATCTCACCGCTGGCTTCACATAAGTGACTCTGATTGTGGGGACATTGTTTCACTGGCATAAAACTGCATGTACGTGATGACATTCACAAGGATTGTATTTATAAGAAAATCAAATGAGAATACTCGATGAATACCGACAGTCCGGTGTATTCATATCGTAAACATTCTTTCGAAATAACAGTTGATCCACCTGCAATGGAATATGATTAAATTTTAGTTTGTGAACAAATCTGAGCCTCACCTCCCACCAAGAGATGGTCTCTTTCTTATTTCATCGTAATAAATCAAATAAAGGATTTTCTCTTCGAATATGTTCTCAAACGAAGTTAACGTATCCGACAATCGAGCGATTAAGAAAATATCATATGACACAGTCAGTGCCGTTGGAATAGTCCAATTCACAAACACTGAAATCCAATTCGAAATAATCTCCAGCTCATACAAATACCGCCTCGGAATTCCTCTTATTGATAACAGTATGTATATGGAACAGATGATACGCAGCAAATGAAAGATTTTTCGTGAAATTCCCAAAAGGATTAGACTTTTTTTGACTCGTCTAGTAGACGGATCGAAGGTGAAATTTGAAAAACCGAAAAGTCGAAAACACCTGTATAGAGCCCACAAATGTGGTCGCAAGTCGACTGTTATTAGTTGTGTACTCATGATAATCAGCACTTTGACTGCCAAATTGCTACAGCTCTGAGTTATATGTCTAGCGATTCCAATATTAAGTACAAAAGTTTATTTAATCGAACTAATTGTATTGATTTCGTTTAGTTTAATGCAATCCAAGGGCTTTTGGCGCTCTTTTACTAATTACATTCGATTTGACATGAATACAATTCATTATTACAACTTTAATTGGTATCAGGCCGATGAATCGCGGATACTAAAAGAAATCATCGACTCTCCTGTGAGGACAAAGAGATACAAGTATAAAAGAAAGCTTTGTCCGGTAGTTTCCAACATAAGAAACTACATATTAACTCTCTTACTCTTTTTTTGTTGAAGCAAATCTGTCACGGAAGCAGTATGAGATATTCAGTAACAGCAGTCTTAAAAAACAAAAAACCATGCTACCCTATCCCTTAGATATAAGTTTATGTATATACTATAACAGAAACTTAAGGTGAAATAAACTTACAGGGCTTATTGAACCATACAGCTTAACGCTTAATATTATATTTAGATCGAATCCTCTAAAGTTTGAGACCCTTACCTACTTAAAAAACATTAAACAATTTACAAAATAAGCTCTAGAAATACTGATTTCTGGGATTCCGAATTCATTATCTTTACAAAATTTTGACGAGAGAGTATCCAATGGGAAATGAAAATACAGTCCTGGGCAGAATCCACTGAATAACTTAAAGTGCCACATATTTCAATCCATGCTAATTTTTGGCATTCATAAAAGACGATCTAAATATGTAAAAAAATACTTTTTTTTTTATATGTATGTACCTACCTTAACTCGACTTAAATAGGCTTAACAACACTTCCAAAGTTGTTTCAGGCAAGTCTCACTTCATTAGGACAAGGGAATATTTTTGAGCGGTTTTTCAAGGCAAATACCCGTATATGCGTGGAAAAATTTGACTGTGATTTTTTTTTCTTATCTTATTCGGCTGATTTCCTATTGTTAGCACTTTTGGCCAAAAACGTGGTATGCCATTTTATAAGACTCAATAAAAGTAGTTCAAATATAAAATTTAAACTAAATCGTTGGAACCGTTTACGAGAAAAAAGGCATTTAGTTAAGATGGCTATAAGAAAAGGATCATTGCTAACAATTATTGCAAAAAGATGTGATGTGCCATCTTATAGGAGTTTAATAAACTAGTCTAAATATGAAATTTAAAGAAAACCGAAATTCGAGCAATTTTGCTAAGACTACTAAATCCTTAAAAAAGTTGGTACTGTTATACGCCAAACATTTTGTTAGCCATTTTATAGCATTTGCGATTTGTAGTAATCTAATGTAAAAACTTAAATGAAATTATTTAATCGTCTTTTAGCCAAATTGGCTTTAAACACCGTTACCACATTTTTTGGACAAAATATGGTACGCCATTTTATTGCACAGCTCTGTACTAGCCTAAGTGTATAACTTAAATAAAATCGTTGTAGTAAAATTATTGTTAACAGCTCCTTTCGAGAAAATCTCATTTATGTAAAATTGGCCTTAAGTAAAGTACCGTCAATAATAGGGCTAAAACTAAAATTATTCTTTCGCCTCTATCCATTAGATGTGATAGATATGAAGCTTGATAAAAATCCGTCCACCCGATTAGGCTGTAGCTTCGTGCACAGACAGACAGACAGACAGATAGACGGCATTGGAAGACCCACTTTTTCGAAAGTTTCTATTATGGTAATGTCAACATTCATCAAAGCCTCGAGATCGAAAATCTGCACGAATCCAATACAGGTGCAAGTAAAAACAATAAAACACTTTTCAGGTCATCGAAATTTTCAAATATTTCATTAAATTAAAACACTTTTTTTAAACAAGAACAATTAAAACTCTACCTATTTTATTCTTACTCAACAACTTTTTTTTCCAATTGAATTATAAAAATATAAGAAGATATGTATATGCAATATTTTTTTGTAGTTTTAATATGTCATTGCTTTTCATTTTATAGTCAGCAATAATAAATAGAAAATGACATAGTTAAGTCACCCAAAAAAGAATGTTATGGAAAATCTGCTTAAATTTTAGAACAAAAGAAAATTGTTAAAACACACAAATCAATAAACTACTTAATGCTAAATTATGAATACGAATTAATACAAGTAACGTCTCTAATCCACTTCCAGCTTTCTAAAACTACCAACCACACCAGCGTCTATATCACCAATATCGTTTCCGGCAAAGTTGACTGCTTCTTTTGTTACTTCTATGTGCATGTCGTCCAAAGCCAAAATAGCTGCTCTTTTTTGTACAAGTTTTTCCTTAAATTGTTTGATCATTTCGGACAGCGGAACCACGCCTCCATATTCTTGAGGTAGAATTGCAGGATTAATTTTAGTTTTAAGTGCATCTACGGATTTATGAACCTGAAAATACAAATTAGGAAAATATTAACTCATTATTAACAAGATTTCCCATAGAAGGTAGTGTAATAAAGCTTTGTATAGGGTGAGCTAATTCAAGAACCTTTATACATTATCCCACAGAACACAATTCAGTAACTTCCGAACTTGGTCCGGTGAACAGCATGGTTTTTTTCCATTAAAAGATATTACCAAATTGTAAGATAGTTACATATTTAAAACAATATCTAAATAATGACTTAACTACTCGAACTACTTTACCGACAGAGAGCTGAGCTACCAGACGGACGATGTCGTTGAGTAGTACAATATCAGCACGGGAGTTCCGCAGGGGTCTGTCTTTGGATACCTTCTGTGCAATATCATTTACAACGACGGGAGTCATGCTCGACAACAGGCTGACGTTATAAATGAAGGCAGCGCTTTATCGAATGCTGCAAAAAACCGACGGGGCTGGATACGCTAATAGAATTCTGCTCTCAAAAGTGGTAAGTTCCATCCTTTTGTATGTTGTCCCAGTTTAGCCGCAAACACTCTCAACGAAGGAAATAAGGAGTAGTTTTTTTACAGGCTCTCCGCCATTAGAACAATTTGCGGTTTTCGAACAATTTCGGATGAAGCAGCTTGTGTTGTCTCTGTTGACATTCTTACAATTGCGGGTTTACATTAGGCTTATCGCGAACCAACAAGATAGCAGACTTACCAGGAGAATAAATTAAGAAGAAAGGGCAACATCTACAGCCAGGTGGGAAAAAACCACCCAAAATCTGATTCTCAAAATTAAAATCTGGACAAAAAAAACACACGGGGATTATAATTGTCATCTTACGCAATTATTGTCTGGGGATGGTGGCTGTCGAAAATACCTCTACAGACTTGGGCACGACAGTTCGCCCTTTTGTCCAGAATTCCCAGAGAAAAGAAAGACGTGGGGGACTTTATGTCCCAATGCAGACGCTTCCCAAATGGCATAACGAGCCTACGTAGAATGGAGCTCTTAATAGACCACCTGAATAGGTCAGGAGACGACTGGTTGGAGATCTGTTTCGTCATAACGTTCATGCAGATTGAACTGCATCGATAAAGGAAACATTAAGGAGGGTAGAATCAGCAAATGAAATTTAGTATGAAGGCGTATTCCTGGCACCGATTACTCAGGTTTGAGAATCGTGCATACCAGTATAACTCGGGCTATTAGTACTTATGAAGATGGCACAACCAAAAACAAAAATTAATTTTATTACCATAAGACGAATTGGAACTCCTTTCGACAACACATAAGCCACAAAACAACACTTATTGTTGTTGTTTTTTCACATAGATTATACATAAGCTCGATACTAAGAATATCGTCTACGTTTTCATGACGACAAGGATTTCTCGCCATGCTTTAGTCTCGTTTTCACGCTGCATTGTGAATTGGATTTTGCATGTTTTCGCATGGCTCCTTATGGCAGCATTTATAGCCTGTTTTCAATTATGCTTGAGGATTTAATAGAGAAGAAGACTTCAGCAAATGTTTTGCTCAAAAGGCAAGACATAAGAAGGAGAATTGATACTATGACCAAATTGATCAGCTGTCACATTGCCTGTCACTGCAAACAGTGCTGCCAATTCCAGTTAGTTTACAATTGAAAACAATGACTTTTCAAATGTCAAAACAGGTATTAGACCAGTTTAGACGTATTACTCCGTATAAAGGGTACTGATAATCATGTCAACAAGCCAAGTACTTCTTCGTTGGTACAGAGTACGAGAGATAGAGCCTACTTCACTCAACCAATTTAAAAAAAAAAATATTACATACCATAGGAACGTCTATTCTATTGCATACTTACAATTGTCCGCTTCTTTAATTTTTCACTCAGCATTGACACACCAAACTCGATAATTTTGTTGGCATAATGTGGAATATTTATGAAATGAGTTTCCTTATGTCTCATTGGAGTGGAATTCTGTACAAAAACAAAACATTAAAATCGTTCGATTTGCAATTAACAATTACTTACTTGTATGCATTTTATTATGCTTCGCAAGTCAGTCAATGACCACAGGCTGACGAATCCCATATTCATTCCAGATTCGTCATTTATATAAACATATCCAGCTACTTGTGATTCTTCATCGTCCAATAGGGCTTCACAAATGAGTGAATGTATACGAGCCATTTGTACTGATGTATACTTGTAAGGATCAAATCGGCCGCCAACAGAGAAAATAACTTGTCGACCAAATTCATCGCGCTCCGGTAGTGGTACCAAGTATCCGTTATCAAAAATCTCACTCAGTGCGGGATCTTCAATGTCCAATTTCGAAAACCATTGTGGGAATAGTTGCCGAATTGTAAGGTAACGTTCAAGCATTTCACACGCTGCGGGTACAGAGAACTTTTTGGTTCTCAAAAATCTCAGCAGGAAAATAGAATCCGTGCGACATTTCTTGATGTGAGGATGTTTTGATATCCATTCTCGAAATTGTGCTAATGCTTGTCTTCTGATGTTGTCGTCCTCGTGCAGTTCCTCTTTTGCGACGGCCTTCAATTCGGAACTCAGTTTACATACGTACGGGTCATATTCTTCTGGTGTTGTTGATAAGTTTGTTGCGTGAATTACTTCAGTTTCTAGCACTGAAAATATTACAAACAAAAGCAGAATTATTTTTTTATTGAATTTCGGTGGATTTTTTCACATATAAGATACATAATACTGAATAGTGGAAGCATAGGTAGTCCGAGTTGAAGTTTTTGATATAAATCCGCTGATATTCTCAGAAAGTACATGTAACATTCTAA
This sequence comes from Chalcosyrphus nemorum, assembly GCA_949716465.1. Lineage (NCBI taxonomy): Eukaryota > Metazoa > Arthropoda > Insecta > Diptera > Syrphidae > Chalcosyrphus > Chalcosyrphus nemorum. Next base: position 28,359,330 of record OX454334.1, read on the forward strand.
GTATGGCCTTGAAAATAACCCTCAGAAAACTGATATAGGCATCTTACCGTGGAGTGGGAATGTCACAACATTTGACTTCGATTATTCCCCAAATTAAAGGGTCCAAATGAATTTACTAGCAACAAACTTGTGAAGGAGGATGTCAGCTCAGTTCACAAAGTTCTCCCCTTAAGCCGAACTGATCACTGTAATGTTTTTCAGGAATCTATTCCACTAACGAAAGTATGTATTTACATATGCCCGATGAATAGAACCTCAGCCTGAACCTGAAGAAAATAGAACCTCAATCAACTTGGGTGCGCAAATGGAGAGAGCTGGCTGGAGAACCGTGCTGGCTGGAGAGTAACTAAGTAAGTATTCAGGGAGGCTCTACCCTGACTAGGGTGCAGTGAAATTTCGCACCTTAATGAGAAGTTGGAACTAATTACCCTTCACCTCTGTTGATGGTGTGTCCCGTGGCTTAGATATTACGCTGGACTACTGTGCATGAGGTTCCAGGTACGAATCCAGGAAAATACCATAAACGTTTTTTTAAGACCCAACTCATACGAGCATCTGACAAACATCCCTTTGTCCTTGGATACGGCATATAATTGAAGGTTGATCCTGTACGTGCTGAAATGTATACCACTCACAACACGTACAGTTGTGAGAAGCTAGGCCTAAAATGTTTTTTTGTTTTTCCTGTTGGATGGCAGGCAACAAGAACATGATAGAAAACCTCAACACTGATGAGTTTTCTAACTTGTGCGGAACTTTGACATTCAGCAGGACAAGAATGCTGTGTATCCTTCGCATGTTAACTTCTAGTCAGGCTAAAAGCTATTAGAAGATTAAATTCCCATGCGTAAAATTGTCACACACAACGTTAAGTTTGTGCATTCTTCAACAATTGTTCCTGTAAGAAATGATGAACCGGATTCTAAATTGTATAAACCTTGGTATACTAATGCCTAAACCTGATCCTCATGAGCAAATGAGTAACCAAGTCATGACTTCTTAAGCACGTGCTAGCAATTCTCGCTAAAACTCGCTCACGAATCGAAATTAAATCTTTTAGCGCTCATTCGTTAGTTTGCACGTCCGTTTCTGAAAAACTGGAATTTCAGCTGAAGGAATTCACACAAATCGACCTTCCCTGTTAAATAATAAAATTTAAGCCCAACTTGAACAAATTGTGCTAATTAATAATAATTTTGTATGAAATACCAATTGAATGGTCATTTCACTTAGAACAGTATACCCCACTGTGATGTAAGAATTACACAAAAAGAAATGCCCCCACCAACTTTAAATAAACGCAATATCTAGGATAAGTTCTGGTCGCAAAATTTTTGAAACAGTTTCCAGCTTTTCTAGTCAAAAAAACAATACAATAGTTAATACTATTACAATCCTCTTGAAGAGTGTTTTTCCATAAACTCTACTAACCCAATTTAGACGCTACATTTTGAAATACCTACGAAATAAGTGTTGTCCATTTATTTCACTTATCGAAAGTGTAGTTTCTCCCAATTATTTGGCAGTAATGCGTACGACATGACACATCCGCCAATAGAAAAGCTACTTACTTCTGTCTGTCACCACAATGGGAACCGTGACCATTTTATCGGCGCAACTACTACTTTTTTTTATGTTAAGTAATAAAATCAAGTCTATTTTGTTGAACTATATTGCAAAAAAAAATAAATAAATAAATAACATTGAATCGTTGCCTAACCCAAAGACCTTTACCGTGGGTGAAAATATATTTACATTCAATAGCAAACACTAGTTCCTACTTTGTATAGCATATACCAACTCGTACACATTGCCTTTATGAGTATGTCGAACGTAAATAACGAACGTGATGTTAATTAGTAAATCCATCACTTTGAATTGATTTTTGAGGCCCGGGCAAATTATTTTAATTACACTTTGTTGTAGGGACACTCTACGAAAACAAAAAAAAACTATTAGTTAGTTAAGGCTAAAAAAAAACTGCAGCTCTTTTGTAATACGAAATTATAGATTCAAAAGGTAAATTTGATGCTTGACACTCACTGATTCAGTTCAAGGTTAAGAAAATTCAAACAAATTATTTGACTAAGCATTTATATTTATTGTAAGTTATCTGCAGACTCACGCTTAGTACTAATTGTTAAAAAAAAACGACATGGTCCGTCATAAGAGTGATCATGATCTTACAAGGTAACTCAAATAAAACTTGTTTTCGACGAAATATGTCCTTGGACTAGCTTAGTTTTTATAACTATTTGGGTTTCGGTCATGAAGTGCTGCGAGGGAAGATTTGTCAGCCGGGCAAAATGTTTCGACAGGCCCATTATTTATTGACGGTATTGTTTGTTAGGTCAAGCAATTTACATGCCAAACACAAAATTATTCGGGAAATTAATTAAATGTGAACCTCGTAACCTGAGGGTATTCATACAAATCAGTAAAGTCGCTGAAATTACGTTCGGACCATATGAAAGTAAACACGTACACTTTTGGCCTGTCAACTGATCTTAAACTTTGTTTTAATAGCTACGTTGAAGTTCGCCGCATTAGCATGATCTTTTATCTTACATGCGCAGGTACTTTCTTATATTTGTTTTTATACTTAAGTTCATGATGAGCGTAAGCATTTCCTTAAACAAATCTGTGAGAAGTGTTATGAAACCTATGTTACTTTTGTTCTCACAGTCTCATATCTGGATTCTTAAATATGAACAGTGACGTATAAAAGACAAACGACATACGTATATCTTCATCAAATTCGATGACACTCTACTGGTTCATTTGGCAACCCTGCCACCTGTTACTAAAAAATCCTAACCAACAGCTCCCCTGCCGGAGATCAAATCAATAGTTGAATCCAGCATTTGCCTTTGCTGGCTTCTACTGGCTAGCAAGGTTTCAAAAAAACGCTGTTTATTTAAATAAAATTATATAAAAAAAATAAATATTAACACTCTGCTTTACAGAGTTGTAAAGATTTAATTATTTTACAACTCTGTTTCCAGCTTCAGGCAGGTATCAAGTTTCTGGATTTAAACCTTTTGTGCTTACAAATTCCAAAGATAATGTTCTCTCTATATGATTTCACTCCTTTTCTTTTCTGTCAAACAAATGTCATTTACTTAAGAATTGTAATTGCTTCTGACGAAATAAAAATGTTTTATTGTTATTATTTCGCAGCATGCATATAAGCATTAAAATGTGAATGGTTGCATACTCATGCCATTTTTTGTTTGCCACACTTACGAGTATTGACATTTTAATTTTATATTCAACGGTCGTACGACACCTTGAAAATGTTTCCCAATTCTGTGGAATTTTAACAGTGAACAGCCTTAAAATGTCTTGCGAAACAAATAATAAACTACATGAGCTTTCGTTGTAGCAAATATATACATATATATACGTAAAAAATTGATTAAGTTTAATCTAACACTAAGTATAGGTATACCCATGCAAATACGTATGTTACCCCGAAAACACTTTGGTACTGGTTCTTGTATTCAGTGGGTACTTCACAAAGTTTGGACAACCTGCTGAATCGTTTTCAATATTCAATGAGTGTATTTAGATTAAATATTCATCGTTTGATAGTACGTAAAGTGATATGTTTTGTTTTTTCTTTTTCTTATGCAGACAACAACATTTTCGAAATTATAAAGTCAGACGCACGGTTGTCTAGTGAAATTAAGGATCGGCAATAAAATGATCATGATCATGACCAATTGACGCAAGTATCCTTAACGATATGAATGTATGATTTGAAACTAGACGACATACATGAAATAAAGCTAAATGACATTACACTTATTGAAATTTATTTAAGCCAACTTTGTCTTTATAGGTATAAAGGGTATGAATAACCTTTTCCTGATCTACCAGTCAGTTAAATGTCAAAAAGATTTGCTTAACAGTGACTCATCTTTTACTGCATACAACTTTTCGTACCACGGTTGCAGATACACAATATTCTCGCAGTATTGTATATTGCAGGTGCGTGTCCACTTGAGAGCACTTTCGCTAGTAAACTCGCTAGTAACTTTCGAGAAGCTTTCCATATGAGGGTAAAATTTGTGTGAGCCATGCTCGCGACTAGCTACTCTCAAAATACGAACATTGTTTGAAAAGTGCGAATTGATTACCGAGAGTAAAATAACCTCTGTCCACAAGCGAGCACCTTTTTAAAAGTTTGAAAGCTAGAAGGTAGTAAAGGAGCTCTCTGCGAGTTGCTCTGAGGTCAGTGTTACCTCTGAAAATTTTCGGAAGTGGTCCTGAAAAGGGTCCCTGCCGTAAGAAAAGGGGCACATACATATAAAATTGAAGAACCAAATTTAGCGAACAAAATAATACTTGCCTTATTTACTTTTTTTTTCTTTTCTTAAAAAAATAATTATCAAAATACAAAAAGAGCAAGAAATATAAAGTTGTGATTTAAATTCAGTCAAAATCTGTTTTAAAGACCTTCAAGGGACCGAAGAATTTAGTCGTTATAAGTATTTTGACTGTGTTTACATTCAGTTTTTCGGAATGGAATTCCTTTACTTTCTATTCTGTATGTATGCGAAGCAAAAATCACTTACTACTTGAATGTATGCATCTGTTCAAAGGGCGAGTAAATGATCATTTTTTTGGCGTTGGAACAAATACATCAACACAAATCGGTTAAATGAGAAATGAATGTGTCAATTCTGTGCCAATTCGCGAAAAGGGTACAAAAAGGGTCGTATATTTCAAAAAGGGTCAAATTTCGATGATTTTCGAAAAGGGGGGTCCAAGGGTCCGATGCATCAAAAAGTGGTCAATTTGCCCCTAAAGGGTCCGAAAGGTAACGCTGTCTGAGGTCCGTGTCCACTTACGAAATTTCTCTCGAGAGTGGCTTGAGAGCTACTCGCCCAAATTTTACTCCCAAGTGGACAAGCACCTTTATAAGCTGAAAACACTATTTGTTGTTCTTTAAGTGTGTGTCAACATGTTGATTCAAAAAACATTCTAACATTCTAACTTTTGGTATGAGCCTTTAACGAATTATGAATCTATTTAATTTTTTTTAAATAGGCTAATTTAAACCGATAATTTCATTTAAAGTCATATTATTATTCACGCAGCTGATGCATGTAATGTCATAGGAAACAATAGGAAATTACCACGAATTATTTCAAGCGATTAGCTTCAGTATTTCCCCACTTCATTTAGTTTTCTTTATAAGCTAAAATATTCAACGAACCAAAACAACAGTCAAAATAACTTAAATTTGCCGTATTTAGTTTCTCAAACTATTAATATTTGTATTTGCTGTAAGTCCATCCAAAGTTCGATTGTACGCATAGTTGTAGGTGGGTTCAAAGGTTAAACACGATTTCAAAATAAAGTTTAAAGCTTTACACGTTTTTAACTAATTAGCCATACAATTTAACATTTAAAAAAGTAAAAAAAAAATTATGGGTCATGAATTGTACATTAAAAAATATACCTATTAAAAATCACATAAAGAAGAGTTACGATGTGTGAAAAATATATCGTGTACTATAAAATTTTCAAAATATAAATACATTTTCTTGGGAATCTCTAAGGCGAGAATGTACATAATGACAGCCTGAAAAGCCAGAAAAATTTGCTGATAGATAAAGTATAATATCCATCAATGTCAACGGAACTGTTGATATTCTTAGAGAAAGACACATCATTGACGAACTAGAGGACAAAAGTGAGCTATGCGGATGAATGTTTTACTACAGGCTCACCTAATACTCCCAGCTGTTCAGAATGTCACTTAAAAGCCCTACGTAAATGATCCTTGAATTGCGGACTTGAAATCAAGCATCAGAAAACACAAAGCTGGTAGTATTTTCTAATAAATGAATGATACTACAGTTCATGATAAAGATAGTCAATTGCAGAATGAACACCAACGATAGAATAAACAAAAAATATCTAAGAAAATTTGGAACTTTTGCTATTGTTTTAGAACGTGGCTGCAGCAGTCTCGGATTGTGAAAAGCCTTCCACAAGACAGCGCTAGCCATCGAAAGTTCAAAAACTATAAACATGAACAACAGGTCTTGAGGCTATCCTTTACCTTTAAATGTTTTCGTATAATCATCGAAAGCCATTAGTGTCCTGAGAATGACTGAAGCAAATAAGTGGCAACCAAATGTGACCCAGCCAACGATGTAGAGATCAGGGACTGAACTGCCAAAATCGCTGTCAAGTAACTCTTCATAAAAATGTGAGAGTTGGGATTACTGCCCTCGTAATCGCGCATTCACTATCTAAATGATAGCACACGTTATAGTGCGTTATTTCATTCGAAAAAGTATTGTACTGTCGAGTCGTCGAGCAAAACAAAAACCATCATTTTGAAGTTAAAACGAATTCAATCACTTTGATTGCTCTGCATTCAGTGAAGACCCCTGAAGACTAGGATTTGAAGTCATTGAAGTCAATGAAGTTATTGAAGTCATTCTGAAATAAAGTCATCTGAAGTCATTGAAGTGTGTTCTTCGGAAGACTTCTATGAAAGCATTCCGAGATGATTGCATTCTGCTCCGTACCACTGCGTCCATCGATATCAACGAGATTTTAAAGGTTCTAGCATCTGACCAACAGCCAGCGATAATACTTTTTTCATAGACTGGTAGGAACCTTTAAAGGCAATTACTTTGTCCGCGAAACTCCTCTGTACCCTGTTCAATTTGGCGATATTTTAGGCTTTTTCAAGGGCTGGTCACGAGACCATGTGAGGATTGGTCGTACTACGGTTGTATACATACATATGTACATCCAAAGAGTCAATTTTGGTTGCAGGTACCATCTTTTTCCAAAGGTTCTGTAGCAGGACTAGGAGGCTATTCGTAATTTAATGCAGTTTATTTGTAGGAAATACAAAAACAAACAATATCCCAAATGTAATGAAACAAAAAAACAGTCAAGTTTATATACAACCAATACATATAATTATAACAACAATACAACATTTAAAGAAGTCTCCATTAATCATTCAAAACCATCTCGACCTTGTGTCGATACCTATAACCACAATACGGTCTCCGGAAGTAGGAGGAAATTTCGTATTCAAGTCATCAAATCAATGTGAACTTGAATATTGCAGGTAAGTCATTACAAACATCGTAAATAGACAAGTAAATAATTACACTGCATAAATAAGTATTGATAAAAATGGACGGTAATGTGAATGTTTCATTGTTTCTTTTTTTTTGTTCACAGCTTAAGTTACATCTTAAAGGTTCTCCTTAACTGAATTGGCAAAACAAAAGTTACAAATCCTTAGAGACCGGGTATAATACCCTATGAATATTTTTTCCGATTAAAATATAGGGTGACCAGATATCAATCAAACTTTTTTCAAATGTTATGTTTCAGCAGTTGTTAAACTTGCCAATGACATTCAGCTGTCAAAAAAATAAGTAACGTTTGTCATTTTATGTGCATTGTTTCGATCTTGCCGAACGTGAGGAAATTATTAAAAAATATTATCGAAACTCCGGCTTAGTTGCAAATACGCAACGTGAATTTCGTCATTATGGCTTCAATGTACAGTTCACCGGAGCTTTAATTTCAATTTCAAGCATCTGTACACTCATTTGGATCCTAAGCCACTAACCAGACAAAAATTGGTGTGGAATGAAAAAAACATATCCGCCGTAGCGGCCAGTAATGAAGAAAACCTAGATATGTCGATTCGGCACCGATCAGCTGAATTGAGAGTCATCCCGGCTTTTTTGCAGCCGGACAACCATAGACAATGCCCTGAGTGAATTGTCATTGGATCAAGGATCAAAGCATCCACAAAGATTGATTATTTCTTATATCTTATTTCCTTTCGAAACGAGGAAGAAGACACCGTTACCGTTAACCAACTCTCTGTGGCCAGAACTCGACAATATCGATATATCTGAGCTGTGGTTTCAAAAAGACTTCGCTCTATGCCATACCGTGGTCATACGACTTGACACCACTCGACCATTTTCTCTGGGGTCACGTTAAATCTAGGCTAGAACAAGCTATCTACTTTCGATGAACTTAATGCTAACATTCAAGATGTCGCAATAATGTTTCCGATCATAAAAACATGGAGCAACTGCTTGAAGCACTGCCAGCGAAGCCGAGGCGACCATTTAAATTATGTGCTATTCCATGGCATTAATAAAATAAAGCCATAATTAATTTCATATATCAATCCGTTGTTTATAAAAACTTGTTTCCTATCATCTTTATCTGGTCACCCTATGCAATTATAAATATGGGCAAAGACGCTGTTCTCCACGCCCCAAAAAGGGTGGCTGTGACGTAATGTAATTTATGGAAGAATCTTAGGAGAATTATGTATTCGAAATAAATTAGTAATTAATTGTGGTAAAAATATTTATGGTAAGTACATAAGTACATAAAAGCAAAGCAAGTGTTTGTTACCAACTTTTGAATTGGTTACTGAGACTCATTTTCATTCATTACACTGAATTATTTATTGATTTTAATAAATCAATTTGAACCAAATTGCCATATAAGAATATTTAGTAGGTAGATAGACTTTAACATACTTTAATAACTTAAAGAGATCGTTTACGACTGTAGGAATACAGTAAGTACGTATGTGAGTACGCGTAGACTTTAATTGCTTAATTTTCTGAGCTACATGTATTGAAAATTTGTAAAATAAGAACTGTAGCATTTCTAGTGATAAGAAACCTTAAAAAGGTTAAGAATTTTTTTTTGTTGTAGGAACGCAGTAAAGTGGGAGGATTGTGATCCTTCTTGTGCTCCTTTTTTCCCACAGTATAGTGGTAGTATATTCGGTCATTGTATGAAATGTTTTTGTAGCGCAACTCCCTCCCATATTCACTCAACAAACAGTAACAAATTATAAATAATTGACAAAAAAAGCACATTTCAACAGGAACGTAAAATAAAAACCGTAAATTATAAACCGATGCAAAATAAACTCGTACAACTGTCCGAGTCGTTCCCTGTCCGGATTATGATAGTCCACCGTCAGATACTTAATATATGTATGCTGGATTATATGCAACATCAACAATTTCACGAATTGCATCCCGATATCGGAAACAAGGGGATATCAATCAGAAAGCTGATAGTAGGTGTCCTCACATTATTACATACATATGTCACAAGTAATGTAATAAATTCCTTATTTTGTTTTTTACCAACACCGATAGGTACGTAGTATAGGGCAAATTTTGAACTCGTGAACATTTTTGATCTCGAGATTTTGACCAATTCTGACATAACCTTTATAAAGAAATCGAAAAAGTAAGTCTAGCAATTTTGTCTGTTTGTCACCAAGGCTATATCGTAAAAGCGTGAACGGATTTTGATCAAACTTTATATTTTATAGCCTAAGAATATCTAATTTGAGCTAATTTGGTAAAGTGCTATAAGATAGTGTACCAAATTTGTGTTTAAAAGTGTTTATAACGGTACTTTACTCATAGTCGAATTGGTAAAAAACTAAATTGTTGAGAACCGACTTCAATTATTTTGTTTAGCCTTTAAAGGCCAGTTAAGAGAACAGCTACAAAATAACTTGCAATATTTTGCTCAAAAATTGTCATATCGGTCCTTAAGGTGAATTTATTTAAAAGCCGATTTGTTAAAAAACGGTTCTACTGATTTTTATTTAAATTTCTAATTTCTATAAAACTAAGCTAAGTCTGTAAGACGACGGTACTTTTTTTAGAGCCAAGAGGTTATAGCCAATTAGTTCGAAAACGGCTCCAACGATTTTGCTTAAATTTTATGCTAGTTTTGAAAAGTTTTATAAAATAGCATAGCACGTTTTTGGTCGCTCAATGATTTTAATACAATTTTATATTTGAGTTAGTTAAGGCCAAAATGGCGTATTAAGTAACATAAGTGAATATTCCAATTAAAAATTTTCTTGCAATTACATTTGTTAAAAATGCGATTCATAAAAAGAAAGAAAAATCAATTTTTGATGTTTGTACAAAATGTCAAAGTATTTAATACCATACTTTCTTACAGAGTTTTTGGCAACTTTTTCGTTTGTATTATTATTCGTTTCTGTATATTATAAAAAAAGTTTTTGATTAGATATTAATAAAAGGTTCTACAAATTTCTACTTTTTGTAAGCAGTCACTTTTTTTTTTAGACACAAAGTATCATCTACTACAATCCTCTTAGATCTACGACACTAAAACACGTGTACCTCTTTAAGCAAAGTGTTAATTAAATTGAATGTGTTTGCCTATATTTGCGTAACATATAACTGATTGTTAGTTAATACTTATTTATAGTCATTTTTATTATATCTTCTGATTCTTTTAAATAAACGACAAAACGGATACGAACAATTTTAGCGTTCTAGTCCATTTATCCTACGTCTGTGCTTATCAATTATGATTCAAGGGCAAATAATAAAAATGTCTATTTACTGTTCATTTGTAAGCCGGTACACCTAAGAACATAATAATCAAAATAAATATTAGCTCAAGATTATAAATCAAAAAACAAATTTAATGGACTGTGTTATTCTAGTCCGGCTTGACAATTTAAACCATGAGAAACCCATTTAAACTCTCCCCTGGATGCTACCCCAATTGTTATTTTTGCACTAATTTTTGTTATTATCATTAATTGGAGTTTCCCAAAATACTTGAAGAACGTAAACAGTCAACAATTTAATCTGAGCTTAAATTGAAATATGTAGGTACTTTTATAGATTTTTCATCCAATAACAACTTAAACGATAATACTGTTTATGTACATCTGTGGACTGTATTAGTAAATGTACGTTTGTTTCTATTATTTGTTTTGTCATTAGTATCTTTCACAAAAGCGTAGTCCCCTTTCAGTCAGAATTTTTAGGCGTCTACTTCGGTAAACTTATTTTCCCTTTTTGAACGCACGTATGCCAAATTTTTTACCTAATTGAATTGTTTGCCTGAACTAAACTGAAGAGCGTTCTTGTTCAAATTACCAAATAAGTGGCCCCCTGTCACTTATGCTCTGTACAGAGTTATTGCTCCTATTAGGTACCAATTCAAATTACATACATATGTCCAACTTACTTTTGTCTTGTGCTGAATATAAATGTCCACTTAAAGTGAATTCAAGTTCATATTACTCTGACTCACAAGATGTGAAGAACTACATTAGCATTTTATTTTAATCTTTCTTTTTTTTATTACATCACAGTAAGACAGTGAACTTCTTTCACTCTCCACGATCTCGGCTCTAAAATGCCGTACGTACGATTTGAGTAAGCCTAGCACAAAGTGAAAGCGAAAGTTGTCTTGACCGACGTAACCGACAACGACGACGACGGGTCGAATGGGTTGCTGCTAGTCTCTATCTGCAGATATGTATCTAAAGAAGAAAAACCTCTTTGTTTCTTTACCTTACCAACATGCGATTCAGTAGGCATTTATGTTAATAATATGCAACATTTCCTGTAATTACGATTCACTCATTTGGAAATTGTATTTATATAACTCGAACTAAGCAACAACCAACCAACCAACCAACCAAGTTCAACAGTCTTTCAGTGAATTATTACTGACTCCGTTTCAAACTGAATTGAGGACAAGAAAATACATACACCCTGTATTCCAAAAAAAAAACCCATAAAATTAAACCAAAATATATGTCCATTTCCATTTTAACAAATTTAACTGAGCTGCAAGCAATCATTTCTCTCTGAGTCATGTAACACCATATCGTCATAATTTTGCAATCAAAAAAAAAAAAGTCCAAAAGGAACACAGACATCAGAAAAAGAAGAAGGGAAAAAAAATACGAAAAAACAAAAAAATCACAACTCACTTTTGACGAAATTTCGTTGCACTTACGAAACACAGCAAATAATATTTCGTAATCGATTGATCGGATAGTTAAGACACCGGAGCGCGAATCCAACCGCGTTGTTAATGTAAAGAAGAATCACGACAAACTGAAGTTTTTAAAGTTGTTGAAAATTTATTTAAAAATGCTTCCCACCACTGTGCCATGAGCTCTTGGCCGGGCTTACTGCTTACACACGTAGAAACGCGCAACTATAATACGTACGAATGTGTAATACTCCAAAAGTGCTCAATTCGTATTTGTATCTACTTCTTGCTGGTATTTTAACAATAAACTCTGAATTGGGCTTTGTACGTCACTATTATATTAATCTTTCATAATGTAAATTTCGACAATCCGTTGGGGCATTGTGCTGAGTGGGATTATAGGTTTAGGTATAGATGAAAGTGTATCTCTGGCCGCAATTACACCAATGTGCATGTCGGCCAGCAATTGGCTCAAATTCAAATGAGTTCCACTCAATTGCGCACACTTGCAGCTTAGTAGTTCGTATTAATGTTTGTGACTAGTACTGTCACACGTCAGAGCCAACATTGAGCTAAGATTGGTAGCGATTTCATATTTGGAAGCCGGTACTTTTACACAGGCATAGCCATAGAGATAGATCAATTTCATATCATTTATTGTTTCGATGTTCATGTGGATAACTAATAAAACAAAAAGAAAAAAAAAAAACTGTTTTACGGCAGAGTAGAGCTATTTTATAGGAAGATATTTGGTAATGGGTATTTTGATTATTACAAATTTCCGTTTTGATAGAGGAGCAATTATAATAATTATATTGTCTACTGGACAGTGGAAATAAATGGCACATAAAATATGGATCTTAATGGTGGTGCGACAGTTTTTAATAACCCATTTAGAGTAATCATGTCGAAACTGGGATTTAAATAAATCCATATTCGAAGCAGAATCCCTAAAGTGATGAATAAACGATTTCAAAATGAATGATTGCGCATGGAAAACACCAGGCATAAGAGCTGACTTAAATGAAAGTCCATACAACAAAAGATGATGATAAAAATGCGAGAGGTTTGATCTTGCTATTGATCTTGCATTTTGTGTTTGAAGAAAAATAACTTAAGAATGTCCTAGAAACAAACTAAATCAGTCAATACAAAAAAAGTATATGACTACATAAGGAGTTTGGAATGGCTAGGAACTAGCGATCCATAAGGTTACGTAAAGCTCTTCGTGCAGCTTGGCCGCATTGCTTTCTACTGATCACTGGCCTGTAATATTGGCTACAATTCTCACAACATTTTTGTCTTTCTTTGCATAGTAGCTCATTTGTTTTAGGTTTGTTTTGACTGAGCCAAGTCTTCCTCGAAGACACACTCGATGCCGAATAAGCAGGTTTCCGCTCTGAATCCTCCTTTGTCTAACACATCGATTTCGAAAAGGCGTTCGATAGTGGTGATCGCGAATTTATTTGGAGTGCTTTGCGCAGGAAAAGCATACCTAATACCTAGTACATGATGACATATAACGTTTTGCACAAAGAAAGGCTGTCTGAGGAATTCAAAGTCCAAAGTGCGGTTCGGCAAGGCTGAATACTATCAACAATTTAGTTCAATGTGCGATGGACTCTTGAATCTGATACTCAAACGCCGACGATGAGTACCTACAGTCTTACAAAATAATAGATATTTACCAAATGACAGCAAATCTAGAGGAAAACAGACAACGCATCACCCCAGGACCGAATTCTTGAACTCATTTAAGCGTTGCTAGACAAACGAGGAAGCTGGCCACACTATCCGAAAGGGTGACAGGTCCATAGCTAACCAAGTGATGCAGTGGAAAAAGCTTGCTCAGAGAGGAGGAAAAGAGTTGGGGAAAGCTGAAGTACATTTCCAGAAACCATACATGGTGAAGCGTAGGCGTTATACAAGTAAATAGAGTAAAGTGAAGTATAATTAGTGAGACTAAATGAATCGTTTAATATTGACTCTTTAGGATAAGGGGCCTTTAAAGCCTGACCTTTGCCAAGTCAGCTCGTCAATAAGATGATGGGATACGAATATAGGATGGATAAGTATGCAGGACAAAAGCGTAGATCTAAGATTAACTAAAGCTGCTACAAAAGCAATATGATATAAGAGGAATCCAATGAGTACATGGGTAAATAAACATCTTTACGACAGACCACTGCTTCCGACTTATCGACTTTGCAGTCCAAGAATTCACACAGCAATCTGGCTTGAGTACCTTCCAAGGGACCAACGTCAAATCCCAGAAAGTTATTCCTGGAATGCTAGAGACCAGAGCATAGGCATTCTGTCCTAGAAAACTTCCTCCATAACACAGCTTCTGCAAATTTCTTCTTCCGTTCGAAGTAGTTTCTTCATATATGTATCGCCACAGATAGGATCTTCTGTCATTCTGTATAACTCTATCGGTCATAGCGCTGTCAAAGGGCGCTCATAGTTTTCTTTTAGTTCTACAAGTTTACATGGAGATACCCCTTCCATTCGCCTCCTTGATAGCTACCTTCCCCGTTACAAGCTTGAGGGTGCAAAGTGACTCATAGAGCATCAGCTTGTTCTAGTTAGGTTGAACCCTAGTTTATCAGCCTTCTCATTAGCTGTGGTACCGTCACCTCCAGGGGTATCTTGTGAGATAGTTTGAATGTCACTAATTTGTGGACAAGTTAGAAGTGTATACACTTCAAGTCGTCGCGACTAGGGTATAGGATGGGTATATCTGTACTGAAATCATTCTAAGGGATATATAATCTGATTTGCCTTTTGCTTTGTTTACATATGTTGGATTCCCTGAACCAATTCGAAAGGAGGAGATGAAGAATCACAACCAACCACGCTTGTGGTACTTTGTAAGTATTATTTCTTTAGATACATAATCCTTAGTTTTTGTTGCTGCCCACTATACTTTTTTTTTGCTTTTGACGGTGGGAATCTTTAAAAGACAGCACTGAGCCCGTATTCAGTAAAAATGTCAGATTTAACCCACCGGCCCTTCCATCCGGCACTGCCGTCAAGCATTCCATCGCAATGGAGGACTTCACCTTCAGCCTTATATGTATACTCTGCTCATTTGTGTACCTGCATTTCGCTGCCGCTCCTGTCTTCTTGCTCCTTCATAATGAATTGCACGGTTTCACAAACTGCTTCCTGATTATGGTCTCTAGGGTTAGACCTAGTCTGTTCGCCACCAGGTTTAGGCCTCCATGATATCGTCGTGGAGCATATAAGCAAATGTGAATTTTACTTGTTCCACGTTTCCCACTGCTTCTATGCACTTTGGACAATAAGGGTTTTTCTCATGTCCAAATCTGTGGAGGTATGTTTTGAAACATCCATACCCGTAACCATCTGCATCAGGTAGAAGTTCAACTCTTCGTGGTTACTATCGATCCAGAAGTCTATTTTTGGGATCAACCTCTGCGTCCATCTATGAACCTTTGTCAAAAAATTTCCATCAGCTGCATTCAACCACTATATTGCCATTATTACAGGAATGACCCCTACTTGAACGATATTTAGCATCATGAGTTGGAACATCGAAACAATGAGTGGTTGAAGTTACAAGATCGAAAAAATTATACATAGAATGTGAACTAATTGTGGAGATCATCGCTGCCGTTTACAGAGAATGGTTCAAGAATCTATAACACTACCAAGAAGATTCAGAGAGATATATCGAAAAATCGGAAGAACGATCTTGCTTAGAGACTGAGAGCAAGAGGGCAAACAAGATTCAATCGGTCCTCGATAACAACCAAGAGGAACTTCTATTTAAGGGTGAGGTTATATCTCCTCTTCTTTGAATTATGGTAATAAACAAAATCCTGTGTATACCTGACAGAGATGGAGTCAAGGATTTTGCATATGAAAATGATCTGGTGATAAATAATATCAGTATTAGAATGTTGCATTCAGTACCCGATGAGATTATGGAAGATGCCTTGGACAAGATCAGCAAACGGGTCACTTGGTATGGTCTCAGCCAGTCCTGCCAGATTGTGCTAAATTTACCTTTTCGTGGTAATTTCCAACTCCAATTTTCAGGTTATGGTAAAAAGGTAATATTCTCCAATAAGGGGAAATTTTGAAGAATTCGATTTCTTAATCATTCTCATTGCAAGCAACAAAAATGAATTCATCCCATACTTATAAAACGATAATATCACCGATTAGCGATCCTATTCATAAAATTGTCATATTTTGGATTTTTTTGTTAAATCAAAATTTTTTTGTTTTGGCAGAAATGGCAAATTTACATCCCTGAGTAAATTCTGACAGCACTGGTCTCAGTGTCGACTCATCAACTCATATATGCGTTGCTGGACAAACGGTTGAGAGAGTTAAGCGTTTCCAATACCAAGTTTTTGGTATTTCTCTGCCGATTTTATCCCATAAGTGCTTGATGGATTGAGTTGAGATCCGGTGACACGGAAGGCTTATCTTACAAATTTATTTCCTTTGCGTCAAAATAATCGTGTTTTCGTGTGGTTTTTTTTTTCACTGACTTCTTGCTTTTCAGTGTACATCACAACAATCAGTGTCTTGTTCAATACGGAAACGCACAGTAGAAGCAGAACTTTTCTGTGCCCTAAATCTCTACATTTGATACTTACTATACGAATTGTTTCACCTATTCTTTAGAAACAAAATAGATAAAAGTAAATTTCCCCTATTTCTATTTCCTATTCATTTACATAAAATGATAAGAAAAGTAGAGTCAAATACACGTAATCTAGTATAGAAATATATATATGCAGCAGCCCACAGAGAACCATGGCCTAGCTTCTCGCAACTGTACATGTTCTGCGTGGTATACATTTCTGCACGTACAGAAGGGACCTTCAGTCTTATGCCGTATCCGAAGCGCAGAGGGATTTTGAGAAGATTTTCTCTTGACAGTTATAGTCTTGAATGTTTATCAGATACCCGGAACAGGTGGGGCCGTGAAAAAACTTTTGATTGTAGTTTTCCGCATTCAAACTTAGCGCAGTAGTCCAGCGCACTCACCATTGAGCCACGGCACACAGTATAAAAAGGTCGGAATAAATATTGATATTTGTTATGAATTCTGAGTGAATAATCGTTCCTCATTGTATATGAATTGTAGGTCGTACATGCCTATGGGATCCCGGAGTATTTGCCTCGAAAAAACGTTCAAAAATCAATTTTCAAAATGTGGAGTTGAGAAGTATTTATTTCCTTGCTGTAGTTAAATACCCCTTGAAGAACAATGAACCGCTGTTTTTTTTAATGCACTCACTAAGCCACAGCATTAATTGAATTTCATGAATCGTAAGCTATTGATTTGTGTGAAAAAAATCCCACTACTAAATAATTAAATTTTCATTGTTTTTAATATTGTGTATAGTCTTTTTTGCTATGGAGAAATTAGCTGCAGGTGTGTACTTTATTATGAAACTACTTCTATAAATATTGAAGCTTTAATTTCATCGATATTTGATTTATTTTAAATATATGTATATGTATGTAAGTGGGCATTAATTTTTTTTTAATGGACCTTTTGTTATATAATTCGGTCTCATTCGGTAACTTTTTTAGTTTCAGCTTATTGAGAAAGATGTCAGGAAACTGTAGCAAAAAAAATCGTGCCCTAACTGCCCCTCTAGATTTTATCGTCCCTTATGTTCAAAAATTGGTTATCATAAAATAAATTCTTTTGCTTAAAGGATCGTCTGGCTGCGGTATTTTAACTAAAAGGCGGTTATATGATGCTATAAGTGAATATTAAGAGAATAATTTTGAAGCTAAATATGATTATATTATGAAGGGTCTTACACAGAGGAAAAACTTAAAGATTTTGAACTTAAAATTTGACGTTTAAGGCATTATAGTAGATAGTTTCTACTAGAAATACATTCACACAGCAACAACAACTTTGACAACCGTGGGAAAATTTTTAGATCCAATGCTCTTCAATGGAACAGAACATATTGATCACAGCAACAGCAACAGCTTACATATGAGTATTTTACTTTTGACAGTTCGAACAGACACTCCATTGTGTTCGGGCCTTATAATCCGCGTTTGAATTTTTAAATTTATGCCACAATTCTGTTTAGCTCTATCAAAAGGAACACCAGTGTCTTTAAAATTGAAATATTTATATTATAAATATATGTAGCTTTATTTTCATAAATGGTACTTTAGGAAACCGTTAATTTAATTCGTTTTTCTAAGTATTTGTAGTTTTAGAACTCAATATTGAATGGAAAATATTTATGATTCTGAGCCTGGATGAGCGAGAACGGCACCAATCTTTTCCCAGTGTTAAGGCTTTCCAACTCACTTACTTCGGACGGAGTCAACTGGAAATCGAAAACGTCAAAGTTCTCCTTGATTCGATCCTTATTGGCAGATTTAGGAATTGGAATGGTTCCCTTCTGGATCTAGATTAAAAATTTGCTCGGTAATCTTTTGTATAATAGGAGTATAATTTCACTTACCAAAAAGCGAAGAGTAATTTGTGCCGGTGTCTTGCCGTATTTACTGGCCATGGCTTGAGTTTTTTCAGAATAAAAAAATTCCGGCAACTTTTCTTCCGGTTTTGGACGGCCTAATGGACAGTATGCAGTTAATAGAACTCCACGCTCTTTGCAAAATTCAATCAATTTCGTCTGATTTAGTGCAGGATGACATTCAACCTATTCATGGTTATTGTTATAGAAGCGCTTATAGGTAACGATGTAATACCTTACTTGGTTTGTCACCGGCTTAATTTTACAATTATCTAGGACGCGCTGAATCTGTTCGCTGTTGAAGTTTGATACGCCAATACTGCGGACTAAGCCCTTTTCCACGAGCTTTTCCATCTCTTTGTATGTATCCAAATAATCCACATCACTGTAAACGAAGTTATATTTAAAACATGCTAATAAATAGAACTTGCATCGTTACGTTAATTGTAGTTTTCCCTCAGAGTCCTTGGGCAAAAGAGTCTCATCGTTTACGTAAGCATAACCAACCGGAAGATGCATCAAATACAAATCGATATGTCCGAGTCCAAGCCTATCGAGAGACTTTCGACACGCGTATTCAACCTTTTCTGGAGAATGGTGTATGTTCCACAACTAAAAGAAGGAATAAGTAAAACAACTGCCGCATAAGTTAAATAAATCTTACCTTAGTACAGATAAAAATGTCTTCTCGTTTAACGACTCCTTCTGCAATTTTATCGTTTATGGCTTTTCCAACTTCAGCCTCGTTCTCATAAAAGAACGCGGTGTCAAAAAAACGATAGCCAATATCTATAGCATATTTAATAGCTATCTCACCTTCGTTGTCTTTGGACTGCAATAAAAAACTATGCATTAGCTTATGTACCCCCCTGTCAGAATGAAAGTATGTAGTCATATATACTTAACATACATATTTGTAGGTACCTATACTATGTAATGGGTAATTCATTTAGAGGTCTTTTTTAGTGTTCCGGACCTTAAAAGGTAAGACGGAACACTTATGGGTTTGATACGGTGTCTGTCTGTCCGTCTGTCCGTCTGTCCGTCAGTCTGTCACAGCCCTGTAACTTTTGAACCGTTAGATATAGAGAGCTGAAACTTTCGCTATGTATACATTATGTGGAAGCCTGCACAAGATGGCGGCAATGAATTTCATTTTGGCAGCCTTTTTTTGGGCACCTTGTATGAAGGGCAAAAAAAAATTATTTTGATTCCCATCATGTGGCATATCAAATTAAAGAGAATTTTGCAAGGGCTCCATATATGTAAGAAATATTTTTTTCTGACAAAATTTGTTGAACAAAAAAGCTTGCCAAACATTTGAAAAATGTTGTCCCCCCCCCCCCTAGCGGCCAGACCATAAATGCTAAAAATATGAAAAAAAATTGGAGATACGTAGAATTTTGTGTAGATTGTAAAATAAGTACGGAAATTTCTGTATCTTATATATTTTCTGAGAAAAATTAAAAAAAGGGGGTATCTAGTTACCCCACTGTATCTCCCCCAGTTTTCATGCTATTTAAATAATTTTTACAGCAGGTCATTACTGATACTAAGCGTGGCTCAAATTTCAAGTTTCATCCAAATCCGCTAAGTAGTTCTCGAGTTACAGATTTTAGAAGAGCGCATTGACTTCCCTATAAGCTCTCTCTTATTGAAAACTAAATAAGTTTAAAAAACTATAATTTTTTTTAATTTTGGGTTTTTTTTTTAATTTTTTTCTTAAATTTTTAAAACTCTAAATGCTGTACTCCTTCGCATGTTAAGTATCGCCAGTGTTTTGCTTTACTTAAACCATTTAATAAGCAAAGTACTGTTACATCCATTTTGATCGAAAAGCTTGGTACGACTAAACTAACTGAAATATGAAATTTTATCAAAATCGTAGAAACCATTTTGGAGAAAACTCCGTGTTTGTGAAAATGGCGCTACGTGGAAGAACTCTAAGAGTAGGGCTACAACAAAAATTTCAATGTCCCCCTTAGGCGCCATGCAATAGCTCCCTAATATGAAGTTTGAAGTAAATTGATTCACTTGTCATACAGACAGACAAACAGAATCAGTAGACACACTATAACGAGCTTTTCTGTCAACGTAATTTCAGAATTGTTTAATATCTCGAGTTCAAATTTTTGCACGAATTCAATACATGTTTTATATTGAAAGTGCAAGTTAAAATGGACTGGAATCTCAGCACAGTATTACTAGGACATACCTACGTACTAGGCATTACATCGTTCATATCAAAACCAGTATTAGGTGTGCCTATGCAGCATATGAATAATATTGCCCTCTATTTAATGACAATATAAAATGTCCGGAACACTATTGCACGAGGCCCTCCTCGCACTTCCCCAATTTTTTTGAAGGCAAACATTAATCAAAAAAACTCAATTCTGTCGAAATATCTTTGTAACCACACAAAAGAACCATTCTTGACATTTACTTTTTTTAAATTATTTCTTTAAAATCTTGGCTGTAACTGTGTTTAACATAATTCATTCGGAAGTTCCAATTTTCGGAGAAGGATCCGACTACTCGAGTGGTATTTCTTCAATATGAAGACTTTGGATTTTACATTGCCCAAAAGGAAACATTTTAGACGATTGATGTCGTATAATCGGATGGTCGAATTGGCGGATGGTCGGATTGGTGGATTGACGGATGGTTGTATAGGCGGATAGCTAAATTGACGGATTTTCGAATTAAGGATTGGGGAATTGGCTGATTATCGAATTAGGGAATAGGGAATAGGCGGATTGGAGGTGGGGGAATAGCTACATACATGGACAAATAGACGGTTGAACGAATGGGAGACTGGACAAATAAACGAATGTAGAGTAGACAGATGGGCGAATGTAGAGTAGACTGATGGGCGAATGGAGAGTTCTCATTATTAATAACAGATGATAGATCTCTTCATGAAATAAACAATTGAAAAGTCTTACTTAATGAGAAAAAAGGGGCGGTAAACACTAAGCGTGGCTCAGGGTGCCGAGAAGGTTAATCCGCCACTGAGTACCTATAGCGAATCGTTAATGTACGAGGCCGACTTTGTAAAACATAAATTGCTCTAGATGCACGAAACATAATCCTTGTGGTAAGGTGATTTTCGTAATTAATACAGTTCAATAATTTGTATACGCTAAGTTTTTCCACGATAAAATGTCAAAACAATACCGAACAAAAATATATACTGACATAGTATCATATTACCACAACTCACACGTCATCTGTCAAAAAACCCACAGGCAAAAAAGTGCCTAGGCTTTGTTCAGTAGGGGGTTCACATTCTCAAATATGCTTGACAAGCAATTTTGGTAGGTATTTTAGTTACCTACCAAATCCTTCTAAGTATAAATTTATTGTATTGGAATCACTCTGTCCTGTCAATTTTTGTTTTTTTTTGTACAATTTTAGCTACATATATACTAGCACTAAAGCCGACTATTAAAAACGTCACTGGCATTTGGTATATTTAATTTGATTGTTAGTAAGGCCCTTGTAAATGTAGGTAGAATTCGATTTCATTGTCATCTCTATATATTTTCATAATTTACAACTAAAACTAAGATCAGTAAGAAAATGTTTAAATGCCGAGAAACTGTTCATTTACCTTATGAATCAAAAAAGCTTTTTAATGAAAAATTGACATTTGCTATCACCCTCTACATCTACACCTGTTTAAAAGCTTTTTTTTTAGTGTTCTCAAACAATTAGAAGTATGATATCAAAATTTTAAATATTCACAAGCATCCATACATATGTTATGTACATATCTTCAATTTGTAAATTTTATATCTTATACCTGATATGTTCCCAGCCCAATAGCGGGTACCTCGAACCCACTGCTCAGTTTTAGCAAAGGTACTTTATCACTCATTTTTTGCAGCAAATACTACTCTAAAACCGTGGAAAAAAAAAACTACTCAAACGAAAAGTAAACTTCCGGTCAAGAAATCGTTCACGTTTCTTAAAGCGATTTGAGAAAACGTCGATTTATTATTCACCGAAGACTTATCTGAAACGCTTGTGTAATGACGATTAGATGAACAGTAAAATCTAAAGCGACTATCGCCAAGTTGAGCAGGAAGAAAACTAAAAATATTTCCATGTGCGTCCGATGATGTTCTCTCGAAAAGTTTTACTGTCTTATTGCCAATGTTTACGTTAAGCGCGCGATGCATTTTTTGCGAGAACTAAAGCTAAAATGATATCGAGTGCTGCACTAATGTCTCTGGTTTTGCTTTGTCGTTTATTCTCGGTGGGTGTTACCACTTTTTACAGTAGTCTCTTTGAAATCAAGTAGACTTGCCATTCTGTTACGACGCTGTATATTAATAGTACGAAACCTAGTACTCACGTCAAATTGAATGTAATTTTTCAATCAAGTGGAAATTGTTGTCGAGTCCGAAGTGAGTGAAATGGAGAAGCGATTCATCGTAGAAATATGGAAAAAATATGATAATAATAGTAATGTCATTCGATAATGAACTCCTCTCACTCGGAACATAGAATACAAAGCATTCATTCGAATGAAATTTGTTATTCGAGTGAAGTCTATCTCGAGGGAAATTCAGAATAAAGGTGATTAGCTACAATTTTTCCTGATCGGCTTGATTAAAAAGTTTACAAAGCATTTTTAATATTGTTAACGAATGTACATACATGTTTAAAATAAAGCCCTTACTTATATTTTTATGTTTAATTCAAAATGAAAAAGGAACTAGATATATGGTGACCAATAAGAACTAAAACCACGACTATTGGTTCTGGTTTTCTTTTGAACTGTACTTTGATGACTAGGTCCAATATGTACGGCGTTCTTCCGGTCTCGACTGTTAGCCTCGAGCTCGTCCAAAGTGGTTGGCCTAGACTAAGGACTTGCGAAAATAATCGAGTGGTGTCAAGTCGGCCATCTTATAAGCGCTCGCCTTGGGATGACCCGGTCGCCAAAATTTCTCCTTCACAACTTCGACGATTGCTTCGCTTGTATGGCATCTTGTCAAGCCCTAGCCACAGAAAATCGATTGACATCACCACCATTTCAGTATATTAACGAAATTCCGCCTTAGTTGTCAATCCGCAGCGTGAATTTCGGCTCGAGGTATGTCATCATGGTTTCATTGTGCAGGCAATTCGTCGCACAATGGAAAAGCTTTTGGAGTTTAAGCCACCAACCAAACAGAGATTTATGCATAATAAAGAAAACATAGCTGCAGTAGCGGCCATTTTCGGAGGATACCCAGAAATGTCGATTCGATACCGATCAGCTGAATTTTGCCTCGCCAGAGAGTCAATCCGGCTTATGTTGAAGTTGGGTTTGAACCCAGATCCGTAAAGGATTTTGTTGACGCAAGAATTGAAAACAACGCCGTAAGTTCACTAATTGGTCGAAATAATGCGAGCTACTACTATTCTATTACAACTCTGTATCTGCTTTATATTGGCCGCGATCCCAACACTTCGCTAATCTAGCTGCTAGAATACTTTTGCACCGGGATGACACATGTTGTACTAGAGGCCGCTAGATTCGTTCGACAAATCTGTCATCCCGATGCAAAAGTATTCTAACAGCTAGATTAGCGAGGTGTTGGGAACTCGCCCATTATATATATATCTACACCATTTCTTCTATTTCCCAAACACTCGCTCCCTGGAACTTCAGCATGAGCCAAAAACTTGAAATGCCATATTATAAGAATTGACTTGACTCACTCAAACCTGGAATCTAAAAAAACCGTTAGAACTGTTTTCGTTTTGTGGAATTGGCCCTTTATACGTACCGTCAATATTAGGGTTAGGGTTAAAACAAAACTTTTCATTTTACTATGTCAATGTTTCGTAAATATTTCAAGTGCTCCAACACAATATCAGAGCAGTTATCTACGGCAACACTTGTGCAAAATTTTATCAAAATTTGTAGGTTATCTGGATACGTTAAAAAACTTATTGCACGTGGGTTGCCAGAAAGCAAAAGGAAAAGTGTGTTTGCAACTTCAAATCGGAACAACTAAAGCGGTTGTTATCGAATTGTACTATAAAGCCTATTCATAATTACGTGAGTTGCAGATTTTGCCTAATTGATAAGTTCGAAAAAATGCCTAATGATTTATAGTTTCTTATCTGTTATTCAATGGTTTTTTTTAAATAACTTATTGACCGCTTACTGTGCATTGCAAAGACCATATTTGGCAAAATAAACGAATGGCCGTGGCTCACTCGTCACGGCTTTTGGTGCTGATCATTTATCTACATATGTTTAGGGTTTTAGTGATCTAACTTTTATTCAAATGAATATAGGATTATGATTACATTGAACGCAATTGGAACTTGAACCAATAACTTTCCATTCAGCGATCGAATGCATACATTACAACCAAAATGCAGTCGCCCTTATTCTTTGATTAATGCCGAACTACATATGTATAATAAAAGAATGCTTTCATACGACCAGTTTCGAAACACTGCGAATTCTATTTATAATATAATACTATAATATCTTTTAGCTTCGATTCGTTAAAATTTTGGTCATGATTGCTTACTTCCGAAAGTGCGAATGCATTCGCTCTAACGTAGAATTTTGGCATTAGCTTCCGACTATTATAGTTCAACCTTAAGTCGAATTGACGATCATTTTAAGAGAAATGTTCAAAAACCTAATAAGTAAAATTTGGTAAAAGTGATATTTGCATTATTTGTACTTTTATTTTGTTTAGCCTCTTGTTCCAGCACAAATATTCAAATAAAAATATTAAGCATTTCGTTTTTATCTATCTTGCATGGAAGTTTCACTAGCACTAGACAACAATTAAACAAGTAGACAAGTTATGCGTATTTTGGTTTTTATTAATAATATTTACCACTTTACTTATTTATGTCAAGAATAGACCAACAATGTAACATAACATTAAGCCAAAAAAAGTTAACATTGCCATTAGAATTCAAGATGGAAAGGATAATAAGAATGCTTCACAGCATGCTCCATTGGTATAAGCCTTTCGCCGGTGTTGTACGAGTCCAATACTGCGTGCTCTTCTGCATTCAATGTGAAATCAAATACATCAATATTTTCGATAAGCCGAGACTTGGTAACAGTTTTTGGAATCGGAACTACTCCAATTTCAATCTAAAGAAAACAAAATCGTTAGAATTTAAAAATAATAAAGCATGAAAGAAAAATATTACCAAATATCTTAAGACAACTTGTGCTGTAGTTTTATTATATTTCTTTGCAATATCCTTGACCTGCGAATAGAATATATAAGGTGGAGTTTGTTTTGCCAAATCTGGTCTTCCCAATGGACAATAAGCCGTAACCACTATATTGAGCTCCTTGCAAAGAGCGGTCAGCTTCTTTTGATTTAGTGCTGGGTGGCATTCAATCTGATAAAAGGACAAATTATTTTAAGAAACGTTTCATAACCGATAAGAAACCAGAAATCTTATCTTGGCTTGTCTCTGGCAAAATCTACAACTCACCTGATTATGAATAGGTTTTATGGTACAATTCGATAACAATCGTTTCAGTTGTTCCGAATTGAAGTTCGAGACGCCAATGCTCTTTGTCAACCCAAGTCCAATAAGCTTTTCCATAGCCTTCCATGTATCGAGATAATCTACATCACTGTTAAATGGGAAAATTAATTTCATCACTAATGAATGAATATATTGAAGGTCATACGTAAACTCAAAGTCACCATTTGCATCGGTAGGCTCCAATACGTTATCGCCTCTGTGAATGTACCCATATGGCCAGTGCATGAGGTATAAATCGACATAATCTAGGCCAAAGTTCTCCAATGATTTTCGAAGAGCGTACTCAACTTTTTCTGGATCGTGAAAATGACACGATAGCTGTTTGTTGTGTTTGGAATACGTGAAGTAAGTTAAACTTATGGTAATGGTGTGGCTTACCTTAGTGACAATGTAGATATCTTCCCTTTTTATAACTCCTTCGGCAATTTTTCCCCGAACAGCTTCTCCTACTTCCGCCTCATTTTCGTAGAAAAATGCTGTATCAATGTGACGATAACCGGCATCTATAGCGTCCCTGACTGCACGTGCACAATCGCCTCCCAGCGACTGTTGCATAAACAAAATAAGTTAGTAAAATATGTAACTTTAAGACAAGACTAGAATTTTGACCTTTAAGCATCTTAAAGTTTAGACTTTCAAAAGCTAGTTTTCTTAACGAACATCCAGACAAACAATATTAAACTCTTGTAAGTGTTCTGAAACAATTTGTATTTACCCTACCTAACAATTTCATACAATAATCTCAAGGTCAAAATAATAATTTGCACCGATTAAGTCTATGGAAAGATACCCAGTGAAGTAGGCAAAGCCTAAAATTTTGGGCTTTGGCCATTAATAAATTTTTTTTTGTACTCAAATGACTATCACACGTGTAGTTATTGATAAGAATTTTGATTGATATTATCTATAACAAATGTCTTAATATAACTCTGATCTACACTTTGCGGTTTAAAAACCATTTACCCTATTAGATTAGGCGCATAGCCATGCTCCATTCACATGTACTAAATTATGAATGATTTAAGACACAAGACAACTAAATACATACAGTGGCGAGGAAAAGTAGCCGCGTGACCTAAGGTTTTGTGGGAATAAAACATCTTCCTAAAAACTGGTTCAAATGAAAATGTTTACTTGATCTATTACGTATTATCGTACAAATGGAACGGTCAAAATGCTGAAATATTAATTAATAACCTTCACGTATACAGTGTTTCAGCATTGAACAAAGAAGAATTTCACATACTTTCGACTCTTCGAACTGTGTCCCAGTCACTACTCATCCAACTTCTTCAGGACTCTTTCGAACTCCACTGTTTATATCTTCATAATTGTCGATACACCCAATAAAATAATATCGTAAAAATGGTATAAATTTTTTAATGGTTTTTATATTGCTGACATATCTACTATTATATTGTAAAATATACATATGTTACTTCTGTATTTATCAATACAAATGACAAATGTTTACATTACTGTCGTAAATGGTTGTTTATTTGATTTCCTATGTGCAGGTAAATTTAACAAATTTACCTATATCTTTACATTTAACTACAAAAATTTAAACCGCACACTTAGATTTACTTACAGATAGATTGTGATTATTTTAACAAATATATTGCAAAAGGGAAAGCATTCACTATAAAACTTACAAAATTTTTTTAATTTTGACAGATTTGTTGCTGACACAAATTATAAAATTCACTGCACATATTTTTTTGTGTGTAGATTTTCTGTTGGATTTAAATCCGGGCGTTATGTTGCCAAATGTTTCTTCTGTAAGCGCTGTGTTCTTGGGGTAACCATTTTGCTGGAAATAATTTCAGTAATTTGATGAGGAGCATGCTTAGACGAAACCTTTTTTGCCTTTTTTTTCATAATTCCATCTATTTTTACTGTGTATGACCAACATGCCAACCATGTAGAACAACATTGGGCTGCCTGTCCCGTATTTTATGGTTTGCCTTACTTGTTGGTTTTGACGGTTGATTGCATGGATGGTGCATAGCCAATAGTACACTTTTCCATCGAACTGAAATCTATTAATTTTTCTTTCTTCAGACCAAAACTCTTTTCTAGTCTAATTCTCATAGCGCGAACATCTCCATCAGCTGACAGTTTTAAATGGTAACATCAATTTTGCTATCCCATGACCAATGACATTCTGGGTACATCGACATGATGCTGCTCGCAATATCAGTAAGTATTTAACTAGTTTTGTCATTTTAAATGAATGTCCTTAATAAATTGTAAAATATTTCCAAACACCCGGTGTATTGCTATAATCTGAATGACACAGAATAGGTCCGTTCGCGTACTTTTGCACTAAAACTCTTAGAGTTTAAAATTAAAATTCTCTCAGAAAGAATTAAAATTACGAAA
Organism: Chalcosyrphus nemorum; assembly: GCA_949716465.1. Classification (NCBI taxonomy): domain Eukaryota; kingdom Metazoa; phylum Arthropoda; class Insecta; order Diptera; family Syrphidae; genus Chalcosyrphus; species Chalcosyrphus nemorum. The sequence goes on from OX454334.1 coordinate 28,387,577, forward strand.
AAGTAAACGAACGGGTTGAACAAGAAAAAATTTAAAATAAACTGATTCGACGGCTTTGACAGTTTTCACAAACCTTGCACTACGAAAACTACGAAACTACGAAAATTCTTCGTACGCGAACAGCTTTTCGTGAAAATTCGCGTTTTGAGAGGGGACGCGAATGGACCTAATATGACAGCATAACGATACCGATTAACGGTATATTTAAAAAGAAACGCGAGAAAAACTTGTAACACTGAATACTGAGTCTGAACTAACATCTATACACGTATTGCCGTTTTCTTTGTATGTTCATGTTTCGTAAAACCTCATTTGCTTCGTAATTCTGAAAATTTAATTTGAATCGGCTTAAAGGAAGCTGTTTTTTTTTTACAAACATAAATACATACACAAAACATTATTAAAAATGTATACTTACACTGTACGTTCCTAATCCAATAGCCGGCACTTTTGTTCCATCGCTTTGTTTAATTAGCGGTACATTAGACATTTTAACAATTGAAAATAAAAGTTTTTTTTAAAAATAAAGCAAAGACTAGGCAAGAACACAACCTTAACGATTTCGCTGAAACTTCTAAACCTAGGTAAAAACAAATTTCGCTTTTATTTAAGTAAAAAAATGTGCAACCTGTAGATAAGATTCCACACATGTTTTGCAAATAAAAGCTTTTATTTCTGAAGAGAAGAGAGCGTATAATATTAACTTTTATTTATTTCTCTTCATTTATTGAACACAAATTGGTGCCAATCTAGCTAACCAATAGGGTAATTATTGCATTCGTGGGTAACTCAAGATGTTGATCAACAATTGACAGAAAATAGTTCAATACCAAATGCCCAATCCACAGCAGTACAGCAAAATTAACACGGGCATTAAGAAGCATAGCTGTGTCTTCCAGACGGAAGTCCTGGCTGTGACAAGAGCAAGATGTAAATTGACGGTAAATGTTATACCTACGGACGGTATTACCTTACCTTCTTTATTGACAGCCAGGCTACATTAAAATCAGACGTAAAAATAAAATCGAAGCTTGCGACGTGTTGTTGAGAAGAACTGAAGTCTATGCGTTCCCGGAACTTTGGAACTCGTTTCAACTTCAAAACCAACTCGTTTCAACTGCTCATCAATTGCCGTGAGCTACGACGTCTTGCCGGGATCTTCCGATGATGTCAATATCGTCTGTGTATCAGTATTTGGACAGATTTGTGAAAGATATTGAAGAAATCACAAGGTTGTTACAAGACATAGCATTTAGAACTGGTACTCCAGTCATGAGGAATGCATTCCTTCACCCATACTTGGTTGATGACTAGGTGCATCAACCCTACCAAGACATCACCTCCGTATTTAAAGAGTTCAGCTGGAACCATACTAGGATTTACCGTATTCATGAACTCATGTCATGTTATGAAAGACATAGGATTCAAAGGATTTAAAGCAAAGAAGAATCCGTGGCTCTCGGAAAAAAAAAACAATAAGCCACGTTTTTGAGTGGTGTATTATATTTTGTACATATGTATATCAGGGTCTTGTTAAAAACGAGTCAGATGTACTAAATAAAATGGAAAGCCGTTCCAACGCAGCGCGGTAGAAGTAGAGATTTTGATGTTTATTCATGTGGAAATTCAGCCTTAGGGCAACGTCCGCAGACTTGCAACTTCCTACAATAAAAGTTTTTGTTCGGTAGCATTAACAGGTATCTCGTTGGGGTGAGCTTCTTGGTTTTAGTATTTACTAGTCTTCACAAGTCGGTGCAAAAATGTACCAAGAAACAGTACAGTGCAATGAAATCACGATTTCAAATACACAAACCAAGCAAACTATCTTATCTCATCTTTAAACCAATTTTTGTAGTAGATTCATTGAAAATGCATCAGTTTCTTCAAAAAAAGTAAAGTTTGAGGCTGAGTATTAAAACATTGTTGGTACATTGTGGACTTAAGTGTCTATTAATATTTAAGTCGACAACTTTTTTAAGTCATGACTAGTAATTCGTTGGCCCATAGAGATCCAATGAATTTGTAACTAAAATGTTTTATGGCTAAAAAAATATAGGTACCAACAATTTTATACATACACTTTGGCTAATTTGAAGACTATACTTAAGTTGCGTGTTTTTAGTAAGGCCCACTGCCTTCAATTATGTTTAATTTTCTGGGCATAAAAATGGGAAATGCCTTAAAAAGAAGTGCATTTTGTTTCGAGTAATAAGGGTAAATATACGAGTAGACAAGTTATGGGTAGGTATTGTGGTTTTATTTATAATATATTCCACTTTACTTATTTATATCAAGAATAGTACAACAATGTAACAGAACAACATTAAGCCAAAAAAGTTAACATTTCGATTAAAATTCAAGGTGGAATGGATAATGAGGACTCTTCACAGCATGTTCCATTGGTATAAGCCTTTCGCCGGTGTTGTACGAGTCCAATACTGCGTGTTCTTCTGCGTTCAATGTGAAATCAAATACATCAATATTTTCGATAAGTCGAGACTTGGTAACAGTTTTTGGAATCGGAACTACTCCAATTTCGATCTAAAGAAAAAATAACTGTTAAAATATAAAAACAATAAGTCATAAAGAGTAAAGTTTACCAAATATCTTAAGACAACTTGTGCTGTAGTTTTATTATATTTCTTTGCAATATCCTTGACCTGCGAATCGAATATATAAGGTGGAGTTTGTTTTGCCAAATCTGGTCTTCCCAATGGACAATAAGCCGTAACCACTATATTGAGCTCCTTGCAAAGAGCGGTCAGCTTCTTTTGATTTAGTGCTGGGTGGCATTCAATCTGATAAAAGGACAAATTATTTTAAGAAGCATTGAATAACAGATAAGTAACCAGAAATCAGTTGGCTTATCTTGCAATTTATCAGTTGATTAAAATCTGCAACTCACCTGATTATGGATAGGTTTTATGGTACAATTCGATAACAATCGTTTCAGTTGTTCCGAATTGAAGTTCGAGACGCCAATGCTCTTTGTCAACCCAAGTCCGATAAGCTTTTCCATGGCCTTCCATGTGTCAAGATAATCTACATCACTGTTAGATGGGAAAATTAATTTCATCATTAATGAACGAATATATTGAAGGCCATACCTTAACTCAACGTCACCATTCGCGTTGGTAGGCATCAATTCGTTATCGCCTCTGTGAATGTACCCATATGGCCAGTGCATGAGGTATAAATCGACATAATCTAGGCCAAAGTTCTCTAGCGATTTTCGAAGAGCGTGCTCAACTCTTTCTGGCTCATGGAAGTGGCACCATAGCTGTAAGTGTTTTTTTTTTTTTGATTGAGATTAGTAAAATAAGTTAAATTTGTTATAATGGTCTGGCTTACCTTAGTAACAATGAACATGTCTTCCCTTTTTACAACACCTTCGGCTATTTTTTCGCGAACAGCTTTTCCTACTTCTGCCTCATTTTCGTAGAAAAATGCTGTATCAATGTGACGATAACCGGCATCTATAGCATCCTTGACTGCACGTCCACAATCGCCTCCCAGAGACTATTACAAAAATTAAATACGTTAGTAAAGCCATAATTTTACAGCAGGCATAGGTACAACAACTTAACCTTAAATTACTTAACATAGAATCTTAAATATCAATTTTCGACAGTCAATTTAAGTAGTCATGATTAGGACAAATTTTCATATTTTAGAACTGAAATATGTACAGACATCCTACCTACCTAATATTGATTAAGACAATCAAAATAAAAATGGGAATGCGTATCGAAATACGAATCAATTTTCTTATTTATGAATAATTAGTTGATACTGTATGTATCATGTAACAAGTGATACCGAGAATAAAGACTCCTTTGAAGTGAAACTTGATCATTCAACATAGCAGCAACAATAAATCAAATCTGATTTTGTATTCCACTCAAGTTGAGCGGTGAAATAGATAAAATAGTTTTATATTTTATTAAAAATAACTACAGTGGGAAGAGGAAAACATTGCAGCGGAGAAAAGCATGATCTAATCAGAAAATTAAGAGGACAAAACCTAGGTTTATCCCAAAATCTCCTAATCTGTACTTCACCAATGATACCCAATGCCATGAAATATTTGGAAAAGAAAAAGATAGAAAAGAAAAACGAACATAATATGGACGATATACTTCTATTTCTATTTCCTCATTTCGGATCAAAAAAGAGCTCCAATTTCCTGTAACTGCGATGACTGTTCGAAGACTTATGACAGAGACACACCTCAAGATATAGCCGTATCATAATCGTGCAGTCGAAATATGGCCCAATATATTTTATACAGATGAAAGTTAATTTGTTCTCATTCAGGGTGCTGTTCGTAGACCCAAATATACTGTAAAAACAGTAAAGCACGGAGGGTCAAAAATATTGATTTGGGCATGATATTGGGCCAATACACCTGATAGACAAAATAATGGATCAGATTCTGTATGCGAGAAAAAAAATTATTTTGTTTCCCATCATGTGGCATATCAAATGAAAGCGAATTTTGCAAGGGCTACGTACATATATGTAAGAAATATTTTATTCTAACAAAATTGGTTAAACAAAAAAGCTTGCCAAACATTTGAAAAAAGTACTGTTACATGCATTTTTATCCAAAAGCTTGATAAGCCTAAACTAACTGAAATATGATGTTTAATCAAAATTAAATTAAGTTAAGTAACTCTAATAGTAGGGCTAGAATAAAAATTTCAATATCCCCTTTAGTGGCCATGTAATAGCTCCCTAACACGAATTTTCAATTTTCAGGTTAATCCGATCACTCGTTTAGTCATACAGACAGCGTAATAGAATCGGCATACATACCATTACGAGCTTCTCTATCAACGTAGTTTCAGAATTGTTTAATATCTCGAGTTCCAATTTTTGCACGAATTCAATCAATACATGTTTTACATCGAAAGTGCAAGTTCAAATGGACTGGAATCTCACTGCACACTAAAACATACCTACGTACTTTTGATTTTACGACTTGATAGATTTGATTAGACATTACATTGTTCATATCAAAACCAGTGTTAGGTTTACCTATGCAGGATATGGATAAATTGCCTTCTATTTAATGATAATATAAAAGGTCCGGAACACTATTGCACGAGGCCCTCCTCGCACTTGGCCAATTTTTTAAATTTTAAGCTAAAACTCAAATAAACTATATATAATATATATATATTTAAGAATTACATGTATTTTTAAATAGGTTTTCTAAAACTGCGCGTTAGATTTAAAAAAAAAAAAAACATAACTTTAAATGAGCGCTCCTGAAAACAATTTGTAATTGCCCTATAGGAGGTAAAAATTTGATGCGATAATCTCAAGGTCAATATAATGATATGCACCGATTGAGTCTATGGAAAGATACCCTGTTCATATGAACGCAAAGGCTAACACATTGTGCTAGAGGCATTATTGATATCAACTGTACCTACCGAAAAAACTATACCAAGCATGGTTAATGATAAGAACATTGATTGATATTATCAATAACAAATGTCTTAATAGTAGATACTCCACTTTATACCTACTCTAGCGATTATAGAACATTTACATTATTACATAAATTGGGTACATAACTATGTACCATTCACATGTCCTAAATAATGAATTATTTAAGGCACAAGATAACAAATGATGTATATGAATTTTACGTGCATTGCATATGTTGGTTTATAAATTATTATTTTCCAAACAATTAGATATTTAGAAAGCGTACTTACACTGTACGTTCCCAATCCAATAGCCGGCACTTTTGTTCCATCGTTTTGTGTAATTAACGGCACATTAGACATTTTAACGATCGAAAATAAAAAGCAAACACTTGATATAAAGAAAAGACCAGAGGACAAGACAATCCAAACGATTCCACTGAAACTTCTAAAACTAAATCAAAACAAATGTCGCTTTTATTTAAGTAAAAACAGATGCAATCAGTAGAATAAAACCACACCGCACACATGTTTTGTGGTTAAAAGCTTTTTATTCCGAAGAGAAGAGATAGGATAATGGTTACTCTTATTTATTTCTCTTCATTGCATACAAAGTGGTGCCACTTTTGATTATATTCCTACTAAATTAACTATAGTACTAATTTAATAACCGATTTTATTATAAAGGACTGAATGATTTCATGGTGTAACTTTTTCAATATTTAGAGAGATTTCAATCAAAAGTATTGTAGGTAGAGTACGTTTCAAATTCTTATGCAATAGTGTTGGGACTTCTACCACTTAAGTGGCATTTCTACCAATATTTTCTCATCCCGAAATTCTACCACCCTCAAATGTACCATTTCTTCAGTTACAAAAAAATCGAGCAATGTGTCGTATGCAAAATGCTTCCTCTCAGACCCAAATCTCATAAGCATGCAAGAATAAAACACTACACATTGCTGCAACCTTGTGCTGTCCAGCAAGTCAAATATGTTTCTCTGAAACGTCAAATTACAAATACATTTTTGGGTGGTTTTTAGCTTGAGGCAGCGAAACTGTCAAACTACCAGAAAGTGGGCTAATTCTAATTTAGTTCGCCTATGTTCTGAGCGAAAGCATTTTGCATACAGAAAGAAAAACAAATGCTACGTAGAATTTCTAGGTGACTCGTCAATTTTTACGAGCTTTATGAAGAAGACTTTTGAGTTCTAACGAAGCGTTTTATTTTCTTGCTTGTTTTAGCGGTCTATCAGCTAGTTAGGAAACTCGCCCATTCTTAAGTTTCAACACTGCTATTCAATTGGAAAACCGCCCAGAAATATGGAATTATGTGCCGCAACCTATTAGTATATTGCTTTTAAATAATTCAAAATCATAGGATAATTATATGAATTGGGATCAATGTTGGATTTGGAATAGATGCAAGGTTCGTATATGCAAAGTTTTTTTTTTTCACTCTAAAAAAACAACTGTGCATATATCCAACCTCACACCGGACAGTGATCCCAAGCAGGGGGTTGCATATTACATACATATTCCACTATTTATGCATTGCGGAATTAATTCTGGATCTGCTATGGAGTTATGCAGCCACGTTTTAGACCACACACATTCTCTGACAATGAAATTGCCAGACTTCGGGACAAAATTTGGCAACCGTGTGAACTGACAATTTATAATTTTTGTAGCTCATTGTTAGAACATTTGTAGACCTGACAATATTGTCAGATCTGGCAATCGTCTGAACATAGCTTTAGTAGGGTTTATAAATGATTATCAAGTCATGACATACTCGTAAATATGTCTCGTGTACACCGCACTTTTGTGGATTTGACTTGTAACTGGACATCTAAGTCAAACTTTTTGTCTTCTATTGTCTATAGACATGAAGCCTGAATGAATTTTGACTTGTGATGTTTAACAGCAGCTTTTAGCTTAATGAATTGAAATTGAATTATTAAATTGAAATTTGTCTATTAACATTCGGCAAACATTTTTTTAGTCCAATGCATTCTGCAATAAATATGCCTTGAAATCATGTACTGGTTCCCACTTCTCTAGAAACGGATATACGCACACCTGTGTCTTCCTTCTTTTTGATTGATTTCTGGATTCTGTCATCGCCTTAGTTTTCTTCACTGGTGACAGTGACATGTCAAGGAAAGAAATGTCAAACGTGTTTTTTAAATTTGGTAAATATTAAGAGAGTTTTGATTTTTGTTTAATGGATGAAGAAGAAGAAATTGCATTCATCATGTGTGCCTTGCACATATGTTACCTAGCAATGAAATTAAAACCAAATACACCTACAAAATTAGGAATTTGAAAAATATTTTTTTAATTCAAATAAATATAAGAAAATATACATATGCCATACATGTACAGCTTCAGCTTCAGCTTCAAGATGATTTAAAAAGGTAATTCTCCGAACTTTGGCCCGATTTTTTTTTGCAGACCATCGTTAGACAGAACAAATCATCCTCATCATCTGATACATCTGATGTACGTGACTTTTTGCATACAAAACTCTTTCACGCACTTCATTGTACCAGAAAACTCGGTCTCCCATTCCTGCTGCATCTTTCGCCCAATTTGTTGGGAAGAATTTGAGTATATTGATGTGCTAGGAGCAATCGGAATGGGAATATCGTTAAAAATCCCAGGAAAGTTGTTCGCGAGCTTATCGAAAAATGATGGGGCCTCTTCCAATTACTCTTTCACTCCAATAGGGTCTTCGGGTTCCACGTAATTACTTATACATTCAAGGTACTTCCACCCCGCTTCGAAATCATCTGCACCCTAGCCAGAAACTTTTCGCTTCCCTATTTCCCTATTATAGAAATCTTGCAATGTTTTACAGTTTTTTGTACTCGTCGACTGCGAACAATAAAATAAAATTTTTGAAAATGGAAACAAAATTTACAATTTTTTGGTACCTACTTACTTGATATTCCAAATTGTTGCGATATGTCTTTTCACTTTTCCATTTTTTTCTTAACATTTTTGTAGTTTGGATTTGATTAATCCCAAAAAATGTCATTGTTTCTCACAACCTCTACAAATTTACCGATGTCCATTTTACGGTAAACAAAAATTTGCTGGTACAATTTCATAGACGTTAAATTTGCAGCGCTGCTTGAAGTGGAAGAGAACCCAACTTCACGACTAAAACTCAGACTCACATTGTGTTGCATCTTATGGCCTTCCTCACATTTAATATTTTGACAGCTAGCGACTCAGACTCAGACTCAGAAGCAGATGTACATTCTGCTCAGCCTTTAATGTAAGCCAGCTGAAAGCATGGAACCAGGTTTGATAACCCCCTTAGAACTTTTTGCAGAAGACGCAAGCACAGAATGAGGAAGAACTATACTCACAAGGTGTTGGAACCTCTTTACTTCCACAACTGTTTGCTCAACTACGCATCCTATATGAGTTAATATGTTCACTCTTAGTTCCTGAATTCTTGACGATAATACTGCAATTCGCACATAACTAATCAGCATTTCGGCACAATATTGAAATAAAAGCAAAATCTCAATATTTGATACTTTTTAGGTAAAAATCAAAACTTCAATGCGTTTTCTCCCCAACGTTTGGCACTCGTATGATACCCTATCCCTTTCCTATGCACATACTAGCTCCTTCTTCTGCCAATCTTCTTCTTCTACTTTCTTAAGCAACTTTTTTTCAAATATTTTATAAGACTACTCCAAAACACAAATTTTCTCAATAAGTGGGCGTGGTAGTGAATTAAAAATGTTTACACTTGTATTGCTTAATTTTCCAAGCGCCTCGTATACAAAATTTCATCAACCTAGCTTAAAATGTAAGCCCTAAAAATTGGTGTCATACGGACGGACGGACGGACATGGCTCAATCGACTCGGCTACTGATGCTGATCATTTATATATATACTTTATGTGGTCTATCTTCAATATTTCTCTATGTTAGAAACTATGTGTAAAACTTAATATACCCTTAGGATAGGGTATAAAAAATCACTTCGTCCAATCATCATGGAAGCGATTGGCCAACTTTTGAGTTGCATATTTTACGTATTCGAAATATATGTTAATGTATAGACTCTTATACCTACCTATTGCCGACCTCTGCTGGAAACAGTGTACTAGAAACTCTAGTCAAATTCATTGCTTATGAAATTTGTTTGTTACCAAAAGTTCTCCTTCCAGTTTTCAAGCTTCCTGAATAAATTAAAATCGTTCTTTAAGACAGCATACATAAATACCCATACGAAATTGATATTCTTTTCACTTCTAAGCAAATAGTCGGGCATCAGTCTGCATATCAATGGCGGTGGGTTTGCCGTCTATCGTTCCATCGGCAATCATGAAATGTTTAGCAATTTTAAATGTTGCCTTCTTCTTCTAGTGAAACCCGACAACAATGTACATAAGTATTGTAAGTTGCTTCTGAAATGTAAAATGTATAAAATTACCGTTCATACCTACATATGTTTATTCAATAACTACATTGATCTTTTATCAGCTTATTGTTTTTATATATGAAGAACTACCTACTTCAAAAAGATTCTTATCGTAGACTTTTGTGCAGATTCTTGCCGCTTCTAACTATCATATGTAGTTTACCATTAAATTAAGCAGTATTACAATATCAACTATCGTATTCAATCGGAACTAACTACATACCTAACGTATTTGTGCATTGTTTTCGGATTGAAGTAGTTCAAAGTGGATCTAAAATGCAAAATCTATATTCTTTACACTTCTTGGGCAATCTTTAAGAATACCAGTCGTGAATATTAATCAAGTGGGATTGTCAAATAGCTTCAGTTCAAAATTTGTTCAAACTCGACTCTATGTCATCGAAAAATCAACCCGGGCGCGTGGTGGGAACAAATTGAAAACGCCCCCTTTTCCTTCTTTGAGCAAAATTTCAATCATCATGTACTTAATTTTGGCAACTATTCCGGGCTCAGAAAAGGAATGATAGTAACTGTCTTACACACATTTATACATAGATAAATACTTATGTTTCGGTGAAATTTTTGCCAGCCAACAACAGCACAATCATTTTACAGAACTCATATTTTTGCCCAAGAAATTTTTTTCTCTCTCTTCTGTGAAATACTTTGACTTACGGCAACAGAAATTCATTTTCGTAAAATTACGTAGATTTTCGTAGTTTTAGTGACAAATATTTATTGAATTTTTTTTTTTAACAAATCTGTTCCTAATAGGTCCGTTAAAATTTCTAAAAGGGGGGGGGGGGTAAAATTCTCTGAGAGAGAGCTAAAATTACGAAAAAGTAAACGAACGGGTTGAACAAGTACAAGTTGAAAATACACTGGTTTGACAGCTTTGAGAGTTTTCATAAACCAGCCCAAAGAAATTTCTTGCACTAAAATTCGTAGCAAAGGGAAATTTCTTACTCTCTCGTGAGCGCTCTCTTCTACGAAAATTCCCCGTACGCGAACAGCTTTTCGTAAAAATTCGTAAATTTTCGTAACAATTCGCTCTTTTAGGAGGGTAAGCGAACGGACCTAATGTGTCTTGGTTTTTAATATTTAGTTTAAAATACTCTAGATCTCGCCCACTTTTAGAGGCTTTTCGATAAAATAATGACATCATTTTTGTATAAAATTTAACCAGTCCAGTTTTTAAACAATCTGACGGAAAATTACTATTAAAAAAGTTTTCCTAAGAAAAATCAAATTTACTAAACTGAAAAAAAAAAAAAACATTACAGTTAACTCCAATCTGCCGCACATTAAATGCGCTTGTAAGCATATTAATAAAAAAACTCAATCACAATTCACAATCTATGAGACGCGTAAAGAGAAAAGTAAAATAAAACTGCTGGCTACAGCATCTGTGAAACAGTCAAGCATTTAATTTCATTGATGCTGCCAGACGGTCGCGAATCCTCAGCGAATATGGAAGCGAAGAATATTGTGGAAAAATATTAATCTAAATCATAGTGCTAAAATTTAATTCTCATTTTAGTCACGAATAAATATCGAAGATTTCATTCACGTAGTTTCATTTAAATACCCAAATCGGACAATTTATATTCGCCCAAGAACCTATTTATATGGGTATAAAATTTGAGCTTAGGCAGTATAAAGCCAATTGTTAAACGACGTCGTAACATTAACTGCCAAAATTCGAGATCGGTTGGTTGATAGAACCCAAGCGCCGGACTTTAAAGGTGTCAATAGACAGTCCTCTTTTGAGACAAGAAGAGTGAATCAAGCGGGAGTTAAACACTACTTTTCTTTATCATTTTCAAAAACGAGACCGGAAACGTCTTTGTCAAAACAAAAGAAAGAAAAAAAAAATTCTGAGATAAAAGTGCAGAGAAATATAATACATTATTCTGTGTTGAATTTATCATTCAGTTATTGGAAAGAAAATGTTTTAAGTGTCAGAAGAAATCTAGTGTTTGAGTTATAATTTTGTCAAAATGCAAAGAATAATCGTAAATTTAACGTTGATACTGGTAGTATCAGTTTTTATTGGGGATACAGTGGGATACGTATGTCCTCCGGGGTGTACATGTTTTCAACGAACAGTAAGATGCATTCGCTTACAACTCACGGAAATTCCAAAGTTTCCAGCCGATACAACGATCATGTAAGTGGAATTTAAACAAAATTTTGAAGAAGAAAAACTGTCTAAAATCAAAACTGAAAAATATTTTTTTTAATGGCCTATAATGTTAACCTAATTAAATTATGTAAGTAATTAAATTGCAAGTATAAAATCTAATCGAGCATTTGCATCGTTTCGCTCACTCTTCATAGATGCTAGGAATCTTTTTAGCACAACGACTGTATTTGGAAAGCAGAACTAAACAACGTGAAATGATTTGCTTAAAGAGCTTCCTACTTCCTACGCGACTTCCAGTTGTGAAGACCAAGTCATATATGTATAAGTCCCATTTTTATATTTTCTCAATATAAGTTAGAAAATTATACACATATGATTCAATAATCTTCTCTAAAACATGGAGCCCTTGCGAAATTTTCTTTAAATTTTATGTGTCATTTGATAGAACACAAGTTGCTACAAACAGTGCACTTTGCTCATCTTTTTGGTGCTGCCTCATCAGCTTTCTACAATTAACGGTGTAGAAGTTATTTCAAAGGAATATCACTACACTACACACAGACCGTAACAATTCTGAAACACGCTGCACCAATTACATTCCTAGAAAGTTTTTAACATATCCTTAAGGTTAACTAGAATAGAAGTGGTTTCATCCTAAAACTCTTACTCTTACAACTATGAAATATAATCACGAGCAGCATAAATAAACTGGTTGATCGTCATCAGTTCAAAAGAAACTATATTGTGAAATGATCCCAGATAGGATTAAGGAAATCAATGTGCTTTTGGAAGACGTGTCATTTTGATCTATACGACTACGATAGCAAAGTTTATAGATTATTTGTTTGATGAAAAGGACTTTTCCATAAATATCTGGCTGATTCTATTCTAAAACTTCAGTTTCTCTTGGGTATATGGAAGGGTTTGAGTCGCAGATCGTACTGGGATCGCCAGAATTGGGATTTTGCTATTGTAAAGGCTTAAGGCTGAATTATAATAGTCGAATGGTTTCGTACGACCACTTCCGTTCATGTTTCGGTCACTTTTGCTCACTAACAAAAGTATGAATCCATTCGCTTTTACTGGCGAAAATTCGGCAGCCAGCTGGGGAAAAACTCAAAGAGTTTTGAGATATATTTTCTGATATTATTAATTTCCTCAAAACAATTGATTCCTTATTTTGAAAAATTAACCGAAACTACTTGTCAGATGCTTCCGAATACATGCTCCTCCTTTAACATTACCTCCCGATTGCTTTCGATTATTATAGTTCAGCCTTTAACCCTCTATCTGTCACGCTAGCTGAGAAGACGTCGGTCGCTTTTACACATATGTAGGTGTAGGTTTTAGGCGAATACTGTTACTGCAATGTCCTAATCAGGAAAGCCTAACGAAAAGAGAAAGTTTTAGTAAAATTGACATCGTTTTTTTGGCACGTGCAAATATGTAAGTGTTGGGGTAACCAAATCAATCGAACCATTCAATCTCAAGACGTGATGTCTTCCGTTTTTTTTTTCGTTTACTAATCCCATACCTTCTCAGTCTTGAGAAGATCGCCTGCCGCCCTTGGGAGGGTTGGGAATGGTCATTCAATGAGATTTATTGCTATATTTAACTGCGTGTTACTTCCCTTTGTTAGCAGAAAAAGAAGTGTAAGCTGTTGTATCAGTTGAAGTGATCGTTAAATTTTAAGTCACCAGTACTGAAAAACACGTTCTTCCCTTCTTTCTGCAAAGAAAATCCTTGATTGACGGAGAGCATAAACAGCCGTATTGTTCGCTGAGTAAATGCATTAATTTCACTTGTCTAACATGTAAATGTGCAACTTCAAATCACACACATGTCTATAAAGAATGCTATCATCGCATGGTTAGACAGCTTCGCTAATAGAATAATTGCATTCTACAAAAATTTTGTGACAAATCTTACACTTACAATATAATAATGATTTATTCCTCCTCCCACGCCAAATAAAAAGTTCAAGTACATACTTGAATACATAAATTCGTTTAAATACTGACACACAATGACTTGTGTGTATAGATAATGATATCTTTGTACAACAAGTCAACTGATTTAATAAATTGATATTGTAAAATACTCAGAATTTAAAATTCTAGCTAAAATTTAACACTAACGTTAGAGCTCTGAGCTTTCAACAGATAAGGACATTTCACAGACCATACATATTTGGCAAATAATAGCGCCGCGTCATAGCTATTGCTCAGTAAAATGATTACTTTGAGAATTTCTGTAAGCGGAACCATGTGAGATTCCATTCTTTGTGCGACCAAAATATAATTTATCTAAAACTCGTTCTCTTTGTTTTTCTGCCATTCCATTAGTCAGTAAAAAATGCCATTATGATAACAAATACAGATGAGGCTTTCTTGTTCTATAATTGATTTATACTTAGATACGTTGTAGATGATACGTTTACCCCACTGCCGTATTTGCTTTGCTTTAGGCAGTGATCAAATCTTCAAACATAGAGAAAATAACGGTCTCAAAAGAAAATAAGTGAACGAAGCTAAGATTGGCACGGAAAAAGACTTCAACCGTACTTTGTCCACAATTAAGGCTGAAAGTAGGTCCCTTCTGTACGTGCAGAAATGTATACCACACACAACGCGTACAGATGTGAGAAGCTAGCCTTATGGCGTAGTATTATTTATTTTTATTTAAAAAAAATAAAATGATGATACTAACGGGTAATTTATTTAGAGGTATTTTTCTTAAAGTTAAAAAAAATAAAAATAAATCCATTTTATTGGCTTGTTTTTATTAACAGGCAAAAGAACCATTTTTGACATTTTTTGACGATTTTTTTTTTTACATATTGACTGGAATTCCAGTTAAGGACAGAGCCGGATCAATCGCTCCACTCCAGTAATCTCTTTATTTCGTGTACCACACACAACACCAACAGTTGTGCCCTTGGCCCTCTATGGCCTTTTTATTTTTTATATTAACATATTTAATTATCTTGATTCACTCTATTCCAGAGACCTTCGGTTTAATCGATTAGAAAGGATTCCATTAAAGGCATTCGATGGCTTAAATCAAGTGCACACAATTTTCTTGAGCGAAAATCAAATTGGCTACCTTAAGGATGACACTTTTATGGGGTTGGAAGCACTTAAGCATTTGTATCTCAATAATAACCGCCTCAATCAAATTACCCAAGCAGCATTCAATGGACTCAGCCAGTTGGAATCATTGTAAGTCATCTAATATCAATCAGTGATCCTTTTTAAATCATCTTCTTCTAATTAGGTACCTCGAGAATAATGACATCTGGGAATTAGATGCCTTGGCGTTCAACAATCTTCCGAGACTAAGCAGATTGTACGTACAATCACAAATAATAATTTCCATGTCTTAAGCCTCTTTCCTTAACTCAGGTTCTTATTTCGTAACAAAATAACGACCATTCCCATTGGTCTGTTCGATAATCTGAAAGGCTTACGACGTTTACGTCTTGAAAATAACCCCATCAACTGTGATTGTGGAGTAAGCTCTCTGGTCTCTAGGGCAAGGAACGCAAAGGAAACTATTTTTATATCCTTACAATGCGAGGCCCCCCAAGAGTTACACAAAAGACTATTTCCGACTCTAGGAGAAAACGACTTCCACTGTAGTAAGGCACTAATATTGTTGCCGTATAACTTCTTTGTCTAATGTAAAATTTATTTCTAGAAAAACCCCAAATGATTGAAGGACCTCACGATATGGAGACATCAATGGGACAAACAGTTGAACTACCATGCACAGTAGTTGGTGATCCAAAACCAGAAGTCGTTTGGATGTATAACACAAATGAAATATCATCTGATGAAAACTCACCTAGAGTTAAAGTCTTACGCAACGGTACCTTGCGCATCGCATCCATCGAAAATAACGATGTTGGTATATATGAGTGTATGGGAAGAAATGACATGGGCGTGGCCAAGTCTCAACCTGTAAGAATCCTTGTTAATGACAAGACAAATCGTCCCATTCGTGATGCCAAACCACAATTTATAAATCGACCAAGGGATATGATAGTTTCTCTTGATGATTTCGCGGTCCTCGATTGTACTGCTTCCGGTTGGCCAATACCGGAGATACAATGGTCATTCAATGGTCGTCTGATATCTCAGTCAACACAATTAACGAGAATTCTTTCAAATGGAAGCTTGGAAATATCAGGAGCTACATTACAAGCTGCAGGTGTTTACAAATGTGAGGCCAGTAATAGCTTGGGAAGTGTTCAAGTAAAGGCAGTGGTTACTGTTAAAGGCAAGTTGTAGTTTTTCAATCAATAATTATTTTGAAAAATGTTTATTCTTGAAACTTATTTGCAACTTTCATCAACAATTCCCTGTGGTTCGGTTACGCAGGTTCCTCTTCTCTGGTCCAGTACTCCTCTCTCGCTGCTTTTGTTTGCCGAAGGTACCACTAAGGGATTATTCGTACTCCCTTCTCATCTAATATACTCCCGTACTCCCTTCCTCCTGATTTTACTCCCTTTAAAAAATTTAAGTACATTGTCAGCCTTATTTCATTGGATGAGCCATCACACTGTGGTGCAATTAAACCGGTGTAAAACTGACTTTATATAAGAGAGAGATGTAGTGTGAAATTAGAAACGGGGTAAAATCTTCATCCAGTGTTGAAGCAGTTGAACAAGTTGTCAATTCCGAGGTGAAAAAAATACCACTACATTGAAAGTCTGTTCATACACTGCATTATTCATCCAGTGTGGAATGAGAGTTATAGATACCCCTAGGGTAAAACTGCTTCAGTGTGTAATGGCTTAAAACGCAAACTATACTCCTATACTCCCCTTAGACGCAAAATACTCCTGTATGCTTCTAAAATGCTCCCAATCGAAATTGTTAAACGGTATCTCTAAGCATGATACTAAGTAGGAAGTTGGTATGTTGCGGTATTCGGTCCTGCATTTACGCAAGTTGAATGCCCTGAAGAAAGTTTCTCGATCAGATGCTCTTTATAAGCTCCAACTCCTTCTGACTTGCTATGGCATCTAACGTTATGCTTATTCCTTTCGGCGACTCTGAAATTATCAGCAACAAGATAGTGATCAGAGTAGACGTTTGCCCATCGAAAGGTACGCACATCTAAGATGTTGAATGCGTGCCCTGCGTTGATTAGCACGTATCGAATTGGTTGCGTGTTAAAAGTCTGTTTGCTGTTTCAGGATTCTTAACTTAGGAAACATAGTGCTACTTATCACCGTATTACGACTTGCAGCAGCCGTATTAGTCGATTAGTTGTGCCGTGGAGGTTATGTTTACCCGAATTGCCCACCACAGATGGCTACTTACCGTAGCCTCCGTCCAGGAGGTCATAGAATTCTTCGTAGACATGTTCTTCAGAGTTTTCGGTAGGGGCGTGTGTACACATCAAGCTGATGTTGTATAATGTTGCTCTGACGCGGTTCAGGGCCGACTTCCCACGACCAATCCGCATCCTAAGATATGCAGTCTTTTATGGCCGCTGCAGTATATAGATATCGCATGGATAGAAGTAACGCCTGATTTGTAATGCTTGAGGACAAATTCAATTGTTTAAACTGCAAATCGTGGTCAGTGGTCATTCCGTCTTTACAATACATTTCAATTATTTAACTTTACTTCACTTTACTGTTTGATTATGTAACTTAAAAACAATTATAATTTTATCCATCATACAGAACTTCCTGTATTCATTTTGGCGCCCCAGAGTCAAACAGTGAAAAAGGGTCAAACAATATTGCTTGAGTGTGACGCTGAGGGAAATCCTTTGCCGGCTATCACATGGAACTTTAATGATGAAGCTATAAAGGTTGACAACCGAATTTCTTTGGAAAACGAAAACACCGAATTAATTATAAAAGACGCTAAGCAATCTGATTCTGGTAAGTTTATTTTTTAGCGTTCAAACCCAAAGAACCCAATCCAACTCTTCCTATTTTAAGGCATATACACATGTATTGCGGAAAACGAAAACGGAGAATCGGAGTCTCAGGCAACAATAACCGTCGAAAGTGGCCGCGGTCCACCACGTTTGATTTTCAGTCCTTTTGACTTGGAGGCATTCTCTGGAACAACTATTGAGTTACCTTGCAAGGGGGACGACGAGTCTGCACAGGTACTTCTTTTTTTCACACAAAACAGGATACAGTTTATAAATAAAATTTAAAATAGTTATTTAGAACGATTTAATTTGTTTGTAGCCTTTAAAAAGTGACCTTCTTTTCTTGCTTAGGTTAAGTGGCACAAAGACGGGCGTCTAATTGAAAACAATGAACGGTTTCAAATAAGCAGTGCTGGAAGCTTATACATCAAAAATTCCACTCTTGCAGATACAGGGCGTTATGAATGCTCAATTAAGAATGAACATGGAAGAGCTACTGCATCGGGCCTTGTAACTATTAGGTAAGAATTAAATCATATTTACGCTATGGTAATGGATTTGAAGGTAAGTACTAGGTATTTAAACATGTACGTACCACCAATAGCATGGTTTTCTTCTTCCCTTGCCTGAGTTGCAGACCTAAAATTCATTGAAAGATTGAAGTTGGCCCATAGGCTATATTATAATAGGCATAGAGTGTCTGAGTTATAAAACTCCACTGCTTTTCCCTGCGGAATATACTTACACGTATCCTTTTAACCAGTACCAGCACGAAGATATTTGTTTTGAATGTATTCGGATGTTTATCTGCTCCTAAACAAATCCAACATTTCCGAGCATAGATTCATTCCGTTGACGTGATACCATATGTCACAATGTCCAGTGAGCAAACGCATGATCTCATTTGTCAAGTATAATGCCGAGATATTGTTGTTAGTGTCGGATTCAGGATAGACCTACTACATACCTTACATACCTACCTATATATATTCGCTCAGTAAAACAGGAATGGCAACACCTCCTTTTTTTGCGTTGAAATGTGGCAATCTTTTAAAGATGGAACTGAGGCCTTAAATGTTCGGCTCGTTCGTACTGGCAGCTGTCTGTCAGCCTTTCTGTCTTCTTCATGACAGAAGCCACGGTTCTGCTTACTATTTCCCAGGCTTCTCGTGTCCTAAGCATCACTCCGATGATCTGCTATATGGTTATGCTCACACCCAGTCTGTGCACCAACAGGTTACGCCCTTCAAGATATCGTGGGCAGTGGAACATTATCTGCTTCGCGTTTTCCATGGCCTCTGTGCACATTAGACAATACTCGTAGAGCTTATCTTCATGCCCAAATCTATGGAGGTATAGTACTGTGAAGCATCCATTACCAGTAAGCATCTGCGTGAGGCAAAAGTTCAGCTCTCCATGTTTCCTATTAATCCAAAGGTCGATATAGGGATCAATCTTGGCGTCCATCTACCTTTGTCAGAAGAGTTCCATCTATCTTGCCATTCTTCCAGGTTTGTTCTCCGTGGTAATTCATTATCACTTTGCCGCGTTGCTGTTGGCATCGTTGTTCTGTTGGCATGGTATTTCCATGCGGCTTCTTTAACGAAGAGGTCTATTGATACTTGAATGGTATCATACATACCATACTCTCAATGCATTAATTATGTATACTGCTTCTTTCTATCTTAATTCTATATGATTTGGTGCTCATCGCATCTGCCCGTATGTGGGAGCCATCTTTTCCTTTGCTTAGGCATACTTGGCATGATTCTTGCCAGTGCAACCGTGGTTCTCACTGCCTCCTCGGCTGCATGTTATAGATGCTGCTTAAAAGTTTGCCTTGCGTCTGTAGTAACACCAAGTTACTTCAATTCTGGTTTAGACACTATAGACTGTTCACCCACCGTCACTCTAGTCTCCGTCTGCTGCTGATGAAAACTACCTCCGTTTCTCCTCTGCGTTCGGGCTAGTCGTAAGTCCATGTTACTGGCCAATCCTTTATAATTCCGATGGCTTCATTGTAACAACATCTCCTTGTAGACAACCTTTGGCTGCTGTGGCAGACATCGACACCCCTCTTGAGAAGGCTTGCGACTTTTGGTTGGTCAAATCTTCTATTAATTGCTCTTACTTTCCATTCGTAATCAGTTATCAAAAGCGCCCTCGGGACACTGAAGGCTTCTTTGATCTGCATCCTAACCATATTTAATGGATAATAGGCGGGTGGATGAATCAGTACTTTACATATTTCTGTGTGAAGGGCCACCATTTCCTCGACTCGGTACATTCCACCGAAAGACCTTCTTAAAGTAAAATTTAATAAATTTAGTTTCTCTTTAAATAAATTAAAAATTGACAAAAAAAATGATTGCTATAAATTTTTCTTTGTTTGTAGGAGTAATGACGTCCTAGCACCAGGAGATAGATACGTACGAGTTGCATTCGCCGAGGCAGCGAGAGAAATCGACGTAGCCATTAACAATACCATCGAAACATTATTTACCGATCGGAAACCTAGTAACCCGTTGCATCACAGTGAACTCTTAAGACTCTTCAGATTCCCAAAAGGCGAAGCTAGACAATTGGCTCGCGCCGCTGAAATCTACGAAAGGACTTTGGTGAACATACGTAAGCATGTGCAAGCTGGTCACAATCTCTCCATTGATAGCAGTCAATATGAATTTAAGGATCTCCTTTCTCGTGAACATCTTCGTTTGGTTGCAGAGCTGTCAGGTTGCATGGAACATCGAGAAATGCCAAATTGTACAGATATGTGCTATCACTCAAAATACAGGAGTATCGATGGTACATGTAATAATCTTAACAATCCAACATGGGGTGCTTCATTGACTGCTTTCCGTCGATTAGAAAAGCCAATTTACGAAAACGGATTTAGCATGCCAATTGGCTGGCTAAAGGGCAAATTATATGCAGGCTTTCCAAAGCCCAGTGCAAGGCTGGTCTCCACAACGTTAATATCGACAAAAGAAATCACTCCAGATGATCGAATAACCCATATGGTAATGCAGTGGGGTCAGTTTTTAGATCACGATTTAGATCACGCTATTCCTTCGGTAAGCTCGGAGAGTTGGGATGGAATCGACTGCAAAAAAACATGCGAATTTGCTCCTCCATGTTATCCTATGGAAGTCCCACCCAATGACCCTCGCGTTAAAAACAGAAGATGTATTGATTTGATTCGATCCAGTGCTATATGCGGTTCAGGAATGACGTCGGTATTCTTCGACAACGTCCAGCCTAGAGAGCAAATCAATCAGCTGACTTCTTATATTGATGCCTCACAAGTATACGGATATACCTTTGAGTTTGCACAAGAACTACGAAATCTCTCCACTGACGATGGACTGCTAAGAGTGGGAGTACACTTTCCTAAACAGAAGGATATGCTACCATTTGCTGCGCCTCAGGATGGTATCGACTGTCGGAGAAATTTAAATGAAAACGATATGAACTGCTTTGTGGCTGGTGATATTCGGGCAAATGAGCAATTGGGTCTCTTGGCCATGCACACTATATGGATGAGGGAGCACAATAGAATAGCACTCAAATTAAAAGAAATAAATCCACACTGGGATGGGGATACTGTGTATCAAGAAGCAAGGAAAATCGTTGGAGCACAGATGCAGCACATTACCTACAAACAATGGCTGCCTATAGTAGTCGGACCAAGTGGAATGGAAAAATTAGGTGATTATAGGGGCTATAATCCTTCCATCAATCCATCTATTGCCAATGAATTTGCCACTTCAGCGTTTCGTTTCGGTCATACTCTTATCAATCCCATTCTACATCGGCTCAATGATACTTATCAACCTATTCCCCAAGGCAATTTGGCGCTTCATAAAGCATTCTTCTCACCCTGGCGAATCGCTTACGAAGGTGGAGTAGATCCTCTTATGCGAGGACTTTTCACAGTTCCTGCTAAATTGAAAAAACCAGATCAAAATTTGAACACAGAACTCACAGAAAAACTGTTCCTTACCTCACATGCAGTCGCTTTAGATTTGGCGGCTATGAACATACAGAGAGGAAGAGACCATGGTATTCCAGGCTACAACATGTATAGAAAAATCTGTAACCTTACGGTAGCACAAACTTTTGAAGATCTTTCTAGTGAGATAAGCAGCGCTGAAGTAAGAATGAAGCTTGAGGAACTCTACGGACATCCGGATAACATTGACATATTTGTCGGAGGTATCTTGGAAGATCCCGTCGAAGGTGGAAAAATAGGTCCACTCTTTCAGTGTATTATAGTTGACCAATTTAAAAGACTTCGCGACGGTGACAGATTCTACTACGAAAACCCATCTGTCTTCCTTCCTGAACAACTTCAGGAGATCAAACAAACAAACTTGGCGCGTGTTCTATGCGACAATGGTGATAATATTAAAGAAGCTACTGAAAATGTTTTCATTTTGCCACAACTTCAAGGGGGCTACAAAAATTGCATTGATATTCCTGGTATTAATTTATACTTTTGGCAAGACTGTGGAACATGTGATTCACTTCCCGTGCTATTGCAGAGCTATGTTCCACAGACCTATCCAAAGCGTAAGAAACGTTCAATACAGCCACCCACGACACAGAACACCGAAAGCAAAGATCTTCCTGAGTTCGAAGAACTTTGGGAGATAAATGATGAAAGAATAGGAGGTCTTGAGGAAGTTATAAGCAGTTTTCAGAAGGAGTTGAAGAAGTTCCAGAAAAAGGTGAAAGCAATTGAAGAGACCTGTCATTTGAAGACGAATAAAAGGATGCATTGCGTAGATGAGTTTGGCGAGACTCGATTGAACAATGAAATATGGAATACAGATGCATGCACCAACTGCCAGTGTAGAAATGCTCAAGTAACTTGCATTCAAAAGACTTGTAGTCCATTGAAATGCGAGGGAAATATAAAACCACAAACTATTTCGACTGAATGCTGTCCTATTTGCCCCAACTGATACTTGAAAGTTCCCAACAAAAGTTCATTTTATACTTAATTTTTACTTAAACTTAAAGATACATAATATAATTATAATTATTATATAAATAAATATTTCTCTTAAAATGTTCGTTTTTTATTTTATAATTTTTCCACTTACAGAGGGATACCATGGCCGGTGATTGTGTTCGTCTGCTATAGATCCTATCTATTGTTACATTTTAAGGCATGTTCGTTTATCCAATCTATGGACACGTGCTATACGTGTTATGGGCGAAATAGTTCTGCACGTTTTTTAAGAGGGACATTTAGTTCAATGCCGTATCCGTCGGGGAGGGGGTTTTTCAGGAGTTTTTTTTCATGGCACTTATACTCTTCAATGTTTGTCAGAGACTAGCCATGAGAAAACGTTGATACTACTTTCTGGGATTCGAACATGAAACTCTATGCAGAGTAGTTCAATGTACTAGCCACTGACTCAAATGGTCCATGGACAAGGACATTAGGGCTGTATCATGTTAAGTGCCTATAGTTTTATTTCGTATTTAAAAAAGCCCTTCTTCCGCTTCTTTACCTCTAGAGCCAAAATATGGGGGATGAAAATGATCAGCGGCAACGTAGACAAACGTTACACGATCGTTCAACGACCGATTATATGATTTTTATTAATAAGGGGGAAATTGTTTTTCAATTCTCCCTTCACGGTAATCGAATTTTTTTTTTTTTAAATATAATTCTTGAATGACTTTATTTGCTACTCCTTGATGGTGTTACATACAGCCTTTTTGTCACACCTGCTTTCTACTCCTTCAGCCCTTAATACGAGTTCTTTTTTTCACTTGGTATTGGGCATCTAACTCCCGGCTTTCTTTACTTATCAGTGGGCTGAAATACGAGCCTTGATTGCAGTAGACTTGTCGATCCACCTTCAGTTATTTGCTAATAGCCATGTTGGGTGACTTTTTTCGTAGAAGATTCGACAGAATCGAACCATCTTATCCCAGTCCCAGAATATCTTATGTCACGTAACTCACACGCTAGTTAGACGGATATGGCATTTTGAAACCCCTGCTGAAGAGAGTCGAGGAGGCTCTTAACTTTCTATAATTCGTCAACATAGTAGCATCCTTCCTTCGTTTTGGAGCTTGTTCTTTGACGCATCAGTACTCAGTGCTTTTATTTTTTACCAAAAAAAAAAAAAGAATAAAATGCATTTCCATAAAATAATATCCTTTTAATAACATTTCCGTGAAATATAACAAAATAAATATCGAATTTCTTACTGCCCTGTAACCTGTACTTTTAAACAAACAAGCATAGAGAATACTTTAAGACCCATGTGTGCACAAGGTGCCTGAACTGATTATGAAAATAGGTAAAACATATTTAATCATTTTTTGGAAACATAAGAATTTCATTATGAACTAAATGCCGACACCTGTTGCGCCTTACATTGCAGTCGATAATATAAAATTATGTAGTTTATGCAATAAAAATTTAAAGAAAATTGCCAAAAATATTTAACATAACAAAAAACTTGGTGTTAGAAAACTAAAATGATGGAAATACTTCATATTTTTACTGATCTATGTATACTAAAACAATGAGTGTTATAATATCAATAAATTTCTAACACAGCTTTATTGTTTGACTATTGTTAAGTTTGGGATCTTACACTAAACCGATACAACAAAAAAGTCTAATACATTTCGTCCCAATAGTTTACGAGTAATAATGAGCATATTTAAACTATGAAAACTAATAACAATGGGCATTTGTGTAATTTTTATAAAAAAAAAAATACCTAATACGTTAATAGGTAAAAAAAAAAAACTCAAACTGCGACGAATTTCGTTTGGGCTCCTTTTGCAATGATAGAACCGTCCTTTTTGTGACGTAATTCACATTCAATATACGCTAAAGTTCTACCAGCTTTAACGGTAGTGGCGTCAACAATAACAACATCGCCCTGCTTTGCAGCTCTCAGGTAACTAACATGTAAATCCACCGAAACTCCTGGATGGCTATCCTTTGACATTAGGGCATATGTTGTTACATTATCCACAAGAGTAGCAGTAAAACCGCCATGTAGACCACCGCCACGATTTAAATGTTCATCGGCAACAGTAAACTCAGCCAAACATTTGCCTTCACCGCCCCCAGTAATTTGAACCTGCAAAGATGGTGTAAGATATGTATATGTAATCATAATGATTGAAATATATTCTCGTATTTAGGTTACTTTAAGACAATATATTATGTAAATTCTTTAAAACACAACAGTTTGACCAATTGATACTTCCAAAACAAATCAGCACACAAGGAATGTAAGCAGAGCTACATTTGCTTATACTTCTAAATAAGTGGCACGCCAAAATTTTCGACTTCCAATTACAAAATCTGGCAGTTTTCTTACATCTATGGTCGCAGACATTTCAATAACTACAGCAGGAGCTGCAGAAATTACAATAAGTTGTAGATTTGGCATCCATAAATGAAATCAATCGATTGTTTTATATTTACAACATGTTACGGATTTTGCAATTTGAAATATAAATCCCTCCCATTTATACACACCCTCTGCAATTTTCTCATTTAGTTTTCTATCTGCCAACAAAACATAAAAAATAGATTCCATTTGTGAATATTCATACAATAATATCCAAAGTCTATGGTGTTGTGGTAGTGTATCCAGTCGCCGAGTAAGAGGTTCCATGTTCAAGTCCCAACCAGATCCAATCAATCCAGTAAGTAAATGCAATTATATAATTCGGTTTAAGCATATACTGAGTGTATTTCAACACAAACATGTAAAAAAATATTGTAAATTTACAGACGAAGCAAAAATCGGTATGACAATGGGGCAGTAATTTGGACAAGAACCATCAATATTGGATTGTAAAAGCTTTTTCCACCCATTTTTCTCACCATACCAATAAATATAACCTTTAAAGCTTAAGTGATATTACTCGAGTAGGCGAATTTTTAAAATCTACAATTTAAGCTGTCATTTTCACAACTAGATTGTTAAATTTACAACGATACCTCTGGTAAATTTGCAACAGAAATTGTCGGGTGCATTCACACACTACTTCACATTTATTCACAAATATGGTAATTAGGCTCCTCCTATTTTCACCAATAAGGGGGCAGTGGAAGTTTGGGGTTTATCGAACAAGTCCAAGCGTCAAAACATTCCGGGCAAAAATAACAATACCTACAAAGATTTAAATAGAAAATAAGTGTAATATACAGAAGAAGAAAGTAGCGTGGAAAATGGTACTAAAGCATCGTCAAAGAAATAAGGGAGCTCACACACCAGAGCAGTACGCGGTAGTGGTATAGGTACTGGTAGAAGCGCGGTAGCAGTATACCGCTTATCCGTTCACACAAGTGATATTTTGTATGCGATATTAACACTAACGCTTGCTTCTTGTTCTTCGGATGAGTTCAATAAAATAAAATAGGATTTATTTTCAACAACTCAATAAGCTTTTCAATACACCTTTTGATCTCCGGTAGGCAGTACACGACGGTGAACTGTGCAGTAACGGTTGCGGTATACCCTCCCCAGTAAGTACATCTATATTTACCGCAATAGAATAACGTTCGTTTGGTCTGCGTACCGCACTGGTATGTTTTTTATAAAATGACATAACCAGCTCAGCTCTGATGAAAAATGAACTTAGGACGTTTTTCAAGTGGTATTGGTATTCCGTGTTTCGAACTTTTATAAAACTCTTTCTTAGAACTAAAATATAACCACGGTAACTCTGAAAAAAAGCTCAGTCGAGCCTGCTTAGCAATTGTGAACCAGGCACCATATATTTTGATCTATTGTGAACTGAGTTTAATTTTGACATCTTAGTGGCTGCACTATTTGTTTACAAGTGCAATGAGATATAAATGCTTTGCATATTCAAATATCTCAATAAATACTTACATTTTTCATGACACTATCGTATCCTTTGCCCTTTGCGGTAAATTCCGCAATTTTTTTCAAAAAATCAACCCCTTTCTTCGCTGCCATCACGGAAACAATTTATAATTTTTGCTAAAGTCAGCGATTTAACTTATTACGAAACGGCAGTAAGAGAGACCTTCACATTACACATTCAACCTGTCACTCGAGTGTCGACACTACAAATAGAAAAAAAACCTACAGTGATAGTGATGTGCTTTATATTTATCGATAACAAGGGAATTCTACGGCTTCCGGGGCGCCAAGATTTGAAAACGCCATTTTATAGATCTCGACGAAATAAGAGCAAAATAATATGAGCAAAAACATTGATCTTTCGCTTAGTTAACGAGATATTGATGTTTGAAAAATATTTTTTTTCTTTGGAAAATTACCGTATTTTAATGGAATTATATAATTAACTATTATTATTTTTCGGCCCAAACCTAGTCTCGAACGCTAAATTGATGCATTCTTCTATCTGATATTATATTTCTAGGACTTGATTGCAGTAAACTAGTCGATTCGCCTTCAGTTATCTGCTGTTAACCATGTTCGGTGACTTTCCTTTTAGAAAATTCGACAGAATCGAACGATCTTATCCCAGTCCCAGAATATCTTATGTCACATAACTCGCACGCTAGTTGGACGGATCTAGCCCCTCCTGAAAAAAGTCGAGGAGGCTCTTAACTTTCTATAATTTGTGAACATAGTAGTATCCTTCCACGTCATAGTTCTTTTTACCCGTTTTGGAGCTTGTTCTTTGACGCACCAACACTAAGTACTCAGTACTTTTATTTTTTACCAAAAGAAAAAAGAATAACATGTATTTACATAAAATAATATCCTTTTATATACAACAAAAAATTCTAATACATTTCATTCCAAACAATGGGCATTTGTGTAATTTTTATTTAAAAAAATACCTTATACGTTAATGGTAAAAAAAAATTCAAATTGCGATGAATTTCGTTTGGGCTCCTTTTGCAATGATAGAACCGTCCTTTTTGTGACGTAATTCACATTCAATGTACGCTAAAGTTCTACCGGCTTTAACGGTGGTGGCGTCAACAATGACAACATCTCCTTGTTTTGCAGCTTTTAGATAACTAACATGTAAGTCCACTGAAACTCCTGGAGGTTTATCCTTTGAAATTAAGGCATATGTTGTTACATTATCCACAAGAGTAGCAGTAAAACCGCCATGTAGAATACCGCGATAATTTACATGTTCTTGGGCAACAGTAAATTCAGCCAAACATTTACCTTCACCGCCACCAGTAATTTGAACCTGCAAGAATGGTGCAATATATATGTTTGTAATTATAATGATCGAAATATATTCTCGTATTTAGTTTACTTTAAGACAATATATGTGAATTCTTTAAAACAACAGACTTGTCGCTAACGAATCTAGCGGCCTATAGAATAAAAAATTGAATAGATTTTAGCATATTCTAGCAACGAAGACTGACGCTATAATCTAATGAAACCAATTAATACTTCCATAACACGTTGCAAATGAAACAAAACTAAAAGCCAGACAAGGAATGTTATGTAATAGGTTATTTCTGGTCGACACGTAGAAAAAACCTGTAATTTTAGTGATGTGTTTTATACTTATCGATAACAAGTGGATTCTACGGTTTCCGGCGTGCCAATATTTGTAAACGCCATTTTATAGATCTCGATGAAATAAGAGCAAAATAATATGAGCAAGAACATTGATATTTCGCTTAGTTAACGAGATATTAGCGTTTGAAAAAGATTTTTTTCCTATGGAAAATTACCGAATTTCAATGGAATTATATAACTATTTTGCTACAGTACAAAAATACTGTTGCATACCTTTCGGTGGAAACCTAGTCTCGAACGCTAAAATGATGCGTACTTTTATCTGACTTCATTTGAAATTATATTTGAATAAATAAGTTGGTATAGTTCTAGAACTTGATTGCAATAAACTTGTGGATCCGCCTTCAGTTATCTGCTAATAACCATGTTAGGTGATTTCCTCTTAGAAAATTCGACAGAATTGAACGATCTTATCCCAGTCCCAGAATATCTTATGTCACGTAACTCACACGCTAGTTGGACGGATCTGGCCCTTCCTGAAGAGATTCGAGGAGGCTCTTAACTTTCTATATTTGTCATCATACATAGTATCCTTCCAAATCATAATTTTTTTTTACCCGTTTTGGAGCTTGTTCTTTGACGCACCAACATTAAGTACTCAGTGCTTTTATTTTTTACCAAAAGAAAAAAGAATAACATGTATTTACATAAAATAATATCCTTTTAATAACATTTCCGTGAAATATAACAAAATATATATCGAATTTCTTACTGTCCTATACCCTATACTTTTACCAATAAGTAAAGCACACATACAATTACATTAAACAAACAAGCATAGAGCATACTTAACGAACCACGCGTGCACAGTGTGGCTCAACTGATTATCAACATAGGCAAAACTTATTTTATCATTTTTAACGACACCAGTTGCCCTTGCGTTGCAGTAGATAAAATTAAATTCTGTAGTACATGCAATACAAATTTAAAGAAAATTACCAAAAATATTTAAGATAACAAAAAACTTGGTATTAGAAAACTAAAATGATGGAAATACTTCATATTTTTACTGATCTATGTATACTAAAACAATGAGTGTTATAATATCAATAAATTTCTAACACAGCTTCATTGTTTGACTATTGTTAAGTTTGGGATCTTACACTAAACCGATACAACAAAAAAGTCTAATACATTTCGTCCCAATAGTTTACGAGTAATAATGAGCATATTTAAACTAGGGAAACTAATAACAATGGAAATTTATGTAATTTTTATAAAATAAAAAAATACCTAATATGTTAATAGGTAAAAAAAAAAAAAAAACTCAAACTGCGACGAATTTCGTTTGAGCTCCTTTTGCAATGATAGAACCGTCCTTTTTGTGACGTAATTCACATTCAATATACGCTAAAGTTCTACCAGCTTTAACTGTAGTGGCGTAAATAATGACAACATCTCCTGGTTTTGCAGCTTTTAGATAACTAACATGTAAATCCACCGAAACTCCTGGAGGTCTATCCTTTGAAATTAAGGCATATGTTGTTACATTATCCACAAGAGTAGCAGTAAAACCGCCATGTAGACCACCGCGACAATTTAAATGTTCTTCGGCAACAGTAAACTCAGCCGAACATTTACCTTCACCGCCACCAGTAATTTGAACCTGCAAAAATGGTGTGATATATATGTTTGTAATTATAATGATTGAAATATATTCTCGTATTTAGGTTACTTTAATATATGTAAATTCTTTAAAACACAACAGTTTTTTCGCTTACGAACGCGACCATTTCGTTATATTTAGCATTTTAATTTTGCTTTTTTTAGTCAATGCTATTTTGTTCTTCTGCTGCACGGCACATCGTTTCGGTGGTGTTATTAACGAATTTAAGCTGTTTTTCATAGGGAAACATATAACATCAGAAAATATTTGGAAAATACTACAAGATGACATAAACAGCTCATTTCTGACGAAAAATAGACTTAGGACGTTTTTAAAGTGGTATTGGTATTCCGTGCTTCGAACTTTTATAAAACTCTTTCTTAGAACTAAAATATAAGCTCGGCAGCCCTGAAAAAAAAACTCCGACGAGCCTGCTTAACAATTGTGAGCCATGGCACTATATATTTTTTTCTATTGTGAACTGAGTTTAATTTTGACATCTTACCAGCTGTACTATTTGTTTACAAGTGCAATGAGCTATAAGTTCTTTGCATATTCAAATTTCTCAATAAATACTTACATTTTTCATGACACTACTGAATCCCTTACATTTTGCGGTAAATTTCGCGATTTTCTTCAAAAAATCAACCCCTTTCTTCGCAGACATCACGGAAAGAATTTATGGTTTTTGCTACACATTTTTAAAATCAACCTGTCACACGTGTGTCGAGACTTAGAAAAAAAAATTACAGTATTAGTAATGTGTTTTATATATATCGATAACAAAATAATAAGAAGAGCAAAAAAAATCAATCAGTTTAGATTCGGGCCATAGACAAATAAAATTTTCTTGTTAACCTAGGAGTTAGTACATGACTATTTAAATTATTTTTTTGAACCTCGTAGCGTTAATCTTCGATAATGCTAACAGCAACTCATCCCACCTCGTGCTACTTCTGTAGATTGTAAAGTATCAGTGAGTTTAGCCAAAATAGGGGTGTTATATTAAAGTATGTGGATATATCATTCACTTCAAAATCCATAAGCATTTCAAATAGACTTGAAATTTGTTATATAATTAATAAAAATAATTAATGTTCTTCTTCTGTTTGATGAAAACCCACAATTCTTTTTTCTTTCTGCACTTGCACAGAAATTAAATTTCGACTTATTGTATTCTTAGTTCCATTTCTGCTTAGGTGCATAGATGAAAGAACTGTATTTCCTGATATTTTACGACATTTTAACATTTAATTAGTGCAAGCACAACCTAACATACCTTATGATTTATTTCACATTGAGAACGAGTTCGATACTCGATATTTTGACTCACAGCTCATGTGTCAAAACAATAAACAAAAATATGTACAATTCAAATCATGTTACCGAAAGGAAATAAATAATATTTGTTTGTTTTATATAAATCTGTGTTGACATGTAATTAAGTAGAAAAATAGTAATAATATTTATTATAGAGATACTTTGTCTTTAGCTCAAAGTTGGTATTCCTTTTTTGATTGAGCAAAAACATACGGTAATTGTGCTAAATTACATATTTTTATTTATATATATCTTCACACAATAAATACGGTTGAGGACCTATACCCATACCATTTTTGTAAAATCTCAAGAATCACTACATAAAAATGCCAACATGCTTAAAGGGACCTGTTGATTCTACTTATTAATTCGATTGGCAAATTCGTCAAAAAATAATCACAGTTCTTAGAAAGTTCGTACACTTTCGTGTTGCTTACAAGTGCCCCTTTTAAAGAGTGATAGGATCAGCTTACTCTTAACAATTTGTAGTCGGTTAATCAAACCATTTTATCGATAATTATGTCATTTTCTTCCTTGACAGTGTTATGAAGATTTGTACATGCTTTTAGAACCGTAGAGATGAGTTTGCAGCTATTCTGTTAATGTGGAATCCTTAGCCTGCCATCTTTTTAAGGTTTTCACTTAGATCTGTGCAGATAAAGATTTCCAGTTAATTTACCAACATAACCTTCATGCTTTTAGCTCATATTCTTAATTATGTTTAATTTTAACAGGCGATAAATAATTGCGATGGAATTCAAAGAGCTAGCAACATGTCAATTCAAACAGAACGCTATTCACGCGTTCAATTTAGTATCATCTGATTTTCACGTGGGAATGTTAGGATCTACATCCGAAGTAGTGGCGCTAGAAATGAGGCATTCGGCATTATCAACTCACACATTTCCTTACAGCGTTGAAACTGTAAAACTACCCACAGCACGTCCAACCCCAAGCTTGTTGAACGAAATGGATATGTCATCAATATACTCGAATACAAGTCTTCTCAAACGCCATTACATTGCTATAGATCCTGTCTACGTTTCGGATTTGGCAGAAGAACCAGTCAAAATCCAGCCTGTTGTAATGGCATGGTCACCGAGAAAGCTGTTTAACGAGAGCACCTTAGCAATAGTAACTAGCAACGGTGTCTGTGAACTTAGGCGCAAAGATCCCATAAGCCGAGAATGGAATATCCTTGTTTGTAATTTAAGTAAAGTATATCACGAAATATTTCCTATCGAAGATATAAAAAGTATAGATACATTTGAAAAGCTCAGAGAGGCGTTCGAAAATAACTGCACGACATCGTTCTCATGGAATATGAATTCAGAAGGTTTACTCAACATCTTTGTTACGGCAAACGCCACCGGATGGATTCTATTGTTCATGGTCAGCAAAGGAGGCATTGTGAGTTGCTGTGGAAAGTATAAAACCACAGTTGGCCGGATATCTTACGTTTATTTCATAAAGAATTTTATATTCGTTTGTTCATCAACTGGAATCATGAAAATGTTTACTTTAACGGGCACTGAAGTAAAAGAAAGTGACACACTTTGGCAAAAAGCTGACCGAATACCTTGCAAAAAAGTGCACATGAGTTTCTCTACAAAGTTCAACAAATGGATTTTAATAACTACCAAGGCAGCTCATGTTATGGTTTTTATTTTATCGAAAGAGGGCGTAGTCGAACTGAAATCCACCAAGTATTTAGGAAATATGGAAATAACAGGTGACTTTCATTATCAAACATTTCAAAGTACTTTCTCTAAACTATACGTATTTTTTCAGGTTTCGATGTTCTATCTCCTTGTGAATACATTATTGCCACTTTGACTGGGTCAGTTCATTTGATACGTATTGATATAATAGATAAGAAGCTGGAAATCAATATGGAGAGGGTTAAATACGAATACGATCATAGAAATTATCAAATCTTGGGCCTTGTTGCATCACCGAACAGAGTCGCTTGGACATTAATTCTATTCCATAATAAGCCCTACACTCATCCATCTCAATACTCGCCCAAAGACGCTATAATATCTATCTGCAGTCTGGCTACTAAGGATGCATTTACGATCTTACAAGAGGATATTGGCCCAAGAGACAATTTCTTAGATTGTGCGGAAGTTGTGAGGCTGGAAATTCTAAAAACTAACATTTCACCGAAATTCGAAAATGTTTGCATTGACGAAGTAAAAATTAGCAAGCAATTTTTTAGAAAACTTCAATTAAAACTATTGGTTGCTAATGCAGGATCTATTTATCAACGGTAAGTTTTTATATTTGCAATGAAACGAAATTCAATTTATTGCAGCTCTCATTAAACACAAGTGTCAAACGAGTAGTAATGTGCCCTGGTTATGTATAACTTTTAGCCAGTTCATCTGCTGTTGTAACCCACACAGAGTTATAATTCAACCTTGTTGTATCCCGATAAGTGACGATTGCTTTAACAAACTCGGTCTCAATGCAAATATGTCTCGAGTTTTGTGCCTAATTGGTTTTATTTTTTTTTTATATTTCCAGCTTAAAATATAATCACATAAAAAAAACAACCACAGGGGAAATAAACTCTCTAACAAAAATGATCGAATGCGTGTTTATTTATATGCGGCTACAATTTCTTCGTGGTCTTAAGATTCTTACACCTTTCCAATTGCTTTCTGGAAAATGTCTCAAATATAAGCTGATATCACTGCAGGCAGAGCTCATATCCAAAGAAGACATGTTCAGAAACGTACAGGAAAATCTAAATACATTTAGCGACTGCCTACTAATGGACTTGGGATCACTTTTTGACTGCTCCGAAGAGTATTGTAGCTATTGTGAACTTCCAATTGATTTTACTACTTTGATGTGTTCAAATTCACACTCTGTTCCTCGGTGCTCTATATCATATCTACAGGTAAGAAAAGAGTCAAAGACGCTCATTATCATTTCAATGTTTTATTTTTATCTTTTCAGGTGCCATTGTTTACCAAAGCTGCGTGTTCTAGCTGCAAGAGGCTGTATTTAGACGATATTAATCTTTTGAGAAGCTTATTTGCAGATGTCAATGATATGAAGTGTACTTTTTGTGGGTTTTTGTTTGACATTGATATGGGAGAAACATTTGACGAAATAGATATTTAAATAAAATGCATACATATGTAGCTTTTACATAAAATAAATGGTTTTTAATTAATTTCAAATATTTCGCTCGAATGTAATTGGAGGTAAAAGTTTGGGTGGTAAATAGCTATCAAATTGGAGATGTACATGTATTTTTATTCTAATTTTATGTCAGGCAGGTATTACTTAAGTTGGTGCCGTGGCTAAGTGGTTAGTGCATTGGACTACCGCGCAAGGGGTTCAAAGTTGGAAGCCAGAAAAATACCATCAAAAGTTTTTTCACGGCCTCACCTCTTCCGAGTGTCTGACAAACATTCAAGAGTATAAATCTCATGAGAAAGCTTTTCAAAACTGTAATTGTCTTCTGTACGTGCATAAAATGTATACCACGTACAACATGTACAGTTGTGAGAAGCTAGGCCTTGGCCCTCTATGGACTGCTTACGGCCTAATATTTATTTATTTATTTTATGTATTACTTTAGGCTGAACTATAATAATCGAATGATTTCGTACGACCACTTCCAAAACAGCGCGACTGCACAGGATTAGTACTGAGCGACCATAATAGCTTTTGGCTTCGATTCGTTCAGTTTTCGGTCTCTTTCGGTCACTTTACTTGACAGATGGACTGGTTTATGAAAACTGTCAAACCAGTGTATTTTCAACTTTTTCTTGTTCAACCCGTTCGTTTACTTTTTCGTAATTTTAGCTCTCTCTGAGAGAAGTTTACCCCCACCCCACTTTTCGAAATTTGATAATCTACGAATTTTAGTGCAAAAAGTACGCGAACGGACCTAATATGTGTTACTTATGGAAATGACTGCTCTGAAGGAAACTGAACGTAGAATTTTGACATTAACTCGTGTAATGATTAGGTCGTTCGAAACCATTCGACTATTATAGTTCACCCTTTAGTCAGAAAAACAAAAGCATATTTTGTTGCTTCACCAATCGTGCAAAGTAAGGTTCAGTGTTTATTAGAAGAAATCGAATATTGCAAATACTAATTCAAAGCAAAAAAAAGTAGGTATATAATGTTAAAAGTCGTACAAAATAATGTCATATATAAGCAAATAATTTTGATCAATCATCGCATATTAAAATTACTGGATTTGATTCGATTAAAATTATATCCTGTTCCAGCTTTTTTAATTTCTGTTCAATTTTTGATTTCCGCATTTTTTTCGGGATCGTATCAACGAAAAGTGGTAACGCTTGATACACTTTGTAGAGTTCTTGATGATTAGCTTTCAAACCCTTAAAAAAATTATAAATAAGACTAATGAAAATAATTTCGATACAATGGTTTAAAACAAATCAAACTTACCGTTAATATTGCATTACGATCACAATCTTTAAGCACTGTAAATCCTTGAGAAGTATCCTTCTCTTCAATGTCTTTGCAATCGATTCTCTTGGCCAAATATTTTTTAATACCTTTTAAATATTTTGGTGTTTTCCCAAATTCCTTAGAAAAAACATGCACAGGCTCTAAGCCAGCTCCATCTAAATTATGCGTCTCCCCTCTCACCGTATCAATATATTTATGTGGGTTACAAATGCATTTCGCTGTCTTTATTTTCCTAACATTCTTTTTGATAAAATTTTCCTTTTTCCGTTCCTTTTTCTTTGGCATTTCGCTTTTTTTAGGAACAGGAGGAACTTCTTTACTTGGTGGACATTGGTGATCGTTAAATCTTTTCCACTTTACGCCTCCGTTTTTCTTCAAAAAATTAGACGGCTCATCCAACGGAGTCTCGGGGTAACCCATAGTCTTATGCGAATATCTGTGCGAAGCAGACAGAACCTTTTTACCTTCTTCTCCCACAGTCTGGTTAATGGGCACATTTTTTACGGCCTTCCGGTGAATCGATACGTATTTCGGAAATTTATAATGAATCTCTGCTTTTGTAACTCTTTCAATATCGCGAATATTTTCATTGTGATGAGTAATATAAACAAGAGACATGATTCACTAAACCTTTTAAAAAATATAGAAACTGACAATGAATTGATTTATTGAATAAACAACATGTGGCAACCACGGTTACTTTGTTCACTGTACAGATTAATCAAATCAATTACACGGGTAGGAATAAATAATTAATTTATTTGATTGTTAATGGTTACGCACAGATGTGTAGGGTGAACAAACCTATTCAAAGTACTGAGACTGCGAGTATGGCGTAATCATTATAAAGTCTATTTAGGTATTCATTGGATTAATGGGATTCTAAATTCGCTTAGAACTTAGCGTGAACAGGTTGGTGAATTTAAGCACTCATGTGGGATGAAGCACCACTTCTTGACCTGATTGAGGGTTATTCCGTGGAATAAACAGAAATCATTAGCTCCAACCCGGGTTGAAATTCATGTAAACGCAGATCGAGTTTAAATAGGGTTGACTCAACTCAACTCAACAACTCAAGTTAACAGCATAGATAAACTAACATAGATCATAGATAAACCAACATAGATGGTCGTCTTCTCCCTACTCTGCCGAAAATTTTGTAAAGCACGCCGATTTGAATTTTCCTATCTGTGAATACATGTGACCGAACGTGCGAACAAGACGTAACTATAAAAACAATCGTGGTATCTCTTTTTTCCTTTTGCACACCACATTTTCAGCAGACTGTCATTCAATTAACAACAACAAAATGTACAGGAAAATGGCTGCGCCCATGAAATGTCCCGCGGTTTAAGAATGTGTGCGTGAGCTCCGATTTGATTTTGACGGAAACGTCAGAATACATTCAAAATCCGTGGTACTTTTGCTCTTGGGAGAACCAACGGTCAAATCGGCCGAAGACGACCATCTATGTTAGTTTATCTATGACATAGATGGTCGTCTTCTCCCTACTCTGCCGAAAATTTTGTAAAGCACGCCGATTTGAATTTTCCTATCTGTGAATACATGTGACCGAACGTGCGAACAAGACGTAACTATAAAAACAATCGTGGTGTCTCTTTTTTCCTTTTGCACACCACATTTTCAGCAGACTGTCATTCAATTAACAACAACAAAATGTACAGGAAAATGGCTGCGCCCATGAAATGTCCCGCGGTTTAAGAATGTGTGCGTGAGCTCCGATTTGATTTTGACGGAAACGTCAGAATACATTCAAAATCCGTGGTACTTTTGCTCTTGGGAGAACCAACGGTCATAGTTTATCTATGGTTAACAGAGCTGGTTCGAGTTAGAAAATTGCGTGTATACATGAATTGAGTACTTAAACTGACATGTTGGGCTTCTGGGTGTATTTTTCTTGTTTCTGCACTGACTAAAACTACGAGAATCTACATCATTTTCCGAAAAATAGTGAATTCCTGTTCTCCCCGGCAAAGTTTTGTAGTTTTTTCATAAAAGAGAGAGCTCACGAGAGAGTAAGAAATTCCGCCATGCTGCGGATTTTAATACAAGAAAATTCTTTGGGCAAATTTATGAGTGCTGTCAAATGTATTGTTATTGGGTGGCTAAATTGGAAGTAAAACAATGCAAAAAAGAGTGGAGTCTAAAAAGCTGGCAGTTTTCAGCCCATTCTCTTTAGATTTGTTTTTCTTTGAGAGAATTTCACCTACTCTTAGAAATTTAGCAAGCTGCAAATTTTAGTGCAAAAAGTTCGGTAACAGAACTAAAGCCATACGAAACTTTTGGTGTCTTGTGTTACTTTTACGTTTCGAGATGCCACACAAGAGATCTTTGATACTGCTGTTTCTCCGTTTATTCACAGTTTCACTGTGTGATGGCACACACACTTTAATACACAAAAATTCATCGGTACGTTATGAACTCAACGCTGAGAACACAAAAATAGAACAAATAAAGAAAATGAAAAGGTAAAGGAGAATACAAAAAAGTCTTTCGGATTCTTCTACCCGACCGAACACAGACTCCTCTTTTACTTGTCCCCTTTCTTTCCTTTACTCTTTGGAGTGGCTCGTGTCTTTGACTACTTGTCTTAAAGTGCTTTCATAGGTGTTGACTGAAACCAAGTTTAACCTAAAATTCATATAAACGCATTAATATAAACGCAAATCAAGTTCAAATTGGGTTTACTTAACTTAACTCAGCTTACAGAGCTGGGTCGAGTAAAAAAATTGCATGTATATGAGTAGTTAAACTGATAGGAGGCAAGCCCTAAACAGACCATGTACATAAATCTGCTATCTCGACATTATGCACTTGAGAAGAGTGAAGGTCTGAAGGCGGTGGAAAACAGACTTTAGAGAAGAGGTAGATGGAGTATGAAGTAAGAAAAAGAGTAAAATCTTCATCCAATGTTGAAGCGGTTGAACATCAAGGTAAAACTAATACACCCAGGTGTCAACCGGTTCAGCCGAAGAATTAAATAGAATGGATGCAAATTTCATAGTCATATTTTATTTTATATTTTTTATTTTAATTTCGTAGTCGAATATTCAGCTAATTAAATTGTCTAATTTTTTTCGAAAATTTTCAAAAGGGACTTTCTGTATTCGACAGAAATTTCAATCTCAGCCCTTGTTACCTATTCATTTCGTTTTTATTGAACTGAATACACTTTTCGAGTCTCGTATGCAGCCATTTTTGTAATAATTTTTGACCGGTGTCGCCTCTTCTACGAACAATTCACAATAGCCAATGTGTCGCACAAATTGTGTAAAAAATATAAAAGAGGAGCGATTTCGATTTCGGCAGAAATTTTTAGTGGCACATTTTATTTTTAATAAATTAAAAAAGATTGTGTTTTTCAAACGAAAATTGATTCTATATTTATTACTAAACACGTTAAACACCTTGCAATCGACGGTGTGCATTAAATAACAAATTTCCGGTAGAAAACAAAACCTGATAATTTGCTAAAAAAAATGGCGTCCCAAGTGGCAAACAAAGCTGGAACAGGCTGGCCGAGGCGAAGTAGCCAGGGACAAATCGAAGGAGCACCCAACAATAAAGTCGGCCAGTCCATGACGATCAATAGAACTATAAATTTGTAAGTTATATAGCATACAATAAATTGGCGCCATTTTGAGAGTACTTTTCTCTAGTCAAATTAGTCGCAAGCGCGATTTGAATAATTTTCTAAGTGCTCTTCTTAAAGAACATTTTATAAGACGTTCCCCTTCGAAGTAATCTGTTTGGTCTAATGTTATTGATTTTTCTCCGCAGAAGGATTTAACATTTTAATTAAATTAACAAACATGCCGGTAAATATTTTAAGCAAGAAGCTATTTTGGCCTCTAAAATATAGGTACAATTAATCTTGTAATTTTCTTTTGTTTTCCAAAAAGAAACACATTATCTTGCATAAATTCAGAGATTCGGCTTTACTAAACGTTAATATTCATGATCAGACAATCAGATTCGTTTGCCCATCGTTCCTAGGGCTTCAAAACTTTAGGTTTTTACCATAATGTATAGCATTCTTCAGATAGATATAGATAAAACTGGTAATATTTGAACATATTCCAATGCCAATTGACATTCTTCCGAGTATTCGGTCCATATTTCTTAGCAACAGCTTTTCACGTCAAACATATTATTTATGGATATTCAATTTCACTTAAATATCGAGACATTAGCTGCACGTATTATTAGGGACTTCGCCCTTAGGATTTCTTGCCGGAATAGTTGGTCTACATAAGTGGCATTACATTTAAACTTTAGCTGCACTATGTTATTTGATTTATAATGGAATACAGCAACTTTTAACGGTTAAGTTTATCTTTTTTAATTTGTCTTTCCAATTAAGATGTTAAATAAGAGCACATTAGTTTGTCTAGCTCTACACCAGCTAAAGCATGTTTCCTTTTGACGGCCAATGCCGAATAACACAATAGGTGACTATGCCCCACAACTTCTACCGAAGTCGTGCTGCATGATTGCCTATCACGCAGTGCCCTTTCGCGACACTAACTTAACATTAATCACTGCGACAGGTTTTTGAGATTTGCAACTTTTTTATCGTAGACAGGCTATAACGATTTAGCTGTATCGCATGTGTCTAATCGAAGCCAATTTTAATTAGATTGTTCGTTCAACTCAATTTCTATTTGCTGTCACCGAGAAAGGCATGTGAACTGCTTAGGTCCCTTCTCCGTCCAATTCATCTCCGACTTCTGCTTCGTAGAGATCTACATGTGGCTAGGCACCCAGCAGAGAGTCACCTTATTGGCTGTTGAAATATAGTCCAGACTTTTAATGCAAATTTTCACGAACTTGGATCTTAGAGACCCTGGCGTCAGCGCAACGTTTTAATGATTATTTTCCTCAGTCACCTAAATTGAATAAGATCACTTTCACTTTTGTTGTTTATAAAGTCTCAATTACATAATCGTATTTTATATCCGTAATTATATGCAACCACAACACCTAAACCAGTACTCACATGTTGAGGACTTAGACCCATTTGAGTTGATTAATTTCCATCATATAGCTTACTAATTAAGTTAAGCAATATATATATTTATGTATATTTGTAACTTAAATAATATCGATTTATCCCGAAACCAGATATCCATTAACTAACTACACATTCGGTACAAAAGAGCCCCTATTCGAGAAAGACCCATCAGTACCGGCACGTTTCCAGAGAATGCGTGATGAATTCGACAGAATAGGAATGCGTCGATCAGTCGAAGGTGTTCTGCTTGTTCACGAGCACGGCTTGCCTCACGTGCTGCTTCTGCAATTAGGTACAACATTTTTCAAACTCCCTGGGGGTGAACTAAACGCCGGTGAAGATGAGGTGGAAGGTCTGAAAAGACTGCTTACAGAGGTAAGTGCACAGTTACACTAAACACACCTCTCTTAAGTAAAAGAAGCTATTTTGTTTGTTCGAATCTGTGTTACGAACACAAAGAGACACAAATTTTGTAATGGGGATTGTAAGCAAGCAAAAAAGAAAAGAAAAAAAAAATGCAATAATATGTAAACAACTTATTCTATATTTAAGTACAGATGCGTATGCACACAAAAAAAAAAAAAATTTGTTAGTGATTAACATACAACAAAATAGATGTGAAGAAAAGTGTAATATCGTCGTGTAAAAGCATTGAAATTTGTAATTTATGTTAGATTGTATATGATTGTATGATTTATTTAGACATTAGGCAGACAAGATGGAGTTAAGCAAGAATGGATTGTCGAGGACACAATCGGAAATTGGTGGAGACCAAATTTTGAACCACCACAATATCCATACATCCCGCCGCACATCACCAAACCGAAGGAGCACAAACGTCTTTTCCTTGTACAACTTCACGAAAAGGGTAATGTTTCAAAAAAGAAAATTGTAATTTATTTTAGAAATAAGAGTTTTTTTTTCTTACCGAAATAAATTAACCAA
Source organism: Chalcosyrphus nemorum (assembly GCA_949716465.1). NCBI lineage: Eukaryota > Metazoa > Arthropoda > Insecta > Diptera > Syrphidae > Chalcosyrphus > Chalcosyrphus nemorum. Next base: position 28,429,429 of record OX454334.1, read on the forward strand.
AATATTGTTATTTTTCCTAGCTTTAGAAAATGTAAAAAAAAAAAAAAAAACCAAAAGTTTCCATGATTTAAACGAAAAGAAAAAATTGATTTATTATTTTCTTTATGATTTTTTATTTTGTTAAAAACCTTTCGCTAAATACAATATACATATAGTCTTTGCGACCGAATCGACGTACCTTTTGAAATGTTACTTACTTGTTCTAAGCCGCGTTTTACTACCATCTACATATATAGTGTAAAATTGAATTGTGTTGTAACTGGGTACGATTAAACTTTAAACATTGTGTAACTAAACATGTTCTTTTTTTTTTTTCTTGTCTTTTAACTTATTTCACAGTTAAGTTGAATTTGCCGCTATACGGATTCTTTTTGCCCTCCGATTTGTTGTTGAATAAGAGAACCAATGTTTTTGTATATAAATTTGTAAAAGAATTTGTTATAGCAATGTTAATGGCAAAAATAATCTTTTATACTCTTTGAATTCTGTCTACAGATGTTTCTTGTGACTGTATAAAAAAAAAAAAAAAGAGAAACATCTTCCTGTATTTTTTTTTATAGTTTAAAACTCATTTAAACAAACAAATTTCTGTAACAACTATCACCATTGTACTTATGGAAGTTTAACTGATTGAGTTTTTGTACGTATTTAATTTGTCAGGGGAAAATAATTCTCTGTTCAAAGATATTTCAGGTTAATTATTTATCAGTATATTGTAAATTTATATTCACAAGTGCTGTCGTGAAAAGTGTGATGGGTGTAAATTGTTTTTTTCTTATAAAAATAAAACCCTTGAACGTTTGTTTTAAAAGATATATAAAAAACATTCACGTAAATATGTAATCTCAATCTAGCTTGTATCACTGATCACTTTACTCGAATAGCGCTTAGTTATTTTTTTTTTTTTTTTGTACACGTAAACAAGTTTTCTTTTTAGTTTTGAGGTTTTAACATTAATAAGTAGAAAGTTTTGTAAAATTATTTAATGTTTATATATAAGTGAATGCAGATAGATGTAAGTGTTTGTATATCTAATGGGTTAATGTTTTCTTTTAGCATTATTTGCCGTACCTAAAAACTACAAGTTAGTCGCTGCACCTCTATTTGAACTGTACGATAACTCACAGGGTTATGGTCCTATAATCTCGTCATTACCGCAGGCGTTATGCAGGTAAATCTATTTGTTCACAGAGAAGACTGATTGTGCTAATGATTTCCAATTTCAGATTTAACTTCATCTACATGTAAACCTATCGAAGGTTAACATATTATAGCAACATTGCAATGCGATAAAGCAAAGTGTAATAATGATGAAAAAGAGGAATTTTACTAAATGCTCAGAAAAACAAAAAAAACAGTCATTTTACAGCGAGAATTGACCTTAAGGATTAATGCAGAACACATTAAACATCAATAATATTTAATTTTATTCATTGATTGCATTAATCTGTATTTAGTTATATCAAAAAATATATATACTATAGTGTAAAATAATATTTAAAAATAAAAATAGTAATAGAAACTAGAGCACGATTTCAATATGGGCCAGCGAAAAAGTGAATCGCTACAAATGTTGTAGTTTATTGATTCGAGCATAGTTAAGTTATATAGGCTAAATCAGCTGGCAGCAGTGAGTTCGTCCACACTTAGATTGGAGAGGCAACACGCAAGCAGAAGCTTACTGTGAAGCAGGAAACGCGATTGATGACTTTGCCTGCAAGATCGCCTAAATTGTCAAAGAAGTGTGCGTCTAAATGCGATTTCCATCGAAGTGAGAGATCATGGCTGCTGCACAAAAAATTATGAACATATGATCCTTCTCTTGGTTAATGGAGCTTTTATAGATATCATTTCAAGCGAGGCCCAATCTAATTACGACCCGTCCAATGATGCAGCATGTGATGACGGTACTATGGCGCTGATATAATATATGTACATATGTTTGTCTTATTAGGCTAAATCAGCGCTATAGATCCAACTTAGGTCGGATCTGCTTGGTAATGGAGCAAGTTAGCGGTAGAAATCCTGTGTCGGCTGTGAGAGTGGTCCTCAGAGCTCTATATGAATCAATTTTCAATGAATAGTTGATATTTGTCAACAATTTTTTTCAAACCGTATTGTGATTCTCAATTGTCAAGGATTTTTGATCCTATTCAGAATAAGAAACAATCCCTATTCATTTTGCCAGTGACAGTGAAAAGGGTATAATCAGATCAGCGATATGCACAGTGCAACGCCGTCCTAAAAACTGCTAATGGAGGTTCGATAATAGTTGGCAATAATGAACTCGAAACCAAAGAATGTATTGGCCTATTACTAAATGGTCGCTTGAAAGAATTAATTTAAAAACGAAGGGCGAAACTATCGCAGCAAACCTGATGCAGACTTATCCTAGTTCACATTAAAAGCTAAACGTACAGAGAGTAACGAAGCAACGCAAAACTAGGAACTTTTAATTACTAGCTTTGTCGTAAAATAAAATACAAATTTTAAATTAACATTAGAATGTATTCATTTCAAAGAGGACAATAAAAAACGCATAACTTAGCTTTTCTCTGAAATAGCACAGAGTTTAGCCAACAACCCGGTAAGCTGCAGCAACGAGTTTAACCCATCGACAATTTTCATGTGTGTAATACCAATTTCACGAATAAATTCCAGTTTCATCTTCTCATCGAAAGTCATACGTTTGCAAACCCGAAATATGTTTCCAATTACATCCTCGGCGGCATAGCCCAGCCGCCAGAGCTTCGCCAGTATCTTGTACGCCTTATGGATGTCATTTTGAACGCAGTGTTCAAGCATGTCTTGGATTAACATAGGATGTGGTTCGTCGCATACTTTAAACACATTCGGCCCTGTAATGTTGCAAAATCCGTTTGCTGTCGACTGCAGATTATTTAGTGCCTGACGCATGTCACCTTGTGCGGTGAATACAATCGCCTCCAAGCCTTCTTCCTCGAATGTTAGATTCTCTTTCTGGCAGACCTCAATCAATTTGGCTAGAATCTGAGCATCGGACAGCTTGCTAAAACGCAGCATAGCACATCGAGATTGTATTGGCTCAATAATCTTCTCGCTCGTATTGCAGGCTAACGCGAACCGAGTGGTATTACTATAGATTTCCATCGTTCGTCGTAGCGCCTGTTGGGCTCCTTCGGTCATGCTGTCAGCTTCATCCAAGATGATGATCTTATGCCTGCCCTTAGGAAGTGTTACTTTTTGCTGTGCAAACATCTTTATTTTGTTTCGCACAACGTCAATCCCTCGCTCATTGGAGGCATTCAGTTCAAGGACGGCTTCTTTGTAACTGTCCCCTAGTAGTATACGCGCCAGACATTGGATGGTTGTTGTCTTTCCTACTCCCGGAGGACCCTAGAGAAGTTTTTTTTTTGTTTTAGATACTCTCAGCTCAGTTAAAACACCAACTTACAGCAATTATTATGTTGGGTGCATTTCCTTGTGTGGCGAATACCGACAGGCGGCTGACTGTGTCCTCGTTGCCGACGATTTCTTCGAACTTGGAAGGCCGGTATTTCTCAATCCTGTTTGGAGATATTTCCACGGTTAAACAGATAAAAGCTGCAATATACAACTTACCATGGCAAATGTTTTTTCTTTATCTCTTCGGCTGTAGAAGTACTTTCATGCTGCGGAGGCATTTTGCTTGAATTTAGAAAACAAAACAATCCTCTTTAACCGCCAATTGATGACATTTAAATGTCAAACGGTGTTCACCTTACACCGAATGTACTAGAGTTGATTTCGATTACTTTGTAGGGTGAACAGAAAAATAAATCCAATTCTTATTCGATACATATAATATGTATTCATCCATGCACTAGCCCATATTCAAACTAATGTAATTTTCCATTGGACAAAGATAAGTCTTCTTTTTAGAAGAAGCACTGCTAATTATTTTCCATTGGCTTTTCGGAAGTATCAAATTGCATGTTCCATTTGAATCGATATATTTAAATCCTTTATTCTGCTTTGAATTTCCATACACAAAATTCGAACTCTCGAAAATTCTTTTATGATTTCCTTTTTTGGTATTCTGCCTGTTTCAAATTTGATGGTACAAAGTCATTCAAATCTTTCGAAATTCCATAACAGAGTCGTATAAAAGTACAAAACGCGGTATACTTTCGGAATATTTGCTTTTTAGCAAAAAGTGACTACGTTGCTGTTCCCACTGGAGGTTCAACGTGCACACGTTGATCTCCGAATAAATAGACTATCTACTGTGTCATCGCTACCCACTTTTCAGACAATTCTGTTCAACTCTCTGATCAAATTTCTACTTTTTTGAGCTACACATAATTATATCCATTTTATACACAAAACTTAAGACTGTATTTATGGCGAAGCGTATTCGCGTCGAGCGATTTAAAATCTCCATATGTACTCATGATTGATTGCTAGCAACGAATTGCGTCGCACGACGCGAGTACGCTTGGATATAAACACAGCCTAATACGTGTTTAAATACTTCATGATATAAGTTACATAGATCTTCCTTCTATTCTTTTATAGTTCTTAACAGCTTTCCCAACAGATTTTGCCATAGAGAGCCTCGACCTTTTTTATGGGTATTCGTAAGGGAATAGAAGATTACGTTGAAAAGGCTTCAATTGGGGCTTGAATGCGAATAATTTAAAATCCAGACCTTTAACAACGATGTACACTGTAATTAGCACAAAGAATGGTCTAAAATCCCACACACACCAAATCCATACACACTCTCATTCACAGATGTCTCTGTACCACCACCATCTTTAGCACTCGGGTGTTGCACTGCTGATTTTTCTTGTGTGCCTCCGTCATATTGTTCTAAAAAAATTCCAAGTGACTGATGTAAAGTGAGAAAATATGGCGAGTCTTGGGGGCGAACAATTAATTTCTACAAATAGTCAATCAGGTACGCAAAAAAACCGTGCAAAATTATCGTAAATTCATTATTCAATCTCCCCACAACGAATTTGTGCAAAAACCAAACGCGTGCCGTCGCTAAATCGCCCAAAAACAATCGATCGAAAAACAGCCTTGACAGATTTCCCAAAAGCAAAAGAAAAAAAAGTATTCTCTGCTACTGCTGCTGGCTTTTTTTCCATCAGAGGTGTATAAAAATAATTTACATCAGGAAAAAAGTCTATTTAACGCTTAGGTGGCAGTCACACTGTGTAAATCACTAGTTTTCCATAATTTTTCATTGCATTCAATCGGTTCTTTTCTGTTTCGGCCGTAGAGTCGTGTAAAAGCCCACATATACGGTAGCCAGCAGCAGTGTGTCCATGTTTTTCGGCAATTACAAGTCATTGAAACTTGAAAGCAACGAAAAGAAAGACTACCGGGCGGGCAGGAGGGGGCACAACGCAGCAGACACCATTCATTCCTTCCATAGTTTGCATACTTTAACACACCACGATCATGCACCCAAAGTCGGTGAAATTTGCGAGATAGTTCTCTCTGGTGCTGTTGTTCTGCAATGGTTCCTCAGTTGCGTTTCAAGGTGTTGTTCCTCTATCAATCTTTCTTTGTGCCTTTGTAATTTTTCTTTAATTATTAGGCGACGAAGAATAAAAAAAAAAAAAAAAACTCGTCGACACATAAAAGTATCTCGCAAGTTATTGTATTTTTCTTTTCTTTCTTCGATGGGGCAGATGAATAATAATTTAATTTTATTTCGCCTTATTGGGGTAAATTTGTGTGTGTAAATCGCATAATATATATGAATGTGTCTCATTCCAGATCCAGCTCCAACTGATAGAAGCCGCGAAGGGAGTGTAGAAAGAAAAGGTGAGTGACTTAAATTTTTTTTGTATCAACTATAAGCCGAAAGGATTAGCGAAAGCTAAATTAGTCATACTCAATTTTTCATTGTTGCATAAATTTGTCTTTATCTTTATGTATACGCGTATAAAACAAAAACAAAACAAAACAACAACAACTATAAGTAGCTGCCATGGACTGCTCCAATTCGACTAGTCTACATTGGTTTGCTCAGATTGGAGATGATTCCAATTTAATTCAAGGTATATTTGCTTGTGCCAGGTGCACTTCCAACAATTCGCATGCACTTGCAGCTAATTGCATATCTACTATACTTAATAAATTGAAAGAAAAAAATACTTCAATTAATTTCTTCTTTTTTTTTATACTTATGTATCTGTATATTTTGCGTACACTGATTGAATTTGCGTTTTAATTTTAACTGTGAGAAGATGTGTGGTTTTGAACTAACAAATGATACTAGACTACTAGAGAGTGCCATCTATCACACGGCATGTCCTTCTGAAGGTCGTTTTTGTAAATGTTAGAAGTGCGTTCAAGTACAAGTACAAATGATGACATCAATTAGCGGAAGTAGAGATAGAACAACGCATTGGAAGAGAACTATCTAAATAAACAAATATATACTCAAGGTTAAAAATAAACAAACAATGTTTGGGTAAAAAAATACTTAGGTCCTCGAAAAATTAAAAAAAAAAAATAACACCTGTTTTAATGGCATTTTAAAAGCCGCATGCTTGGTATGCGCATTTTTTGAGTACTTTCTTTGTATCGGACTCTTGTATTAATCTATTTTTATTAGACGAATGGACCAATTTTTTTGTCATGATGGACTCATGATATGGAAGTGGAATCAATTTCCCCTGTGTAAAATTGTTCCTATTTATTCAAACGTAAATATGTATATTGTTTTATTCGGATGTCCTAGAATTATTCAAATGTATTTTTATGTTCTATTCTCATAAAGACTTGATCGTGGAGTATCATTTTATAGTGACGTTTACAATATTTTAGATCCATCTCGTCAAAAAGAGTGCTTTGCAAAACATTAAGAGCTGATGAAACATATTCATAATCTATCTCACTGGACATTTTGTTTGCAATTCTTCTTTTGACTGCCTCACACAAGTCGATCGGGTTGTGATCTTGTGATTGCGGGGCCATTGCAAAATTTTAATACTTCGAACCTCAAGCTAACCTTTAAAAAGCTTAGACTTCTGTTTTGTTATGCTGGAACTACCAAATAAGCGGCATCTCCCATTCGGCATCGTGGTATTCAAAATTTGCTTCTAGTCTTCGAACGCCATTATTTACTCCATTCATCTGATCTAACTGATACCTTCTGCTGTGAAACAACTTTAAACCATTAAATTAGCCCGTGTTTTGGTTTATTTTGGATTTAGTCGCCTGACTTTTGGTCTCCTCACGTGTTGTTTGTTGTTTTCCATCAGATCCATGCATGTAGAATTTTGACTCATCAGAAAATATAGAAAATTCAACTATTAACGTTTTTTCACGGGCCCACCCCTTCCGAGCGCTTGACAAAAATCCAAGAGTATAACTGCCATGAGAAAACTTCTCAAAACCACTCTGCCCTTCGGATACGGTATAAAATTGTAGTTCCTTTCTGTACGTGCAGAAATGTTTACCACGCATAACATGTACTGTTGGGAAAAGCTAGGCCTTGGCCCACTATTTATTTATTTTTATGCACGGTCAACCGTGGTCTATTGTGTCTCCTGCTAACACCTCGGAGAGGTTTGTAGCCTTTAGAATTGTATTTGACAGCCATGCACTCTTATTTAGCTTTGGTGAGAATAGTATCCCTTAAGGCACTCTTTTTCTACAGACCAGTTTGTTTTAAGAGAAAGGTAAGTGAGTACAATTACATTTCCTTCTTTTATGTATAGATGCCCCACAGGACTCTATGAGGTGCTTTGGAATATCGCTTGACTCTGGAGAATCTTCAAAGGCCTTCATCTGTTTGCGTAGATGCTTCCTCAGTTTGTAGTGTACGGTTAAGAAACTAGTTAGGATTCGTATGTCATTCTTAGTAAGACAGATGCAAGCTTCGTATCTTCTCTGGCTGTAGCATTCCAGTAGTTTCTTAGATGGTCTGAGGTTTGTAAAATTGTTCCAGGTTCTTGTCCTGTCTTCTTTTTCTATCTCTCTGAATTTGTCGCGTATAATTTGATCCCCTATTCCGCAGAATAGTTTAAGTCCTGTAAAGAGTTCTGTAGTTCTTGTGTTACCAAGGCCTTTGCTGCTTCGTTACCTTTGATTCCGACATGTCCAGGGATCCAGTAAAGTGTGTCCTTGCTATTCCTACCTAGTTCATTAAGTTTTTAAAGGCAGTAGCATACGAGCTTTGATTCAATGACGTAGGAATCAAGCTCTTTAATGGCTGCTGTATGGAAGGGTAAACATTTTTTAGTATTATTAGACTTGATTTTCCTTTTTTGGTATGTGTTGGTAGGTAGGTTACACTTCCCTGATTTGAGTTTGAGCAATCAAATGTGCCCGACTTTGATGTGGCGCTACCTTTGAGAGGTCGTTGTCTATGTATGTATTTCAAAATAAATTACTTTTGTTGACCCTGATTGTTAAAACACTGGATACTTTGAGGCACGACACTTAATTATTTCATCTTTTGCTTTCTGAAATTGATTGCTATCTTCTATTCATATAGCTCATCTAGCTTATATTTATACACTTTCTCTTGGATGAATCATTTTCTTTTTCTTGGAAGTGAAGTGGAATACATATTTCCGTTCGTCTGTTCGTCATCCAAGCAAGGGAGGTTTAAATATTGCAAAAAAAAAATTGATTAAGTTCTTCTTTGATCAACGGACTCAGTTGACTCAGTTTTTATTAAAAAATAATAAAAGAAATATGTGCTCTTTTGCCCGTTTTTACGGTGCGCGTTTAAATATAAACTAAACCACCCAATGTCGTGGTTTGAGTGTCGATCCAGAGATTACCATATTTTCATTCACTTTACAGTTTCCCGGAAAATCGCTCGTGGATTATCTCACAGTGGCCTTAGGTGGTCCGAGACATGAACGGCAATCTAGTATGACCTTCGATGTGGTTGTGGACGATTCCAAGAATGTGATGGCTGCGTGACTTCCTGTGGAATGCTAGTATCCTTAAAGGATAGTACGCTACACCTTTGCCATGACAGGGCTTCTTTGATTGCCACCACAGAGGAGTAAACGTCAGAGGTCTTAGATCCGTCAGTGTAAATGCGGATCGCTCCAACATCTACCTGGTCAAGATTAGACCATAGGTCACGAGCCGGGATTGATGTACGAAAGTTTCGACTAAAACTGAGCTAGTGTGGGATGTAATCAGTGGTTTCAATATTGACGTGCAATATCGGCTTTCCAGTTCAGTTTCCTATCCAAAATAAGACCCAAAAATTCGGGAAAATAAGTCTGGTGCCATTTAATATTGGGAATGTTTCCGTGTAGAAAGGACTAGTTCTGTCTTCTAGTCCACAACTAGCGGCGCAACTAGGGAATAGTTTGAGTGCATTTTCTATGAGGTCTCTGAGAGTATCGGGGAAATATTCATCACACCACCATTTGCGGGCGGCTGACAAACATTCAAGAGTAGTACTGTCATCCAAATGTTTCTAACAAAAATCCCTCTGCCCTCCGATACGACGTCTTCAATACTGACCAAATGCCTAAAAACGTCAAAAGTAGTCATACTTCATATGAAGTTGAACTGTACACAAGTACAAAAAAGACGAAGAATGGTTTCTATCCTTTGTTCGTCTCTAGAGCCCCTGCTAACATTGTAGTGAAACGTCAATGGTCGCAGTGTCATGCGAGAACACTGGTCATAGTACTGGAGCTTGAAAACTTAAATATGATTAATTTCATGGAATGTTTGTGTATCAAACTTGGACATGTCTGGACATTTTGTAAAATGCAGCAGTCCAACGCACTAACCACTGAGCCACGGCACCCACATATCGATAATATGTACCATTTATTCGAATTATAATAAATACTAAATCTTATTAAGGTGCGTCCAGACCGAGTGAAACATTTCTGAAACACTGTTTCGTGAAACATTTCATAAACATTTAATAAATGTTTCACTCGGTCTGGACGCTTTGTGAAACATTTATTAAATGTTTATTGAATGTTTCACGTTTTCCATTTTAAATGGGAAAATAATTTTGTTTCTCAAACTTTAAGTGCAGAAAAAATGCAGTCTTGTGTTATCGTCCTCCACAAATATACCAGCCCCTGATCCTTGGTTGGTTTTGGAACCATCTGTGAAAAAAATACCTACATTCCATTCCTGGCTTAGACACTGGTAGAAGCCAGCCCTGAATACAAAAAAGAGAGTCCATTATCATCCGCCACCTCCTGTGGCCTCCCCTATTTCCATTACACAACAGATATTGGCCAGACTCTGCCAGCACTACAAATGTTCTATTCATTAGCGTTGGCCTTTTCAACAGTACCAATGTTTCATCCACACCAAGTTGCGCCTAGCCAAGTTCCACATGCAGTCAATTGTTGCATTGTCCAAAGGTCCCGCTATGTGAATGATAACAACCATCGCAAATTCGTTCCAGTTAAGAGCCATTCCCCTATACTCGGAAAGAAATATTTCTGAAACATTTATTTGTTTCTGAAATGTTTATGAAATATTTAATAAATGTTTCAGAAATGTTTCGCTCAGTCTGGACGCACCTTCAAATTTAAAAGAAAAAAAATAGAAAAGCTTGCAAAAACTCAATAATGCATCATCCAAAATGACAAAACGTTCTAATTAATATGCGCGTAGTGGGGTGTATTCGTGATAGTCTTATAAAACATAAACAAATCACAGTTATAAGATGCATTTAAATTCGTTGTTGTTTGTTAACATTATTCAAATTGTTGCTCTAATTCAATTAGCAGTGAGTTAGAATTCGGATTATAAGTCGATCACAATTTATTTTTCAGTTTTAATGCCTCCATTAAGGTGAATAATTAGTCATCTTCTTCTCTGCATATAGTATTTCATTTTAGAAATGTTTGGAATTTTAACTAGCACCGTTTTGGCTTATAAGAATTGAAGTGCCACAGATTATAAGTTGCACATTTATATTGTACCTATGCATAGTATATACACGTGGCCTTTGGACTAATTCGAATTGAGAATTTGATTAGTTAACAAATCAACACCTTTGCATTTTTAAGAGCTAATCACATCATGTAACTAACCTTTTTATTAGATTTTTTTAACAGTAGGTAAAAGAGGTATTTAACAACTCAACAAATGGCCCACATATGCTGAAACTGACTACAGCAACTTTTGCAATGGCACATAAAGTTGTAGTATTTCTTTTGTTGAGTTGAATTGATTATATACGAGTAAATCTATACCATCAATTCCCCTATCTGCAAATATGTATATTGTGTTCCTGTGCGATACGATTACCTACTATCTGTTGGCAGTTTTAAATGACATTTACTTATACGGTCGGTGTATTAATTTCAACTGTTATCTGTTTACATCACAGTTGATGAAACTCGTCTATCTTGAGTGCAATAATTCAAATATGTATAGTCATTCTGAAATTAATTTAACATTCTGCTGTACTATGTTGATAATAATAATAATTTTTTTTTAAAGGTATAGCCATTATCGAGAAACGATCTATGTATATTTTATAAAGAAACATAAGCTATACATGAATGAATAAAATGAACATGAATAAAATGAAACATGCAGGCAGGTCCTAGATTTCATTTTCACTCGAAATGAAATTAAAATCTATTTAAAATTATATTTTGTGTTCTACATTTCACTTTTATCTGTAGAGATTTGAAATTTTTTAAAATTAAAACAAACTAAAATTGGCATGTTCCACAATTTGATTTTATTGATTTAGAAGTGATTTCAAAGCGACAATTTCATTCAGTGTAAAATACTGCAAAGCAACGACATTGAAAATGTAAATGAATGAAAACTGAATTTTTTAATATAATTATTTAAAATAAAACATTAGACTTTATTCATCTGGATCCCTACCGTTAAACTTTGGTCATCTTCATTCGTTAGCTTGAATTGTCTGCAAATGTTGTGGAACGCTCCAAAACGATAATTATTTGTGGCACTTTGCTTGGTCTATATTCAAGATAACGGCCAAGCACGTAAAACGGTTTTTTTAAACCCCAGTTCTCCTAACCATCCTAAGTTCCGAGTAATGTTTCCGGTCGAACGCGTGCTGTAAGGTTGCTTATTCCGAAGTCTCTATAGTGCATAAGAAGAAAAGGAGATAAGATCATCATAGCTCGATCCCGGACGACTGGCATTGATATTACCAAATCGAATATCTATATAAAATGCTGTGTGTAGTTTCTTTGGAAAAGATAATATTTTATACTAATTTACAATCATTACATTGAGTGAAGTACAATTCTGGTCTGGTCTGGTTAAATGGTAGTGCAAGCGATATGAAAACACTAATATTATTTACTTAACTGAGGCCTACCAACTCTTACTTCCAAGCTCTACGTGGTGCCCGCTTGGTGCCTAGTACCTTGATCCAAGGAATGGGAACAAACCCCGTTTGTAAGATCCTTGGCTGCAGCAGATGAGAGCGAGCTCAATCACTAGAGCACTTCTTCTTGATCCAGACGGCGGGAGAATTCCCTAAATGGAGTCAACGGTTCGCGCTGCTTCAAAAGACGTCTTAAAAATCATGACAGACTTGTATTCATAAATCTATGTTTTTCGGAATAATTAAACGTTTCGCCCCTGTGTCATTAAAAGAACGCAGCACGGTTAATTCTGAATGTAACACTACCATTTGTTTGCTAGGAGTGTTCAGAAAAATAAGGGAAACCAATGGCAAAATAAGGATCAATGGCTTTAACATATTGGCTCAAACAAGTGAATATTTGAGCACTAAAAACATAGAATTGATGGGTCATCTGTTACGCCAAGAAGAAGAAGTCTAAAGGTGTCAAATGGCAAGAACATAGATGCCAATCAACTTTGCCTCTAACCTACGCAATAAATTGCTTGAATTATGGGTTTTGAGGGCGAAAACACCAACCTGTCCAGACTCAAATAATTTAATTTAGAAAAAAAATAACTGGTCAAATGCTAAAACTGAACCCAAACTTCGCCGACGAATCGAGGTGCCCGGCTGGTTTTACACACTTTCGCTTACAGTGGTGATGTTTTGGCGTGGCCAAGTATGCTGAAATGAAGTTTCACCTGGTACTAAGCCAGTTTCTTCAAAACGCTTTACCATTGCACGAATTCCGTACTCACTAGGGCGAGTATATTGACCAAAAATGTTTCTTTTACAGATCGTCCATTTTCGTAATAAGATTGGATAAGAAAAACGCGTTGTTGCGGGGGAAACGACTCCATGAATAAAATTGCCAAAGATTGTGCTTCATCTGTCAAAAAGATTAACGAAATTTAAATTCACAATGACAGTAATTGATGCAAAATCCACACAATCTGTTGGCTCACTTTTTTCATGTAAAATTTTTTAGTGCTTTCCATGTTAATTCGTATTCTGCTAGTTCTTAACGACTGTGAAAGAATTTGACATTACATTTAACTTCTTAAGGCACTTGAGAAGGCCTTAAAATGTTGTTTATACATACTGATATTTTTCCGATATCTGAAATATGTTCTGCAAAACTAATACGTTAAAAGATGTTGGATGTTTTCATATAAAAACAACTACTGTGACAGTTTAACGTTTAATTATTACTTTTGAGTTTCGGTCAGGTGAATGTGTATGCCAATCTCCACTTTTTTTTCTTATACTATACTTTTGTGGCACCCTTCATTGGGTGCGACTGATATTTTGTTTGAGGGATGGAAAGCAGAGAAGATTAGCACTTTAATTATTTTGTTTTGAAGAAATGACAAAGAAAAGTGAATGTAATAAAAGTAGATGAGAACGTGAACTCGTGTGAGCTCTGCCACTGCGCGTGTTTAAATGCAATATAAAATAAACACGGAAATCGTAATCAATTCCGCAAAATATTTTTTTTTGATTTTTCATCCATTTACTTATTTTGGTGAGTATGAGATGCAGTCAAGTGAAAGCACTTGAAGTGACGTAATTCAGTCTCATTTCGCAAACCATTTGACTTTCACTATTCAAATTTTTAAAAAGCGTGAAAATAATACATCTGCTCTGAAGAGATTTCTATTGTGTGAAAATTTAGTTAGGTTCTTTTCTAGTTGAATCCGATAAACAAATATGATTTATAGTGCTCTTCCAACTGATACTTGTTCGCAGACAAATTAATTTAAAGGCAGCTTATTTATTTGGGAAAATTTCTTTGCATCTTTTAACTTATGGGATTTATTTCATTTAAAGGTAAAGAAGTGCAAGAGTTCGGTTAAGAGGAACCGAAGGGGATTTTATTAAAGAAGTTCCTAGAAATAAGAAAATGAATCATTACTTTTCAAGAACTCTGAAGATAGAAGATATAAGTTCAATCACCTTTTTGCGTCTTCCTGTTTTTTGTAGCGTATTCTTAACCAAGCGACGATTACACAATCAAGGAGATAATCAATAACTGCAATAAAAAGCAAAGGAAAGGGTACACTTCCCTGGTTTACGCCGACTTTGATTGAGTACTATTCGTTGATACCTGCGGGGCAGCTTTAAGATGCTCTGAGCTGTCTTAAGTGTTATGTAATGTGCAAGATCTGCGAAGGATATCAATAGGCAGTTAAGCCTCTGTTATCGTCTATATACACGTAATCCATTGCTGATAGTCCAATCCAAACAATGTTTCGTTAACATTAGACGAACAAATTCAGTTATATTTGGAAGGATAGCATCACATGTGACATCTACAGGAAATTCACCAATAGTGGTGACAGAAACTGACTTTTATAAAGCACTAACACCATTGTGTTTACTTATTACTCTACATACTGAACACTGGATAGAACTACACACTATAGGCCTGGGTTAGTGCTAATCCGCCCGAGTTGTAGGGAGGAAGATGACGAAAATATTCCTGTCCAAACTTTACCTTAGGAGCCATTTCTTCGATGATCTACGTTGGAATCAGAATACCCTAACTCTTATTTATGGTCCTGCCCTAGTATTGTAATTAGTGAATACTATTTTAGTTGGTGTGCTGTTTTTCTGGATGTGTGACAACTTGGGTTCTACCCGAGTTCTTGGCCATCTCGACCTTGGGGTGTGTAATTCGAGATGCTATGGCTGGAGCATTGTTGTCCATTCGCTTGATGTGGTCCAGCCAATGCATTCGGCGTATCCAAGCTTTTTGGACTACATCCACATCAGAGGCCTTCAGCAAGTGGCTCGGTTTGGGGGCCATTCGAAATATTCACTGCTTTTTAAGTATTCACATAGTACATTCGTATTCATTCAGAAAAAGTATATAAGCTCACATTTTATTTCCTCTCATAAAACAAATTTGAAGCGAGCTCCCATTCACATTTATTCCAAGAAATGATTAACTACTTTTACACTTCGTTGCCTGGCACTAAATTCGGAAAAAAGCAATGAATGTTTCGATTGACTGGTGCGATCTTCTGCCTACGTATGCAGTGCTCTTTGGTTTTGCTTTTTTTCTGTCGCCTTTGTTATTTTATGAAACTATTCGAAGGCTCCTGAGTCATTTGTACATTTAACTGCTTTTGTGAATATTCTGATTGAATTTATTGATACTTCGAATTTGAGCCTACTACGCAGTCAAGCATTCATGAACACTATGATGATTCGTTTTCATTTCGTACATGATTCATACTTGCTCGTTTTTAACGAATGATTCACAACGGAGTGGATTCACGCAGTTTTCAGATCCACATCGTGGTACAGCTCGTAGAGTTCATTCATTGAATAAGGAGCCTAATATCCGACGAAATAATTTTCGCCTATAATTGCTCCGCCTTCTTACTTACATAAAGCACAACTGGTAAGATGAGCAATCTATAAACCATTAATATGGTTTATGGAGTTAGGAGTTGTTTTGCAAAACCAAAATAGCAGTGTGTATGACACATACTTTGTTTTGTCCTTATTCACTTCAAGTTCATATTGGTTTGCCCCTACGACGACTTGCCTTGAAATATTACAATGAAGGCTACACGGTTCTATTAAGACGCCCACTCTTTGTTGCAGTCTTAAAAGATTCCCTTTCCCCTGAGTAGCAATATTCGTAAAATGGCAATGGCATTTTAAGGTTAATGAAAACTGTTCTCCTGAAAATATTTTATAAATCAGAACACTCAATGACAAAACTAATGTTATGTAAGTATGTACATTTGAAAAATCGATTCAAATCTATGCCACTTGAGAGTGGTAAATGCATAGTCATTACATAGTCTAGGGCATGGCTATTGTCTATTAAAAAAAAGTAACAGCAAATATTTTACTGGGTTTTAGCGCTACCATACCAATTTGCGCTTGGTTGTTATAAACTTCGTGATGAGTATTAATTAGTCACTGAGTGTCTTACTCTTTTATTTCATTTTCTCATGAATGATTGGTCGACCTGTCTGTACCGCTCCCTTATTCCATGTACATAGGTACTTTTTAATGTCTTTTTAAAACGTAAACAACTCTGCTATGTGTACTTAGATTTTATAACATTGCAATGCAATGTTATTTTACTTTAATTTTATTAAAATTTTTAATAATGAAAACAAAATTGAGATTTAGGACTTGAAATGATTATGTGACCAATTTATTTTTCACTCTTAAGATGCGAGTATTGTACTACTTTGCTTCGAAAGTGTTAATTCCCCTTTCTCATTTTCATACCAAAATCCTATCAGTGAAGCTGTCATCAACGTTATCATATTCCGATCTTGAAAATATAAGAGCTTTTGTTTCGTTTAGCACGAGCACCATTTAAGGCTACTAACCAGTTGGTTGAGACAATACTCCCAAAGTATTGGAAACTCTCTACTCTCTCTCAACCGTTTGTCCAGCAATGCATATATCAGTTGATGAGTTTTGATGCTTCCCTCTCCACATTTGCTGTCATTTGGTGAAGGTCTATTATTCTGTGAGACAGTAGGCATAAAAATAAATAAATATTAGCCCGTAAGCAGCCCATAGAGGACCAAGGGCTAGCTTCTCACAACTGTACATGTTGTGCGTGGTATACATTTCGGCATATACAGAAGGGACCTACAGTTTAACGCCGTATCCGAAGGCCAGAGAGGTTTTGAGAAGCTTTCTCATGACAGTTATACTCTTGAATGTTTGTCAGACACTCGGAAGAGGTGGGGCCGTGAAAAAATCTTTTGATGGTATGGATGACAGTAGGCATACATCGTCGCTGTAGTCGAGGTGTTTGAGTTCAGATGTAACAGTCCATCGAATTCCTCCATTCCCTGTTGACAAGTCTGCATTTAGCACATCGCAAATCACTAATAAAAACATTATTGGTGATATTATACAGCCTTGCCGAACACCACTTTGGACTTCGAATTCCTCAGACCTTCCTCTGTGCAAAACTTGACATGTAGACCCATCATATATATGTACCCTAGATATGTGTTATTTAGCTATCAGGGATGCCTCGCCTGTGCAAGGCACGCCATATTAATTGAAAGGCCTTTTCAAAATCGATGAACAGCAGCTGAAGTGGCGATCTTGAAAGTTTTGATGTGGTCGAGAGCGGAAACCTGCTTGTTCGGCGTCGAGTCTAACTTCAAGGTGTTGTTTGATTCGCTCCAGGATGATTCTAGCTATTATCTTGGCCACAACAGGCAGCACGCAGATACCTATCCAGTTTTCACACTTCATTAGATTGCCATTCATTCCCTTTTTTTCACCTGGAACACTCTCACATTCCCATGTTCTCCCTACAAGTGGGAAATGCTATACGGTTAGGTTAATAATCTTCAAATCGCTACAAAGCACAAACTAGAATTTCTTGCATATCTATGTAGTTCACATGCAGTAGCTATCCACGTTTTTTCAATCAACTTAAATTTACCACGGGGATTAACCCCTTGCTTTAAAGAACAAATTATGACAAAACTACTTACCCTGCATTCAATTACTAGAGAAAGTACGAATGACTACATACATCTATTCTTTTAATTACAAGACAACATGGTAACCAGTTTGACTTCTCTGCAATAGAGTTTTGCGAAATCTTCCTCAAGTGAATAAAATATTTTTATCGCTACTGCCAATCGCTTTTATGCTGCTTTTTTTTTTGTTAAAAGAAATCTAAAGAAGAGGGTTTAAATACAGTCTATTGTAAAATCGTCTCGATGTATTCATTTTGCTTTTGTATATACCTAGCTTAATTAAAATGTTGTTGTAATTGACTATGATTTAAAGATTTATCTACTTATAAAACAAAAAAAAAACCAGGAGCACTAAAAAGAATTTAACTTTAGTCCATAATTAACAATGCTGGTAACCTGGCATACAATTAAACTTTAATTACGTTTATTTTATTTGATTCCTTCACTCACTCGTATATCACATTTAAAAGAGAGAACTCATTTAATTAAAAATTCACACTTCTATAGTTCTTTAAAAAAAAAAAAAATAATGATTTTTACTGCTATCCAAATGCATAGTTGCCAGAGACCGTGAAGAAAAACTGCGATTAGCAAGAGAGCGACAAAATGAAGAAAGACAAAAGAAAATTGAGGAGCTCAAAGCTCAAGCCGAAGCTGCACAAAAATATCGGGAGCAAAAAGAAGAAGAAAGAAAACGTCGCATCGAGGAGATAAGGCTACGCGACACCGAGAAACGGCAACAAGTTGAAGAACGAAAAAAAGCAATCATTGAAGCTGAAAAAGAGCGCCGTGAATACATCTTAAGAAAAAATCAGGTGAGCTAGTTAATCTTGCAAATTAACGAACAATTGCATATTCAGATACATAATCTACTTTTACTTTTCATTATTCAACAATAGGAGAGAGAGGCCAGATTGGAAACGAAGAAACGCGAAAGAAATTCAATTGGCTTTGCTTTTGGTTCATCAACACCTCGTCTATTGGAGCCTGCAGATTTTGGAACGGTTTCGCCCAGTATTTATTGGGGTCATCGACGGTATTCTTAAATTTTTATTTCTTATCTTTCTCTTCTTCTTTCAGTTTTATTTGAGACATATACACTCACGTTTTTTTCCTAATTCCAAGCAAAGATAATGAGCGCATCACATTTATACTCATACCACTTTTTTTTTCTATTATTCTTTTTTTTTTCATTTACTTGTGGTCATTGCGCACAACACACATTATAGGTCAACATCTATAACAAATGTTGCTTATACTGGTGCTTCACTCTCCCGTCGAAGTTCCGAGAGGGAGCTTGCAGACGGTTCAAAAAAGCGAGCAACATCAGCCAGTGGAGCAGATCGACATGACGGTAAGCGAATCAGTAACATTTGGTATCACTTAATTTACGGCAATATTATTTCTACCCTAATCATACGTTGTTCTCGAACAAGTTACCAGATCTTTGATTTTATTATTTTCGTTTAATTACACAATTTTTGTTGAAATTTTATTTTTTCGTAATTTATGTTTAGTTTAAGTACGTTTTTCGTTATATTTGCAAATTCACTTGTTTTACAAAGAAACATTTATGTACTTTTCAATTCAATTCAATTCAAAAAAAAAAAAAAAATATCATCGAGATAGAATTAAAAGAATATCTATGTAAACTAGTTACAAGCAAAAAGCAAACAAACAAACAACAACAAATGTAATATTGTTTGAATGAAGTGTTAATTGTTATGTTATTTCATGCACGCACACAACAAATTTACTTTACTACTACTACTACTACTACTACAACCTATCCACATATAGATCATCGTCGTAAGTCATCATCTATGTACGAAGTTTTTAATTGGGGATATTCGAATGATGAGCCTCCCAAAAGGTTCTCCTTGTCCATTGTTGGAAGTGAAATAAACATAGACGAGCCCCCTACTACCACAACACATTGTTCTGCTTCTCGCAGACAATATTCCAAACCAATGTTCAAGGGTGAGGGTGGTGTGTGTAAGAAAATAAACACCAAACACATTCTTTTTGTTTTCAAAACTAATCGAAGCCAAAAAATTTGTAACAAATCAATAATCACAAATTTGTACCTTTTTTTGTTTTTGCCTGCATCGTGATTTGATTATCTTTGTTTCTCAAATTAAACTTCGTCTAAGTGCATGATTGAAATAATTTAAATTTTTTTGTTTCAAACATTTGTGTGCATGCGTGTGCAAAGAGTGATGTGTCTTTGTTGTAATAATTATTCTAAGAAAAAAATGAAGACAAACTTAACAAACATAAATGATATTATTTGTATTCTAGTTTGTTAGTTAGTTATGTATTTTTTAGTAATTTTTTTTAAACGCGTATGTTTGGGTAGGGCGACAAGTGTTATGCTTCAATGTGAAATGGTATTATATCTGTTTTTGATTTGTGTTATAAATATCACAGGAGTCTATTTCGTTTAATTTTTGTTCCTTGAAGTCTAGTCCGTGACTAGCATGGATAATAAGTTACTATTCTGATAAATGAGTAACAATCGCGCTTGGAGTTCATTTCCCTTATTTTTTTTTTAGTAATTCCCAGTACTCTCCCTCAATTATTTAAGTCAATTCTCTTTTACCAGTGTTGCGGCAATAATGCATTTAATGATACCTACTAGTGTTACTCGTAATTCCTAATTATATCACACGTCGTCTTCTGTTTAAAGGTCAATGAAGAAAAAATACTACAAAATTTTACGGATAAAGATGATTGCAACTTTTAGTCAATAAATCTATTGCGATATTCCCTCATTTAGTACATAAAATGGGTAGCACTAGTGCAGTGAAAGCAATGTGTGTTAACTTGTAACATAATAAATGCAAGTTCAAGCCGCAGCGGGGAACTGAAACGCGGTCACCCATTTGTTATCAGTGTCAACGTTTTTCACCACTGCATTAAATTAAGTTAGTTTTGCGTCTGATTACTCTGGGACTTGGATCTTCTTTTCAAAAAAGAGAGAATACACTAAATCAAGCGCCAATAAAGCAGTTCGATCTACTCTTAATTTGTTTTTATTTAAAGCATGGTGCTTACGCAAAATACATTAAAAAAAAAACTTTGAGCAATATATTGTAGTATAAAGTTGGGTGCCGGGTCACAGTGTTAGCGCGTTTCGCTACTCTGAATAGGTCTCCCAGGTCGAATGCAGAGGAATATGAGCGAACGTTTTTTTTTACGACCTTTCATCTTGCGAGTATCTGCTAAACATCCGAGAGTATTACTGTCAAGAGAAAACTTTTCTTAAAATCGCTCTGTCCTTCGGATACGGCATAAAACTTTTTCTTCCTTCATAGGTCAGTGAACTGTGAATACGAATAAACGAACATTCGCAAATTTTGACATTTCATTCATAGTAACTTTTTTGTCGCAGAATTTTTGTCATTTATTAATGAAAGAAATATAAATTGTGAGGTTAAACTCTCGCGAATGTTTTTTTTTTTTTTATCGTGCGAATTTGCATGTGTGCCTTACATTAGTTTAGGTTATTGTGGATGCCAGTGCTTAGATGTTGAGCACTAGCAAACTTTCGCACAATAGTGGTACAACCAAATCTACAAACCACAACAGGAAAGACGGAAAATAAATAAAAAGAAAAACACTTAGGCACTTAAACGGTTGGAAGCTACAAAGTGTACTAGATACTAAGTTATACAGACTAAATCTAAAATAGATAGAGAGGGAGACATAAAGGAGGGACGTTAAGTTTTTTTTTCCCCGGAAATTAAATAAAGTTTTGAGGACAAATTAATCAATGAAATCTGAAACAAAATCTGTCTCTTGGTACGAGAATTAAGCTCCGTATTTCTTGTAGTCTTAAACTGTTCGCTTTTGTAGTTTAAAATAAAGTTTTAAAAGGAATCTTAAATCTCGCAAACTTGTTGTCTAGTTCTAGTTTCTATAGTCCAGCTTTTTATTGTAAGTTTGTGCGTGTATATTTGGTAGTTCCTTTGCTTTTATTCTGATATCTTCCAAATAGTTTTCTAGAACTTTAATTAATTCTATTGCGACGATGTTAATGATGTACAGAATAGCCATGCTTTGTTTATTAGGGACTCCCGCTCTGTTCTATTTATGCCGTATATTTAAGTATTAATTGAACTACACTCCTTAAGGATTAGTGACAAAATTATAATCGAAAATTCTTTTCTGGCAATGGGTTCTGTTGGCTTAGTAGTTGAATTTTCCTTTTAGACAAATCAAAAGCAAAATCATCCTCAACTTGAAGCTGATCATTTAACGCTCTCGTGCATACGATTTTATAACACTTAACAATTTGCATCATCGAACATCAGTACTTCAGCCCGATTCTTTAGATTTCAACAAACTAAGTTTTATTTTTTGCAAAAAGAAAAAAAAAGTAAAAAGTAAAAAGAAAATGCATTCTACAGCGCAGTCTAAAAAGCATGCAGATCTAACGAAGCTAGTTTTGGTTTTTTAAGCTCTTACAAGTTTTAAGCATTGACATTTATTTTTCGTAAAGAATAAGAACAAATATACTATAACACAAGCAAAACCACATTACAGAAGATAACGTTGATACGGCTCAGATTGCTTTTCGAAGTGTGGCAAGGAGAAAAACAGATCTTATGCCAACAATCCCTAGCCCGAGGGACACTCACTACGGATCGAAATCTTCTTTAAGCACCACTCCCAGAACGCCAGGTAAGCTATCCAACAAACACAATCTCTACCCCTTAATCAGATATATCTCATCATCGAATTATTTTCGTTTGTTTTATACATATATAACTGAGAATGGTGAAGAAATTAGAAATAAGACCAAACAATCAATCAAATTCTGAAGTAGTATCAGCAACTTACTTGTTCTCTGTTAGATTCTTTAAGAGGCCCAAACCTCCTTTATTTTTGTTTTTTTTTCCAACAATTTGAGGATGATGATCTAGATAATTTGTTCTGAATGCTTTTGCTAGAATTTTTTAATGCAATTTGGCTTGCCTATTTTTAGTGATTTTATTTTATATTATATAATTTAAAACAACAAATTTTTCCCTCATTTATCATTCATTCATAACAACTTTGTATACAAAAACAAAAAAAAAAAAACTATGACTTCTACTGTCGCCACCAACCAACCAACCAACAACCCTTAAAACGAAAATGTAAATGCATGTGTGTCTGTCTATATGAATGTTGCGCAAAAAAAAGGACGTGCCTTTTCGATGAACCGCTTGGATCAACTGGCGCAACCTGTTCGACGAAATGGCGAACATATTCGCGCAATTATCGAACGCGAACGGCAGCATCAGCTAGAAATGCTAATGGAAACTGAGTCACTAGATTCCTCGAGCAATGCAGCCAAGAGAAGCCATCACAACAATGGAAGCCGTAAAAATATGTCTCGCAGCATGACCCACTTAGTATCGTCTGGACACACGAAGCAAAATCATTTGAAGCATATCGATTCAGTTGGATCTACCTTCCGTCAATTGAGCAAAATGGACGCTTGCAAGAGTATGACTCAACTAACAGCTCGCAATGCTGCTGCAACTAAAAAATACCTAACACGCCACTCAAAGTACGACAGAAATGCCACCCAGAGTAGTGTTACAACAGGTGTGTGTGCTTTCCATTTAATCCAATCGAATAAAAAAAAAAAAACAAACTCCAAGTAAAAATGGATACAAACAATCGATTTATGCATTTATATACTCATTTTGATTTTCATATTTTTTCCGTTGTTTTGGGAAAAGCAGTCTCTCTCTATTTCTTTTTTTTTTTTTTTTTTCTCTCTCAAAACCCATCTGCTTGCTGACTTTTTCGTTGGATAATTGCTTTACTTTACAGTCTAGATGAATTTGTTGGCTATTCTCGCTATGTATACACTGTAGAAATGCTTAGTGTTGCTTAGGTTAAGCTGCCCAGGAATCAGAGCAGATAAACTTTGTTATTTTTTCTTGTTTTAAATGCACAACACTCAACTAACACATCTATCATGTGGCTAATTTTTTTTTTACTTTCAACTGATTTTCTCTTTTTTTTTGTTTTGTTGATAATTTTATTTGCATTTTCTTCCTCGTTTGGGTTCTTTTGTTTTATTTTTTGCAGGTGGTGGTAAATTACACTTTTTTTTTTATTTATTTATTTCCAATTCTTCATTTGTTTAATTCATTTTTTAACATTGTTCCATAGACAAGATACGGAGTTGGTTCATTATTATATTATCGATTGATTGTCTTTGAAAATGTGGTGTTAAATGTTTTTATATAAAATTGAATAGGTTCTCGATCTGGTGATGTTACACCAGGCGGAAGCATCAACACTTCAAGACCGGGAAGTGCAATGTCAACGTCCACAACAATGTCTATTTCTGGATATGTGCATAGACGTTCTGCAACGACACCACGAAAGCCAAGACCAGCTAGTATTGCAGGAACGGGCGTATCGCTTGATGGTAAATTATTTTTCTACACTACGATAAATATTACTAGTATATGACTGGCGAAATGAATTCGTAAAAAGAATATTAAGGAATTTTGATTCAAAAAAGTAATTGGTACAAAGTTTTGATGCATTGTTATTCAACAGACGTTCTGACGCTCTTTCGTATAGATACATATGTATGTACATACATACTACATACTAGATGCAAAGATTGAAGAGGTTAGATTTATACAGATCGAATCCGCTTTGCTGTTGATTTAAGTACTAGGTATCGACTCATGCCTGCTTTGGAAACAAAGACCTTTTTAAAACTGTTTTGATCGAGAGTGCAATAGAATCGAACTTATTTGTCGCAACTCTAAGAAATGTTTGTCTTACACTTTGTAATGTGTATTATTTCAGTTCGTGGCTCAGTGGTTAGTGTATTAGACAACTGTGCATGGGGTTCCAAGCTCGATTCCAGGAAAATACCATGAACGTTTTTTCACGGTGCCACCTCTTGCGAGCATCTTCTTGAAAAATCTCTTTGCCCTTCGGATAAAGCCCCAACCATAATTGCATTAAGCGATAGCTATTGCCATAATCGAACGAAAATTTCATGACAAAAAATTTTAAAATGCTCGCTGTTTCACGCGATATAGACATACTCCGCGCTCGGTGTGAATGATACCGCTCTCAACGCATGGAAGCAAAAGTGAACAAAATGCGACGAAACTGAGCAAAAACTCGTTATGGGTGCGGTATACTAATTTTGTGTATTCGCATGGCCCTTTAGGCATAAAATTGTATGATCCTCCTGTACGTGCAGAAATGTATACCACGTACAACACGTACGGTTGTGAAAAGACAGGCCTTAGGCTGCTTATGACCTAATATTTGTTTTTATTTTATTTGGGACCTATTAGTTTTTACTCACTTAGAGGAGACTAAAGATACCTCGAACAACTTTCTTCTCAAGACGACAAAGGACATCCTCATCCGATTTTGTCAGAGTCTATGTTTCTGCGCCATACAGCAGGACTGTATGATGTTTGACACCGATAGGCAAGAGTGATTCTTTGTTTGATTTCCCCACTGATGGTATTTCTTTAAGCTATGATACCACCGAGAGTTACAGCAAGACAAAGTAATTTTTCATTTCATTTCATTACTTTACAAAAAGAATTATATAAGTTCTTTATTTTATAAACTGCTTTAGACAAATACAGAATAAAAAT
Source organism: Chalcosyrphus nemorum (assembly GCA_949716465.1). NCBI lineage: Eukaryota > Metazoa > Arthropoda > Insecta > Diptera > Syrphidae > Chalcosyrphus > Chalcosyrphus nemorum. The sequence continues at coordinate 28,454,883 of OX454334.1, forward strand.
CAAATGCTTATTGATTCACAAATATTATTTACCAGCCTATTGGTAGCAGTGACTTCACAAATTTTTCACAAGCTGTTTCTGTTTTTTGTTGCTACCTACTTTATCCCCGAATTATATTTCTTAAAGCGCTTTAACGGACAATTTCCCACAAGAATAGATTGGCAATATGGACATGTGATTAGGAATTTTAAACTCACAGCATACACCGACGCGCCGGTTCAAAAATGGATTGTGCAGTCCTTAAATATCTCAAAATTTTATATACTTCCGAATACCTCCAGTGTCTCTCAAGGAAGCCCGTCGTCAAATCAAACTACACGCAAATATCCTACCCAGACGAAAAATCAGCATCCCTTCTGATAGGCTCCTATACCTATAAACAATTCATGGTAACTCTGATCTAGGTTCCAGCCGATGAATTTTCCAGGCATTGCTCTGCACTACTCGTTCGCGAATTAGTTAGTAAGCAAATATCTCTTCAAATTTTCTTAAAAAAGGTAAAAGGCCAGGCTGGTTCAAACTGGGTCACATCTAGAAAGATGTAGTAAAGCTATAACAAATACAAAACCAACGTCTTAACCAACAAAACGCGCAAAATTATTAATAGCGATTACAACTGGACACTAGTCTATTGGAATACACGCGTCTAGACTTGGTACTCCACATAAAACACATTGTCGCAGGTGCAATATTGCAACTGAAGAAGAAACCGTAGCTCACTTTATTTGCAATTTTCCGGCGCTAGCCATGACCAGACTGCGGACTCTAAGAAAACCCTTCTTAAACTCCCTTGAGGTGATCTTAGAAAAGAATATTAATTAATTACTCCAATTCTTAAACTCACCGTGATTCCACTGTAATTCGAAGATCTCCTTGAGTGGAGCATTGTCGTCCATTCGCTCGATGTAGCGGAGCCAAAATAGTAGAAATATATTGGCTTTTTGGGCTACATCCACATCCTGGTACAGCTCATAGAGTTCACTGTTCTATCTACAGCTCCATTCGCCCTTTCGCATAAGGGACTTAATATTTGCCGAAGTATTTTTCGTTCAATAAGTACACCCAGTAATTTCTTAGCTTTCTTACTTGCCGTTTATGTTGTCAGCTTGTAATTTTTAAAATACAATGTTAATGTAGTACCTAAGTTGCTGACCTAGGTTGGATTATGTTAGGATAGGAGGCATGCTGCATAACACACAGCTGCACTTAGACCAGTTTATGAGGATTATCCGCAGCTTGTTAAAAAGCGCAGGGGTTTCCAAAACTTATGTTAGTCAATTCAAGATTTGTGAAGTATTACGCTACTAAGTGTAGTCTTCTACGGAGGAAGAGGGCTTGGCTTGAGCCTAGAAGTCAAAACAGCAGCCTTGTCCTGGAGGTAAAGATACTATTGAAGAACTCTTAGTTATCAGTGATGACTAAGTCCCTTGCTGGTTACTGCTTTGTATCCTGTATATCTCTGAATACTTCTTGATCTCGAATTCAACTCGCAGTCACTGTGAAAAAATGTGTGAAAAAAAACACATAAAACTAAAACTTATTTTACTTCAAAACAGAAATCAACAAACAAAAGGAGAAAAACAGGACACCAGTCAAGAATAGCACTCAAACTACACCAAAACGTTCGAGTCTTATGACAAGTTCTATGACGACATCAACGTCTTCATCACGTGTGTCTAGCGTTGAAAGAAAAACTTCAGCGAAGAAGGTACAAATGTATTTCCCATACTTTTGAGGCATATTAATAATTTTAAAATATTTAATTATTAGGATCCTGCTCAAACTCGAGTGCAGACCCCGAAATCTTCATTGTCCAACACACCTAGTTCGGAGAAACTTAAGGAGAAACCCAAAGAAATGTCTCAGTCTATGATAGTTGAAAATCCCAAGACAAAAGATGAGAAGAATGCCCTTAATGCCGTAAAGACAGAAGAAGCAGCTGAACAGCAACAACAAGTTATTGTTGATAGTTCTCCATCAGATGTGGAAACAGAAACAAAATCAAATGTAACAACAGTGATTTCAAATCCCATTGAAACTGAGATAGCTGATGAAAAAGCCGATCAAGGTAGCGAAAAGGAATTCAAGAAAGAAGCTACCAACAGCAAGGAGGGTTCAGTTGTTCGTGAAATACAGCTTTTATCAGAAAAGCAGGATTTGAACGATATGTCGGCATCTATGATTGCCAAATCTAAGATCACAACTGAGGAAGAAGCAAAAGCAGCATTAGCTGAACGCCGTAGGCTTGCCCGAGAGGAGGCTGAGCGCCAAGCAGAGCTTGAACGTCAACGTGTCGAAGCAGAGCGTTTGGCTGAATTGAAACGCCAAGAAGAGGAAGCCGAAAGGGAGCGTAAATTTGAAGAGGAAGCTCTTCGTCTAGCTCAAGAGCAGCGTCAAGCTGAAGAAGAAAGATTGCGTCAAGCTATTGAGGTAATTTTTGGGTTTTTAAGTTACCTCATTGATATTGTAGATTTATAACATTATATTGATATTGTAGGAAGCAAACAAACGGGAAGAAGAAGAGCGGCTCAAACGTGAAGAGGAAGAAAAGCAAAAGGTTGAACGTGAAGAAGCGGAGAAAAAGGCAAAGGAAGAAGCAGAAAAACAAAGGATCGAAGTTGCAGAACGTTTAAAACGTGAAGAAAAAGAACGAGAAGAACGAAGAAAACGTGTAGAAGCGATAATGTCTCGAACCAGGAAGGCAGGAACTGCAAATACGCCCAATTCAACTCCTGTAAAGGTAAGCTGTTTGACACCTGCAAAGGTACTAAGATCAGTATGTTTCAACGTAAACAACATCAACTTCTTGGAGTGTGTCTGGTCCAGCTTGGGCTAAAGTTGCCTTGAGATGTAGCATGTATCAACGTTTTCCCGTAGTATTTGCTGAAAGCGTCCATCCTATTGCAAAAGATTACTAATAGCTGGGAGTATTTCTTCAATAGTTCCTAATTAAGTATTTTTGTCGGTTATGTGGTTTTTCTGTCTTTGTGGTCTGTCACACAGCAGAGGTGAATGTTGAATTGGTCCGACTTTCCTATAAGAGACGAACGGCAATCGATGGCGACCTTTGACGAATATAGATTCGACGTCACTCGTGCAGGGTTCTCCCAACGATCCGCTGTTGGAATAGACTTTCAAAAGTTCCGTCCGAATATAATCTCTGGTGTGGAATAATCCTCGAATTGGTATTTTAGCCAATGTGAGGAAGCCGTTAGGCCAATATCGAAAATTGTGCAGTTTGATTAGCGATAGAGATAGAGTATCAATGGATATTCTAATATCTCCTCCTGGAGATTCTTCACCTGACAGGATTTACTTATTTACCTCTACAGTTTGGAGTGAACCTGCATCTTAACCAACTAATCTCTCTGGTTAGGCGGTAGCTTTCGCTAATTTCTTTTTGAATTTTTAAATCTAGCGGCTCTTGCTATCTGCTTCTGTCGCCACGTCGTCTGTGTCCATGTAGATGCAGGATTATTCCTCACAGGATTGTTGATTGAGTTTGGAGACATTCCTCAATTTTTTATCAGTTGCCAATTTACTAAACACTCACTTCCATATCCTAGAATATTAATTGAATTTGAATTGTGTCTCTCTTGAATTTAGAACATATTAAAATCTATAAGATATGGCTGTTAATTTGTAATTAATTTTTTTTCTATTTCCAGGAGAGTGATAATTCCAAAGCTGAAAAAGTAGTCCCTCCAGTACAAACACCAGTAACTGAAGTCAAAGCATTGATTGACGATGGCAACAAAAGCCAAACCGAAGCGACTACGACTACAATCACAACACCTACTGCGCCATCAGAATCTAAGGAAAACATTGTAGCCTCAAATGACAAAAGCGCCGCAACAGTAGAGCCACAAAACTCACAAGCCATGTATGAGCAATCCGTCATTGATAAAGAAAGCGCCTTAATGAAAAGTTTTTCCGCTATGATCATTGATGAGAACACGAAGAATTTACAAAACCTACAGCAGAATCAATTGGTTGATGTAACAAATGGTAAAATTCCCGAGTTCCCCAGTAGTGAAGATCTACTGCACAACTCAGTGGCGAATGGAAATGGTCACATTGAGAATATTAATAACAAAAAGTAAGATAAAAATCAAAATTGAGATGTTAAACAAAAAAAAAAAAAATTGTATTTAATTTTGTTGCTTTTAGTGAAATCAATATTCTGCAAGATGTGTCCTCAACGAATCAACTAATTGATCTTAGTATTGAGTCACAAGATATCAACAACGCTGTGAATTTTAACAATAACAATAGCTTATTGGCAACTACAACTACACTAGTCAATGCTGATAGTCACGAAAATAAAGGTGAGTTACACTTTTAAAGAAATCAAATATGTTGCTCAACGATATCTCAGCCCAAAGTGGTATGTAGGACCTAAATAAATACAATTCAATTCAATTTGCCTGTTGAGGCTATCATCGTAATGAATAAAATTTTCTCTTGGAATTTCTTTCTAAGTGTTAGTTTCCCTCGTCTTTCGTGCTGCTAAGCCACAAACGCCACTGCACGCATCGTGTTGTGAATGTTGCGTTCTAAATTATAAACCTGACATGAACTCCTGTTGTTCGTTACTTACATTTTACCAACAATTCGGGTCCATTGTGCCCAATCGTTTATCGCTGGGAACGCTGTCAAGAAAGTCCGCTGTTAGAACCACCCAGATAGTAATATGAATCTCAGGAGGTCCACCAGCTCAAGATTGCGTAAGTGAAGCTCCGAGAAGAAATAACTGCCAAGAGTTCTCTTTCTTCTAACGGATAGGCCAGAACAGTCACACAGCAGGTGACGAATAGATTCGATATATTCTTCGTCTCTGCATCTTCTGCAATTGTCATTATGCAGCACACCGAGTCGTCCTGCGTGAAGGCCAATGGCACAATGGCCGGAAATTACACCAGAAACGACCGGTGCGTTATGACGACTGAGTTTAACCAGAGTTGATGATCTCTTCTTGCTAAAGGCCGACCATAGCGCTCCAACCATTACACATGTATCCAGATGAACCCAGCGTCTGTTTGCACGACCGATGGCTTCGGCTTCTACTTTTTTCTTTAACGAACGGATTGGGGCTGCTACAAAAGGAAGGACCCACGATATGTGCAGCGTCGACCCTTTCCTAGCAAGCTCATCCGCCTTCTCGTTTCCTTCGATATCCATATTCCCTGGTACCCAACTGAGGGTCAATTTCAGCAGCTGCCAAGCGCTCTCAATTCGAAAGGATTTTCATTTACGCAAACATTTTTTTGAGAATTTAGGCGAACTCGATGAAGACATCAATCGTATCCACCGCCCATGACACCGACCTGCATGGCGATTGATCGGGAAACTACTGACTGACATGGACATCGAAGTTTCCTTCGATATTCATATGCCCTGGTAACCAACTGAGGGTCACCTTATTGGCTCTGGATATCTCGTTTAAAAGAGATATGCAGATTCTGCATATTTTCTTAATGGCTGCTTGGTTCTCTATATAGACAGTTATAGTTTTTCCAACGATATTACTCTCGCGTATAATTTCAGCAGCCTGCGTAATGGCAGTGATTTCGGCTTGAAAGACGCTGTAGTCGTCGTTTATTCTTAAGGAGCGGTTTATTAATCCGGCTCCTGTACCACTGTTCATCTTAGAACCGTCGGTATAGAATGCCAACTCATTTTTCTTCTTGGTTCTCCAGTTCTTCCAGTAACTTCTGTCAGGAACCCTTGCATTGGATCTCCTTTCGAATGTTAGTATCGTTAGTATGACTAAATTTGAAATGCATCAGTGTTAATTTTAAAACATAAGTTTTAGCGAATAGTCTTGGTAATACCACTTCCTCATTTCCGCTCGGTCTCGATCAGAAAGTATCTGCAGGTTTTCAGTTTTTGGGTCACTTCGGGCCACTATTTTGCATTTGTGTGATCCAAAAGTTTTTTGGTCAGCCTCCTCTTCTCTTCGGGCTTGTTAATGCCATTTATATCATTGATAATATTATTGTTTGAATTCAAAGTGATTGTAATATTTAATTTAATTTACAGAAATTTCGTTGCTGTGAGTCTAAGCAAATATACCTTTTTTGGGACTATAGCAACGGGGAATGAATGTTTTCAAGATGTGCGTAAAAATGATGGTTACTAGACCTTAAGGCTAAAAATTAGTTTATAGATAAATACAATTAAATTAATGATAAAAGTTCCTCCCCAAGACGTGGAGAAAAATAAGTATGTATTAAAAAAAACAAGGCGTAGTTACAAAACAAGAAGAAAAAAAAAAGGTAAAAGAGCAAGGAAAGATGGCAAAGAAAAAAAGATTTAATGTATTTTCGCATTATAAAACAAAAAGAAAAAAACAAAACAAATATATTTATATTACTACTCACTAATCTAATTAACAAATATTTTTCGATTGTACGCAATAAATTATTACTATTATTATTATTATTATTATTACTATTAAAAACATTATTCTAGTGCGTAGAGAATGAAAAGATAAATAATATGGTGATTGCAATACCGTTGCATGTAGTGTCCTGCAAAAGTTATATGTAACTGCTACAATATTCAAGCATTCAGCACAAAAATATATCATTTTGTCACGTTATTGATTGATTGAATATTTCCATTAATAATGCAATTATAATAACTGAGAAATAATTTCACACTAAAAGAACGAGATTAAATAATAAAATTGATAGCTTTTTTTTTTTTTACATAATACATATGTATATAAATTTACGTACATATGTAATTTTTTTCGTTAACTATACTATACAAGGGCAACATGAAAATTAGTTTTAAATGTACCATCAACAACTAATACGTATAACGTACTACTTATTATTATATTCAGCGGTTATACCGACTAGTAAAAATTAGAATGAAATGCTTTACAAACAATATAATACATGTATACAGAAGAATATGTAATTGTTCGTTTCGATACCCTTTTCTCTTAGACTTATATACGACAAGAAACAAAAAAAAATACTGCTAAACTTGCACTCAATGCTGCGTACACACTAAAATTTGCATAGCAATATATAAACATATTCGAGTAAAAGCAAATGAATGCCACTTTTTACTAATATAATCAATTCAGCCAGTTTTTATCAGTGGTATAAGGATAAGTTCTAAAATCGTTTTATTTGTCTTCATTTGATAGATAACTAAAGGTACATATAAAGTTAGTGTAACGTTTATAATCATGTATAATGTATTTATATAACCTGTTTTATTTGTTAACTGTTTGAAAATATTATCACAAAAAAAAGCAAAATAATTCAAAATATAAAATACATACATTTTTTTTTCATGTTGTCTCCACTAAGTTTACTATATTATTATTATTTTTTTCATTTTTAAATAAAATTTAAAAATTACACCCAAATGCCTTTTATATTTGTTTAATTTAATTGGAACACTAAACAATTTTCTTCATAGGTATTATCCTCACATCATTTATTAAAAAAAAATTATACATCTTAACATAAAAACAATTGAAACAAAAAAAAAAAAGAAGATTTTATTTTGCAAATTTATTTATAAGTACATATACTGTTACAGCATATTTGTTTAAGCAAGGGTAATTGTAATTAGAATTGCTTTTATGTTATTTAATAAAGAAATATGTATAATCAAAATATGTATATCTAAGTTAAAACATATGTAAAACTCTATTATATATGATTATGATGATAACTACCCTAAAACTTATTATGAAAAACGTATTTAAAGAGTTATAAAAAAAAATAAAAAGAACAATATGTAACGACATGATTTTTCCTCTAATCTCCAATATGAGCTTGTAATTTTTCAACTTATTTCAAAAAAATACTTTGTCAGTGTAAAAACAGTAATGTCACGAGGCCAATCATTACTGTTAGAGTCAAGAACAAAGCTTTTTGTAACTATATGCACTGTGTGTGGTCAGCAGAGGCACCTTTCAAGGAAGTGTTATCCCTCCACTTCTTTAGAATCTAGTGGTGAATCAGCTGGAATCCTGGAAAGAGAGGGATGCAAGGTAATTGCCTTTGCTCTTACTGTCTCCGGGAAACACCTCGACACGCTACGGGATCTCATCTAGAAAGCCCTTTCTAAGCTCTCCAAATGGACTCAAAAATGCGGTTTGGGGATAAATCCTCATCCAACAGAATTAATCCTCTTCACTAGGAAGTACATAATCGCTAACTTTGTCCCTCCGTATATAAATGGCACTCCTTTGGTGCTATCAAGTACGGTCAAGTACCTAGGCCTCATTTAGATAAGAACTAAGCTGGAAACCCTTCCGCCTACCTAATCACTGCAGCGTATTTCGGGCGGAAATAATGGCGATAAAAGGGGCCTTTTCCTTTGGCTGATGAACAGCTTAATAGGTCCCATATTAGTACCATAATAATGCTCCCTTCTTAGGACTTCTGCAGGAGCTGCATGAACGTGGAAGAGAAGACTATTCCTCATCTTCCGTGCTGCTGTCAAGAGCTCTCAATTCGAAGGAAGTTGCATTTACGCAAATACTTTTTTGCCTATTTAGGCGAACTTGATGACTTAGACATCTATCGTATCCATGACACCGACCTGTATTGATCGGGAAATTACTGACTGACTGTTCAAAACATGGTTTGGACCTGCAGCGCTAAAATCAAGTTCGTAATGTAGTGCTTGCTTTACCTCCTCGTGGTGGTCCCCGGGCAACTATATGTATAAATCCTTATACATGTAGGCTAAAATTGCAAATGCGAACCCGCTACGGAAACCGACACAATGCCTTGGATAAGGACTGATACCCTTTGGCTATCGTACCCGGACAAAGATTGGTTTCTGGAATGTTAAAACGCTCCTTGACTCTCAGATTTAGGACCCCAGAACGCCAGATTCCTTAAATTGGAGCATGATTTCATGCGATATAGGCTGGATATATTGAGAGTAAGTTGGGCTGCTGCTAACGCCAACAGCAGGCAGAGATCTAATTTCCTGGCCACACACGGCCAGGTTCCGGACGAGAGTACGTCGCGTCACTTTTATACAGTGTTAAGCCCCCACGGATGATTCGCTTGAGGAAGAAAAGGAAACTTCCTACAACCAGTTGGGAGCTGTTTATAATGCGACATCCAACGGTGACATTGTGATTGTGATGGGGGTCCTGAATGCTAAGGTAGGTAGCAACATCAAATTGATCAAACATGTTATGGGACGGCACGGATTAGGCAACCGCAATGACAACGTCGAAAGATTTTATGACTTTTGCAACGCAAATAGTCTTGTCATAGCACAAAGTCTGCCAGAAAATCAGTTTGGTGAAAGGCTTAGACGGTTTTTGCTAATTTCAGATGAGGATCAACTGATGATATGGAAGGAGCATTTTGTCACGTCACGTCGTGCGCAGAGGTAGGCTATCTGAGGAATTCGAAGTCTAAAGTGGGGTTCGGAAAGGCTGTATACTTCCACCAATACTATTTCTATTGGTGATTAGCAATGTGCTAAATTCGGTCTAATCAGCTGGAAATGGAGGAATTCAATGGACTCTTACATCTGAACTCAAACACCTGGCCTACGCCGACGATGTATACCTACTGTCTCACAAAATAATGGACCTTCACCAAATGACAGCAAATGTGGAGAGGGAAGCAAACGTCGTTGGGCTGAAAATTAAATCGGGGAAAACAAAAATTATCAGCCTAGGACCGAACTCATCAAGAAAGTAGAGGGTTTCCAATACCTTGGGAGTATTATCTCAACCGATGGCGGAACCGAACTGGATATAGCCATCCGAATAGGTAAAGCAATATCTGCGTTTGGGATGCTATACACAGTTTGGCTAAGTAATACAATAAGCTTAGACACCTAGCTGCAACTCTTCCATTCCAGCGTTGAATCCGTAATGCTATATGAATGTGGTACCTAGAGAGTGACTGTGGAAGGAAGCTGCAAACGTTTGTCAATAGGTGCCTGCGGTACATCTTAAGGATATTCTAGCCAAATCGTATCTCTAACAGCCTTATCAGAGAATGAGGCATGAACCTATAGGCACAACCATAGACAAATTAATATAGACGGTCGTCTTCGGCCGTTCGTTCGTTCGGGCACATGTATTCACAGATAGGAAAATTCAAATCGGCGTACTTTACAAAATTTTTGGGTGGGGAACGTAGACTATCGTTTATATTAGTTTGTCTATGGCCACAACCATATGACGATGAAAGTGGCAGTGGATTGGTCACACTCTCCGAAAGGGTGACAGATCCATAGCTAACCAAGCGATTCAATGGAACCCGATTACCCAGGATGGCAGGATACGGGGCGGTCATAGAACAAACAATGGAGAAGGAAGGACGGCAACCTTGAAAGAGTTAGGGAGAGGTGAGGCACATTTCCAAAAAACCCACACGATGGCGCTTAGGCGTTGTAGAGGCCTTAGAATCCACAAGGGGATACGGGACGTAAGTAAATAGACAAACCCGCGCTAGTCATCAGATAGCCGTATTATTTTTCGCAATCGGTCATCTAAGATCTTCAAGATCTTCATGGTGTGTGACATCAATTTGAGAGAACGGTCTCAGTTTCGCGTTTCGTTTGTTCAAGGAAAGAAGTTAACTGTCCCTCCACTAATTAGGCATTGGATGATCGCTTATAAATTTGGAGATAAGATGCAGTCAATGTCTTCTATCTTTTTTTCCAGAACTCAGAATGTATCTCATCTGGCTGGAACTGACAGAATATTTGACCGCATTTCGGCAAAGTTTTGAGAGCATTGCAAGAATCAGACGCAGATGCACATTCCGGTTTGCCAACTGCCAACACTTGAATTTAATTATATATTCAAAAATACAGATAGCAAAAAGGGGTTGTTCCCCTGTACTTCGACAATTCGTTCTCAATCTCATCTGTCAAATAAACAGACTAATTATATTGTGAATTTCGTACTTAAAATCATACCAAAAAGAAACCCTCCAACATTGCACATCTCTAACATATTATATAAAAGAAAAACTGAAAGAGACACCAACATCGTCATTTCCACGTAAAAGGTAAAAAGCACTTCTCAAAATGTAAACCCAATCCGACTTTGACCGCAAACGGCGGAAAGCACAACTTTCAGGTTCAGCTCAGCTTCTTGAAAGTTGTTTCTTCCGCCGTGCTGTGGTGTAGTGGTCTGGTAAACATTTTCTATTCCAAAGCATCAGTCAGCTTTAAGATTTTGTTGCGCGTAGACGTGCCGTGATAAGTTGTTCAAAAAGACTACCTTTGTTTTATTCTATTTATTTAAGTTTTAAACGCAAATAACTCCCCAGCGCCAAAATGTCAACCAACCGTGCCCCAAAGTCTGGATTCGCTGCCGAAGCTCAACGCAAAGTAAGTACTGCCAAATTCAGATATCATAAGACTATTAAGGTGCGACTCCAAGACGAGTTTTTATTTCAATTTTTTTTTTGTTTGTTCCTTTACATTCTCTGACACAGTATCTTCCAACTGTTTTTTTATATGATTTTTTTTTTCGTTACAAAGTGCGATGACAAAATACTGAGTGTCCTAACCACAAGTGGTCGACCTGGTTTTTGAAACCGGCCCAAACCGCCGAATGCAATGGTATATGAGCATTTTTTTCCGAGTATTTTTTTCTTCGTATCATAGTATTTGAGAGCTCTTCTACTCAACCATCCCGCCATTCACAATGTGATTATATTCTAATTGGATAGTGGCAAGGAAGTAAGCCCTAATCGTTGGATTATTCTTTGTGTGCATTCCGCACACGTTTCACTTTTACTTTATATAACTAAATCGTCTTGTCATTCGCCACCGCCACCGCCGCCGTCGCACTATCGGATGGCATGTGGAAAAAAACCACAAAATTTTACGAAAACTTTGTATTGCAGAGCTGGAAGTTAACAAATACCTGCTTAGTGTTAGAAGAACGCTAACGCATACTCATCTTTCTAGTATGCACAGCCATTCATGGCACTTAGGAGTCGGCAAAGCGACGGCAGTGGGGAAGAGAAATTCCCCGAACAGCGAAGCCGGGAATGATGTCATCGCTTTAATAACTCCTCGCCATGGTACTAATGTTTTATTTTTCGTTCGTGCACATATATGGAATGTATATTTTGTTTGTTAAGTTTTTTTTTATCATATTTCTCTCGAGGAGTGGATCGCGCATTAGTGTGAATGATAGATAAACACATGTAAAGAACTATCTTTGTGTGTTGCCATTTGCCTTCGGCACTGTGTTGGAAGCGATCAATTGACGATTATTCCCAGGGGTATCTTCATACGTATTTCTTCCCCATTCAGCAGCGAATGCTTTCCACGATGGCTGTTTAAATTTAAATATTACCGAGTTAAGGGTTTTATTTTTTGAATTTTTCTAGTGTGCCAAACACTGCAGAACAAAGCCAATCTCGCTTAGATACAAAAAAAGTCCAATGTCCACGTAAGAATATGCACTTGTAAAATACAAATGAGTTCTCAGCGATATATTGACAATTGGCTTAATCAGCAAAAATTCTCCTTATTTCCCAACGAATGAAATCGACACAATCTGGTATATTGATACCAGAGTATTATGGCGACACTTTTGTTTGTTTCTTTTTGTTTAATTATTATGTAAATGGAAATTACTTGAAGTGTACATTAATACTCATACTCAAACCCATACGCAAACAAATGGCTACTTTGTGACTGCAAAATTTATTGCTCTTTTTTTATTGTTCACTTTCACGCCTTCCAGATCATTCTTACTGATCTTTAATGAATAATAATCTGTTATTTGCCCAGTGATTTATCGATTTTTTTTTTTTGTTTAACTTTCGTCCCTTTCTTACGTATTTATTTTTTTACTTATTCTTTAGATAAGAACTCGAGGTAATCGGCTATATTTAATGCCGATACATTTTGGTAATAAAATTTTAATTTTCTTTCTGGGATGCAATTCTGGGATTATATATTTTTATTCTGAATTGAGGCACTATGAAGCTGAATTTAAAAAAAAAAAATATTCTTATTTGCGTTAAACATTCTGTATATTTAATAGAAGTTTTCTGTTTAACTAAAAACCAAATGCTATTTGAAGTCAAACAAATGCCTTATAAATTGCGTTTTTATAAGTTTATAAACTGCCAACTAAACCATATAATAGATCCGTTCGCGTATTCTCCTAAAACAACGAATTTTTACGAAATTTGACGAATTTTTACGAAAGATTTTCGTAGTTTTTTGCAGAAGAGAGCGCTCACGAGTGAGTAAGAAATGTTCTCATTCTAAGAATTTTAGTCTCAGAATTTTCTTCTGGCTGGTTTGTGAAAAGCGACAAATCTGTCAAACCAGTGTATATTTTACTTTTTCTTGTTTAACCCATTCGAGTACTTTCTCGTATTATAATTTCAGTTTTCTCTGAAAGAATTTCCCCCCACTCTTTTACAGTCTATAAATTTACACTTTACTTTTATGCTAGGTTAAAAGACATTAACAGCTGTAAATCAGATTTTCATAAGCTATTAGGTCTGTTCCCGTACTTTTTGCACTAAAATTTGTTGCTTCCCAAATTTCTAAGAGTGGGGTGAAAATTCTCTCAGAGAAAGACAAAACTCCCAAAAGTACGAGGACGGTTTGAACAATCAAGCTGCACACTTTTTAGGACACTTTTTATTGTATTGATTTTCTTTAAATTATTTTGCCAGCCAACAACAACACAGCCATTTGACAGAACTCATATGCCCAAAGAAATTTCCTGGATTAAATTCTCAGCATTGGGAAATTTTGTGCTCTCTCGTAAAAAACTATGAAACTTTGACATTCGGGAACAGGAATTCACTATATTTCGTCAAATTTCAAAGTTTTAGTTAGTACGGGAACAGAGTATTAGGAGAAAGCGGTCATCGTTTTAACAAATTCATCAGGACAGACTTTACCTTGTACAAAAGCCCGGAACTTGCCTATTGGAAATGTGGAAATACATTTAATTATGTTATTGCTATAAATGGTGCTCTAATAAAACCGAGGTTAACCATAAAATTGTATACTATTTTTTATAAAGCTATAAACATTTTAACGAACAGAGTCGTTTAGGTTGTCCTTTTAATTGTGTGAAAAGGTGCATATCTCCATGAATTTCTGATAAATCAAAGGCTGTGCTACTTTTGTAAATCACATACGCTTATGCGCAAGCGTAAAGCTTGCTTGAAGAGATCTTTATTTAACTACAAGTCATATAAAACAAACATAACTATATTTTAAATGTACAACTCTGTCTGTAAAATTTGAGTTGTATTAGCGTTTTAGTAAACCGTCCTTTCACTAAAGTGAAAGAAACTTATCGTATATGGAACGATGTGCATGAAATGTCACGAGTCAAAAAGCCGGTTAACAATTCTGACATAAAATGCACATCCATAATTGCTTTGTTAAATGTATCTCATTAACAGAATATTCAAATTAAAATAAATGTGCTAACTCACCTGTATAGGTATATATGTAAATTGAATGTCGTTTTATTCAGATCCCCCTCAAGGTATACATTTATGAACTGTTATTTTTTCTTCTTCCGTGAAATTTAATCAGGTTTTCGGCAATACAAACTATTAAATGAAATGCATACTGCGTGTCTAATATTTTGGCTTACATTAAATTTATTCAATACTACGAATAACTCTGGAAGTAAAACATTGCTGTTAGTTCAGAAGATTTTGATCAGTGATCACTAACACGATGTGTACCTATGTACACATGCAAAACCAGATTGATTAAATATGAACGCAGTGAAATGAAATTGTGTACTGTTCATTCGACTTATCTATGGCAATCATACTAGCAAACATACATACTATCCCTTTTAAGTGTGTATCTTTATCCAAAACCAAACATACATACGTACATATGTATGTGTAGAAATATTGTTATATATTAATTTTGAAGATACATATTTTGTTGAGGTGTAAACATATTAATACACATTTAAAATTGAGTATGTGTTATATATTTCTCCTATAGGTTTTAAGGCGATCAAGACAGTCAAAACATCGACTTGTGTCCTAAGCTCGGACTTACAGGAAAACTGTATGTTGATCATTCGTTGAAAAAAAGCATTCAACTCGGTCTTAACGGTATTTTGACACTTCTCGTTTAGACGTGGTTTTGAAATTCTTTTTTTTTTTCACTTGGTCCTTCTTTTGCAAGCACTGGTTGTAAACAGGTACTTTTATTTACGCCATGCTATTAAGATCCGGATTAACAAAAATCATTCCCCAAGTCATAAGTTTTCCTTTAAGGTTTATAACTACTTGGCCTCACGAGTATTTATGTATAATACACAAAAGCAAGTAGGTACGCCATGTCTATTTATGGCAAGCTTTTTCTGTTATTTCCATAATATATTAGCGACAAAGAAAAGAACCAGCAAACGCATCAAATTGATTGATTAATGACCTAAAAATAAACAACAACATGTTAACTGTAAAGAAAAACTGGCTGTTT
Organism: Chalcosyrphus nemorum; assembly: GCA_949716465.1. Classification (NCBI taxonomy): domain Eukaryota; kingdom Metazoa; phylum Arthropoda; class Insecta; order Diptera; family Syrphidae; genus Chalcosyrphus; species Chalcosyrphus nemorum. Next base: position 28,470,348 of record OX454334.1, read on the forward strand.
ACCATTCCAATAACAAAGATAATTCCGAACTATCCGTATTAAGGGAGGGTTCTTTACGGAAATTGAGTTCTTAACAGTTTGACAGTCTAATGCTTCCGCAGTAAAACCGTACAAAAATTTTAAAACTGCCTGTATTGTACTAATGCGTCAAAGCGATTACGAACATTAGTTGTCACCATAGCTTGTAAAAAATTCACTGCACGTAAATTCCATTTATAGTATAGTAGGAACGGTGTCGGCACGGCAGCACCTTAAGTATACCATTGTCACTTACTCGGATTCCATTGTATTCAAGTTGAGTTGTTTGTTGCACAATCGATGACTGTGTTGTGTCTTTCGCACAGATCAATTTCTTTTAAAGCTAGTGTTAATTGAAAATCGAAAAGAAAGTCAATCGTTGCGAATATTCAACAAAAAAAAAAGACCAACAAAAAATGTAATACGAATCGTTTCCTCCCCCACACATAAGCTGTTACTTTTTTTGTTGTTAAATGAAGCAAACATTTTTATCTTTGTAAAAATACATAAGCGTTGTCTATGACCAATATAAAATTCGAAGTATTATTCTCAATTCATTGGGCTATGACATCATAACGGTTAATATTGTGAAGCAGATGACGATAAATGTATGTTTTGCTGTTTAATTTGTGACCTTATGTCTGTTTAGTTACATCACACCCCGGCTTTAGCTAGTATGACTCAATTTAGCGATAAACCAAAAATTGTTGATGAATGCCCCATTGGCACATCTACATATGTATGTATAAATATTCGTTCTTTTTATAAATATAGTGTTTTTCTTATACCAAGGTCAGTACGTACCGTACATGCATTTAAATCTGTAAACCGTCGTTAAAAGCTCCCCAAAATGAGACGCTAGCTATAATTTCAAAACTAGGTCACTTTTTGTTTGCTAATAAAAAAATAAAAGTTCTCATATGAAACCAGTAGCATTGCGCGCACTATATACACTCAAATCTTCACCATACATGGCCTAGGCAACTGGTGTAATTTCTGTGTTTCATATCAAATAGTCTCGTACATGTTGCCGTATGTGGAATAAAATACTGTCCGTGAAATATAATGAATATGTGAGTCAATCACTTGTTGTCAAAATGCTCTTGACCGTGATTTTTTTTTTTCCCTCTCTACATAATGTGTGTGTCGTGTATGAGATCTCAACAGAATTTCATGACAATTTGTTGCTTGAGTAGCGGGCGACCCATTTGTCTTAAGATTTTATTAAAAAAAAAAAAAGAAGAAAACCTTTCAATTCTTTATCCTCTTTCTGTGTTGCTATTATAACGGAAACTTACCATATGAAGAGGTAAAAATATACACTTAACCGACAGATAGTATAAAATGGAAATCGTGCCGCTAGCAACGGGCGGCAACGACAAATCTCAGAAAAGATCTTGAAACTCTCTTCCTCAGTCGTAACAACTGGTGGTGGGTGGTTGTTGATTTGGGTACCTTTGTGCTCTTTGTTTCTCGTTCTTGCGTTTCACATTACAAATGCATATGCTATTGCTTAGGTACGCAACGGAAATTTCCTATCTTTTTTAAAGCAACCGATGCGTGGTAGGTATACATACATGTAGGTACTCTGTCCAAAAGAAAAAGTTTTATGTTTAGCCATTATTGGTCAGAGCAGTTTTTTCGTTTTTAGTTTTAAATAAAATAAGGTAACATATTTAATGTATGTTTGTATGTGCAGACAGAGATTGTAAAGAACGGAAGAAGTTGTTTATAGAAGTACATAACATTCATATGGATTGTCGATCCACTAAAAATTAACGAATTTTAAACAAAAGTTCTCATCCTATTTTTTGTGTTGCAACTTTTCTATGAATTTAAACCTTTGGTTCTGTTCTTGGATTTTGTTTATTTTATGTCTTTAATTTTGTTCCATTAAGTCTTGAAAATTATATCGGCTAAGTGGCCGTGACCAGTATTGATGATTGATGACATTTTCCATCATTCTTGCCAGAAGTTCTGGCAATAGGTCTATTCTTGAAGGAAGTTTTCTTTAAGGGGTTGAGGAATCTGAGGCTTATTGATATAGACTCGTGACTTAAAAAAAACTTACAAAAATAAGTCTGGAACGATTAAATCAGGTGATCTTGCCGACTAATACAAGTCACCATAACAATATGTATTATCCGATCCGGAAATACAAATCGTAACAATTATTCCGCGTTCTTTAAGTCATTCATGTCTTGTTGACGTGTGGCTTGCATCTCTTTACTTTACACATGTCAATGTAGAATTGACATTTGCCGCCAATTGCAAAAATTATGACATCTCCCGGTAGAGTGATGACTTTTGCGTCATCGTGTAGTGAAATGTTTATGTCGGCGAAAAGAAAAGAAAAATTTGGCAAGCTGCGAATTTTAGTGCAGAAAGTACGGGAACAGACCTTATCCCATTAACGAAATTTTAAAAAGTAATTTTCTTCTAGTTTGTAAATAGCTCACGTCTTTAAATAAATGTCTATTTAAATTTCTGAAACTGTTCTCATGACACAGGATTGATATTAAGATAGCATGTTTATTTGAAGCAAAATATTGATAATGTCACTTTTCTTTGTTGAATGTAAAGTGATAAGGTATCATTTACGTTCAAGGAAATGTTACTCAATTAAAATGTATTTGAGTAGACATTATAGCGTTGCGTGTTAGCTAATAATAATAATGACTCCTATAAGAAGAAATTCTTTTGATTCCATTATCTCTGTTATGCTTTTTCTTCGAATGCCATTCCACATTTACGCGCAAACAAAGTAGACTCATTCGGTCAACTACCTTAACAGAAGAATTTAGTATAAGTGTATAGTGTAATAAACATAACATTGCCAATTAAGTGCAGCTAAATACAGCTTTACTCAAACAAGGATTCTTTTGAGTTCGGATTATTCGAATTCAATATTCTAACAGATTAACGAACGCTATCCAATAGATCTTATTAAAAAGTAATCATCAAACGATTTTATTACCATGAAATTCGGCTTTTAAAAAGAGAAACTTATTTTTTTGTCGAACAATATGTCATGGGTAATTCTTAAAAAGTAAAACCGTGTATGTAGTACATAATGTACATATCTCCGCATACCATAAATTAATCCTTCAAATTTTAATGTGTTATAAAGCGCACCCCTTAAAATTGTTTCGTATTTCATTCATAGACATTGTTTTTTTTCGTTGATTACCCTCTTGAGTTGATTAAATTAAAGCTTTAATGTTGCGATGTCCACCAATAAAATTAGATCATATGAACTCATAGCAAACATAAGCTATCCACAATTGTCTGACATCATGCAGTCATGCAGACTGTTAAAGCTGCGAGTAGTATTTTCCTATTTTATTTCAATTACTACTGACCATATTTTCATGCATTTACTAATGTGCACTGCTTTGCATGGCTGGTTTATTTCCGGAAGTAGCATCTGCTGAAATCCCCTTCGGTCTGGAATAGAGGTTTATTTTGATAGCTTTTTTTTATTTCTGGAACGGCACGTGGAATGTTAATTATGGTCAAAGAGTAATGAAGACATTAACGCTACCTCTGATGCATGAGATGAGATTATTAAAAGAAAGACTCTGCAAAAAGAAAGACAAGCAAATTAAAAGAAAGAATATTCTGTTTGGATTTGCAAATGCATTAATTTATCAGCCGTTAGTTTGAGAAATGACAATCAAAAGAAAAAGTAGAACAGTTAGTGAAATGTATATCGACTAACATGAATTTATCAAGAAATTCAATCTTGATCTAGTCTCGTCCTCATATGAAGCCTTAAATGTGCATACATACATACATATATTTCCTATGACAAATGACTTTTATATGTTAAAATCTTTATTTTTTTTGCAATATAAATTTAAATTGATTAGATTTCTTTCTAATGTTTAATATGTGATGTGTGTTAGTCACAAGATCATGAATTATGTATTTTAGAATACGGTTACGAATACAAATTTGAGAATTATAATTTTTTATGGCATATTTATAAAGACAAACAAAAACTGTTTAACTGACGGTTATTAATGAATCAAATTTATCGAAAATGACGGAATATATTGAACTCATTACGCATGAGTAATTCTTTTACAAATGATGATGATGATCTAATGTTTTTTTTTTTTGTATGTTATAGCATCATCTTGAACTTTGAACGAGGGAAGAATAGTTGAAGATACAAAGGAATTTGAAAATAATTGATATATACTGTATTCGGTTTTCAAATAAATGAATACAAATTTACATCGGCCATTTCATGCGTTGAATTTAAACTTGAATTTCAGGTATACGAGTACATACATACCTATACTCGTTATCTAACAAAATCACATACATATGCTAAAACAAAAAATGTATTTTACTCATTTGTAGACTGGTAACTTTCAAGTCAACATAACTTCCTTGTAATTTAAGATTTTTGGAAGGGTTGAATGTAAAAAAAACGTCCTTAAAGATTATTTCCCCCTTTCAAACATGTGCTACAGCTATGTACATCCTGATTGTGTTATTGTATCGTGTTACAATCTGAAATGCAGCTAATTCTGACCTTTCGGTTATTTTTTAGGAGTATCTTTATTTATAGTATGTGACGTTTAAATCGGGAATTAAAAAATTCACAAATGAACAAACTAAATACAACTTTTAAGCGATTAAATATTATCGTATTATATTTTATGTATATATTTTATCTTAAAAACTGAATATGATATCTAAAGTTTAACGTCCCCTCGACTAAATGTGCAAACTTAAGTTTTGACACTACAGATCCCCGCCAGTGAACGTCTTGGCAACTTACCGCTATTTTTATTGAAATATTGTTTGGCGTTCGCAAGTGCAGTTTTTTTTCTATCATTTGACTTTCATTAGAACTCAAAATCTTTGCATTGGACGCAGTTTCAGTCAGTTGAAGGGTTTTTCGTACCATATTGACATTTTGATCAATGAATTCGAGACTATATTCATGTTGTACGCATTCCACATTTTTTGAACGTACAGAAGGGACCTATTAGTTGTAGTTTTACGGAACCCCAAAGACGGTAGTCGGATACCAGAAAGTACAAAGAATTTTACGGAATGCATCCTGCCGTGTGCCCAAAAGGAACTCAAATTCTTGGGCTTCTATCCTTTCCTCCTTAATATAAGATATGTACCTACATATTTGCTGTAACTTGATTTTTCTTTTTCTTGAAAAAGTATAGAAATAACTTGGGAAACTCATTAATTTACTATGGATCAAAGTTTTTAATTAACTTTTTTAACACGTCAAACAATTATTTGATTTCATTGTTCGTGATTATCAAATTTAAAAGAGTGGGAGTAAAATTCTCTCAGAGAGAACTAAAATTATGAAAGAGTAAACGAACGGGTTGAACAAGAAAAAGTTGAAAATACATTGATTTGACAGTTTTCACAAAAAAGCCTAAAAAACATTTCTTGCACTAAAATTCGTAGCACGGAGAAATCTCTTCCGCGATAAACTACGAAAAATTCGTAAAAATTCGCTGCTTTGAGAGGGTACGGGAACGCATTATTCTGAGATCTTCCTGAACCCAATACATTGATATCGTATCTTATACATTAATTTGAATTTATAATCAAGCGGTATACTTCTAATGTAGAAACGTTTTGTTAGCCTGTACTTTAAAATTAAAACAGATTATCTCATAATGCAGTATGTGCATAGCTCAATACAACTTATATAATACGTATGGCTTAGTTTACTAAGGTGATTAAGATTCTCAATACGTCGAATAACACACGTTTGGAATTCAATCAATCAAGGTGTTTTTGTTTTCCTATTTATTTGTATCAATATTAGAGTTACTGTGAACATATTGTTGCTGCGCTTCTGCTAGTCGTCGCAACAAAAAACCTGAATGTATCATACATACTTGTACCCTTATTTTCGTATTAACAATAAATATCTTATTCAGCGAAGTCTTTTCTTAAATATAATCAAAATCATGAATCGTTAATATAAAACTACCAAAAACAATAGGGATCGGCCCAAAGGCCATGCCCTTTTTTTATTTTTATCATCAAATGCATGCTAAACAAATAAATAATAAAACATCAATCAGCATTTAAACGCTATCGATATATAATTTAATTTATTTTTGGTGTTGAACACGAATTTCTATGAGAACAGCGATAGCAAACAACAATTAGTCGAAAAGTCACGCAACCAAATCATTCGGTGATAATGGAAACAGCCTTTAAAAAGTGATATAAAAAAAGTATAGTTCTTTTTTTTCCCACAAACACGTCTTATGCAATAAAAATAAAATAATAAAAAAAAAAAAACAACGACATCTAAGTTGACAAATTATCCATATTTGTATAAAATCTTGATTCTATCTACATCTCCATATAAAGTTCCGAAAATCTGACCTGTTCGACTATTATCCTACCAAATAAGGAAATGCACACAAGTTTATTCACTAAATAGAATATACCATCTGTTAAAATGCATACTAATCCATTGTATGTTAAATAAATATCTAAGAATGGGTGCTGAATATAGAAAAAAATAAATCATTTCTTATAATTATTCAATGAAAATAGAAATCTAATCAAAACTTTGCAAATGGGTAGTCGATAACGAAAGTCTACTTATATTGCATAATAAAATGTCGCATTATTATCGTAGGCGCTGCTGTGGCTCTCTATTCAATTGAGAGTGAATGTGTATCCATTTAAGATACATTTCACGTAGTAATCATTTTACAATTGGGTCAGCTATAGTGCGAATGGATGACAACACCATAAAAGAAAGCCTTATATACGAAAGTGATGTAATACACTGGTTTAAATCACTCAAGTTTGTTGCTGAGAGATGTTCTTATCGCTTATCGTATTCACATAAAACTTTTTCTTTGTTGTTAGATATGCGAATTTCAGAGTTTGATTGAAGGCCAAACAGCGGACGTAAATCTAACGACTATTTATGTATTGTTTTGTAGATAGATAACAAAACCACAAAAAAAGCCATTTATACTCGTAGGTATGTACTTTAAAAGTAAAATGAATTCTTATATGTATGTATGTACATATATTATGTTCCTTAAGGAGTATTTTGCATATTGGATTAGGCATGACATATTCATATTTTATCAGTACTTGTCCACATTCTTGATAATGGAAACTTTAATGATGTCGTCATATAAATATAAATAATTATTAAGCCATAAGCAGTCCATAGGGGGCCAAAGCCTAGTTTGGTTTTGTGCACTACATTTCTGTGCGTATAGAAATAGGGTGAGCTACATTTAAACTCGAGGGTGCCGTGGCTCAGTGGTTAGTGCGTTGGACTACTGCGCAAGCGGTTCCGAGTTCGAATCCAGGAAATTACCACCAAAGTTTTTTTCACGGCCCCACCTCTTGCGAGCGTCTGACAAACATCCAAGAGTATTTACGTGAATGCTTTCTCGAATCTTGAATATAACAACTGAGCCGCTCTTAGAAATTGGGTTTACTACATAATATTTTTATTTAATTTGTAGATCAACTCCAAATACAGTGAAGAATTAGCTCAAGAATCCCTCGAATGGATCAAAATTATTACCGATGAGCCAATTAATACCTCTGGAGACATGGACAACTTCTTCGAAGTTTTAAAAGACGGAGTTCTTCTGTGCAAACTTGCAAACTGCATTCAACCAGGTTCAATCAAGAAGATCAATGAAAGCAAAATGGCATTCAAATGCATGGAAAATATTTCCGGTAATTATTTTAATTATTATTATAGTTTTTTTTTTTTATTTCATTTAATACTCATACTCGCTTTTTTCAATAAATAGCATTCTTGGCTGCTGCAAAGAACTTTGGAGTGCCAACACAAGAGACATTCCAAAGCGTCGATCTCTGGGAAAGGCAGAACCTAAACTCTGTTGTCATCTGTCTGCAGTCTCTGGGCCGAAAAGTAAACAGACAACAAACCATCAAATATTCCTTGTATTAATTAATTTTGTTTCAACTTTAGGCACAAAACTTTGGTAAACCATCGATTGGACCAAAGGAGGCCGACAAGAACGTTCGTAACTTCAGCGAAGAACAACTTAAGGCTGGCCAAAATGTCATCTCTCTTCAATACGGATCAAATAAGGGTGCCAACCAAAGCGGTATTAACTTTGGCAACACAAGGCATATGTAATTTTGCTGAAAAGTTTCCTTGTACTTACAAATTCACATTCACTCTAAGCATTCCGTTTGAGAAGAAGAAAAAAAAAAGAGAAACATTTTAAGTGAAGAAAAAAAACAACTAAAATATGTATTTAAAGTTAATAATATTTTTTTTATTATTATTGTAAGAAATAAGTTCTTTTTTGTAATTTATTTTTCTCCCCAAGAAACAACAGCGCTATGCTTCTTTTATTGGCACATTTTTCCTGCATAAAGCGAAGACAATGAAATTTAAAAATCAACTAAGAGACCAACTAAAAATAAATGTTTCCTCTCGATAATAAATAATGTGCCATTAAGCATTTATATTTTATTAATTAACTAAAGAATGCCATCTCGCATTATTTTGTATTATTACTAACTTTACAAACCTTGTACATGTAAAAAGAAATGTTTTAAACATTATTAATATTGTATGAGAGTATTTTTGGAAGGCCTTTTACACAGAATTCTGAATAGCAGTGTCTTTTTTTGAAAAAGAATGTTGAAATGTTATATCGTATCAATTATGTATTTGATAAAATTATATCTGGTTATCTGTTAATTCCTTGGAAAAATAAATACATTTTTCTTTTATAAGAATTACTGAGTTTAATCTATTCCTAATTTACATTAGTTCTTTTATTTAGGATTGTTTAGATCGTTCTCACATTAGTCCAAAGGATCTCGGACCTGAAAACTCAGGAAAGGCTGATAGATATTCGCCTTCGCGATTCTATTGATCAGCGCCCATCCGGGTGCAATCACCTGTACACTTGACAAACTGAGAGTCGTTGATGATGCGTTTAGGGTGTTGATAAATCAAGTGCTAACCGGCATCGACCCGCAGAGTTGTTCGTTATGGCACCCCACAACGATGGGGTTTTATCATCTCTTCTATAGAACGGTTTATTCTACCAGGTTGTAAGGTTATTGCCTACCCGGATAACGTTTATTTAGTCTTATCTGGTAAATTCCCCACTACTCTCATGAATCTCACAGAAAAGAAATAGATGGGCCGCTCGATTGGGACTAGCGCTTAACCCCCAGAAGACAGAACTAGTCCTCTTCACCCGGAAATGCAACATTCGCAATATAGACCCTCCCACACTATATGGCAACAGCCATTTATTTTGGGTCTTTCTTTGGATAGGAAATTCAACTGGAAAGCCGATATTATGAAGCGGGTCAAGAAGACCAGCACTGCCTTGTACTGGCCTACGAGAGGTAGAAGATGAGAGTTAAAACGTCATGTCACCCACCGTGTCCCTTTGGTGGATAGACCTACTAAAGAGTGTCAAACTCATTCTCCTGTAGTGTTGTAGTGGCGCCCTAAGACCTGTCTCTTTCTCATCATTCGTCACCTACTGCCTCTTGGAAGTTTTTTCGTTTCATCTACTCTTCCTGCTCTTTGCAGGGACGTTTAATTTTCACTTATGATAGCTTCGCCGTCAGCAAAGAATAACAAATTCACTTTGGTGTTCGTTAAATTTCCTTCAAGCAGATATTCAAGGACTGCAATAAAAAGCAAAGGGCTGAGAACGCTTGCCTGGTGTACACCAACTTTGGTTGAAAACTCTTCGGTGAGTCCCGCCGGACATCAACTCATGTGTTTGCTCCTTCCTTTGCACAACATGCAAATCCTTTTAAGGAAGCAAAATGTTTTTCCATTATGATCCTTATGCTTTGGATTGCATCTGTTGTTGATTTAGATATGTGAGACGTCAGGTTCAGAGAACGGTAACTATCGTAGTTTCGCGTATCGTTCTTTCCTTGGTGCAAGGGAAGGAAATAACTTTCCATCAGCTCAGAATTATATCGACGATATATGGATGATTCTCATCCAGCCATATGGATGGAATCTACAGAATCTTGGTGTCTCAATGGTAAGAAAATTTACCCTTTATTTCTGTTCAATCCAAGTTGACAGGAAAATAAACTCTCACAACAACGAATAGGTACGCTTGCGAAATGAACATTCAATCATTTCAGGTCACAGGCGTTTAGGAAATGAGTGCCAATATTACAGAAGTTCCAATTTCGTAACGATATGCTTTCCAAATGTATGACTCAGTTTTCTTAGCCAATATGTGTTCTACATCTACCTCGGCTTGTGTTCTCAGCTGTAAGCTGAAGCATTATTTAATCTCTCTCTTTTCAAATGTTTCAGTAATTTAGTAGGTAACTAAAGAATTTATTATTTACTAGAAGAAGAAACTACCATATTTATTTAACATTTTTTTTTACAATGGTTTACTTCTGGAAAGGATAATAGTCCAAGCCAGAGTTGTAGTTGTACTTTTTCTTTTGCTTCCTCTTTGCGATGTCAATCATTTTCTGGACATCCTTTCTATAGGCCGGTGGCTGAAGCTCGTCGTGAAGTGTACACTCAACTTGTTCTGGTTCCTCCACCCTGAAAATGTGCCTACGAACTATATCAATATCACGACCAAACTCCTCTTTCAGGTCGATGATTTTAGTTGGTGCAGTATCAAACTGGATTGCAAAGTAATTTCCTTCCTTGTGGACTAGGCCATGTTCGCTTATTTTATGAGGTAATGCTCGAGTGCCCAAGTTTTCTAGTTTTCTAATTATGCCACCTTTATCGAAAATAGACTCAGCTGTTCGCTTTAGAACAGAGACCACATCTGGCTGCAATCAAATTTTATATGACTCTTTGCATTTTAGATAAATTTCATTAAATTACCCGACTCATTTGCCGCAGCACAAGTGATAATTCATAAGTTGGCATTTTCTATTTGGTTTTTAATTTTGAGAATTAAATATTGAGAATTCCAACATATAAAAACTTACTAACCTTAAACTGTCAGATTCTTTCCAGTGACGCATACGTAGTATCGATAATTTGAAAAATTGGTAATATATACGTTCGATATTTTTGATTCGAAAGGATGGAATATATCGGTTTTGAATGTCCACTAACATTATGATATATGCGATCCGTTTTGCTCAGATCCGAAAAGGAAGTTTGACCTGGTTTTCAAATTGTGTTCACTTTTCAATTTTTCGCGCATATGGTCATTATCATTTCTTCAATAAAATTTTGAATGGATTGCATTAGCTTTGATATTGTCGTAAGCCGTAACACAATGTACATCGTGAGGTTGACTTCTTTTCAACTTCAAGCAGCGCTACAAGTTCGACGCTTACGAATTTATACGCAACAATTCTTCTTTACCGCGAAGAACGAATGACGTCAAAGAATTTGTAGAAATTGTGAGATACAACGATATTTTATGTAACTCATCGAATTCAAATTAAAAAATTCAAAGAAAGATATGTAAATACGGAAATATATATCAAAAGAATTAGGAATATAAAGTAAGTACAAAGATAATTGTTAATTTTGTTTCCATTTGCTAACATTTCTTGCTAGGTAACACATGTGCACGACACACATTATGAAAGTAGCTTCTTTTTACAATAATAATAACATAATATACAAAATTCGTTAGTAAAATATAGAAAATTCGTTATATCTGAGAAGTGAAACCAAGAGATGCAAATTTGATAGTCTCTTTTATTCTGTTTGTTATAGCTGCAAGCCGCGTGGCAAGATTCAAACGCAACTGCACATTCTGTTCCGCCCTATAGAGATGTAGAGGACTAAAAGCTGTCACACCCTGTATTAACCTATCCCACCTTAAAAAGAAATAATCGAAAACGAAAACACACAACAAGCAATCAAAGCGAACACAACTACAAATGTCAATCTGACATCTCATGCACGTGTGTACTTCCATTTGTTTTTATTTACCTTCGATATCCACACCAAAATATGGATACAATTTGGAATGAATTTGATTTAAAAATCCCGCCACTTATAACAATTAAGGTTCAGGATGATAGCTTTGGTATGATACCTCTGTAATACTTACTTTTTTCCAAACTTTATATGTACGTAATTCTTTGCAGTTAAACAAGTACGTTCAATAATCCTTAAAAGAAAGTCGCCGCAAAATGATGTCCATCAGTCGGAACTAGGAAATAATGCTGCGTTACTATCTCGCCTGATGGCGCGACGTAAGAACTCCTTTCATAATATGAATGGCTTTAAATTTATATGCAAACTAAACACTGCACTTAGTCGTCTATTAAAAGTCGATGTGGATCATGTACTGGAGAACTTTCTTGGGACACTCCCAGACGTCACAGAATTTCACCAAGAGGTGCCATCTAGAAATAGTTTTGACTATGTTCTCATAAGAATATTATCTGTCCATAAATTATATCAACGAATTATTTATTGTTGTGTACAATGTGCTGATTATTTCAACAAATTGTTGAAGAATAACTTCTTCATGGAGACGATCACATTGCTCTTGGCGGTAATAGCTAAAATCTGGGATCTTAGCAATAAACTGGGGAATAGTTATTGCAGTCTATACAAAAAATTGGTTCCTCTAAGAAGGCATTTTCCACAAACGGGCTCAAATGACCAGTTTGGTGATTTTAAATTTCCCAAAGAACTGGAGCAGTTTTCAATATCCAACCTAGTCGGTGAAAATACAACCGCGAAAAGTGAGAAAACCATCACTATTAAACATAAAGAAGCAGCTCCTCCGACAGCATCTCCTGCTGTTTCTTTAATTCCCAAAGTACAAAAATCAGAAGACATTGGAATGGCTATTAGTAGAGATTCAATGAAACCCGTAATCGATTTAAGTCGCATTCATAATATCAACGATATTCGTCGATATTTCAAGCAGGAAGAAGAACAACGTAAGAAATCATTAGCCACTTGTGCGACTAAGCATATCCTTAAACACGAATGGCTGGCTATACAGAAACTGGTGGATAGAAAAATAATTGCAAATGATCACAAAAAAGCTCTCAGTATTTTTCGAAAGTTTATAACAAGCAAAATATAATACATAAGTATATTTTAAAGGATTAAAGATGAATTTTATCTTACGTGTATTGGTGGAACAACCATTGGAACTGTCCGAATGATTAACGTTTGTGGTTTGTAGTTGTGTTTCTAAAAATAAAAATACATTACCTATTACATTTACAATTAAAGGATTTTCATTTAAACAGCAATACAGAATGGACTTTAAGTAAGTATGTGCGTTGAACTGCGTACGTGTGGTTTCAAGCTCGAATCCGAGAAAATAACACCGAAGTTTTCACGGCTAAAACCTTTTGCGAGTGGCTGACAAGCATTTAAGAGTATTATTCTCATAAGAAAGCTTCTCGAAAAGTCAATTCTCTTTGGATATGGTATGTATGCATTCATTAGCTCTCTCTAAGTGTACAGTGAAATAGAGTACCACAAGAGACAGTTACTGAACAATACTCGCTACACTGTACTTGTAGTACTTCAATTGGTTTGATGTGGGCAATTCGTGTACAATGTTCGGTGTAAAAAATACTCTGAGTACCCCGACTACATAAAGTACACTGAATAAAACGATTGCAAAGCCTAGTTGACATGAACTTAAGCTCTACGCTCCTTCTACTTCGCGTCCTCTTCCTAACCGTCCTTTGCCATTGCTCTTTTAGATTAGTAAAATTAATAGGCAGAATATGCGGCTGTCCTAGCAGTGAATAGCGCAGAACAGTCAAGAAAGAAGCACGGCAAAGGGGAAATAGTTGGAGAGAGCTGAGACACATTCCGAGTAACCGCACCAGAACCCATAAGAGGATACAGGACATAAATATCAGATTACTCATTCGTCTATTTCATTTACTTTGCAAGCAGTAAGTGTAGTAATGACGTGTGATTGAAATGAATGCGTTATAGTATTTATATATATGTATCCTTTAATACAACATTGTCTTACCTTTACGAATGCCTTAAAGTTCTTCTTGCTAGTGTTTAGCGTTGAGTTTGAAGATGAATCTCGTACCGTTGAGCAATTACTTCCTCTTGTAGACAAATTCATTTTCCGCACCCTAACTTCGAAACCGTTTTTAATTGAATCAATCCATTCGTTTCGCTTTGAATCTTCAGCATCATTTTCCTGCTTTACTTCTGCATCCTTATCTTCTTTGATTTGCAACAAATTCATCTTTGAAAGCCAGCCCTCGGATGAAACTTTTAAGGGTGATATCTTAATATTATGGAAAATAACTTTTGAATTCATTTTCTTTGCTGGTATGAATGGCTGTGTTTCTGATAAGACTTGTTCACTATTTCTGATATTTTCTCGACGATCGACCATATCCTCAGATTTATCATCTCCAAACGCGAATAATTCCTCGTCTGAGTAATGACCCAAGGCTTTAGATTTCTTCGGGGACGAACCAAAATTGAAAAGATCATCATCGTTGTTGCTATCGTCAGTTAAAAGAGCAATACGACCTCGTTTATTCGAAATTGACATATTACCAAGCTGGTCAGTAGGCTTAGGATCTTGTTCCTCTTGGGGTGATTGAACGATTTGACTCTTTTGTAGGAAACCAGAACATCGACTCTTTGCCTGAGGGTTTGACTTTCTCGAAGTTTGAGGATTTATTGGCAGCGGTTTATATACACTTTTTTGATTTGTTGTTGCTTTGGATTGTTTAGATTCTTCGGGAATTTTACTCGCAATAGAATTTGAAAAATCTTCAGACGTGACGATATGAACTTTCTTAGCCGCTTGAACTTCATCATCAGAAAAGTTAGTCGTTGGCCTTTTTCTATTACTCAAAATTTTATTATTCTCTGATAATATATCTGAGGACATTATCAGCTGTTCACTAAAAGGGTCTTGACTGTTGTTAATTCTTTTTGAAGTTTGTTTTTCTCCTACATGTTTATCAGATTCATGCCTTTTCCTTTTATTTTTTTCAATTGGTGTATTACTTTCTTGGATTTGAGAAGCAGAGTCATCAGAACTGTTCGAGTCATCAATGCTGATCTTGATCACATTGGAATCTGATGGACTGTCCTCGTATATTTCAGAATGCAGTGGTTTACTACGAGTTATTTTACTCGATGTACAAGCACTATCAGGAATTTCAACCATGGAAAGTTCGAGTGTGTTGAATTGGGACTTTTGCGAGTGAGTATTTTCGGCCAACATCGAGCCGATATCTGGAGATTTGTTTGCTGTGTTTGACACAATGTTGGAAACTACATTATATGACGGATTACAGTATTTTTCTGTAGTACAACAGACGATTGCTAAACCGATTTCGTATTCTGGTATTGTTCGAAGTGAGTTCGCTTCAAGATATTCTAAAAAAAAAAAAAAAAAAAATGCATGATTAAACAATTGGTCGACTATAATACAATTAGCGTATGTATACACAAATTAAAGAAAGAGGGAATGCTTGCATAGTTTGTTATCAAACGTTTACGTCCTTGTCTAATCGGAAATTTTATTTGTGAAGATCGCGGTGTGACCTAGCACCTAAGCGCCTTTACAGTCTTGCGATGCAGTTCAGAGGCATCTTATAATCAAGAAGATGTACCACTGTTCTCATTCCTTTTCAAAAATATAGACGATATAGAAGCATATTTTAAAGGGGTATGCCACAAAGGATACACATAAAAAACTAAATCGTTTCCCCAATTGCAAACAGTATTCATTATAATGCTCACCTGAAATAGTGTTTATTGTTTGCGAGCCTTGCGATTGCGTTGAAGCGACGTATTGTATGACTATGACATTTTTCTGTAGTAGAAATGCTTTCTTAACATTACTCTTTAGATCTTTACATTCTCCTCCAGCCTTAAAAACAATTGGCGAGTACATGTCCAAATGTTTTTTCGACATGAAAACGAATGTCTTGCCAGCAAACAATGTTTTCCTTTTATCATTGAAATTGAAATGCGCCACATCTATGGCCGAGGACAGAAAAGAACTCCTCTTCGGTAAGTAGAGGCTGGTCTTTGGTGGTTGTCTTGTCTCCTTCAAAATATCAAGGTAATTCTTCCAGTATTGACAAGAAACAATGGGTATTTTCTCTATCAACGCATGTAATACTTTTATAGTTATTGTGATCTCATTCATTGTTAAATGTGTGCAACTAGGCTCCCATTTGTATATAATTTTTCCCCCAAGTGTATTCAAAAGGCTCTTGACTTCGCTGATTTGGGACGCATTAAGCGAGGAGACCATAGTAGTTATATTGCTTCTAGAGATCAACCACTCATTTCTGAGAGCTCCGAAGAGAATGCAATCACCCTCCTTGAGTTCAATAGGTTTGCCTTTAGGCAGTTTAGTTTTGGAATCGATATTTTCATTGTAGTAGGTTCCGTACTTTGATCCAGTGTCCTCCAGTTTAAGCGAAGCTTCTGTTACGTAGAAAGCGGCATGAGATCGACTTATTGAACTGTCATCACTGAGAACGATATCTGATCCCGTGCGACCCACTACGTATTTCTTTGCCTCCGAAATGAGGTAGGACCTTTTGCCTATTGATAAAAAAAAAAATCGACTAAAACTCATTGAATCTATTAGTATATTAGAATACCTGTGTGCTTATGAGTTATTATCCACATGATGTTGAATTATTTTTAGGCTGTGCGAATTTTGCAAAAAACTTTATTTACATCACAAACGAAATGCGATATACGACCGACCGGCTGCTGGATGAAACTCAATAGAGATGAGCGTTTTAAAAAAGAGGTAACCAATATCGATTTTAAACATATCATCTTGTAGGATATCGATAACTTTCTTTTGATACAAATCAGAGCTGCCAATTCCGTTAAAAACTTTTTTCTTTTGAATTCCACTGCAATATGATTTTGACATACTCAATTGCGTGTAAAAGTCGTAAAATTCGTAAACTAAGTGTCGTAGCGCAAAAGAAACGAAATTCGGATTCACCCACCCCAGGTACCAAAAAAATGTTTTTAACTGGCTATAACCAAAGACTATATAATATTATAAGACGTCGCACGTAGAACAAAATTTTTGCTCGATTTTTTTTGTTCTAGCACCCACCAATGGGTGCAGCAACATTTCAAATGTTTAAAAACATATAATATCAACAAATTAATATAAATTGTTGTTGTTTTCTCAGAAACCTAGATACATTCAAATGTTTCAAATATATTTTAGTTTGCCGCGAAACGGCAAGCCGGCTGGTTATGGGAGGGTGTACTTTAGCCTTCAGTTTTTGTTTACAATGATGTTGCTTAGCAACAAGAAATAAACAATAAAAGAAAAATCAAAATTTAAAAAGATACGTATACGTCCTTTCTCTGTATTAGTTGAATCTTAAGGTGTGTGCGCTTTTTTTAATTTTTCTTCGAGGCAAGAAAATTTAAGATTTCAATTCTCAAATTCAATTCGAATGTTTACTACCTGTAAAAAGCCGTTAGGGTACAGTATTAACGTTTTTTTCAGAGAAATTTCAGTAAAGTAAACTGCTCCGGAGTGCATTTTAAGAGTTCAAAATCTAATTTTCTTAAAAACTGTTTGACAATTTATGATTAAACTTAACATTTCGGTCATATTAAACATATTCTGCAGAATAGCCTATGTACTTTGAATTTCTGGCATAACAATACCTATAAGCTAAAGATGGAATTAAGCTGTACTTTGGCTTTTACATGAACGATAAGCTTATGTCTAGAAGATTTGACGTGAAATATCATTGACTAAACGAAACATGTACATATTTGACTTTGTGCCTGTAACACTATTAAAATTGACCACTTTTGTGTATTAATCCAATTTTCCAACTGTGAAAGAAATTTAAAATTGAAAGGTAGTCTGAATGCCGATTGTGCTGTTTTGTCATCAAAAAGTATTCAACAGTGTTGCAGCTGTACCAGACAATGCATCGGCAGCAAGGGCTATATCCGAATATTCTTTTACATGATCCGACTTGCTATACTTATTGTCTGTTTTATTTCAGATCTCGGAGATTTCATCCATTTTTTTCGAAACACAGAGAAATATTAAAGATAGATCAGCACCACTAGCCGAGTCCGTCTTTTTGTCACCAGTTTTTGTGCCTTACGTTTTAAGGAGAACAATGGAATTTTGTATACGAGGTTTTTGGATATAGAAACAGAACGAGTATAACAATTTTTAAAGTACCAAGCCTATAATATCATCAATAACAAAATAAATTTGGAGGTATACATACATACATATATTTACCTTTATTTTGCAATTTGGGTAGCAAGTTACCTGCTTGATGGTGCACCTAGCTCTTAACTTTTATGTCCGTATAAAGCTGCACTCTAAAGCTCTATAAGATGTCATTTGAGAGGCAATATGTTGACTTTAAGTGGAAAGTGGCAATTAGACTGTAGAGCGGTTCAGACGCAACAAGTCTTGCTGGCACTTCCATTCTTCTATTTCTAGAACTCACGTACCAGAGTAGCAGCCTCTATTAAGGAGACAAAGTTTTATTATGCAAAAATTGGCTTTGCCTAATTTGAGCAGATAAACATGGTCATTGTATGCTTACAGAATTACTAAGTTATTTAAACAACTACATATTATATAATTAAGTTCACGAAAGATTGAAACAAGTTAAAAATTCTGCAACACAAGTTAGAATCACTGGGATTAGTTCGGCCTTATTACTTCCGACCTACTATACAAAGAGCCACCTAAGACAACCTAACTTACTCAAGTGCTACAAACCAGTCCACTCAGGAGACATGCATGGTTATTGTTCAACTAGTACCAATTACATATTTTAAAAAAATACGTTCTAAATGCGTCCCAAATGATATAGTATTTTTCAATACATTGTTGCAATATTTAATTCCAAAAATTCTACTATGATAAGTTCCTTTATTCAAAAAAATTGAAATTTGACTACTTCTCTAGGGCAAAATATTAATAACGCACACTTGGCAAAAGTGACGAACACTTACTCAGAAAATAAGTATCCTTACACAATAATTTTTCGACTTTGTTTATTTTTTTATTTCTTAAAAAGTGGGGATAAAAATAAACAATCTGCCTCCACTGGGAAGCGAACAATTGATTCGGTTATCGAACAAAACAAAACAGATAAATTGGAGATAGAAAATTGACAAATGTTGACGAAAAATTTGAATGTATCCGCCGCAAGAAACAATAACAACAACATGGATGTTTCGGTAAACAAGAAACATTTTAGTCGTTTAGCTACATATTGCTAAAAAATCGAGCAAATAAAAACATGGAACACAAATTTGTTCTGCGTGCGAAGTCTTATAGTATTATATAGTCTTTGCTATAACTCATAAACTAAGCATCGGTCGCACGGAGACCTTCGCTGTAACGTAGTGAATCAACCAAGCAACACAAAACAAACAACAGCTGCCTGCGTTTTCGGCTTTTGTTGTCAAAGTGTTTGTGAATTTGTATATTGTAATGTGCATTTCGATATTTCATGTGCTTTTCTAAATTGATAAGTGTCTCAAAAGTGGTGATTCTGAATGCACATCATGGGCCATCACACACCTAACCCCAGCCTAATCCCGGCATAATTCTTTCTCTCATCACACATTGCAGGAATTACGCGGGTTGAATATTCTGTATACATGAACCGACTTTCATTGTAGTGGTATTTCTCCTTACTTGAAAGTTCGCAAAAGAAAAAAATGAAAATGGTTATAATTTTACCAACAATCAAATCAACAAAAACTATAGTTTTTTTTGCTTGAAACGTAAGGGATTTGTAAAATACTTATTTCTAAAACAAATATGTATAAAATGTTGTATTCTCTTCATTTATTTCTTTTATGTTTACTATTTTGCTGCCAAACTACGAATGAAATGCGCAAATCACACAATTTTTATTTCCCCTCAAAATTGATATTTTATGTATGAATTAGTTTTAAACCATGTTCAACCTTTCAACACTAGATGAAGATTTCACCCGGTTTCTTACCTACGTAGAGAGTGGTTTCATTATTAAACATAATTGATTGGCAAACGCAAATCTGCACATAAGGGAAACGTGTCATATACTGCAGGATTTCAATTCATTTCAAACTCGATCAAACCCAGATTGAAACCCAATACGTTCCCAATCCGATCCCACAATCTCCTCATATAAACATGGTATACGAAGTATATGTTTAGTACTTTTTAACTACAGCTGTCGCTTCATCTTCTAGGGTGTTTTAGCAATCTAGCATCTAGGAAATTCCAGGCGTGGGAAACGCGGCCATTATGTGTGCTTTTTTTATTGTGTATGCCGGAAAGTTCGTCATCTATCAATGGAAGTAAAGGATTCAATTTCAATTTGGCTGATCTTTCGGGCTTTCGAATGGTTGCCCCAATTTGCTCCAGCGGCGTTCGGCTAATTTACTACGATGGACCTTCTCCGATAGCTTGAGCTTTTTTTTTTATTGAAATTCAATTTCGTCTTTTGCTTGCACTTGTAATGAAACCGAACTTGAAATTGTTATTACATAAAGGCATATATATATAACTTAATTTCAATAACTGCATACCCATTTGCCATGCTCTGGTTGTTCTTGTTGAAGGTTCTGAGATGTTGAGCTCTAATGAGGATTTATCTCAGTTTTTTCACATCTTGTGTGCTACATCCAAACTCTTACTCTTAGCTAAATTACAATGTTCATCCCAAACTGATGTTTGTTTGTAACTTTGAAGTGATAACATAATCAACATTTGACTACATATGCACGCAGATGTAAACTCACGAATACACCCGATCTTATGGGCCAACACATAATAAGTTCAGCGTCGATTAGTTAGTTAAGTTTTCGGTCACTTTCGGAAACATTACCGAACATTAGGGAGAGCGCTCTCAGCCGCTCATTGCATATGCGAATTTGGCAGTTGGTAGAAATTAACCACCCTTATGTGTTTACTTTAATGTTTTCTCTCCTATTTGCTTATATTTTATATTAAGAAATGTGCAAATGATTACTGCTTTCATTCTCGTTTTATTAAATTTCTGCTTCTGTCTATTTAAAAACTTAAAACCAACAACGAGAGAAAAAAATTGTAGATTGTGTTGTCGGCAAAAGTATTATAGGTAGTCAGTGGTTGGAAATGACAGAACATAAGGAAACATTTCGGTCAGTTATGACATTAACTTATGCCCCCCAATGTTGATGCCCTTAAGACTGTAAAAATACTCTCTAATTCTGGGGCGGAATTCTCTAAGCTAATAGTTGATAGTCGCATAGTCAAAGTACAATTTGATTATGTAGGACAGTACAAACGTTAACAATTTCAGCTACCCTTGACGGTGCATATCTACATTTTCTTTCGTCGAGTATTATACGCCATCGACCTGAGTCTTAGGTGAACTTTCTTCAGCGCTATCCTATATTTTTCAAAGAAAAATACTTTGGTTGATCCCATCGGGACAAAGGTAATGAATATTGGACACAATTTTGACTGCATTTTCTTAATAACTATAGCAGTGACTCTAGCGATAGTACTTTGCCCCATTGGTAACCTCCACCACCAAGTAAATTTAGTGTTGCAGTCAGAATTGGTGGTATATATGAGCCCCGTGTTTCATTTGATATGTCTAATAGCCGCAAGACATACATAAAAGCTTCCTTTGTCAATCGAACATTTTCTAAAAATCTAAATAAAAAAATATATATGTATATGCATTGGTTGGTACCTACTTGCATTGGATTTAAAAGGTCCAAAATATATTTATTTTTTTTTTCGCATTTTTGTAGGGCTTTACAAATTACACTAATAAATGTAAAACACAGATGAAAGCGACACCTAAATTGCTATCACACAAAAATTATAGCAAAAATGTGATAATCACGGTGATTGTCACTTTAGTGATGATTGTGATCGTCAACAATCAACTATCAGCTTAGAGGATTCCGCTCCTGTGTTCAGAACCAAACTTCAGCTAAAGTTTCGCACCGTAATAGGGGCATACATTCAGTTCAAATCAATTTAAATTGACCGTGTTTACATTTACCCAACCCTAAATGTACACAATTCAAACTTTAAAAAGCTTTTTACAATTGTTTCTCTTGAAGCCGCATGCTTTCTCTATTCTGCTTCTGATATTCAGTTTGGAATTAATCAAATACAACGAACAATAAAAATCACAAATTAAATATTTTGTCTTATATTTTCATTTTGTAAAATACAAATGTTTCATCCTTTATTATTAAAACTTAATGAGCAGTTTTAGCGGCTAACCTCTTATCGCGCTCCTCGGAAATGGTCAGCTTAACACCCTTGCCCTTTGGCAACGAGATGTAAGGCTTAGTTCCCTTGCCGATGATGAAAACGTTAGACAATCTTGTTGCGAACACATGCCCTTGTGTGTCCTTGATGTGGACAATATCGAAAGAACCTGGATGTCTTTCGCGGTTGACAACGGTACCAACACGTCCCAAATTTCTACCTCCGGTGATCATGCACAAGTTACCTGAAAAGACAAGTTATGTTATTTAAACATATTTACATAGGTTTAGGCATCTTTAGAATTGTAATGCACGTAAATGTTACTGAGTCTGCCACAATTATCAAGACATTCAGTGACCGTCGAAACAAAAAATTGCTCTTGGCTTCCTTTTGAACCACAAAATGTATAATTTTCATTAAACATGGTCTTCGACAAGCCAATTAGATAGATAAAACGACTATTGAAATGCTTACCTGAATCAAATTTGATGTAGTCTGTGATCTTGCCGGTAGCGATATCGACCTGAACAGAGTCGTTGGCCTTGATCAATGGATCGGGGTAACGGATAGTCCTGCCGTCGTGTGTAACCAGGAATGGAACTCCCTTGGTACCCAACTGAGTCTTGCGGACCTTGCACAACTTGTACTAAAAAAAGAAAAAAAAAAAGAGACAACCATTAGATAAAGAAAAAAACTTATGTAGCAAGTCATTTGCTATCCTACTTTGATTCTAATATGTTATACCTTATAATTAAACTTAATTTTATTAATCGAATCTATCTCTCTCTTTTAGAAAATTCAATTTGATTAGATCTATGGGCGCAAACCAGCAATGAGCTGAAGCACATCTTCCATTTAAAACCTCCACTGAAGGATAAGAAAAGGGTCAATTGACTATCATCTCTATTCTAATTAGGTCTGATACTTGCAATACAATACATCACATAACTATCTTACATGTGTTAAGCAACGTCTGCTTATCGATGAGGTATTCGGAAAAAGAAGTGCATATACATATGCAATAGCTATCATCACGAACATGAAGAGGAGTAACGGGTCTTCTTCCAAAATAATGTAGCAATTACCAACTGGCGAGCATTACACCCAATCTCAACGAGACATAATTTCAGTCAAGACTCAAGTCGTGACATTTATATGTCTCGTGAAGACCGCACTTGACTTGCAGTCGGACATCTAAGACAGCCTTTTTGTCTTGTCTTCTCTGTGGACATCAACCCTGGCTGAAATTTGACATTTGAAGTTTGGCAGTCGTTTTTTATAAGAAAAAAACATTTGTTGTGATTTATTAGTGCTTTCCAGACGTGCAAAGATGACAGATTTTTGATTTTTACAAACAGAAACAATTAGGGGGTTCACATTCTCAAATATGCTTGACAAGCATGGCTTGATGGTATTTGATGGATTGAAGCCATTTTCCGTTCACATTTGTCAAACATCAGTTTTCTTTTCAGCCATTTATCTTTTCTTTGATGCGCACAGGTTGACAACTTTTTTTAGAATGAAATTTCCTCCTGGTTTTACAAGAATGCGTTCATATTCTCAAACATATGTGTCAAGCAAGCAAAATATCAAAATCAGGGTTCGGACTTCAATAATAAAATTTAGCAGTAGATTCTTACAAAAAGTGCAGTAGATCCGTATTTTCCGCAGCAGATTTGTTTTTGTTGCAAAAAATACAACAATACTGGGGTTTAGATTTATACACATATATTTTTTACGATAAAATAAGGTTAAAACAAACTTAAATTGCACAGTTTAAAGTAAATTTAATCACAAATCTTTGCACGAAATTATTTTTTTATAAAATTTTTAATAACTGATTAATTTTCAGTTAAATTCAGTTCTTAAAAGAAATTTTCCATCAATAAATTTACGTTTTTTCTAGATTGTGTTACGTTTTTCATCTAGAAAACATCAAATTTTCAACCGTTTTCACATTCAAAAATCGCAGTAGATTTCAAGTCAAGCGCAGTGGCGCAGCAGATTTTAAATATTTTTCAAAATCGCAGTAGATCTACTGCAATTGCAGTAAAGTCCGAACACTGATCAAAATATTTTGATATCAATCCAACATGCTTGTCAAACTGTTTGATGGAGCGTTCACATTTTCAAATTCGAGTCAAACAAACCATGCTTGTCAAGCATATTTGAGATTGTGAACCCCCCTAATAAGTTTGTTGATTTTTTTACAGCAAGTGAGCTTGTTACCGACATGTTAAAGAATGAAGTCATAACAAAATTAGCCCATCCAATGACATAAAAGTTGGGCGGGTAAAAAGTCTGCCTTTTTTCAGACTCGCAGTGTTACATAGAAAAACTCACACACTGCATATAATATTATGTTTTAAAATGCAGAATTCGTTACAAGAGTAGTGGACGGATGTTTTTTTAAAAGATAATAAAACAGAATCTAAACTCAATCAAAACATGTGGATTTTTTTTTTTGTTATTGAACGTAAATGTTACTGATTTTGTCACAAAGACTCAAGACAATCAGTGACCGTCGAAACAAAGCTTGCTTTAGGCTTACTTTTGAACCATTAAATGAGGTGTTTACATTAAACATGGTCTTCGATCAAGCCTGCTACAATTAGAGGCGGAAATGTATTTATTTTCTCAACTTACCTTAGCTTCCTCGCCAGAGATCCTGTGGATGGTAAAACGTCCCTTGACATCATAGACCAAACGGAAATATTCACCGGTCTTCTCAATGGTGATAACATCTGCAAAGGTAAAATTACCAATAATTAAAAGCTCCATGCTTATAAAACAAGCAAATCATACCCATGAATCCAGCCGGGAATGTAGGATCGGTGCGTACCTTGCCGTCAACTTTGATAAGACGCTGCATGACAATTTTGGTGACTTCAGCTCCAGTAAGAGCATACTTTAGACGATTTCTCAAGAAAATCATCAAGGGAAGGGATTCCCTCAGTTTATGTGGGCCGGTTGATGGACGAGGGGCAAAAACTCCCCCGAGTTTGTCCAACATCCATGCTTTTGGTGCTGCCAAACGCTTCAAATGTTTTTTGGGTCCTCGCGCCTAAAACAAAAATTTCAACCAATTACTATCACGCACAAACTTTGACCACAAATAGAATGCATTTTGTAAAAATTCGTTCTCTATTCTTTCGGCACAAATAATAACAATGTTTTTAGTAATTTCTCTCGCCGATACAAGCGACGTATCCGGGAAATATGAACAATTTTCAATGAATTACACATTTGTTTGCGGACAAGTTCGAGATTTAATTTAAATAAATCACTATTTATACACGATGGAAACGAATTTTTACAGCAATTTTTAGAGGCACTCACCATCTTGCAAGAGAATAAAAAAAGGAAAGGAAGATGGCCGGATGTTGTACTACTGAAGATTTTTGACAGCTTAGGAGCCACAGTTCAGTGGTACGTTTTGCGAACACTGTTGCGAGCGCCATCTCTGTTGGAGAAATACAGTGCAAGCAAAGCAGTGCCAGGCTCATTATCGCACTGGCTTATAAAATTTGTTTTTTTTATTTAGATTAAAATTCATTGCTAAAATATAAATTAGAATGTAGACATTTAATACAAATATTATTAGGGAGTAATCGTTTATAATCTTTTATGCAATCTTCAAGAAATCCTCATCGCGGCGGGGTCACCAATTGTGGGGATGTCAATTGTCGCCCTCTATTAAATCTACAGGATTTAAACCCGAACTGATTTTTTTTTCCATACTGATGAATTTTGAACTGTATGCTGGTATTTTGCTGTAAACAATAAAAACAAGTCAAAAATAACCGTAATATGAAAGGTATTTACAAAATTATGCTCCCAGCGAATACAAAATAAATTCTGAACTTAAACCAATATATTTACATACATATAAACATGTATAGATTCAAATTATGTATGAAGGCTCAAGTTTTCGATTCATATTTAGTTGTTTATACAGTTTCTGGATAAGAATGAATGATTACGCACCACTATTTGAGTTGTGCTATTGCAGATATAACGCAGCTTGAATTATGCAAGATCTAATGTTTCCACTCCTTGTCTTCGGCAATAATTATTACACCTTTCTTCTTTTGGTGTATTTTTCCTGGTGCAATTTCAGCAACAATAACTTATAAACGCATTTTTTTTAACAATGAAACAAAAAATCAAATAATTTTTTTAAAACGTTACATAATCATGCCGATTATAGAACCCGGCAGATGTATTGCGCAAGGAATCTACCCCCATTTTGATTCGTTGGCCATTATAGAAAACGCAAGTTAGAAAGTGAATGAATGTCGGTAATACTGCGCTCTCACCAAAAAGTGATTGATTTTTTAAACATACCATAATTGCAACATATAATTAAACAATGCATTCAATTTATATGTATGTAAGTAATGCATAAGCTAAATAAAAAATATGAAAAATAAAAAATATAATTGGTAGAAGTCCCAACATTAGCTACAGCTGTTTTCCCATATAATATTTTGACATCTAAAAATGAACATCATAATAAACTGAAGTTCACGTTTAGGTTTGTTCAGTGTGACAACCCCACATAGAAAAATGAACACAACGAGATTTCGAGGAGGTATCGGCGAAAGCTCGAGATTTTAATATACATAGACCTTTGTTTCTTCTTTAGAAGCCCTCGGCTGACGATCTTCTCTTACGGAGATGGCAGAGCAATTCAACATCCACCTATATTGGGTACCGAGCATAGGGACATTCTATGGAACTGTAAGGCCGATGAACTCGCCAGAATTGGAACAACCTTACCTATTATGCCAGAAAAATGAACTGTATGTATACCAATCGTTGCATGTAAACAAAAATTCAGATGATGCAATCGGGAGTACAAATCTTAGGTGGAAAAGTGGCATAACATGTCTAGCACAAGCTGGATTTAAAGCGCTTTAAGACTTTGATTTCTCTCAATAATTTGCATCGCAACAAGGCTAGGCTTTTTCGCAAACGACTTTTGCAGATGCTACAGTGATGTATAGAAATATTGAATATAGACATGTATTCAATATCAGCATCACTAGCCTCATTTCAATCCATGTCAAAGATTAAGACCCAAAAACTGGTAACAGACAGACGGATAGACGGGCGGACATGGCGTAATCGACCCGGCAATTTATTGGGTTTTGATCAAGAGAGGGCTTCAAATCCATAAAGACTTGATATTTTGATGCAAGTATGGAAAGTGTCCCGCAGGCAATTTTTTCAAATCTGGCATCCCTAATTGTTATTGATTTGTGAGAGACAAAAACACCGTCACTGTCCGCCTAAGCGAGATTTCGCTGTATAGCATTGTTGTTTATTAACAAACTTCAAACGAAATAATTGCAATTTACCATTACGAGTGGCGTTTATTAGTCGTTAAACGCCATTTGTCGGGCAGTTGGCGGGCTACAACATAATGTATACATAGCGAAAGTTTCAGCTTTCTATGTCTAACGGTTCAAAATTTACAGGGCTGTGACAGACTGACGGACAGACAGACACCTTATCAAACCCATAAGTGTTCCGTCTTTCCTTTTAAGGTCCGGAACACTAAAAACAACAAAAAAAAAGCAAATTAATTCGATCGTGATGAAAAAAATATTAAAAAAAAATTAACAAAAAAAAAAAAAAAAAATTCACACAAGAACATCCACACAAACAAGTTTGTGCATAGATGGGGTTCAGTCGGTGGTGCACCCTCGTGGGGTGTGGATCGGCCGTGGGGTCGGCTACTCGGGCTCAGTCGTGAGTGTAGTTTCGTGGAATGCGGTCGTGCATGGACCTTCTGGTGGTCCAGATCGGTTTAGTGGCCGGCTACTCGGGCTCAGTCGTGAGTGTAGTTTCGTGGAGTGCGGTCATGCATGGACCTTCGGGTGGTCCAGATCGGTTAAGTGGCCGGCTACTCGGGCTCAGTCGTGAGTGTATTTTCGTGGAGTGCGGTCGTGCATGGACTTTCGGGTGGTCCAGATCGGTTAAGTGGCCGGCTACTCGGGCTCAGTCGTGAGTGTAGTTTCGTAGAGTGCGGTCGTGCATGGACCTTCGGGTGGTCCAGATCGGTTAAGTGGCCGGCTACTCGGGCTCAGTCGTGAGTGTTGTTTCGTGGAGTGCGGTTTAGTTAGTGTTTTTTTTTTGTTCGTGAGTGTTATTGTACATACATACATATGAACATACAAACAGTGAATTTTGTGCGTAAAATAGAAATAATTTTTTTTCGAAGAATTTCTTGGTTTTTGTTTTATTTTTCGACTACGATGTCGTGGTGGTCGAATAATTTAACGCGTGAGTATGTGTGTGTGTGGAGTGAAGCTGTGGCCTGCAACTGGATGTGCACTTCAAGAGGAGAACAACGAACACCTAATAAGGATGACGAAGGAAAGCTGTTGAACAAGAGTTGAAGCAGTGTAAGCAGTAAGCAAGCAGCATAAAAAATCTATGTGAGTTGTGTGTTTTTATATTTTATTATATTTTTGGATCCTCACTTCACGTCGCCGGTAAGTTTTTACGATTCATTACGAAGAGCAGTAATTTTTTTTCGGAAAACTGTCGTTGGTTAGACTTATGAATTGAAGTGGGAAAATCCATTTGGTGGTGGGATATTTCTTCTTTTTCTTTTCAGGAGATCGCCCTCCCTACGAACTGTAGTGGAGTTGTTATATATATTCTTTTATTTATTAAGGGGCATAGGGAATTATCGATCGGCGTCAAAAAAACAAAAGTGTGTGTGTGTGTATTTTTTTTTTTTTTTTTTAATTAAATGGCTGTCCTTAAGACGGACAAGATAATTCTAATTCTACTCGGTATTCGGTTTCGGTAGTGTGGGGGGATTAGGACTTTTGGTGGTGGGATATTTCTTGTTTTTCTTTTCAGAAGTTCACCCTCCCTACGAACTGTAGTGGAGTTGTTGTATATTTTTTTTATTATATATATATATATTCATGAGGATAGGGTAGAAGCGCTCGACAGACATTTATACAAAAGCCAGGCTTAATAGTGCTAAAGAGAGTGTTTTTTTTTTTCTTTTAATTTAATCGGCTGTCCTTAAAGGCTTTCACACAACGCTGCAATAGCGATCGCGAGTACAATTATTATCCAAATCATATAATACTGAATAGTAAAATGATCGACTGCTGAATACAACGATAGATACGTCGTCGATATAATTTGTATTTCGAATTCGGTGTGCATGCACAAACTTCAATACACGCGTGACGTGTTGCTAAAGATCGCTATCACGGCGGTGTGTGGAAGCCTTAAGGCGGTCGAGGTTTATCAGCCTGCCTTTCGGTGTCGGTAGTGAGGGGGATTAGGGCTTTAGAATAGGTATCTGAATTGGTGGTGGGATATTTCTTCTTTTTCTTTTCAGGAGAACGCCCTCCCTACGAACTGTAGTGGAGTTGTTATATATATTCTTTTATTTTTTATATATTCATGAGAAAAGGGTAATATCGCTCGACAAACATTTATAAAAGTGCAAGCCTTCATAAGACCGAAGCAAGTTCTTTTAAATTTAATCGACCGCCCTTAAGACGGTCGAAGTTTATCAGCTTGCCTTTCGGTGTAGGTAGTGCAGAGGGATGAGGACATTTGGTGGTGGGATATTTCTGCTTTATCTTTTCAGGAGATCACCCTCCCTACGAACTGTAGTGGAGTTGTTATATATATTTTTTTATTATATTTATTTACATTTATTTATCTACATCTTTATATTTATATATTATATATGTATAAGCCGAAAATAGTCGTTAGATTTTAGATTAAGATCGCTCAAATCATAAACCAAAGAGTTTTGCGGGCAAAATTTTTAGTGCGCATAACATTTGGAACGGGGGTTTCTAAGACCACAAAAGTACGTCATTAAAAACACTCTAGTGAATAACGCTAATTTAGAATAAAGCTTAACTCATAAGACCCGTATAGAGTGTTTGTCAGAACAAACCATTCAGGTACTTAGAGTTTAATTAAAATTCACAATTTTTGGACACGTTGTAGTTTTATAAAAAAAAATTGTCTGGTAATTTCTATAATTTATAAAAATAGATTTTCAAATATGTTGTCAGCCAATTAAATTATGTTTTTGAATATCTGAACGGAACTCTTATCTCACCGGACCGCGAAGGTATGATTAATTTGCTTACAACCTTTTATCAGAGTTCTTAGGCGAAATTTAAATTTTTACTTAAACCATAATATGAACTCAACTATACACAATTATAGAATTTGAGTATTTGTATGCCTGCCGTGGAAACTGTGTCTTTCGCTTTTTTTACTCGCACCGATAAGTACATAGTTATGTATAGGGCAAGTTTTGGATTCGTAAAAAAATTCGATGTCGCGGTTTTCTGACATTGCCCTTAAAAGAAGTGGAAAAATGTGAGTCTGGAAATTCTGTCTGTCTGTACGCAGGGCTACAGCCTAAACGCGTGAACGGATTTTGATCAAACTTTGTACCTGAGGTCTGTTGGGTAATTCCTAGAGGAGAAATTGAAATTTTTGTTTTAGCCCAGAATATTAACGGTACTTTTCGTAAGAAAAAAACGATTTGCTGGAAAACGGTTCCTACAATTTTATTTATATCTCATACCCGATCTAGTCTATGAAATCCCAATTAGATGACGTGTAAAATTTTTTTTACTAAAATTGTTAACAACATATAATAAAGGAATACTTATAAATTATTTGGCTTAAATGATTTCATTCAAATTCCACACTGAGCCTAGTACAGACACGTGCAATAAGATGGTGTACCTTATTTTGGATAAAAATTGTTGTAACGGTAATTATGGCCAATTTGGATAAAAGGCGATTAAATTTTCTTGAAAAGGGATTTAGCAATTTCATTAAAAAGTTCTTTAATTAGATTATAAAAAACAAATGCTATAAAATGCCTTAAAAAATGTTTGGCCAAAAGTTTCTGTGACGGTACTTTTTCAAGGATTAAGCCAATTTACACGAAAATGCCTCTAATTTTTTCAATTTTCTTTGAATTCAATATTTGAACTAGTTTGGTAAAGTTTTATAAAATGGTGTACCATGAATTTTTGATTTTAAATTTTAAAAATGGTACAATTGCTTATTAAAATGTATTTTTTTTCGAAAACTGCTCCAGTGATTTCGTGTAAATTTTCATATTCAAACTAATTTTAGTGAAGATCTATGAGATTGCATACCACGTTTTTGGCTAAAGTTGGTAACAATGGTACCTTATTTATAGCCAACTTAACAAAGTTTTACTCGAAAAACTTGTTGTATAGATCATTGGTTAGATGTGGAAGTTTGTACAACTCAGTCGTGAACTTTTCGTTTTTAAGAAAGCTCGATCCTGGTATTATTCGAAAGGGAAGTGACAGCTTTTAATTTGTAAGATTTTTCGATTAAAATTTAGTTCAAGGAAAACTGATTGCCCGGTTAATTTTTAAATAGAGCTCTCTTTGCTGAAAATCATGAATTGGTACCATAATTTTGTTAAAATTTGTCGTGGGAAATAAAAGCATTCAAAAGTGTTTATCATTGTTTCGTAACTGAGAACGTGCTTTTGTTTCGTTTTTCGTAGAAAATTGGATACCAGGTATTGAAAATTCTATAGATTTCGTGAGCTTAGGTATTTAAAGTGTACACCGTTAGGTTATTTTGTAGAATGTTGGACCTATGACCTTTTCGAGAGAGCTCTTACTTTGTTCGAATTAATTCCATGGAGTTTTAGAATCTGTCCTTTTGTGAAATTGAACGAGTATTATTTCCACCAAAACGTCTTTCAAAGATGCAATAAAACCTTCCCCGTTCGTTTATAAGAAAGCACCGGGTTTCGGTTGTGGCTAATCAAATGATGGTGTGTTTACATTCGTGTATCCATCGAGCAAGATTAAATAAATGTTCAAAGAGATTTTTCGAAACTTAATTATTATTTATCGACAGGATAGTCGACGGTTTTTTCAATTGTAATGGAGACAGGGACACAGTTTGCTAGGTTTGGTATGATTTTGATTTTTGGAAGTACAGGAGTTAATACATCTATTTAATTTGGTGGGATATTTTTTTTTTCTTCCTTTTCCTTTTTTTTCTTTTTTTCCTTTTTTCTTTTTTCTTATTTTCTTTTTTCCTTTTTTTCTTTTTCTTTTTTTTTTTTTCTTTATTTTTTATTTTTTTGTTTTTATTTTTTTATTTTCAGGAGATCACCCTCCCTACGAACTGTAGTGGAATTTTTATATATATATATATTTATTTTATTTTATTTATTATTATATATTTAGTTAGGCTTTTGAACAAAACTTTTAAATTTATATATATGTATATAGTTCTCGGTTTTTGGATAAGCTCTATAGGACATAAAATTGAAATCGACTGTCCTTAATCGTTATTGTGTCTTAAGGATAAGATGTGGTAGGTCGTCTACTGATGAGCCCAACCACCACATCAGGGCTATTTATAATATTTTCGAATTTCTTAAAGAAAATCAAATTGTTAGCTGAATCACGGTATCCGTCGGATAAACAGTGCGTCTAGACTAGATGTGGTAGGTCGTTCACTAAAAAGCCCAACTACTACATCAGGGCGAAACGCTACGCTCGAGAGATTTTTGTTATTTCAGTGTTTGAGAGCCTGAAAGCACACAACTTTTTGTAGAAACAGTCATGCTTATTTTAAGATAGAGACTTTCTAAATATTTGACTTTTCATTCGAAAGATTTTTGTGTATTTTAAGATTCGAATGAAAAAGGTTCACTCTCGAATGATACCGCAAAATGAACTTAAACAAATTTAACCCTCAAAGTCAGCTGTTTGACATTTTTTTCATACAGGTTGACCATATCTTGCTTTTTTTGCGTTAGAACTCTTCTCTTTCTTATTGAAATATTTTTATTAGTTACACTTTGACGCGTTTAAAGACGAAATTCAAGCAATAACTTATATGAAAAATGTTTTGTATACCTTTAATATTAAAATCGAGTACGAAAAATAAAAATAAAATAATATAAATGCATATTTAATTACAAGTCTCTCCCTGCACTAATCTGGTCACTGCTGTCAGAAGCGAAATATACATTTGCTTGTTGATTTGTTTTTAATGATTAGAGTTGCTTTCAGATAAAATAAAATACTGCTTTATTTTGTGGACAGTGCGAATGAATAGGACATTATAGAAAATTTAAAATAAGAGTAAAAAAAATAAAGTTGAAAAATAATTTTTTTTTTCCTTTGGAGTTTTGTTTACATAGAACTTGAGTGGGACTATTTTATTTATACGAATTGCCGGCCACCAGTTTTTCTAATTGGAACGTGACCTGTACCGACAGGATCAGCAATTGTCAATTAAAATTACTTCTTCGAGGAATTCGATCTATGAAAATTCGAACTTTTTTTCCCGCATCAAGCAGCTATACAATTGCGCACTGCAAAAGTGCAACCTGTAGATCAGCTGATGCTGTTGGTACAGCTTGAAAAACGCAGCGATTTAACCGCTTTTAAGATTTTAAATGCTTTGATCGCGCTACTGATCATTGAAATTTTTGTTGTAGCCCTACCCTTAGAGTTCCTTCACGTAGCGCCATTTTCACAAACACGGAGTTTTCTCCAAAATGGTTCCAACGATTTTGATACAATTTCATATTTCAGTTAGTTTTGGATAAAAATGCATGTAACGGTACTTTGCTTATTTAATGATTTAAGTAAAGCAAAACACTGGCAATAATTGACATCCGAAGGAGTACAGCATTTAGAGTTTTAAAAATTTAAGAAAAAAGTATTTTTGAAAAAAAAACCCAAAGTTAAAAAAAAAAATGTTTACGATTCATTAGGGCAAGTGACTTAGCTTTTGAAAAATTTTGCAAATGTTTGGCAAGCTTTTTTGTTCAACAAATTTTGTTAGATAAAAATATTTCTTGCAAAATTCTCTTTAATTTGATATGCCACATGATGGGAAACAAAATAATTTTTTTTTTGCCCCTTATACAAGGTGCCCAAAAAAGGGCCCCCAAAATGAAATTCATTGCCGCCATCTTGCGCGGGCTCCCATATAATGTGTACATAGCCAAAGTTTCCGCTCTCTATGTCTAACAGGGCTGTAACAGACTGATAGACAAACGGACAAACGGGCACCGTATCAAACCTAAAGTGTTCCGTCTTTCCTTTTGAGGTCCGGAACACTAAAAACAGTTCGTCGGCAAAAAGGGATTTTCAAATATTGACCCAAAATCGAATGGAACTCTGTGAGCTTATCTTTTATACCGTTCAGTGAATTAAATATATGAAGGCTTCCTTAGATATTCTAAGAACATTTTGAATCTAAAAATAATTCATTACACTCAGTTTTTCATGCATTTTTGTCCTTTTACTCACTTTATATCCGGTAGATCCAATGGATTTGATTTTGACCTTATTCCTTTCCGGATTCGAATAAGATCAATCTTTTCTGTGTACATATCTTCTTCACTGCTCCAAAATATTCCAACACTTTTCGTTTTTAAGATATAAGCCAACAATTACTTTTGCAAAAGATAAATAACAACAACTGATACCGCCATTTATCTATCAAACTCGGAGATCAGCTGGTGTGGATAGCATTGGAACTTCATACAGACCCTGTCGTCGAAGTTAGGGAATAACTTTTGAAAGGAGAAACGAATCAAATGACGACAAACGTCGTTCAAGTAAAACGCCACGCAGAATAGGAGTATTATGCTTCCCGGAAAGGAAAAAGTCTCTCAGAATTTATAATAGAGCTAAACTATTGTGGCAACGATCCAATTTGAATAGGGAGAGATTTGTGTGTGATTTTTGCATTCGTTCGTAATTCACAGTATTTTTATCGCGTTCATGTTGAAATACTTTAAGTGCTTTCTTAGCGAATTATTTAATTTTATTACTGCGATAATTCAATGGATTTGGTCGAGAATTGATCCATAAACCTATCATTGAATGACCGAATAAACTACCTCTACACATGGCCACCCACTTTTCCATAAAATTTCAAAGACAAGAAATAAAAACAATCAAAAATATGTTTTTTTGTATTCTTTATTTTTATTTCATTCAAATTAAACTCTTTGCTATAATAATTTTTACACAATCTTATTGAAATGTTTATTTCTTATTGTGTACTTAATTTTTATATTATTTTTATTTTGTTTTAAATGAATAGTCCTTAGTGTCTTACATGTCCTCTTCGTTATTCAATAGATAATTTATTATAATTTATAAAATTGTAAAGTGCTAATATATCGAAACAAAAAGGTGGAAAAAAAAACATCAACATACGAATGATCTACATCAAATTAAAAGTAAAAATTAAATTGTTCTTTTTCTTCTTTATTTGGGAATTCTTAAAGGAGGTTGTACAAGTTGAAAGAAGAAAGGAATAAGTTGTAAAAAAAATTAAGGAACCCCTACGTAAAGAACTTAAGAAAAGGGTGAATGAAGCGCATCCAAGTACACAAACAATTCAAAATATCTTAACGGCAGAATGCATGTCAGATAGAAATAAATGGTCAAATCAGTAGCCGGATAGATGGGAGTTCTAGTCCTGCTTTTTCATTGATTTCAGGGCTCTCTCGCGGAGCTGTTTCTCAAGATCTTCATTCACAACAGCTGGTTCATCGTCATCACTGCTGGAACTGTTATCAGCCTTTTTGCTCTTCTTTTTGTGTTTCTTATGTTTCTTGCTTTTTTTGCTGTGTTTTTTGTGTTTCTTATGTTTCTTTTTCTTTGCCTCGGCTTCTGAATATGAAGAATCTGAATCGTCAGAATCATGGCGAGATTTCTTGCCCTTCTTTCGTTTTTTCTTGGGCTGATCAGAGTCCGAAGAATCATCATTAGCAGTCGTTACTGGCTTTTGTGGTTTTTTAGATGCCGATACGGTTCTCTTTCGCGACGCTGTTCGTTCAGAATTTTTGTTAGCACCGCGATCATCATCAGTGTCAGAATCGGATTTCTTTAGCTTTTCCTTTTTTTCTGTTAATCTTGATCGCTTGCTGAGCTCTTGTTGCTCTCTGTTCTCCGTTGAGATTTTTCGCTTTAGAGTTTCTGCAGGTTTTTCCTGTTTCCTTTCCATATCGACGTCCTTGCGTGATTTGATTGGAATTACAGCTTTGGCCTGCTTTTCGTCACTACTTTTGTCATCACTGGAAGAAGAACGCGCTCGACGATTTCTTTGCTCTTTACGTTCCGGTACTTGTTCTTGCTCGCTATCATCGCTGTCAGAACTATCAGATGAGCTCGAGTCACTGGCCGGTTTGGTCTTCTTCGCTGACGCCTTTAATGGAGCTGCCGCCGACGTTTTTTGAATAGTTGCGTTTGGTTTATTGTTTCCTTTTTCCCTTTCGTGGGGCTTAAGGAATGGGGACGGTGTCCTTGAAAGACTGGTACTATATTTATCTCGTGGAACAGGTTTTCGAGTTGGAATTATTACTGTTTTAACTTGTTCAACAACAGTAGGAGCAGCGGGACGCTCTTCCTCTACCTTCGACTTGGGCCTGTAGATGTCTTCCTTCTTATCTTTTATTTGATCTACGCTTTTAGCAAAGTCAGATGAGCGTTCTACACTGCGATCTTTGCGAACTGGACTAGGCTTACGGTCAAAACTAGACTTCATTCTCTTCTCCGGACTTTCTTTGAATTGAATTGAGCGATCTGAGCTGCCACTAAGTTTTCGAGGTCCGCCCATATCGGGTCTAGTAGATTTTATGGGACTTTCACGTTTCTCAATGCTTCTTGAACGGACCGGCGCTGAATTTCCTTCATCATCGTCCCAATTAGGACTTACAGATCGCGGCTTTGTTGGTGGTGGTTCCCATCTATCATCGCTTCGAACAATTTTGATAGGCATTGGTTTGGGCATTTGCCGTGATACGGAACGACGAAAACTGCCACGTCTAACTGGTGATATTGGTCGGCTTTCGCGTGATGGCATACGTTGCAGTGGTGATATACGACGATCACGCGAGGGTGGACGACCATCACGAATTGAACGAGGAGGAGAAGTACGTCGATCACGAGAAATACGTCGGGGTGGTGACGGTCGTCGTGGCGATATTCGCAGCGGTGACGTTCGTCGTCGTTCTCTTGATACATTCATGGGTGACATTCGTCGATCTCTTGAAGACCGAATCATGGGAGAGCGACGATCGCGAGACCTTCTCTGTATAGGGGAAGGTGACGGACGACGAGGGGGTGGTGACACTTTCCTATCGCGGTATGGGGATGACCTTCGATCACGTGTTGGTGAGAACTTACGATCTCGCGATTGTCGCCTTGGCGGGGATCGACGATCGTAAGGAGAGCGACGTTCACGTGGAGAGATGTTACGACGCATCCTATCACGACTCATACTACGACGACGATTAACACCGCCACGACCACGGCCACCTCCGCGACCGCGATTGTTTGGCGTTCGGCGACGATTAAATCTGAAAAAAAAAAATATAATACTGATAAATAAACGCTGAAATCACTCTTTCAATTATTAATTAGTTTCATAATCAAAAAGTTACTTTGGCGCCTACAACTATAGTAGGTGGACATATGTTTGTATATTACTGAGTACCACAAACGGAAACAGGAAACAAGGCACTATTATCATTTAGTGCAAAGAATACTGAAAAACTTACCTTCTTGGAGATCTTGAACGCCTCATTGGCGATCGGGAACGATTCCTCGATCTGGATCGAATCCTTGAACGAGATCGTCTGCGTGATCGGGAGCGTTGTCGCATAGGTGAACGTGAACGATTACGACCACCACCACCGCCGCCGCCTCCGCCCCGTGGTGGACTACGACCGCGTGGTGATCTGCGTCCTTGATCGAAACGTCTAATTTCCTGTCGCCTTGGTGGGGCCTTATCCAAAGAACTACTTGATGAGGATTCCCTGTTGTTTCTGTACTGTCGTTTTTTCTGAACGCTATTCTGATTTTTGCGTATTTCAAAGTCCTCCTTTCCATTTGCTGGTGATAGAGATAAACTTGTTTCTGAACGTGACCGACGGGATTTCTTACGGCCTACTGATGATGCAGACGATGATGACGAGGAACTTGACGAACGAGATTTGCCCTTTTTAACCACAGATCTATAAAAAAGGTGAAAAAATATATTTAGAAGTATTCATTATAATGCAGATTGCATTGCCTTACCTTGATCTAGAGCGTCGCTTGGTCGACACAGGCTTGCGATTTCTAGAGTGTGTTGATGAGTGCGAATCGGAGCTTCTTGAACGACTTTTATCGTTACGCTTGGGCGCACTAGCTAAATCCAGGAGCTTTGCTTGAACCTTAGTCAATTTTTTTGATCCATCGCCGTCATGTCCGTTTAGTGAAACATCAACTGGCGGCTTAGGAGAACCAGATGATTCCTTTCGCTTAACTGGTGATTTAGATTTAGACTTCCTTTCAGATGCACGATATTCTGAACGTGAGCCACCCCTTTTAGTGTTGGATGTTGAACGTGAACGCCTTCGGGTTGAAGATGACTGCCCCTGTTGTACAGGTTTGCGATCCCTAGAGCGGCTACGTCGTCTTCTTTCTGGTGATCGATGGCGAGATTTTGAACGTCGTCTATCCCTCGTCGAGTCCCATCGTCTTGGGGAACGATCCCTAGATGATTTCTTTGGCGGTGATCTATCCCTTGACTTTGGACGTGGAGAACGGGCTCGATCTCTTGTCGGGGATTTGGAGCGGTCTCTGGTTATTGCAGCTGTCGTAGAGGATGACATCTTTCCACCTCCACATCCACCACCCCCACCAGTATCTATAGTAGCATCTTTAGAATTACTACCTAAATTATTTGCTTCAGGCGATTTAGATCTAGATTTAGCTTTCAAGTGTGATCTAACCTGTTCAATAGCACTATGATTATGCGGCAACTGACTCATTGAAGACAACTCATTAGAACGTTCCCTACGTCGGTTCTCGCTGTAGTCGCGATCCCTTTCACCAGAACGATCACGCTTCGAAGAGATGTTTGTATGCTGTTCTTCCTCACGTTTGAGTATTTCCTCCTTTTTCTGATTGATGAATTCAGCTGGTATTCCGCTTTCACTTTCTTGGGCAGATAAAAGCAGCGCCCATAGCTCGTCCATAAACTGTCTTGCATTTCGGCCGTTGAGAAATCCCGTCATGTTGATCTGCATT
Source organism: Chalcosyrphus nemorum (assembly GCA_949716465.1). NCBI lineage: Eukaryota > Metazoa > Arthropoda > Insecta > Diptera > Syrphidae > Chalcosyrphus > Chalcosyrphus nemorum. Next base: position 28,509,712 of record OX454334.1, read on the forward strand.
TTCTTCGGACAGGGAAATTTCTCCTCTTCCAATTGATTGTAGACAAATTCTACAACCACATCGTCTTCGATGTGAAGAATATCGGTGATTTTCTTGCTAATCCATGGTCGTAGAACGTCCAATTTTACTTTAGTCATATCAACCCGCTTGCTGAGGCAATCACCGAACTTCATTTGCTTCATCAGTTTTTTTTCTTTGTCGCTAAAGCGCGTGTCCTGTTGTTGATTAGTCCCCTAGAATGCATATCAATATTAATACCATATTGTTAAATATTCTTTTTAAAAACAATGTCTATTCTTTGTTTTGCCACAATACTGCAATTGAATGCGGAATTGAATTTGGTAAAACTTAATGCATTGTACATTTTTTCGTTTCAACTTTAGCAGTAATATCTACACATATAAATGTAAGTAAGCCGTCTGTAAATAAATACATTTTTGATAATAAGCCTATGAAACACTTTGATCTTTTGTACTATTCCCAAATAAATAAAAAAAAATATGAGGCCATAAGCAGAGAGGGCCAAGGCCTAGTTTCTCACAACATTACGAGTCGTGCGTGATACATATATGTGCCCTATCCGAAGCGCAGTGTTTTTGAGAAGCTTTCTCATGACAGTAACTATTATTATTATTATTAATTAAAAAGTAAAGTATTAGTTCGAACTACTATATTATTTGAAAACCTGAGATTCTAGAAAAGCTCCAAAACTAGTAAAAGGTTCGACAAACTACTTATTTTGAAATAATAATAAAATAAAAAAAATATTAGGCCTACGCTTCGATATATCCGGAAGAGGTTGGACCATAAAAAACAGTTTTGTTATTTATTCGAATCTTGAGCTCACGCGCAATAAACCACGCCCAATGTATTACACTGCGAAGGCATTGAGCGTGTTTAGGTGACTTTTCGTGAGAAGGAAATTTTATTTTAATAGGGATATCAATGTGCCATATAACTTTAGCAAATCGTTTACGAGAAGGAAAACTGGACTTAAAATGCAAATAATTATAGCTCACTTTAGTAGCATATTGACATCATCGGCAAATCCCGGCAAGCTGTCGTAAAGGCGTTTACGGCTATTGATGAACAGGCGAAACGAGCTCGTCTTGAAGTGAATGAGGACAAGAAGAAGTATATGTTATCAACAAACAAAAATTTGTCAGTCAAAAACTTTGGGCAGAACATCACTGTTGATAACTATAATTTCGAGGTAGTTAAGAAACACTAACCTCGGAACAAATATAAGTTCTACAAATGGCAACATTGTAGAGATCGGATCGCTCATACTTCGGTTTGCCAAAACAACTGGGTTCAAAACTCCTACCTCGATGCGACGGACTAAATTATGCTCTATAGAACGCTCATCTTACCAGTCCTGCTGTATGGATCTGGATGGTAAGTAAGAAAATTGAGCAAATATTGGGCACCTTGGGAAAAGAAGACCGAACCTCCGGTACAAAGACCAAGCTGTCGCAGATGCCAGAAAACTTCACAACTGGAAGCAGCGTGCCCGGGACCGCAGAGGATGGAACGGCAACGATGTCTCAGGCAGGGACTCTACAGGGTCGGGAGCCAGTAAGTAAGTTAGTAATTTAATAGCACAAATGACCACATAATTTATACAACTTTCATTAAAAATGTTTCCCAATGGTTTGTTCTTTAAAGACCGTTAAATGTAAAATAAAGGGTTTCCCCAATAGCGAGTTCCGAACTTTATCAGGTAATTGCGACCATATTATTTATTTACTTAGCCTATCTTACCACATCGTATATATGCGCAAATGATTAATTTCTTTTATGGAAGTGGTTCTTCTGTTCAAGCAACTTTTGTTCATATTTTAATTTCTACTACTCGTCCTTCCGAGAGTACTATTCGCAACGTGGTGGATAAATTCGAGGCCACCGGTTCAGTGCACAATATGTAACAGCTTGGTGTGGATTTTGGACTAGCGGCATTATCGGACCGCATCTTGGAGAACGATGCTATCGGTTGATGATAGCTCATTTCGTTTGGCCCCAATACATGATGTGGTTTCAGCAGGATGGCGGCATGCGATTTCCAATCATAGTTATTTCACGCGGAGGCGATGTTAATTGGCCACAGAGCAGGTCTATGGCAATAAGCCACAAACCACCAATGCTTTGAAAGTCAACATAATCAATGCCATTAGTCGAATTTAGTCAGATTTATAAGTCAAAGAAAAATGGACGTTAAGCGCAACTCAGTGAAGGCCCAAGCTTAATGGCCTGCTTGTTTCGAAATATAACTTGTTCAAACAAATATTCAGAAAAGGATCTCCTTTATCTTTAGCTTCTCAGTGTAGCCGTCGACATTATCACAATATCAAAATCAATTAATTGATTGATTAAACATTCAATTAGTTAACACACATTGCTTTCCGATTGCATATTCATTGTATAAATTTCAATGTAATTAGCAATTACAGAAGTTCTGAGCTTGTTTTTTAAAGGTGTTATCCGTAAGTAGAGATTCCTTTCTTTAACATAGTTTTATTTTTGAAGAATACATCCACTGTGTTGGTACTAGCATTTTTCACAGATCGCAACAGATTTTAATTACTTCACTAATTATTTGAAATTTGTTTGTAATTTGAATGAATTAATATATAAGACGTAATTCTAATTGAAATGTAAATTTAAACTTGCATAGCGTAAATGTATTAGCATCCGAACAGTGAAAACATTTTCTAACTTTACTTTTATAATTTTCTTACTATCAATGCGAAGGCGAATATTTTTGTCTAAGAGCAGTTCTATATCAGGGACTCGATTCGAGTACAACACATCACTAAAAGTCAAGGAATAATTACATAGTTATGATATAAAATTAAGCTTTCTACAGGAGTACGATGTGTGCTTTTCGTTAGAAAGACGCTCGTGAAAAGCTCGTTGTATGGAAGGCATGAAAGGTAAAAGAATATGTACATTATTAACTTAAGTAAGCTGTTTCGAGTTTCTTCTAAAGGTATATTCTTCGAAATTTTACTTTGTAATTCTGCTTTTTGCCTCTTCTATTTAGTATATGTACACAAAATATATTTTACGCATTCTACTCAATGGTAGGAGGAGGTTTTATTATAGAGGTACACTTAGTCTTTCTTGTATGGGATTCATACTCTGTACTCATCAGTCAGTTATTCAAATGTACCTTTTGCCAAAACATCAAAATACAACCTGTTAGAACAAAGCATTTAATTAACCGGTACATTCTGTTCGGAAACTGAAAATATTTTGTTTCCGTTATCTGGACACTTAATATTTAGCAAACAATAACTTATTTTCTAGTTTTCTTTAATTTGTTTTATTATTATGTTTGTGCCTTTGTAGACGGTCAAACTTTTTCTTTTAGATAGATTTGCTCTGACCTATGAAACCAGTCCTATAGCGGAATCTACATAAATTGTTATTTAGTGGGTAACGTGGCTCAGAGATTAGTGCGTTGTACTACTGCGCAAGGGGTTCCAAGTTCGAATACAGAAAAATACCATCAAAAGTTGTCCGAGTGTCTGACAATCATTCAAGAGTATAACTGTCATAAGAAAGCTTCTCAAAACTCCTCTTCCCTTCGGATAAGACATTAAACTAGAGGTCCCTACTGTACATGTACTACTTTTGTGAGATGCTAGGCCTTAGCACTCTTATTCATTTTTATTAGTTGTTATTTATTTACTAATATAATTTCTTATTTTACCGGGTACTTGTGGTACTATTTGAATTGAAAACACAGCATTTCATCTAAAAAACCCACTAGATAAAATTTTTTTCTCTTTTCCTTTATTATTTTAATGAATTTTAAGCCTTTTATTGAATATTTAAAGTGAAAAGGATAAAAAATCCTTATTTTCATTCAATTCAATCTTCTAATGTTCCATTTGAATACATATGTATATATATTTTAAGTCGGATTATAATATTAATAAAATATAGTTAACACAGCCTACTAGTTGAGTATTCTCGACTATAATTCACTAATTCCAACAATTTGCTTTTCGGGTTTAAATTTATAATTTATTAATGATCATTCATTTTGACTCTGCGTAGGTACGAATATATATGCTACTATTATGGTTAAGAGCCGTTACTACAGAGATCTTAGTGTTTATTAAAAAAAAATCTAGTATCAAGTCAAATCAAATAACAATTCGTGAAAAATTAACCCAATGCTACCCACCTTATGTTCATACACTTAAGTGTGTAAATTTTACCCAATATTTCAAATATTCACTAAATTAAAAAAGAATAATATGTACGTACAGAAATAACTAAATTTATTGGAATGAATAGCATGTACCTACCTATGTAAATAAAAATTAAAAGAATAAATAACCTTTTTTAACTATTTTAATACACAACATAATTATTCCCTTCATATAACACAAAAAATAGATAAATTCTGACTGAGAAAAATGTTCCCATTGTGGATAGTTAAGGGTTAGCAACCCCTTCCAAGATTTCACAAGTCAACATAGGTATCTACCAACATATCTTGATTTGCTATGATCATATGTTTTAAAAACTAAAGACAAGAATGAAATTAAAAATATGTATTGATTGATTTAATTGCCCTGGGTACAATTCACAAATGCTTCCAAATCTACACCAATACATAAGAAATTTAGAGAAAATCATTTAATTTTGCTGCTCTAACATTATGTACATATACATAAATACATATGTATATTCAAGATCGTTTACAACGACGTATCGATTATAAAGACCAAATTTTTAGGTCCCGGCTGAAGCAGATTAATTGTTCTGATATCGGTTATTGTGACCTATCACTTATAACGACCAAATTCTTCGGTCCCTTGGATGTCGGTATAACCCTGGTTTTTACAGTATATGTACAATGATATATAAAAGTGCTTAATATTTTATTTGCCGATGAAATACTCGTGAAAATGAATGAATGAATGCCGACAATACTGGTAAAAGCAATTAAGCTATAATGTTAACGCTCATTTTATTTGCATATATTTTTCCGCCACGATGTTTCTTATATCATTATTTGTTCAACATTTAATATTTATTAAATCTAACAGTGGTGCACTGATATATATATGCGGGTTCTGAAAATTAACCTATCACTTACTGGACTATAAACGAATTTTAAATAAAATCTGTTATATTATTTAATGAGAAAACAATCTTCAAATGAAATGCGTTACTGCTTCATGATAAAAAGGGCAATATTATTTCCCGGCATTTTATCTTCCTTCAAACAATTTATAATAACTACCAAATCTATCGTAATGCCCGCTCAAAAACTTGTTAAATATACACCCAAACCAAACAAAAACACAATTCTAAGAGCGCAGTTTTAAAATAACCAAATAACAAAGTGCCATGTGGACAAGTATCTGCTGTATGTAACACAAATAAGTTTTCACGGCAAGCAAGTGCTGTCAAGCTTTTCGGGAAACGCTTTACCTTTCCGTGCGAGCATGTAAAATTATTACTTAACAAAATAAAGTACATATCTATTACACATATAGGGTTAAACGCAAACCGAAAAAACACCCTTCAAACACTCTTGCTCAGTTTTACAAGAGTTGTTCGCTACATGCAGGTGTTTAATTATAATCCCACAATTTTTAATTATTATATTTTAACAAAAAAGAAAAAGGAACGCAATGAGGAAACACTTGCCACCATTTAGAGCGTTTGGTTCATGCGTACAGAAGGTAAATCAAAGGAAGTTATTTCTCATGAGCATATAGAGCTACAAACATATTACATACTCTATGTAGCACATTTTTGCCGGTTTTTTACATCAACCAAATAATCTCTTACCGTGAACATCATTGCAATTGTGCTCTCCGAAACAGCGAACGAACAAAAAAAGACTAATTGATGCGGTTTTTTAATCTCAAGAACACTCGATCTGAACTAAATATTGACTAGCACAGCTTACGAATGGTAATACAATTTAATTTTTCATTATAAATAGGCAGAATAGAATTCCCTTCTGCTGCTAAATTGTTGTTTGTCTTGGGAATACAAAAAAAAAAAAAAACTATTCACGGCTTTTTTGTCGAGCTCTTATCGGTTTTTCGCAAGCTTTTTTTAACGCGCTGTTGTAGTTTACTTCTTTGAACTTGTATTCACTTTATTTTATGTTATGCATTGTTGTAAATATCTATACAATGATTATTGTATTTTATTTTTCTATAGTTAAAGTGCCAAATATTAAATAATAAATATTTGCGGCCACTTTTTCAACACTCCGAATTTTATTTCATGCGGTCTACGGTAGTGCAAAATGGAGACGCGACGAACGACTTAACGAAGAAAATATACAAAGATTCGTTGAGAGTAATTAACGTACGATGCGCCACCTTCGTTTTGATTGCAAAATGATGCTTTAAGGTGAGTACTCAATGAAGTGGAATTAGGCATATATATTTTTTAAATTCTTGTTAAAATAACTTGGGCCTATTTGGCTAAATATTTTTTTTATTATTTATTATTCAGTTTAATTATGAAAAATCGGCTAGATTTTACTTTATGGAAACATTCTCTAAATCAACTTTTTCTTTTAATCGTATAGATTTGGGTGTGCTGAGTTCAAATCTGCAAAAAATATTTGGCACTCTCTTACCGTTTGGGCGTAACCCGCCCCCAAAGTTGTGAGAGAGCCATATGAAATGTAATCAAAATTTCTTAAATGGTTAGTAATTTTCTTTTCCAAATATTTTTATTTTATTCACAAAATGTGCAACTACTTAATAAAAGAAGTTTCAACGAAATCGGTTCATAGAAACGCGCCACGTACTCCTAGGACCGTCGCGTATCCTGCTATCTTGGGTAAGCGGGTTCCTTTTTTGTTGGGGTGAAATCAATGCTGCGGTGCTGCCAGAACTTTTTCATTTTCGTGTCTCTCACTACCCAAAAAGTCGGTACATAGTTCAATTTAATTTCCCAATTTTTATTTGTCTTAAAAGTGAATTTATAACAGTGGTGTCGCACGAAAATGTGTGACGTGGTATCAGGGGAAATATTCGGTATAGCACGAAAACGTGTGACATGGACAGTCAAAGTGTTAAATGAATAAATCGCTAACACAAGAAGAGCGTGCGAAAAAATCAGTGAAAGCCTGGACGGAAAACCGAGAAAAGTTTCTGAAAGCAACTGTAAGTGCAAGACTTGATGTGTTTATAGTCGTCATAAAGAGCTGGCTAAAAGAAGAGACATTTCCGGAGCACCAGAAATTATAGCATCTGTTTCTAATTCCCAAACGAAATAAACCTACTCTAAGTTATCAATTAAATACCCTTTTTGGGTCTCCGACGCCGCCTGTGCTTTCTGGTTTTGCATTCTTCTTCATAACTCTCTCTTCAGAATGAGTTGGTTGCGATTAACAGAATTTTATGACATATTTGATTTCACTTTTTCACATAAAGGAAATCGAGTTAAGCGTGAAGATGTGAAAAATTTCACAAAATCGGAAATGATACCTTGCATACGTAAGCTGTTAATACTACATCCATATCTATATATATTTAATATTTGATATGAGAAAATAATGCATAGAAATTCAACAGAATAAATTGAGAAACGAATTCAGATATATAGAATATTGCTAATCGTCAACAGTTTTATAATTTTCGAATTTTGTTTAAATAAATTAATAGATGTTTCATTTTTATTTTGAACTATAAATTATGAAGCAACAAAGTTTTTGTATATGTATATCTTATATTAATTAATGTCATTTGTTTACACAACTACTATACAAATGATTGTTTAACTACATAATAATTTTCATTAAAATATTAAACAATAAATAAGTTTTCTTACGACATTAGGCTTAACTAATATGTTGTATTTCGTTTTTTCTTTGCTTAATTATTTTACATTAAAAGAAATAAAAGCTATTCGGTGTCACGTCATTGCTGACACGATAAGTTCAACTTAATTCCAAATAAATTTTGTTTCTTTTAATTCTAGTCGTTTCACATTCAAATTATTTGACTGTCATTTCGTCTGTGACATGACAACAGTCAGATATATGAGTATAGTGCATTTTAAAGAGTTAAAATGCGCACTGGAAATCGAAATCAGTTCATTATATAATTTTGTTTTGAGCTAAGATGTGAATGTGAGAAATAAATAATTTAAATAGGGCAAAATTAATTTAGCTTAAGGGATAGCGAAACTAAGGTATCATATTTGGTTCCTGTGGTGCCCCCGTCGAGTACTTGGGCTTACAAACACATCCACTTTCAACGAGCACATAATCTTGTCCTGTCAGTGTTACTGGACCCAATGGTATGACTAAAAACAGATATGGGACGTAGGTTTGTGTGCATTCTCCTCGAACTACATCGCATTCAGAAGATCTGGAAAAATAAGAGAGAATAAAAGAAATGTTAATTGTTTTGTTAAATATAGTAATATTTTACAGTTCAACTAGAAAGCATACTATTAATTTTAAATATTCATTATCTAGAAATCAGGGTTCGTCAAGATTTCGATAATGCATATTTTCATAATTTGCTTTGCTTCGGAAGTGGGTCACAAAATCATCCTAATATCAAAATCTTTCATATTTCTTTGATTTAAAGGAATCTATAACATTTGGGACAAAAACTTTATAAAGCGAGTAATGAATAAAATTTCACTTCGAGCGGTAATTATAATAATTAACGAGTTATAATTTTTTACAACGCGAAAAATACCTGTTTAAAATAAAAAGAGATACAAAGAAAAGTGAAAACTAGAAAATAAACAAAAAGTGTGAAGACATCAAAGCATACGCAAAAACGACACTTGCATCTGGAGAAAGCATTCGGTCAGCAATTCTTCGATTGCAAAAAGAAACCATAGAAATTCCTAAAGAAACTTTTGCAGAAATAACCAAACCGTCGTTGGCTATTGTGATAATTGATTGACCATAAAACCATTTTTTATTTCACACATCTTTAATATCTAACTATGCTCTCTAAAACTGAAATTGTATTCGCTTTGGAATGAGTTAAATAGGTTTACACTCATTTGTACGATACTAATGTGAAATTAAAAGTGGACCTTAATACCAGCCTACACAGCCTACGATGAGTAAATAGTTTCACCTACCGATATCGAAGTCGATTGTCGCTTAAGTAAGTACTTTCTGGAATTTTTTTTTTTTTTATTAAGAGCCAAAAGAAGAAAAGAAATGCCCGTGAAAATGATGAATTCATGACCACAAATCCCATTCGATAGAACTACAATACGAAGAAGAACTAGTTTCTCTGGCATGCGCTCTGCCTAGATACTTGTACATAAATCAATCGGATTCACTACGTGACTTTGCATGCACAAAAGAGGCCGTAATCTCGTCTTAATGCCTTCATTGTAATCGATTGAGATTAGTAAGTCAAATTGCAGCAGCGACAGCTCGGAGAACGCTTAAAAGTATCTGACGGCGCTATTGACAAGTACTTAACATGTTTACAGAATGTTAATGAAAGTTGAATGTGCACATTGTATTGTACTGACAACCTCATTTATTTGACATGATTAACTTTCAACGAAAGAAAAAAAAAAACAGCAACAACTTCTGGTACTTTTACACCAAAGAAATAAAACTCTTGATTGGTATATATCTGTAGATGTTGTAGACTTAGGATCCTATTGTCAGTAAGTGATTTTGAAAGGCATTACATATGGATTTGTCTTCTTCTTTAAGGCATCTTCATCTTCTTCACCGGCATAACATCTTTTAAAATAAATTCTTCGTCAAATAATCAAATTGTCGTGGTGAAAGGCTGCAAGTTTTGTATTGTGAGTTAAGTGAGTATTAAGCTATCTTCATTAAAAAAGTTTAAATAAGTATAGGTACATAGATTAGAAGTGGGTGCCGTGGCTCAGTGGTTAGTGCGTTGGACTACTGCGCAAGGGGTTCTAAGTTCGAATCCAGAAAAATACCATCAAAAGTTTTTTCATTGCCCCACCTCTTCCGAGTGTCTGACAAACATTCAAGAGTATTCACTGTCATGAGAAAGCTTCTCAAAGCCCCTCTGCCCTTCGGATACGGCGTAAAACTGTAGGTCCCTTCTGTATGTGCCGAAATGTATACCACGCACAACATGTACAGTTGTGAGAAGCTAGCCCTTGGCCCTCTATGGGCTGCTTACGGGCTAATATTTATTTATTTATTTATTTTTACATAGATTAGATATAGTTGTTAAGAGAACTTTCTTCGTCAAATAATCAAATTGTCGTGGTGAAAGGCTGCAAGTTTTGTATTGTGAGTTAAGTGAGTATTAAGCTATCTTCATTAAAAAACTTTAAATAAGTATAGGTACATAGATTAGATATAGTTGTTAAGAGAACAGGACAATGTTTCACGATAGAAGGGTTTCAGTAACTTATAAAAGTCAGCATATTCCAAATAATATAAGTATATACTGTATGATTAGACATATCTTAACGTCAAAATCAATAAAATGCATTAAAAATTGGGAAGAAATTAAAAAAAAAGTTCAGCTTTCTAGGGAAGTACTGTCATGTATAACAGTACATATTTAATATAACAAAATAAATTAAGAATAGAAAGAGCATGTTAAAAGAAAGGAAGAAATAAAGAGTTTTAAAGTATAAATATACTTTTTATAATGTTTCTAACAGATTGTAAGCAGAGTAAGGTTTAAATATTCTTTTCTTCTTCATAAATTTAACATATTTTTATGTTTTATCTACTTTAATCTTAATTGTAATCTCCTTTGTTACTTTTACTTACTCGCATACTTCGAAGACGACCTGCTGCAGTAAATCTGGAAACTTTTGGACGATAGTGACTGGTTGTCCCGAAGTTAAACTGACACCGTACATTGGGGCTGTAGTGTTATACCGTGTTTTGCAAAGACGAGCTGGTGTTCCACGGCACTGAGATGATGGAGAGTCGTTTAGCGCTCGACCTGCAAAAATAAATTAATTATGAAAATAAAAAAATGAATGACCAAATATTTTGATTAAAAGTTTAATCTGACCAAGCTTAAATATCGCTAAATTCAAATTAGGTGCTATTGTCGTTTGTTTAAGATCCTGTCACCATTTTTTTTTTAATTAAGGCTAGTTATAAACTACTACTACACTGTAAGCCAAATTCACAAAGTGTACCAATGAACACTGGTTTGGTATTGAAACATAACACAATTTCGCCATGGGGAAGGCTTATGTAGAGAACCAATGCAAGCTCCCCAGTAAATTTAATGTTGCGATTCCCAAACCATGTAAAATTTTCTATCTTTTCTGGTAAAAAGTGAAAACTTGTTCATAAATCGCCACAAAACCAGTACTGTTGCCCAAAAACCAACAGGTGCACCCTTGTTCCTCGGTAAAGTTTATTACTCGTACATACGAAAAAACACCGTAAGACATGGTTACTCTCTATTTTATACAAGAACTGGTTGATTGAACTTGTCCGGGAAAAGAGAATCTACGTGTATGCATTTTCATTTGGCAATAACAAATGAGAGAAAGTGATTTGCAAATTGTCACCAAGGAATAAAAATTTCCCACACATTTGGCAATGCATGTCAGTATTTGAAAACACTGTCTCAGAGCGATTGTGTGATTAATACGATGCAAAACGTCATACATATGTACATATATTGCGATATTCATTCATATGAACATAATTATTCAATGAAAAATATATTGAGAGGCTCTTTTGGTGGCCAAATTGTACATTCACCAAAATATGGAGAGATGACAAATTTATAGTTCCGAGTATAAAATATATGCACTAGGATGGCTATTATAGGCTGTAAAAAGACTGTCGTTAAATTGACACTTAGCCTCAATAATGTGCTAGGTTCCGTAATTCCCCTGAGCTCTAATATCAACGTTAAGTCGTTTAGATCTTCTGTTTACACAAGGAATGTGTTCTGTTGTTTGTTTTGCTCATTGATTTTCAAACAGCGAGCAAACATTGTAGATCATAGACAATTCGAGTAATATCATATTCAAATTTGGAGGTATCGTAAACGTATCGTATCGAATGTCGACAGTTTAAAACCCTAATTCGTCCTCTAAAAGCTTTGGTATACATACATATGTATCTGATTCTTGACGAATATTCTCTTTGAGTGCTTAAGAATCTGAAGTTTATGACATAGAATCGTGATTGCAAAAGACCTCACAAAAATAAGTCTGGAACGGTTAAATCAGGCGATCTTGCCGGTCAGTGAAAATCACCAAAACGATAAATTAGGCGACCCAAAAACACAATTATAACATTCCGCATTCTTTAGGAGTATAACGGTTCATTGTTAACGTGTTCTTGCAGTCTATTCACTTCACAAAAGTCAATCTAGAATTGATTTGCAAAAATCATAGCATGTTCCTATAGAGTGATCATTTTTACGCCGCCACCTTGTATTTAGACCTATCGTTCGTAATTGAATAAATAAATTTTATTTAAGAATAACTTACCAAACCGACTACTGCCAACATCTTCATTGTTAGCATGACTATATGCCCTCATAAGTGCGCTTGATGTAATTGATGGATCCAACGTTGTTGGTATTTTACTTTGACGACCTCTTCTTGAGTTCCCGTTCCAGTTGGAAAATGTCCGCGCCACTGCTGCACTAAAAATATATTATTTTATTAGTTTTGCAAATGTAATATATTATACATTAGATATGCAAGGTAATACATATGTTTGGAGGTAATTACCTTGGATATGGTGCATTATTTGGACCTAAGCAATTCGGTGAATCTGTTAAGGCATCTCCAGATAAATATTTGAGTCCTGAGGGCCCACTACATTTTTCTTCCGCTGCATAACTCGACCAAATGGCAGCATTTACTATATGCGCATGAATTGTGATAAAGAATATCGCTGATAAAATCTGGAATGAGTCAAATTACACTTATTAAATGTAAGATAAAATCTCTTAAAGGTTATTATTAAAATTTTGATGTTTCGTATCTAAGTTAGTGACTCTTTTTTATTGTACTTATGCTGCAAGAAAGCCCATCAGTTTTGTTTGAAACTTGCGTTTTAAATTGATAACGCCACTGAACTTAGTTTGTCATAAGATGCGCTTATCAGTTCTCAGGAGTCTAGGTAAAATTAGTTTTCCTTGTTTTATGTTTAAAAACAAAGTAATTTTCTATTTTAATAATAAATGAATAAAAGATAAAAGCCATTAGGTTAGGAAACATTCCTTAGTGAATACCAGAATGTACTATTCGCGCACAAGAACTAGAAAAAATGCATACTTTAACTAAACAAACAGTTCGTTTAAGCATTCTGTGACAGCTACGAGGAGTGTTTTGACTTTCATAGGTGAATGACCTTAACTGAGTACGTACCAACTATCGTCTACGACAAGATTTATCTAACATGCACATTCGAATGTTAACAAAATGTCATGACGAAGACACCTTATAGCTAATTAACATAACCATTACTGTTCCACTTATCACATTTTCCTATGCTTATTCCCTTCTTACCAATACTACGAAAGATAATTCAATGCTGTTTGGATTTCCTATTTCATGCATTTATCACATTCATTACAAAATACAGTCCGTTTACTTCGATTAATTAACTGCAATCAATATCAATTTATCCATCAAGCTAACCGTTTTTCCGCCACTTCTAATCAATTCATTTATAAACCAACATCTAACCGCATAGACACAATCAACACGATGTTTCTATATATTCCTAACCGACAGTAATAGGAAAATTCTTCACCATTACTGGTCAAGTTCACATAAACAGAGATTTCGCTCCAAGCCAAGATACATTAGTGGCTCCAATGTAGGCCAAAGGTATAATAACATTTTCCGTTTATGACAACGTTCAAAGTGTAGATTTTCTTGTTGCTGGCCCGTTGGCTTGCCGTTGCTGGCTTGTACCATTTTCCATCAGTGAGTTCCATCTGAAGCATTGCTGCACTGGCTTCGGATCACAACATTAACAACGTTGGTTCACAAGAAGAAGAAAAAAAAAAATAAATCGTCTGCCTACCTTCTCCGATGCAACAATACCTCGTGCGGAATTTAAGTTGTTTTTTTTTTTTTTTTTTTGCAAAAACACAAAAAAAAAAATCAAGTTGACTTTCTGTTGACTCTCGGCAGTTGATGGTAGATTTTTAGCTTCTGGCTTGGGGATTACAGACTCTCGAACAAATCCATGGCTGTGCGTTTCTCTTAAATGTTCATTGTATTGTATATAAATATATTTTATGTGTTTGTTCCTCCTCAAGAAGGTTATGGTTAAGGCAATAAGCGAACTTGTAACCTGTTTATCTTGTTTAAAAACCGAACAAATGGTGCGTGGTTGTGTGCGCATAAAAGAAGTATGGTGGTGCGGCAATCTGCCAGCAAGTTCATGGTCCATTTTGCAAGTGTGCAAAATTGAAATTGAAAAAAAAAAAAAAAAAACAGAAAAATCATTTTACATATTTTGCATAAGGTCACATATATAATTTAGAATGTCGTGAATTTGATTTATTTCCTGGAAGAAATTCCTTTTTAAGAAAAGACGATTCAACTATTCTTTTAAGCTATCATAGCTTGAGGTTAATGCAATTATTACTAACTTTGTATATCCACTGCCAACTGAGTAGAAGTAGAACTGAACAATATGTATTGTCTAAATAAATATATGTATTTTAAGCCATAAACGTCAAGGCCTAATCTTGACCTTAAAGTCCTGATGGTAAAGAAATGCGTGGATAAGCGGTACCTTAGTCTTAATAGTTCTATCAGTTTTATCATTATTCGTGGTTCCTTCTTTCGATCCACAGTCTGTTTTTAAATTACTCTTAATGGACAGAACAGAAAAATGGTAAAGGTTCCCACGCCTAGACGCAAATGTAAAAAAGCAAGACCCATAGCTAATTTCCAACGTTTTAATTTGGGTTAATTTAGTGGAGTCCATCATAGCTAAATTTTTTAGATTATAAATATGTTCATATCTTGTGAATTTTCGGATTTGTATACCTCTAAAACAACTTTTGTTAGACAACTAATTGCTTCTTAATGTACAGTTAAATTGTATGAATACTAGGTACATAATAAGAAAAAATATAATTACGGTTAGTGGTTTTCTTTTACTCAGAAAACAATATGCAAATGGTGAACATATACATATGTACCACATATGTCTAGATACTTGATAAATGATCAAATCTTTTCTGTTCATCTGTAATGTGCCAGTAATTTTCGTAACAAAGATCGAATTCCAAATAAGTAAAAGTAAAAATCCTAAACAAAGAAAAAAAACAAATTCACTCTGAATTTCACTTTTAAAAGCTCGTAATCAATACATAATTGCAGAGAAAGTCGTTATAGCAATAATAATTATATAAAAGTTAATTTTCTTTAGTTAATATAAAATTTGAGCTCGTGATCATCATATAAATAGTATTTAATAACGCTATACTTTTCTCAAAAAGAGAACAAATAAATTCATTGTGCTAACCACCTTGTTCGTCTGTATAGGAGGCAGACCAACACTTCCGCATGCATTCCCAGCATTCATTAATTAGCACCTTAACTTATGTTATAAGAAGAAAACAGATGTAGAATCCAAGTATGACGTGTAAATTGAAAACAATGGCTCGTATGTGAAGAAAGACATTGACCTCTGACAATAAATAAAAAAGCAACACGTAATACGGGTGACGGTTTCTAGTATTACAAAGTTTTCGTATGTGTCTGAACATGGGCCATTAGTTATAATCAGTCGCCTGTGAGCTATTTGAAGTTGAGAATAAACAAAAACATCAGCTCATCATGATTTATTGCTTGCTTTAGTATAGTATTTATTTATTTGCCTGAGTTTTTGTAATGGATCTTGGTTAAGTTGTTACATTCTTGGATAATAGAAATGACTGTTATATAATTTACATGGTCCATATTAGATATTGAGACATATTTTGTTAAGCAAAAATGCGTACCTTAGATTTGCCAAAATGCGAATGAAAAAACGTCTGCACAGAATTCCTTAATTGAAGGTACAAGTGGAATAAGGGCCTATGTGTATTTTCAATTTGTTTATTTGAATACGAAACGGCATTATCGGGGGGTGGTTTAGGAGTTATAGAGGTGGAAAACATGGAATATTGGTACTTCAAAAGCGGCTTCAATGCAGAGCGTCAAGATCTTTTTGTTTTCTAAGAAACACGCAAATACATATTTATGTCGAAGTAATTTTACCTTTTACAATTATCTATCTATCTCTATGGGAGTCTTCGTTCCAATTCTTCATTAAGTTTTCATAGTTTTCATTCATTACAATATTTTCAACAATACATAGCTTTAAAGAAGCCAGGTCGCGCATTCTTTGGAACCACGTGAAGCATCCCGCCAGCAGAAAGTGGTAATTCGTTGACTTCTATGACCTCTCGTGTATAGACTAAGATAAAATAATGATCTAATCTTCCTAAAAATAACTTTGAGAAATCTTTCTTTGATGAAGAAGAAAAAAATTTAATTAAGATTGGTCATTATGAACAAAAAAAATCCTAGAATCGTATAAATTTATATTCCACTCTATTTGTATCCAAAATCAGTCTTTCAGATCTATTCGTTGAATTAAAGATAATCAAACGCCAGACATCCACTTTCATTATCAAATTAGATTTCTCTATCTCTGATCACCAAAAAAGATCAGTAGTTCACTATGTACTCGTATCTAATTCAAGGAGATGTGGTCTTGTTTCAGCAAAATTAAATAATTAACTACCATGGATTCTATAGAGAATAAAACAATAAAAACATTTTGAATTGTATAAAAATCTCTCGAGAAAACACGTGAATCACGATTTCATATTATTTACCATTCCGAGATATTGGGTCAAAGAAAAACGAAAGAGTTGAGGCACGAACTTGGAAAAAAAAAATAAACAATTTACATAAAGCTAATATATGTAAATATAGTTTTTATAATTTTTGCGCGAAACGTTTAATATGTATTTATATGTGTTTTGGTGGGTAGAACTGCAAATTGATTATACTCTCGCCAAAAACTTTCGCTTGGTCGCTGAACAGAAATTTGGGATTAGTTATCGAAACAGAAATCGATGGGTAGATAACATTGAAACGGGGTAAGTAATTTCTGTCGGAGTTGCTGGGGCGAGGAGGAAGAAGAAATGATTCCTCATCTTCTCTGCAACTGCCCTGCCTTAGCGTCAAGAAGAAACCTCCACCTGTTTTTAAAAGCTCCGGTTGATTCTCCTGATTCAGCGGCAGAACCTCTACCTCTAATGATTAATTGCAAAAAAATAGTTTTAAATATTTAGTAAGCTATTTATGCTATTAGACTAATGCCAATTCAATGTATTACTATTTCAACTACAAAGCCTGTTTAGATAGGCTGAATACATTTTTAAAGATTTACTTTATGTATATATCATCAATTGAAAAACTTGAGAATAATAATGTTGTATCTGAAAGAAACATACATTTTAGATGCAACAAAAAAATATGATTTTATTTTCGGTGAAAATTATCTTTATTTTATGTTTTTTTTAACCTCGCTGTATGTATTGCTCTTTTGCAGTAAGAAATGTTTTTTAAAGAAAATTAGAGCCATTTTTTACCAAGATATCTTGAAATTTTATTTACACGCTTTCACTACATTCACTCATCTCAGCTTAAGCGAAAATTATTTATTAGTTATGTGTGACCCACATATATGTTTATTTTGGATTATGATTTATGTATATAATTAGGGCTGTTCAATTCTTATATAGAGTCATATTCATCTTCCTATATACAGACATATGTAGCCTTTTCAACCAAAAACTTGAATAACTTTTTATTTAATGTTTTTTATAAAATTACCCCAAAACAATTTTATTTCAAAGTGCTACTGGGCGGATTTTGTAAATTTTTTAACATGTACTCAAGTCTGCTTCTAAGAATTGATATTATTTGATTGAAATCGAAGAAAAACTGTTCGTTTGAAAAACGAACCCTTAAATTTAGGCGTGGTCGAATATAATGTATGGAAGATTTGTAGAGTAAAAATATATCTGCCAATTTGCTTAAGTAAGTTTTTCAAGTTTCATATGAAATAACTGAAAAAAAGTGATTTTTTTGAAAAGTGGGCGTGTCAGTGGGCATGACAGAAGGAGGATTTTAAATTTTTTTACACTTGTATTGCTTACTTTTACAAGGACCTCGTATACAAAATTTCATCAACCTCGCTGATGTGAAAAATATAAGAATATCTCTATTTTTCATATTTTTTGTAATTTATTATTTAAAATTTAAATTGTTAATAGAACTGCAATATAAATATGAGTTGTGAAGTCAAGTAGAAACTCATCTTCTATTCATAGACTTTAAGGGTACCATGAAATAAAGTCTTAAGCTATAAGGTTTAAAACTCAGTTTGTTAATATAGTCTTAGGAGAGTTATGAAGTCGCTTCAATGGCTAAACTCCATGGACAAAATGGTGAAATAGAGCGAGTTATGGAACTGTGAATACACAAATCTTGAAGGACATAAAATCAGTATGTCTTTTTGCATTCGACTTTATTTCATGGCACCAATGATCCAATTCAGAATATCCCTCAAGATGTGTCGCATTATGCTAGAAAACTCATGATGTTGGGTGCGACTTGAAAACAACTTCTCCGAGTTCTTTCAAAGGTGCTCCGAATTTCGGCAATGAGATATGGTACACCACTTTTTCACAAATTCTTACAGTTTCTGGGATACGCAGATGATATTGACATTATCGGAAGATCCCGGCAAACCGTGTCGTCGTAAGGGCTTCAAGACAATTTAAACAGACAACACGAAGTATATGTATGTGGTCAACAAAGAACTGTTAATACCTACATCTTTGAGGTAGTTAAGGTGCTTAAGTGTCTCGGTGAATACCCGTAGCAAAACGACTAGGTTAAATTAAAAAAAAAACTCCGAAATCGACTCTAGCAATATTGTTCTGGCCGACAGAACTGGGGCTATGTACTGTGGTATTTGGATGTGTAGTTGTAGTCCTACTAAATGCGCTAACTACAAATTCGTTGGAAAGCTCGAAACTAACTCTTTCAGTGATTTGTTATACTTAAAAGAGTCATGCATCAGCAAGCTATTGTGAATTTTTGTTTTGGAATTGGTTAAATGCCAATCTTCACTTAACATTCACAATCTCTCTCGGTCTAATTTTAAAGTTTACCGTAGAAAAAAGTTGTCATAATTCATAATACCACTCGAAATTTATATTTAAGTACAAACAAGGTCAGATCGGAGTAACTCAAACTTCTACAGAACAAACAAGGCACATATTCAATAAGCATTCCATAACGGTCGTATTTATAGTGGACATAATCTTTCCTTAAAGCTTTGACCGACATTTTTAAGTGACCTAAATTATATACGAATTCGTTTGAATATCAAACCACTATTTGCGCTGAAGTCCAATAAAGGAATATTGCTCCAACGTGTGTTTTTCTGTACCATTGTCAAATGTTGTGTACATGATATTGCACCTCTAAGCCTCAAATCTGCTTATAAGTCCGGAATCGGATTTGTTCTCAATTGTTTTAGATATGAGCGTATGCACGTCAGTATTAGCTTTTCGCACCATTCACGAGTGTCAGAACGGAATAATAGTGGAGGCGTTATACTCCAACTATGTGACTACCATACAAATTAAATGAATTAATATTGCATTTTTGTTCTCTCTCTTGCAGTACCTACCTATTCAGAGCCGGTTCTTAGTGTAGAGCCATTCACTAAAAGAAATATGTATATATTCTTCCTTCTCCCCATTCCAGCAGACTTTTTTTTTGTGTGTAAATATGGTACGTGTATTTACAGATGATTCAATATGATAATCAGTAAAAGTAGGCTAAGCATATTCATGTGGACAATCCTACATTTGGAGAATCATGGTTACGATTGAGGTCAACTGTAATGTATCATTGGCTGACTGTTGTTGTTCGAGCTTATGCGGTTTTCAATGATATTATTTTCTAATTTGGACATACCCAAGTTCAAACACGAAATGTATCCCAGAGAAAAGGGTCACCATTAGTGTGCAAAACCATTTCCGTTTCAAACGTATTCCTTTTTTCTATCTCACAGAATAAGCAAAATGAATTAAAAATTAAAAAATTTCTCTAAAATTAAATTTTATATAAGGCATTTCCCACACCTCCAATTTGGTTTTTGGGGCAATTCACACTAGAATCAGTCTTCATTGTCCCCCAAGCTGTGAGTCAAACGTACATAGTAGGCATTCCTTGCCTTTTTTTCTGAATTCTTTCACTAAGTATTCCCAAACTATTTAAGATCAAGAGATATGCTTGTAAACATTATTCTCAAGAGGGATGGATACAATAAAGATATCTTCCGCTGAAGATGAGCAAACACAACAAGACACCTACCTGATTCTTTGAAGCTTAGTGTATATTTCCCGTTTGTCGTCCACAAATGCTTAGCTACCTGGGAAAGTAGTTGCGCGTTGCAAGATCAGTCAATTGATTGTTCGCAGCGAAAGTACGATACCAAAAAGTTAAGAAGAAAAAAAAGAAAAAAAACTCAGAACTTTAACCAAAGAAAAGTGATGAATAAACCAAATACATTTGAATGCTAACAGTAAACGATTTTGGCTCTTTCGGGTCGAATTCAATGCGAAGAAGACGAAGATAGAGATGAATCTGCCTGCCTGGTTCCTACCATCAATGGTGTGATGATGAGAAATTGTCTGCGATTTTTTAAACTGAAAATGCTTGATGGTGCCCTGAATTAATCGAAACCAAAGTAAAAGTTTTTATGACGTGCGCTTGATTTTTTTCCATAAGAAAATGAGTTTAAGAAGGAAGCTGAAGAACTTGTCCAATAATGATAGTTGCTTTAGTCAAAGTGGACGGATGTAGTAAGATGCTTCCAAGTACGCGTTCAGATAATGATGAGACATCAAGAGTATTTGAGGCAGTGTTCTACATTGGAATTAATGTCTTATCATTTTGATTTACAATGACAATTAAAAATGAATGAATGAGCTTTCCCGTAACGACATTGACCTAGTGAATACCTACTGTTAGATGTAAAAACAATCGAGTGTTAGGGGCTATACTTCAAACTGAAGAGGGATTATTTTGGTTTTGTTTGGTCAAACGGCTATAAATAAACTTAACAATCAATCTAGACCAGTATTGGCTTTTTGAAGTACATCCATAGAACGAGATTCGTTAACGAATAAACCATATTTAGGTTAGAAATGAAGGTACTAACGGAAGCCCTTATGACAATTAAAGAATAGGTAGAAATAAATTCTTCAATTCATGGAAAGAAAAAGCTGATTTAACGGTGAATATATGTACATATGTAGAGTTTACGCACTTGTACTTACTTTAATATCTCTACTGAACTATTGTTGTGATAACGTTTTTTGCAATGCAATTATTTTTCAACGTCTATTTCTGAAAATCTTTGCTATTCTTCAGTAGACTTGAGAAATATATTTTTATGAAATTTTATTCATTACCTATTTTTAAAAATCAGGTGATACTAGTTTTTGGATAGTTGCCGAGGAGTTACAAAGTTATCACTACAGCTGATTGTACAAAATTTTTGTGGTAATCCAAGTAGTTCCACGATTAATAAGAAAACAAAAACGAATACTATTTCTACAGTTCCCAATTTGGTGGGAACTTAATAACAACCGGTAAATGCAACATATTATTTAAAGAATAATAAAAAAAAAAAACAATTTTTTTTTGGTAAAACGCGGCCGGACTCTAAAAACTAAACTGCAATACTACATTTTAATTCCGTTTCCGCTTAAAAAATAAGTCACGTTGGTTTTTGATATTTTAATCATCCGTAATCTTGTCGAAGAGTTTAAAATTAGTGCATATGTTATATGTATGTATAAAGAAATAAATAAATAAATATTAGGCCGTAAGCAGCCCATAGAAGGCCAAGGCCTAGCTTCTCACAACTGTACATGTTGTGCGTGGTATACAATTCTGCATGTACAGAAGGGACCTACAGTTTTATGCCGTATCCGAAGGGCAGAGGGGTTGTTGAGAAGCTTTCTCATGACAACTATACTCTTGAATGTTTGTCAGACACTCGGAAGAGGTGGGACCGTGAAAAAACTTTTGATGGTATTTTTCTGAATTCGAACTTGGAACACCTTGCGCAGCAGTCCAATGCACTAACCACTGAGCCACGGCACCCATGTATGTATATTATGTTTAAATGCGTGGTGAACCTAGGTTCAACCATTAACGCAGATTGAGCCCAAGTAGGGTTGAATCAACCCAGCTATCAGGGTTGGATCGAATTAGAAAAACGCATGTATACATATATTAAGCTTGAGTCTTTTGTAGTCTTCGAAGACATGGTAGACAATTTAATTACTGACTTTCAAGTGACTTTAAAAGACTTCAACTAGGTGACTGCAGTCACTGACTTCAACTGACAAGAAACTGAATGCAATTAGACTTCAAAGAATGCTGAAGTCTTTATTGAAGTCGTTGAATCGAAACAAATAAATGTGAATTCTTAGAATGACTTCATGTGATAGGCATTCCGCAATGATTGCATTCTTTTACAGCCCTGACATATGTCATATGTGTTCTCCTTACCTTGGTTCTTGGTCCCTTTGATCTCATTTGAATAATCCTTAAACGTAAGCAGCATGATTATAAACTACATTTCGTAATATGTAGGTTTAAAATACTCTAGTACTAAATTATTTTCTGTGTGTATTAGGACATATAATCATGCTACTACTTATGCAATTATTAATGACAATAGCGGGAAAAAGAAAGAAATAAAAGAAGTTCATTTGCCCCAATCTCATCATCAAGGCCAGCCAAGCAAATCCATTTAAAAAAAATTGTCAAAAATGTGTTACATGTACTCGGAGTACAATTTGAAGTTAAGGTGCTGCAAATCTTTGAATTTTTGGATTTGTTTATTGTATACACATTATGTTATCTGGTAGTATTAGACTTCGGAAAATCATTTTAACATCCAAATTATTAGCCTAATAAACATTCGGCATTCTTACAAATCACCTAATTGAAAAATTTAATGTTCTTATACATTTTATACACTAAAGCATATGAAGTTCAAACCCACGTGAATTTGAAACATCAAAGTGCTTGTAAGTGGTGGAGTTTTAATGATCAGCATACGATATGGTAATTTTTGACGATGTGGTCCAAATTTATTGTACCAAATGGAATCGTACTTTTTCGTGTATACAATAATATACAAGAAATTCAAAAATATATATTGCATGAAGGTATTATGAATTACCCATTAAATTTCTTTTCGAATTTCAAGTTAAAAATTCTCAAAAGGATACCGTGCTCAAGAAGTAAATTTTTGGGGCCAACCTAATGCATGACTTACTATTCATAGCAACCCCACAGAAACTGCCGGACCATTAGCTTTTTCTGAAGGCTAAAGTCATCTTATTATACAAACACAAATCAAATCTTTCTCAATAAATAAAAATTTAAATTCTTAATACTATCGGCTGACAAGATCCAGATTACATTCTTTTCTTTTTTCGCGATCAGAACAGGTCTGATGAAAAGCATTCAAATCAAATTTAATGAATAAATGTTGTGTAGGGATTGAAAAAAGTCATATTTAAAATCTTTAAAATTGCTGAAATAAATTCCATGCGTAACAAATAGTAAATGTAGCAAAAAGTATCCTTTTAAAGTTCTTATGCATTCGCTAATTCAAAAAGCCTTGTAAATATTTAACATGTAGAAAGTGTACAGTACAAGTGATTTTTTTCTCTTTTAAATATCCTGTCAAACTTGTTCTCACTTAATCTTCTCATCGAAAACTTATGCCACATTCCGCACACGCATTTCTTCCGGTTCGAATTAAATACATAAGTATTTAGGTAACCAAATTCGGTATCCACTTCAAAATGGGTAATGGGAAAAGTGAAACATCTCTAAGCCCACTTAAATATAATCTTACATGAAGAATATTGTTAGAAATAAATAAGAAAAAAAAAAAAAAAAAACGTGATCATATCACTTTTAATGGGGTCACTTACTTTGGACGAACTCCACCTATAGCACCGGTATTCCATTTTGGTTTCTGATTTATTTTACGATTTGCTTTACAAGTTTGTATTCCACAGGTGTATCTATGTGTGTTCGTATGCGTATAATTTTGGTTAATTAATATGTCCGTCTTTTTGCAAGCTTCCGACAGTGACTTTTATCCGTTACGATCGCATTTAAAACTCACAGATCCTTAAAATCGTTCAAAACTTTTTTTTTTTTTATTAATGATGGTAACTTAACTCTGTCAATTACACACTATATGTATCTTAAAAATAGCACGGAAAAACCACTAGAATTTCTAAAACAAAAAAACTCAATTCAATCTGAGAATTTTTTCCCGAGAAAAGAAATTTCTTCTTCTCGTTTTCTTCGTTCACAATATTCTTTTTTGTTTGTTCTGTGTGTGCGTTTTTGTTTTATGACTTCTTTTCTTCCTTCTGTATGCTTTACCTCGAACGACGAATGGATGGGTACTATAAATGAAAAATTTCTCTTACAACACACGGAGGATTCTTTTTTCCATACGACCGAACAAGTCAACTGCTCACCTTGGACTGGCGATCGAGGTAGCATCTACCTTTCCTTAAGCGCTTCGTCTTGATTTGGCCCGACTCAATGTTAAGGCGCAAAGCTGGACGGACCATCGTCATTATTGTGGAACTTGCAATCATCATTATGATCTATCTTCGTCATTATGTTTGGTGGCCACGATCGACAACGACGGTGTGGTCTGGAAGTGAAAGAAAGAACGGATGACTTAAGTAAGTTCTTGAGCTGGTTAAATGCTTATCGCCATGAGTGATGTCGTGGTGTGCTTGTGAATTTCTTCTTTAGGCCTGTGTCAACTTAACTTGTGAGTGACCAAATAATTTGTTATTATTCTCTCGCTGGAAAAATTATTTTATTGTTGTACACTTTCTAACGTACATTCATATAGTAAAGGCGCCGAAACTATAAAATATTGTTAATGGCCAGCCAGTTCCATTCATGATTTTGTTAGAGATACAAATTTTGACGAATTACAGAATGCTTAAACTATATTAGCATTCCAAACTTGTTGGCGTATCATCCTGGTAATATCTTATAATTAGAGGGATTATTAACGGTCCGCTACCCTATTATGCATTGTACTAAGCGTTTCTATGAGACATTTCACGCATTGAACGAAGCGCTTTGCGTTGCTTATGATGTCGGTAATAAAAGCCGGTAGTATTTGATGTTTCATGAATCTCAAAGTATCATAGAGAAAGGTTCATGTCGTTCACAAGAAGTTTTAAAATTGTACCTGCTTTTGTATACCGTTTGGACCATTACTAATTAGTACGCTAATGCATGAGGGAGGAATAAAAATGAGTGATCATTTTAACTGGTGTGGGTGGAATTTTCACAAAGAACAAATTTAAATTGACGAAAAACTAGGCGAATGTACATATTTAAAATAAGACGTTGAAAATACAGAAATTTAACAGTTTTCGTGGACTGCAATTCGCAGCAGGGGAAATTATACCGTAGGGGCAGAGTATGTAAAATAGAGAAATATTATATATGATATAAGTACATATATATTTGGCATCACTGGTCGAGGTGATTGAGCGATGTCCGTCCGTCCGTATATCGCCAGCTTTTGGGCTTTAATTTTATTTATTTATTTATTATAATTAAGTGCACATTTTTCAAATCCATCCACTTTTCCAAAAATTCCCTTTTTTCAGTATTTTTACATGAAACTCCAAAAAACTTATTTGAGCAAATATATTTTTCTTCTATTTCCTTCAAATAATATCAATTCTTAGGAATTTACTCGATTATGTACATAAGTATATGTTGAACATTTTTCACAATCCGCCGACTAGCAGAAAATTCGAAAAACAAAATTAAGCAAGTATATTAGTGGAAAATAGAACTATACTGGATTTTCTAGTACCATACTGGATTTGAGGTCGAGATACTGGATTAATCCCGTACTGGATTTTATACTGGATTTTCAATGGAAATGGAGACACCCGAAGTTCCCTCCATTGAATCCGCAACAATTATCGAATATATTTTGTGTTTTCGTGAATCGTGTCGGCTCCGGTCGAGCGCGTTTTCGAAAAAGCGAGGAAAATTTGGAAGCAAGAGTCATCGCAGATTCATGTTACCATTCGCCAACATTGAATTTGACATAAAGTGGGATTGCCTTGACTTTGTTAGTTTTTTTTTAAAAACAAGATTTGATGTGAAAAATCTCGTCTAAGGACACTTTTAAACAATGCAATTCGGAATTGAGCACAGGCTCAGGTTAATAAAAATACGTTTTTATCTTTTTGGATCTTTTTTTTTATATTCTTCTATCTATCTATATCTATATTCTTTTTCTATCTATATTTAAATCAAAATGAAATGTCCGGAAAAATTGGTAAAATTGCTCGGAACTTTGCAAAATTCGAAAAAAACTGAAAGTACTTTTCCATGGGATTTTTGTATTAACTCGAGACCATAAGTTACGATCCGAACGATGGCTTTACCGAAAATTCTGTGAAAATGCCTTTAAGTTGCCCGACGTGCGCAACAGTTGTAGCAAGTTGACATCTTTGGACCGTTAATCAATTTCCACGGTCTTTCTTTTGCCATATGCCCCGACACGTATTTGATTCGGACAATACATTCCACAGTGTCAATATGTTCGTAAACGCTAATCTCCGAATGAGATTTTATGAATTTGAGATTGAAAAATAGGTAGGTACTTAACCTACTATAGTTTTTGACCCGATAGATGTTTGTGTGGATTCTATAGATTCCGAAACCACCGGACCAATTGAGCTCAAATTTTCAGTTAATGGAACAGACCAATTGCCTTCAATTCAAATAATTATGCCTTTTTTTGTGCTTTGTCGACCGCTTTCTGTGTTCAAGTTTGCTTATTAGAGTTTTAATATTTCAACACTATGTCATTTCCTGATGGATATTTAAGGTCGCAATGTTTCTTGTTGGTAATACATATCGATTGTCGGCGAAACAACTTCTTTACTTACGAAATAAGTATAAAAAAAGGTTAAATTGAATATACTGGATTTATATTGGATTTTAATTTACATTTGTACAAATTATACTGGATTTAACTTAGCAAGAGTTGGTATCATTAAACATACATATATTAGGAAAATGATAGGGTATCACACGACCTACTCCAGGCGAATTGTACCAGTTCCATATGTTTTTTCCTAGTTTTCCGTACATTGTAGGAGATCTACATACTTTTGCTCGTCAGTGTTCAAATATTGTAGAAATGTATATTTTTCTGTTTTTTTTTTAAAGACATTGTCCCTCAATAGAAAAGTGTACTCAACAACTTATAATAGTTGTTGTTCAAAATGTACAGAATACCGACCGAAAGAAAGTGATATAAAAGTTTACCATTAAACCAGTTCGGGGAAAGTAATTCATTTTAATGTGACTATTAAGGAAGCGTAACTTTTAATTAATTGAGAGCCATTTCTTTAAAATGAAAAAAAAAAAAAAAAACCTGATATACAACTGTGGTCCCTGGCCACTGGCAAATATTCAAATAAACCCTATCATACACTCTTCTTCCAGAATTCAAATAATGTTGTGAGATTCTTTCTAAAGCTGTATATAAAGGCTTCTTAACATTAATGTATTATGACTTGAAGGAACAAAATAAAGAAGGATGTTCAATATTTCATAAGTACCTCAAGCTTTCTAAATTTATCCAAGGGAAATAACTGAAAAGATACAATTCGAGTTGCGTAATTAATAAAGCACAGCTTTGCACTGATTGTTCATTACACTTCTCATGCAACATCGATGTTTTTTTTTTTTTTTACTAATGAACAATCCAAGTTATTGATTCGCCATTCCTCGTAGAAATATTTTCGAAAATTTCATTTCCTCCAATCAAACCCACCGCTGCTGGCTTTACAATTACGTCGAACTAATTGATTTTGATTTCATTTAGTGCACTTTCAATGAGGCTGGCCATATAACGAACCGTCTGATCCAAGCAATAATGCCTAATAGTACAAAGTTAACAGAAATTTAATTGGATTTTCAATTCGATTCGCTCTTCTTTTTTAAAGATATTTTTTCTTAATTATTTTCTTTGCTTTATTTATGATTAGAAGAAAGCAAATATTTTCTTTCAAATATACTATAGGTACTAACTGTGTAACAAAGTTACACGTGTGTGTTTACTCTTTATACAAAGTAACATGATGAAATTTGTATTCTATCTGGGTCAATGTACCCATACTAAAGAATTATTTGTTTCATTCTATCCTGATGTATCTAAGCAAATGAGTACAACCTGAATATCAATTATATGTGTACTTATATTTTCAGTGGACGTCAATAGTATGATAGGCCAGAAATTCTTTGAATTTGGAAAACAGGTAGTTACGTATTCTCGGGTAATTAAAGATGCCAGTCATTGTTCGGAAAATGTCAAGGTGTTGTACAACAATTTAGGCCTCTTGTTTTGAAAGGGAAAGCGCATAGAGGTAGTTTGAAGTGGTCAGACTGCCGATGAGTAAAGACAATTAAATAAAAGGAAGCATTAATCCGCAGTCAGATAAAATATGTACTTCAATTTGAGACTCGTAACTTCGGTATGTGGTACATGCGCGTTGATCTTTGCATCTACTAGTATGCTACTATGCCGTTTTTCTTAAAAACCAGTGAAAAAATGCTACAATCCGCCTGGAGCGGATCGTATGATACCCTATCCCTATCTTATTTGGTCGTGTCAGTGGGCGGTGGAAAATGTATTCACAAAATTTTCTATTTTCACCCTATAAGCTAATATTTTTACTCGAAAATTAATTTTTGAAGTAAAAGCCCCTAAAAAGTGGGAGTGGCCATATACAACGTATAGACGATTTGTAGATTAAGTGTATATCTACATATTTGCTCAAGTAAGTTTTTTCGAGTTTCATATGAAAATAGTGAAAAAAGGTAATTTTTTTGAAAAGTGGGCGTGTCAGTGGGCAGATTCTAAAAATTTTTACACTTGTATTGCTTACTTTTCCAAAGACCTCGTATACAAAATTTCATCAACCTAGCTCAAAATTTAAGGCCCAAAAACTGGTGACACACAGACGGACGGACGGACGGACGAACGGACGGACAGACGGACGGACAGACGGACATGGCTCAATCGATTTGGCTACTGATGCTGATCAGTATTATATATATACTTTATGTGGTCTATCTTCAATATTTTTCTATGTTACAAACTATGTATCAAACTTAATATACCCTTAGGATAGGGTATAAAAAAAAATAAATTGGTTTCCTGTTGCCGCCAGTAATGTATTGCGAACTGTTTTGGGTTTTACTTGTAGTTTTCGTGCCCCTTTATGACGGCACATGTCGTTCTTTGTGTCGATAAATTTCTGACCAGTATACGTATAAAATTTATATTTATTTGTTAACGTCTGCAGCTTCAGAGTATGGAGCCTTAAGTCCCGGTTAAGTCTCGCAACTGAACGTGTTGTGCGCCGTACACATTTCTGAACGTACAGAAGGAACATACAGTTTTATGTCAAATACTTACTTCAAACAACGGAGAGGTTTAGAGTTCTGAAAAAAGATTAAGGACATGGGGTACAGGTGGCTAAAGATTCTTATCTCACGCTTATGAGCAGGTGATCCAATGGCTAACCAGTGGAGGAGAAGTTATCTTCTTCCTTTGAGTAAAGGAAAGGACGATAAGTGAAACTACCGTTCCGTCAAACTGATGTTACGCACCATGAAGATGTTAAAGGGGTATATGATGTCCGGTAGCAAAAAATAATAATGCTATCTGACGAGCAATGCGAACAACAACAGGTGCAATCCAAAGTATAAGGATCATAGGGAAACACATTGTGATTCATTAAAGAATTCGCATTCATTTAGTTTTGGTTGATTCTGAAAAAGATTCTAGAAGGAATCCAAGAAACCTTTTTCGTGTTCATGATTATGGAAATGTACGAAGTAACAATGACTTAAATGCCACGCAAGAGTCACAGAAAAGTTCCCTATCAAAGTCGGTGTACAGATGGATTGATGCCTGTGCTATTTATTGCAGTCCTTGATTATCTAGTGTAGTCCATCAGTTTTTTTTTTTTTTTTTTTTGACGAAGGAGTTAACATCAAAAGAAGATCAAAAGTATGACCCACATAGCTAGGATATATGATCAATAGCGAAGCAACTAGTGATGATTACATCAATCGCAGTGTAAGAATAGGGCTAATTGCATCCCACCCAAGCCGAGTTTTGGTCAAAACTTTCGCACATCAATTCAATATCGGCTTGTGACCACTGATCCAATCATGAGCTGAGAGCGATCCACATTTACACTGACGGATCTAAGACCTCTTACAGAGTGAGTGCTGGTGTTTACTCCTCTGAGCTTCTCCTTCCGCCTTCGAGATCATTATAGCGTATTTCAGTCGAAAATACTGGCAATCAAAGAAGCCCCGTCATGGCTAAAGTGTAGCTTACTATCTGTAAAGGGTATTATCATTTTCATAGACATTCAGGCAGCCATCAGATCGTTGAAAGTGAAGATAAAATTACTAAATTTGGCATAACCCTCTCAGTCGGGCCTGATAGGATGGGGGTTGGTATATTAATTTCTACTTGTAAACTAATGCTCAAGATGGATGCTATTAGGAGGGCCAACGTTCTCTGGGAGAATAGTAATTTCTTCAGACTATCGAGAGACTATTGCCTAACTTGAAGAAGGGTTTAAACTGGTTCTGAGTCGTTCGGAACTCAGCATCATCATCGGTGTCATTACAGGAAATTGTCTAATCTGCACGCTAGACCTTGAAATGATTTGTGCAAAACCTTAAGGCATGAGGAAGAGTAAACCATATTCCATCTTCTTTGCAACTGCCAAGCTTTATCGTCAGAAAGGTTTCATACATACTTCTTTTATGACCTTGGTGATCGGACTAGTTTAACTACAGCTACTGCCCTTTTTCTCAAGACCTTATGCCAGTTTCATAAATCCATAGTTAGTTTAAACCCCCTTCTCTATGTCTCTCCCTCTAACTGATTTGGTCTGTGTCTGGCGAAGTATAATTTATACTCTTTATCATATTCTCCAGTACACCTCATAGCTTCCAACTATGTCCAAGAGTTTTCCCTTCTAACTTTTATTACTTTTTCCGTCTTTCCCGCAGTGGTGGTCTTAATGTGACACTCGATCCGGTTATGTTTAAAACACATCTCCGTTCGAAAAAATAGTCTTGTGTTTATTAAGCTATAATCTATTATTTATAAAATAGTTAAAATACAAATAAGTATTTCTTATGATAAGTATATCTAAAATCTGTATCTTGAAGAAGCTATAACATGGCAAATAAATTGCAACAAACTTAAATTTCTATACAAAATGATTCTGTACGCTATTTTCGTGCTTTTTACTTTCAACACTTTTAACTTTAAGAAACAGCTTTCAAAATTTGCAGTTTTAGCTCATAGATACAGATATTACGGTGTACTCTTTTCGTGACTTAAATTAAATCCTCTATTTCACAATATAAAAAAAAAATATGAAAATAAAAAAATTCCGCTTACGTTATAGTATCTTTAAAATACTATTAGCCAATAGTTTTAATTTTGTGAAACGTCGGTTTAACTAAAGTCACTGTGAACGTATTTACAACCGCGAAATGCGTTGTTACCTAGATTGATTTAGGTACTGTAAGAATAATATTATGTAGTGTTTATAAATCTATGCTTTTAATTAAATTTAATAGAATTAACGCCCATATCTATCTGTCCCCCGCGATAACTGCCCCTCTTCTTCTTGGTTTTCTCGTGTTTAAATGATTTGCCGCGTGTATGCTTTAAATCTCGGCTGGCTCTTTCACCCCAGGACCCAGCAGCGTTTTTCTGTAAAACAAATATCAAAAGGATGTTAATAAACTTTTCATTGAATGTGTATTACTATCTTAATCATATGACTACAATTTTTTTTTTACTTACCATGTGTACGTTAAATAATTTACAAGAACAACTAAAATTCGCAACTTATTGCTTAATCGTCAAATGTTATCTTTTTATTCTGTGACGATTCGAAACTTTTGTTTCCAAATGATTTATTGCCAAAGCCACCGCCACCACCTCTGCCGCGACCACCGCCATCGGAGCCACCTCGACCACGTCCTCTGCCGCCTCCACGACCTTCACCACCGAAGCCACCACGACCACCGCCTCGGCCACCTCCACGACCTTCACCAAAACCACCACGGCCTCGACCACCACCTCGTCCGCCGCCACCGAATCCACCACGGCCGCCTCCTCCTCTACCACCGAATGATTTACGGCCTTCGCCATCGCCGCCTTCACCATCTTCCTTGTTATCAGTGCCTCCGAATGATTTTCGGAAACCACCTCCGTCACCGAACTTTTTGAAACCACCACCGCCGGCGCCACGGCCTCGGCCCCGATCACCACCTCGGTTTCCACCTCTGAAACCACCACCATTTTTATTTTTCCAATTGTTTCCGCCACCATTTTCTTCTTCATTATCCTGTATTCATGATTCATATGAATTTTGACAGTAGTTGCGAATTTTGTTGTGTCACCGAATTTTTAGTTGTTGTTGTCATATGAAATAAAAGGAAAAATGAAACACAAATTAGCAATAAATAAAGATTTCAAGGAAATATTTTTTTTTTTTAATTTATATTCAATCGAATAACTAACGACGGTTAGTGCCCCAAACTGGGAAAGCATTTGAGTAAGAAACGAATTTAAAAATGCTTGCTAATTTGTGCCTCAGTTCTCCTTTGAGAAAGAGTAAATATTGGGGCACTCACCTTAGCTTCGAATGAATTATCAACTACACGAGGATCTATTTCGACTTCTTCCTCTACGACTCGACGAAATGGTGTATTCTTTCTCGGTCCACTACCATTTAACACTTGGTTTTTCTTAAAACTTCCATTTGGAGTGTTATTTGGTGTCGATGTATTATTCTAGTTTTGGAATTTACGATTAAAAGTTACGTACATATATAATGCATATCTAATTAAAAATATAAACTGGAACGCATTGCCTTATAAACAATCTAATGAAATCAAAAAAAATTCTTGATCACAATAACGTGACGGATGGAGTAACGAATTGAATCGTAATATAGAGTACAGACACTATAGGCGGACCAGTATTTGCATTTAAATTGGCTAAACTATATTAAAAATTCAAAAATCTTGCCTTTTGATTGTGGAAGGAACTTTGTCAACGAATTAAAAATCAATTTTCGTTGGGATCATTTAGCCTGGAAAGCTAAAGGAAAGAGGAAAAATTTACTTAGGGAGTTATTATTGAACATTCACGTCATGTAAAACTCCCGTATGTGTTTTACTTTCCAAAAATTTAAACATTTAAGCAAACATATATATACATATGTATATTAACTTACAATGCAATATGTTATTCACATACGAAAATTTATTTAGTACATAGAAGATTTATTCTAGCATTTAGTGATTTAAAATATATGGACAGGAAATGTTATGATGTTGGTATCCATGTGGAATCTAAATGACTACCGGAAAGTGCTTTTCGTTCACGTTTAAGTTGACAAAGATTCCTCATTTTACCTACATTCTTCCCAATCTCAGAATAATATTTAACTGTTTTCAAACACACCTTACTATTCTGTTGGTTTCAAAAATGAGAGCAAAAAACATATTCTAATCCACTAAGGTTCTAAGACCATTTCATTTTAAAACTTTTATCTACTTACCGCATTGCCATTTTGTCCAGCTTTAGTGAAGTTACTGTACTTGTTTGGTTTTTCTGCCGCTGACGATTCACTAAACTTTCTCTTTTGACCAGGCTTGGGAGCTTCTTCCTTTTCTTCTTCCTCGGAACTATCTGATGAATCATCGTTCTTGGCAGCAACTGGCGCCTTCTTAATCGGTGCAGACTGTGGGGTATCATCGTCAGACGAACTATCATCACTTGAATCCTTAGTCTTCTTCGACGCAACGGGCTTTGCTACGGCTGCCTTCTTTGCTGGTGGTTGATCTTCATCCGATGAATCTTCAGAACTGGAATCAGCTTTTTTCTTTGCAACTGGAGTTGCAGCAATTTTAGCTGGTTTTTCATCTTCCGATGATGAATCATCCGAGCTCGAAGCGGCTTTCTTTTTCGAAGCAGCAGCAGGTGTTGCAACTTTTTGGACAATTGGCTTCACAGCCGGTGTTTCATCGTCCGAGCTGTCTTCACTACTAGATGAAGCCTTCTTGACCAACTTAGACGGAGTTGGTTTGGCTGCGGCTTTAACTGCGGGTTTAGCATCTTCCTCGGAAGAGCTATCTTCACTGCTCGATTTTTTAGCGGCTGCTGCTGGTTTTGGAGACTTTTGGGGTACTGCCTTTGCAACGGTTTTCTCGTCTTCATCGGAACTATCATCACTGCTTGATGCAGGTTTCTTTGCAGGCGTAGACTTAGCAGGTGTGGCTTTTAGAGAGACCTTGGCAGCTGGTTTTGCATCTTCTTCATCAGAACTATCGTCGCTATCGGAGGAATCTTTCTTTTTGGCGGCAACAGCAGGTTTCGCTTTCTGTGCAACAGGTTTTGCCGCTGGTTTCTCATCCTCAGAGCTGCTGTCCTCACTGCTTGATGGTGGCTTCTTAACTACGGGAGACTTTGCAGCCAAGGGTTTTTTAGCAGCGGGCTTTTCATCTTCACTGCTGTCATCGGATGAATCTTCGGTTTCAGCCTTCTTGGCAGGTGTTGCTTTAACAGGACTCTTAGCAGCAGGCTTAGCTGGAGTTTTTACAGCTGACACTTTTTCATCATCGCTGTCGTCCTCGCTCGATGAGGAAGCTGGTTTCTTTGCCACTGGTGCTTTCTTTGCAGGAGGCTTATCCTCCTCATCGCTGCTGTCTTCCGATGATGAGTCCTTCTTGGCGGGAGCCTTCACAATTGGTGACTTTCCATTTAAAATTGGTTTCTGTGGAGCTTCCTCGTCAGAATCACTGTCATCACTAGAACTCTCTGCTTTGCTCTTGATAGCAGGGATTTTCTTGTCCGACGTCTTTTGGTAATGCAAGAGGATTTCGTCAATTTTCGGACATCCTTTTGGAAGTTTTGCCTGGTTTTAGATAAAACGTGAGTTTGAAAATAGATTTAAATGAGTTATGATGAATATAATCGTATGATGTTGCATTAAGGTTTCTTTTTTTTTTTGCGAAATGTGCTGCAGCACATGGTAATGGTAGTTCTATGGTTGTTTACTTACCGCCTTTGTTTTGTGTTGATAAACTTCGGCAAATGTTTTGTCCTTTTTCGTCAGATAGTCAAGAACTAGGGCAGCAATAATTTGGTCATTTGCTGCCATTTTATTAAAAATTTTCAAACGTTTTTTGCACAATTGTTGGTTCACGAAATAAGAAACACGTGCTGAACGTCGTGAAGCAAATGAATCAAAGAAATGTGGAGAGAAATAACGCCGGTTACGAAGACTTGTCTCTTTCTTTTGGTAAATGCGTATCCAATGGTATTAGTGTGGGATGGTAGATGTCACCCGTTATATACTGCTCCCTCTATCCGAACAGCACAAAAGCTTATAATATTAGGAAATGCAAGTACACTACAAAAGAAAGCAAGTATAATTTATAGCAAGCATAAATTTGTAAACATAAAATTTTTCAAATGAGGAATTGTGTTTGGAGTTTTTGGTTTGTAAATTTTGATAGGTGGATTTTGATTCGGAGATTACGTGACTGGAGATCATGGAAATAACCCTACATTGAGATCGCAATTTTTTCTCACCGCGAAGTTACTTTAGAAAAGTCAACCTTAACCTTAACATAAAAATTATGTACATGCATATTACATACAGTCAAAATTTCAAAATTAAAGAATTTCAAAATATATTGTGAGAAAAAATAAACACAGCTTGATTCAGATCGGAGCGGAAACATTCTGACTATGGTTTTTTAATGGCATTAGGGTTAATATCTTGCTTCAGACTTAAGACTTTAACTGATACGAATTGATGAACGTAAAACATGCGATCGATATTTATACATTTTTCCTTTAAGCTTAAATTAAATTCATTGATTTCTGTTATTCAGCTCTGTACAAAGTTATGTTTCGAAAAGAAAATTCATACAATAATGTTCAATTAATTTTGCAAAGGTTTCCGTGTAAGGTTAGTACTAATAGGAAATGATTGAAATTAATTGCTTTTCAGGCGCAATTGTTGTAAGGTGCGAATACAATCCAAAGTAAGAACTGGTTGTCAGACGATTGCCAGATCTGACAATATTTGCAGATCAGTCACTCAAAAAAATGTGACCAAATGTCTTACAACCTTGTGAACTTACAATTTTGCCTCATAAGCAATCTAATGAAAGATTGTCAGTCAATGGAAAAAATATGTCAGGTATCTGGCAATCGTCTGAGCACACAATTTTACCATTGTCAGACGATTAGGACATTGGCAGACTCATTTGCTATTGTCAGATGTGCTGTTTTTACGATTAAAATTTTTTCACTGTCAGATAAATATTTGAGCTAGTAAAACTAAGTTTCTGTGATTTTTTTTTTTGCAAAGACGAGTAAAAAAGATTAATATATTAAACATCTGGAATGATAGGCCAGATCTTTGGCAAATAAATGCGGAACAGATATAGCATAGACAGAAAATGTTCGCTGGTAGTTAGATATCGTAGAGTCAACACAAACCTCATCTCAGCCGTTGAAATAATGCTCGCGGAAATAAAGCCTAAAAAATGGAAAATAACACTCGCGGTCTTTATTTCTTTTTTGAAGTCGATAAGGCCCACGGGTATTAATGCCACTCGAATTAGGCATTAAAGCCCACCTATGAGTATATTGTTTTTAAATAATTCAAAATTTTAAAATAATGTATATTCGTAATGGATGTAGTTAAGTTAACAGTAGAATAGGCATGGTATGCTGTCCCCCTGCAATCACCATGCTTGGGATTTGGAATAGGTGCGAGGTTCGAAATATTCCAATTTTTTTTCTTAGATACATACATGTACATAATATTAAAGGTGTTCAACTTGGTTAGTTTTAATTAAAAATGACTTTATTTCCATTTTCTGCAATAAAATCTACAACTATACAGCAATAAAGGCCACAGACTTTAGTACCACTTCAAAAGGGAAATAAAGCCAGTAACTGCTATTTACCATTTTTCGGGCAATAACATTGCGTCTCCACGAGTCTGAAAAATAGCAGACTTTTCAGTCAGAGTTCTAGTCCGCCAGACTTTTTTTTTTCATTTATGTTATTCTTCAACATGTCGTCAACAGCAAAACAAGCTCACTTGCTTTTAAAAAATCAACAAACTTATTGTTTCTGTTTTTGAAAATCAAAAATCTGCCATCTTTGCACGTCTGAAATGACTGCCAAACTTCAAATATCAAATTTCAGTCAAGGTTGATGTCCAAAGAGAAGACAAGACGAAAAGGCTGTTTTAGATGTCCAACTGCAAGTCAAGTCCGTAAAAGTGCGGTCTACACGAGACATATTAATGTCACGACTTGAGTCTTGACTGAAATTATGTCTCGTGGAGACTGGGTGTAAGGTCCACGTGCTTTATATCCGCGGATCTTATTTCACTTTTTTTATCTACGACTATTTCCAGTTTGATTTATTTTTATATTATTTTAAATTTCTCAAAACCACTTCACTTAAAGCAGAATAAAAAAAACAATTTTTTATTTGTCTAACAGTGCCTGCCAACGGATTCTAAATTTAAATATTACATACAACTTTATCATAAGTGTAAGTTCTTTTTAATTGAGTTTCGGGTTGAGAACAGGCTTTCTGAAAAAAACTCACAGAAATGGATTCGGAATTTTTAACGAACCTCCTGCTGAGATGTTTTTCGCTTCAGAAGAGATAAATAACACACAATCGCGAAAGTTCTAATACGTGCCTTCACACTAACATCCCTGATTACGTTTGCGAACCCGAAACAGCTGACTTCGAACATTGAATGTGACATCTAGTACCAACTGTATTGGAATGTTTTTAAATTACTTAAAAATATAACAAAACATTGCCCTAAAGTTCTAAGTGAAATATTCTGCAAAATACAAGTAAGTAAATTATTTTAAATAACTTTACTGGACCACATGCCAATTATTATTTCGCCGTTCTCCCTCCCCCAAAATTTGACCATTGTTCACCACTCATTCATTGTTGTTTTCAGTCAGATTTTTGCCTCGAACGTTGTCGGTTGGAATCTTTGACAGACTGTCAAAATGGCTTCTGCCAACGAGCATCCGAATTCATACTTTCTTCGATTATTGTAATTTTTACCGGCAAAATCGAGTCAATTCATTTACAAATTCCCATTCAAAATATCTCTTTAATCTGATTTGCCGATATGCAGAGCTATTTATCCAAGTCATACAAAAAAAAGTGCTGATTTTTCTGATTTTAATCAAGTTTTGGAATCTTTTCTCCTTCCTGTTCGCGTTTTTATTGGGAAGAAAAGAGAAGGTGAAGTAAAAAAAAAATAATAAAAAAAAATAATTATTCGACATAAAGCGATAATTGCCATGACGATTGGTGTTGCGAACGGTGGAGGTGGTGGCGGGCTCTCTGAGGGCTCGCACGATGATGGGTCACTGTACTTTAAAAAAATCGGTAGTGCTCTATTTTATGGAATGGCCTCGTTCATGATTACTGTCGTCAACAAAACTGTTTTAACTTCGTATCACTTTCCGTCGTTTCTGTTCCTGAGTTTGGGTCAATTATCGGCCAGTATAGTGGTGTTGTATGTGGGCAAGAGGCTGCGCATTGTGACATATCCGGACATTTCCAAAGACTCCTTTGGGAAAATCTTTCCACTGCCACTTATATTCCTGGGAAATATGATGTTCGGTTTGGGCGGCACACAGGCACTTAGTCTGCCAATGTTTGCCGCTCTTCGTCGCTTCTCGATCCTGATGACGATGTTGTTGGAACTGAAGATACTGCATATTCGGCCGTCGGTGGCTGTACAGTCCAGCGTTTATGCTATGATTGGAGGAGCCCTCCTGGCTGCCAGTGATGACCTCTCATTCAATATGAAAGGCTACGGCTATGTGATGATAACCAATGCTTTAACTGCAGCCAATGGAGTATTTGTCAAGAAGAAACTGGACACCATTGACATGGGCAAGTACGGACTTATGTTCTACAATTCTCTGTTTATGTTTGGACCGGCACTTTTGGTTACCTTCTTTACTGGCGATCTGGAGAAGTCCCTTAATTTCCCCCAGTGGAACAATCTATTCTTCATAGTTCAATTCCTTATGAGTTGCTTTATGGGCTTTGTTCTGTCGTACAGCACAATGTTGTGCACGCAATACAATTCAGCGTTAACCACCACCATTGTTGGCTGTTTGAAAAACATCTGTGTAACATATTTAGGAATGTTTATTGGCGGAGACTACATCTTCTCATGGGTAAACTGCATTGGAATTAATATAAGCGTGTTTGCCAGCCTACTCTACACATATGTTACGTTTAGAAGAAAGCAAGCACCAGATAATGAACTGCTGATACCAAACACTAAGGGGGAGTCTGTATAGCAACGATTTTTTCAGACTTCTAGGCAAAACACACATAGATCGTAAAGTTATCTGTAAATTCATTCACTTGTTATATTATAATGACGATTAGTACCAAAGCCATATACAATTATTGTTGTAATTTAGATTTAAGTTTTCTATTTGAAAAAGAAAAAGGAAATATGATATTGTGTAATGTAAAGTAATATCTTTTGTATGAATTAGAAGTTTTGCTGAATATGTAATATGTAGGGATATTTTGTGAACGATAGCAAAGCTTAATTGTTCCTGATGAGTGCTGTATGTACATATTTATTTAAAATTTATTTTTGTATTATCTGTTGCATATGCATTCATAACTGTAAATTTTTATTAAAACGAGCTAACGATTAAACGAACAAGAATTATTAATAAGAATTTGTTTAGTTTATAATAATAATAATAATAAAAGAACATGTCGCTTATGAACAAATAAATTAATCATTAAATTATAAATTTTGAATGGTTTCTTATACAGTTATACAGTTGTCCAGTTGTCCTCCGAAAGAAAAAGTTGGTGTTTTGTTAGAAGTTTAACAAATAAGATAGTTACATTTTGTAAGTAAACTTGGTATAGGTAGTCTATTATATGTCGCTT
Organism: Chalcosyrphus nemorum; assembly: GCA_949716465.1. Classification (NCBI taxonomy): domain Eukaryota; kingdom Metazoa; phylum Arthropoda; class Insecta; order Diptera; family Syrphidae; genus Chalcosyrphus; species Chalcosyrphus nemorum. The sequence continues at coordinate 28,549,949 of OX454334.1, forward strand.
CAAATTATCCAAGCTGTTTAGACTGAAAAAATAAAACCAATAAAGAGACATGTGATCCCTTTTGTCAGTTTAAAAATGTTCCATCTGTGCATCTTGAACAGTTCTAAGGGAGTCGGAACGGATAATAATAATAATAAATCGCAGAGCAAAGTTTTTCATATTTCACATTTATTTTATTCTTATACCTATTTATTTGTGTATGTATATACACTCTGTAATTTCTATATACAATTGATTACTTTATTCTTTACTGTGTTTCTATTTATTTTATACACACGATGCTGCAGGCACAGCTAGTTTATTAATATTTAATTGTCGGCATTTCGGATTTTTTTTTCGAATTTAAAAAGTGCTGCAATTGTCACGGGCTATTGGGATTTCTTCCGCGTTTCTTTTGACAAGGCTTACAATTTTCTTAATGCATATAATGGAAGAATGTATCGAATGAATGCATTTAACCAAACGTGGGTTGCCATTGACGCACACGTCAAAGAGTTTTATTTTCATGAGAAAGCTTCTCAAAACATCCTTGTGCCCTTTGGATACGGTATTAAACTGAAGGTGTGTTCTTTATGTGCAGAATTGAAATCAAATGTATACGCATATATACATATGTACATATATACAAATAAATAAAAATATATACATATGTACATGTATGTATCTTAACCCATGGTATCAGAGTCATACATATTTTTTAAGCTTTAGAACATACATACACTTCCTCAGCAGCTGTGTCGCTGTTCTTTGTTATCTTATCTTCTTTAACTTCATAGATAGGTTTCAATTACTTTTTTTCTTCTTATTTTATACTCTGCATATCTTTACTTTAGTGCATATATATGCTAAGTGCACTCTTGGTCCAATATAAGTTAAGCCACACAGCTCGCTTCTTGTGTTAAAATAAGATAGCATAATGAGGTGCACAAAAAGCGGCTGTTAATGGCCGTACGGTTACTGTGCTATCCATGACTAGACAGTACGCAAGATAAAGTGCATTTGTGCCCGCTACTAACCTTGGAGAGGTTTGCATCCTCTTTAAAGTGGTTGACCATGGCCCAAACACTCCTGCACCCGTTCATTCCTCAGTTCTCGATACGTCTGAGTACCATTTAATTGTGTGGTTGCTTAGTCCATAAATTGTAGATTGATTGTTCCACATCTTTTTTGTTACTCAACTTTATGGAGAAGTTTTTCGCAAAGTTAAATTTCTATTGTGGGTCTATGTTTCGCCCCGCTGTTTTGCACTGTTCTTGAGTGACATTTAACTCCATTTGTATAATGTCCCAGAGGGTTTCCTCAAATATTTCTCGGGCTATCAACACTATGTCATCGGCATAAGCTTGACAGTTGATTCCGAGGTCTGTTAGCTTTTCAAGTATTTCATCCACCACAAGACGCCACATTAAAGGGGATAATACTCCTTGTGGGCATCCTGTTGACCTTAATGATTCTATTGGAAGTTCGAGGAGTTTCTGCGGATTTCGTTCTCAGAAACACCCATTTGGATACTGTTCCACCGACCCCCTTCCTATCTAAGGCTTACTTGATAGCTTCATGTGAAGTATTGTGAAATGCCTCTTCGCTTGCAAAGAAGGAGCAGATTACTATCTGCTACAATTCACTAATGTCACAGGCCTCTGCAAGACGATAAATATTGTATTATAGGTGAAAAAATGAACCAAAAAATATATTCATGCTTATCTTTCGCATAGAATAATTACTTTTATAATGTCTCAAGTAGAAAATCTTTCATTTGAATCAAAAGCTTTGTATTTAATTATACAGATAAAAACTCCTTATAAATTTAATTCAAAAGTATGCAATTGCTTTATCATTTGTCGTTATTGTTTTATCAAGTTCGGATTATCAAAACTGGCTGTGTTTACGTGTACTATAATAAAAAAAAATATATATTCAATGTACCTACATATGTATGCTGCTTTGTAGTTGTTCGACAAGAAGTTTTATATATTATTCAAATTTCTTGTTTCGCTGACAACTTTAGAATCATTATTATTATTCGCGGGTCATCGAACTCTTTTTGAATTAATACTTAATTATTGAAAATGAAACTAGACAATGGCTTGCTTTGTGCTTCCATCAACAAAATTTAAATTAAATTAATTCTATAGATAGATCATCAAGTTTCGAATTCATTCATTGGTTTAGTGATTGCGGTGTGAAATGAAGTGTTATCTTCGTACTTGCATTGAGTAAATATGATATATCTTCTCTAGAACAGTACAAATTTGTAAATAAACGTCTACACTTATAGTACATATGAAGCAAAAGTTGGTGTTACAACAGTATTTTTTTTTTTACACATATGTATGTAGTATGTATGTATGTACATATTTTTAACGAAGTTTATAACTTGTGTTTTTTTTTTTGTTTATACTAGGTCCTAAGGTCCACTTACAAACAAAAAAAAAACTTTAAACTAAAGGGAGAGCTCAATATGAAATGCAGAGAGAATTTTTAAGGGTCAACGGTATGTTGTGCTTTGTTGGCCAGCCGCATCATTCTGGAAATTGGTTCAATATGGGCATATGTAGTTAGTGGGGCGATGAGGGAGCCGAGTCAAAAGAACCGCACAGACCTAAGGTTAAGTGGGTTACTTTGAATCGAAAGCATTTCTAATAATGCGGGGGAATCGATCATCCGGTAAATTGTTGGGGAACGAAAAGAATGCCGGTGACATCGCGCCGTTTTGCAAAGGTTTTTTATCAGTTTTAGTCGAGCTTCTTGTGAGGGTAAGGTGGAGTTGCCTGCCCATAGTAGACCGCATAAACTGCACTTACTTATGTCCTTTATCCCCTTGTGGGTCCTAGGACTTCTACAAATCCTACGTGCCATCGTGTGCGGTTTACCTTTCGTTGAAACATTTTAAGAACATGTTACAAGGTTTCTATATGAGTAAAAAAAAAAATGTGAAAAATTGCTGAGCATTCAGATCGGGCGAGGACGACGGCTAAAGTTCATGTGAGATAAACGCTGGAAGGTTTTCTTGAAGTCAATTTTGGGTTGCTTTTGCCTTATGCGATGGTGTCGAGTCTTGTTGGAATGTTCATCGCTCCGAACCAAAACGCTTACGTGTCCAGGGTAGCAAGCCGGGCTCCAGCACATTTTCTCGATAAATCTGCTGATTTATATTGACATTGTTGTGGCTTCGATAAATTTGCTTATTAAGGAACTGTTCAATGCAGAAAGTTTTCTCATCGGAGAACACCAAATTAGGCAACTCGCCCTCCGCGGCGCATGCATAGCAGCACTTTTGATCTTTGCAATGCCGTAAATTCCTGCGACTTGAATCCCTTAAAGGATTTGGTATTGAGTTTATTTTTTAGTATGCGGCGCACACTTCGAGCCAATCTCTTGCGCACCTTTTCAACGTGTGCACGGCCAGTAGCAGTGCACTGCCGACCTCCATCGTAGCGTTTTTAATTGTACCAGTCTCCTTATAACGTTTGATGGTGCGACTGATGAAAAGTTCGGTCTATTTCACATTTGGCAGGGCTCGACGCATTTGAATATTTGTTTTTCCTTCCAAATGAAGGTCAATCACTAAGTTTCGTTTTGTTTCGAGATCGCACATCTTGTCTGACTTGTTGCTCACAACGAAATGCTTTTGTTTTTTAACAGATAATTAGTCGAAGAGCATTCGTGGTGAAAATCAGTGTAGACCAATAAACCGTTTCGAAAATGACAGTTGCGTAAACATAACCTTTTACTTCAATTGCCCTCCCAATCTGGTTTTGTTTTGTTTTACCTAAAAACACGTTAAATAATCATACAGAGAGCATACACCTGTTTAACTTTTTATTTATAATCTTTATTTATCAAACTTCAAAAAATATTGATAAGAGGTGTATAAAAAAAAGTGAAATATTACATGGAGGAACAGTGTTATTTATCATTCGATATTAGCTAAATTAATCATAAGCTCTTCTGTTTAGACAAAACGCACCCATTCTACTCAAGATAAGAAATAGTTTCAACTCAACTCAACTCAAGAATAGAAATAGGAAGTTGATTACGAATACTGTTAAAATTTCTTACAACTTCAAAATTATGAATATGTATTCATGTGCGAGGTTTTGATGATTGTTATTATTTAAGCTGCGTATCGTTAAAAAATAAAACTACTAATTTTTCGCTATTGGGCCTCAGTAACCTAAATGTCCGAAGCGATCATATGAGAAATAAGACTCATATATCATAGCAGATGATATTTTAATGTAAAATCCTTTTGTTGCATCTTCAAGCTTCGTAATTACGTACGACGTCAAAATACAAAAAATTGTCTGTGCATCTGCTGGATTCTTCATGTTCAGCGGTGACCAACTCTTTTCCCCTACCGCACTCACAAATACATATATACATACATACATGAGTTAACTTATTCACCACGTATCACGTATTTCATTAGATAAACATTTGATATTCCCAGACGCTATAAAAACAAAAAGATTTGTCGTATTCATAATTGCTTGAAGAAACATATGCCTCCATATGTACATAATAAACATGAGCTATGTACATAGATACGATTGCAGGTGGAACAGTGTAACAGGTATACTGTTCTGTATTTCGTTTCGTTTTCATTAGAATAAAGCCCCAAAAACAATTATCATTAAGCGTGCGAAAAAATAATGTCATCGCGCGCTTTCCAAATCCGAACGCACCCATAATTGCATTAAGAAAACGTCACCGTATGTCATATTTTTTCACACGACCTAGCCATCGTCGGCGTACGGAATTTAGGAATGCCAGACGTACCGCCAGCTGCGGGACTGTCCCGCGAAACGTGTTACGTCCCGCCAGTGTCCCTTAGAATGTCCCGTAATTCGTCTTTTATGTTCCGCATGTCCCGCCAGATGATGGTTTTTTTTTTTTTTTTTTTTCAAATATTACATCCTTTTTACAATTGTATAACCATAACTTTTTATCATCTAAAACAGGGGTGTCAAACTAACACTCACTTAGTGCCACTTTTTTTTTTAAGTATGGACCAAAATAAACATTAAAAAACAGAATGGGGTTTTCCAATACGGATTTCCGAACTTTGACAAGTGATTGCGACCATATTGTTGAGGCTACACTTGTCAAATTGGCTTTTCTTTATTTAGTTTGCTTTGCCAAATTAACGTGAAGAGTATTTAACAGTGTTCAACAACATGTATGAAAGTGGAGCTTCTGTTGAGCAACATTTCCATATCATATTCAGCCAAAAGGATCAGTTTTGTGTGAATGGGTTCGTTAACAAGCTAAATTGTCGAATTTTTGATATCGAGATCCACCAAATTGCAATACAACTAGAGGAAGCCATTCTTTGGTGTGGATTTTGTTTCATTGGTCCACACTTCTTGAGAATGCAACCAATATTTTCAGAGTCTGAAAAGAGGGATCAAACCGTTCTATATGAAGAAAAATACCTCCGCCTTTAAGGAAATTTATTTCCAGCTCACCGAATCTAGTTGATTGAGTTCGCGAAAGCCAGGGGTCGAATTACCGCATTCAATAAAGAGTGAGCAGGACTCGTGTACTCATATCGTTTTGGTTTCGCTCAACGATTAGACAGCACAAATTGTGATCAAATGAATTGATGTACTATAATTTGTGCTGTCATCTCAAATGGCAATAGTGACTGCTCGATTACGAGAACGGTAATCCAAAAATCTCACATTTCGATAACGAGTTACGATCATCTCAAATGGCGATAGTGACTGCTCGATTACGAGAACGGTAATCCAAAAATCTCACATTTCGATAACGAGTTACGATCATCTCAAATGGCGATAGTGAGAACTGTAACCTAAAACTCTCACATTTACGAGTTACGAGATACTCGTTATTGATTGGTCCCAGTATGACAAACAGCGCATCGCATCGATTCAACGTGCTCAAGTTGCCTAAACCGTTGCCGAATACACTACGAGCGTGTCTATCGTAAAATTTTCTTTAAGTAGAACGTTTGTAGAGACTCAAACCAAATTTGAAAAGAGAAAAAATTAAGTCCATCGGCTAGATGACTCCAAGCACATGGATTTCTTAAGTATGCTTGTGCTACTTTTACTTCCGAAAACTTCAAAACACAATTAATGTCAATGTTGAGTGTACTTTATATGGAAAAAGAAAATGATTTTTATTTCCTCAGTAGTACTCAACAATTGAAAGGTGACGATAATGTTTGTTTATAGATACACACGTCGATATAATGTCAAATTATCGGTCAGTTTTAAGTTTTATCATTACTTTGATTTGAAATTCTACCTGAGGTAAAATATTCAGCTCAATCTCTGTAAAACAAGCGATAACATCATCAATTTAAAAAAATTATACGTAAAAAGATTGCATACGTAGAGAAATTGCATTCGATGCATTGATTAATTTAAAACAAAGTGTTGCAATAGATTCGCTCTGCGTTTTAAAATGTTAATATCGTCAAACGAAACACGTGCTTCTATCTAAGTCTCACAAAATGTTCAATACTTTATGTACACATTTGGTACCTACATTTGAATGAAACACTTGAGTATTTCTTTATTCATATACGTTAATAAGTAAACAACGTACGTTGGCTGTTACGATGAACCCACTTCAACACTTGGAGGATTTTTTTTTTGGATTTCTAATTTGCTTTACGTTTGAAGCACGTTAAATTATAACCTTCCCAATGTCTTCTAGCGCACCAGTACATTTTATTAAAAAAAAAGAGTACACACTTCTTCGGAATAATGCTCTAAGTCTGTTAAGTGCTGTGAGCTCACCAGCTTCCATGGCCATTGCCACATCTATGTCTTACTGTTTTCTACTCTTCAAGATTAATTACTTTCTACATACTTATGCACTGTAAACAGAAGCTTAAAATAATGATGTTTCGATTGGGACGAGTATAGCCACAGCTGGTTACTCCAAGGAGATATTCTTCAAAGGTAGACAGATTGAGTAACTCATAAAATTGATAGCCGCATCGCAACCCAGCAAAAAATTTTATAAGGTATGTCAGGCTAAGGTATAAATAAGGTATAGACAAAAAAAATAAATCTTATTTAATACCCCTAATAAGACTGAAATAAGACTTATTGTAAGGTGTATATAAGAAAAACAGCCCAGACAGGACAGGAAGGAACATTTTTGCAAATGAACGGCACTATATGACTTCATAATTCTTATAGACGCCTTGTGGTAAGCCATACATCAGGTATATTAGTGCTGATACGTCATTTGTGCGTGGATAGTTGAATGAAGCGGACAAGTTTTTATAGTGATATAGTGAAAATAAAGTGAATTTTAAAATAAGAGAAACTGGCGGAAATTAACTTTAAAGGTCGGAAAAACATGAGGCCAATTAACGCCTTCAAATTTTCCCGGTCAACGCTGTACGGTAAGTTTATATCGATATTTGATTTAATTACAAGATTCTAAAATATTTATCTTTATTTAGGCTCCGTAAATCAATTTTATTGGTCCATCGATGATATGTTAAGGAGGCGATTAAAAAAGGAAAAAATAGATTGGATCAACGCAAGCATAAGTTTTAGTTTGAGTAACAAAAAAAATTAAATAAAAGTTTTTTTCAATTAAATAAGATAGCGCGTCTTTTATTTAACTGATAATAAGTCTTAAATAAGGTATTATTTAATACTTATTTTAAGCGAAAAAAGAACTTATAATAAGCCTTAAGTAAGGTTTTATTTAATGCTTATGCTAAGCAATAAATAAGGTATGTTAAAGGTATGTCAACGTATACCTGATCTCGTAGGACATGGCCTGTGTTAGAGTAAGGTATAAAATAAGGTATGTTGTATGAGATTTAATATCCCTTACTAATAACAACTCTTACATGCTAAGGAATAAAATGCACTGTAGTAAGCCTTAAATAAGGCTTATGCTTTTTGCTGGGAAGTGACGATTTAGATGCGAAAATGTATAGGTGTTAACCATAAGTATACGTACATACGTTGTCAAGTTGCTAACAAGTTATCTTTATTGTTTTATTTTTTTACCTTCATCATATGAATCATTCATTATCTATTGATATAGGAGATATCTTGTAATAAGATAAGTTGTTGTTGTTTTTTTTTTAATTTTTTAAAGTACAGATTGGTAAACAGCGCTAAAATATTTGTGATCGTAGGTCATTGATCTAACCTTTGATATAGAGAGTTGATCAGTGTATAGTGTGTGTCTTCAGAAAGTGAAGTCATTAAAGTTCCCATCGCATAATGATTCCTTCCAAAATAACTTCTTGATAGCTTAATGCTATTTCTAAGCAGCGACGAGAGAAAACTCACTTTGGAGAACTAATTTTAATCCATTTTTTGTAATTATTAGGAGAATGAGAGTTGGCTTAATATCCGCTACTTTCTCATTTGGTAATATGGGCTCTTGCAGAAATGTAAAAAACTTTCTTCAGCCCTTAGGTGCTCTTTAAGGCTGCAGTTAATGCACGCTTCGAATTTATTCTCCTTACCTTGGCTCATGACCTTAGCATTGTTTCACACTGTAGGACGCAATTCATCACAAATGCATATTTATGTATATTGCGTTAAAAGACGTCTCAAATGCATAATACAAAAACTTATGTTACATAGATCCTTCTTCCAATTATTTTTTCAATTATGAGAGCTAAAATACCTTCTTAAATGCATCTGAACGTTAAAATTAAAATCTTTTTTTTCGATCTTCTTTTGATTGGTCATAATTAAGAAGTTTGTTTTTAATTTTCTGTGGACATTGGCTTCTGAGAAAGGACCAGCCAGTACACTAGGACTATCAAAAAGGGTTATGCATTAATATGTACACGTAGAGATACTCACACCCAAACAAATAAGCGCTGTAGATTTTACAATTGAAGGCAGTAGATTTAACAATTCATTGTAGATTTGTGTAATTAACAGCGAATCTGGTTAAATTAACAAATTTTTGTAGATTTTACAGCGAATGCATTCATTTTTACAACAAAATTGGTAAATCAACTACAATCCCCAATTGTAAAATCAACAGCGCGTTGTCAATTTCGGCTGTTAAATCTACAGATATGAATTTGTAAAATCTACATCAAAATGTTGTAGAATCTACAGCTATTTACTGTAGTAACTACAGCAGGAGCTGTAGAAATTACAACAAGTTGTAGATTCGGCATCTATTACGAAAACGTAAAAAGTAGATACCATTTGAGAATATTCGCATGATAATTTTCAGAGCCAGATCCAAACATTTTTCACATTTTGTAAGTAAATGCAATTATATAATTCGGTTTAAACACACACTAAGTATTTGGACAAGAACCATCTAATTGGATTATAAAAGCTATTTCCACCCATTTCTCGCATCATACCAATAAATTAGAGCTTTAAGCTTAAGTGGTGCTATGAAAGCGATTTTTTTTACATGCAAATTGTTGTTGTTTCTACAGCTGTTCGACGGCAAAGTGCTGTGAAATCTACAATTTTAGCTGTTATTTTCACAACTAGATTGTTAAATTTACAACCACCCCTCTGTAAAATTTACAACGAAAATTGTCGGGTCGTTTCTGACAATGAATGCCGTAGAATCTACAGCGTTTTACTCTATTTTTACAGCACCTTTTTTTTTGGGTGCAGCCTTATTTAGACATTCAAATTCATTCGCAAGAATAGTAAGTTCAAAAAAACTTTCGGAAGTTCATTGGTTGTGCCTATTTTGGGGTTCTATTCATTCGAAACAAATGTCATTTTTCATTCGCACACATTTTCCTGGCGCATATATTCACAAACACGTAAATATGGTAAGATATTTTTAATATTCTGTAGAAAATTAAATCAAGTAATTTTAATTTATAATTGCTGATCCTGTCGGTATAGGTAGAAAAACTGGTGGTTGGCAATTCCTATAAATAAAATAGTCCCTCTCAAGTTCTATGTAAACAAAACTCCAAAGGAAAGACGAGTGAATGCACAGAATTATTTTTCAAATTAAATTTTTTTTACTCTTATTTTAAATTTTCTATGATGTCCTATTCATTTATTCATACAAAAAAATCTTTCAAACGAATAGAGACATTCGAAAGAATTGACTATTCATTAAAGACTATAAAAAAAAGAAGTGATTTTTTAAAATTTTACACTGTACTCCCCCCTTAATACAAACGCGTACAATGTTTAAGCTAGTAGGCAATTCAAACTATTGAAAAAAAAAAGAATTTCGTGCATATCCGACGAGAACTTTTAATTCGCCAACGTAAATATCCCTAACGATTACAAGTAGAGTCAAAATGGAAAATATGAACAATGTAATGTCTAATCAACTCTATTAAATGGTAAAATCAAAAGTACGTAGGTATGCCCTAGTGCTGAGATTCAAGTCCATTTTAACTTGCACTTTTGATATAAAACATGCATTGAATTCGTGCGAAAATTAGAACTCGAGATATTAAACAATTCTGAAATTACGTTGATAGAGAAGCTCGTTATAGTGTGTCTGCCGATTCTGTTTGTCTGCATGGCGAGTGAATCAATTTACTTCAAACTTCATGTTAGGGAGCTATTGCATGGCCCCAAAAGGGCACATTGAAACTTTTTTTCTCGTCCTACTCTTAGAGTTCCTTCACATAGCGCTATTTTCACAAACACGGAGTTTTCTCCAAAATGGTTTCAATGATTTTGATAAAATTTCATATTTCAGTTAGTTAAGGCTTTTGGATAAAAATGCATGTAACGGTACTTTGCTTATTAAATGGTTTAAGTAAAGCAAAACACTGGCAATACTTGACATGCAAATGAATACAGCATTTAGAGTTTTAAAAATTTAAGAAAAATATTTTTGAAAAAAACCCAAAATTTAAAAAAAAATATAGTTTTTTAAACTTATTTAGTTTTCAATAGCAGCATAGAGCTAACGTATACGATCCATTCGTGTAAATGACTTAGTTTTTGAAAAATCGAAATCGAATGAGGTAAAAGCAAGAGAAAATATTATAGGAAAGTCCATGTGCTCTTCTAAAATCTGTAAATCGAGAACTACTTGGCGGATTTAGATGAAATGTTTGGCAAGCTTTTTTGTCCAACTAATTTTGTCAGAAAAAAATATTGCTCACATATATGGGGTCCTTGCAAAATTATCTTTAATTTTATATGCCACATGATGGGAAACAAAATAATTTTTTTTTGCCCTTCATACAAGGTGCCTATAAAAGGGCCCCCAAAATGAAATTCATTGCCGCCATCTTGTGGAGGCTTCTACATTATGTATACATAGCGAAAGCTTCAGCTCTCTATGTCTAACAGTTCAAAAGTTACAGGGCTGTGACAGACTGACGGACAGACAGACACGGTATCAAACCCATAAGTGTTCCGTCTTTCCTTTTAAGGTCCGGAACACTAACAAGGACAGTTCACGTTTGTGAGAGAGTTCATGCTTGCAAAGGTTGAAATTTAACAAAAGAATAGGACAATCCCGCAGTAGAAAATAATCATAGATCAAATGCGATACAAACTGTACAAGGCGGGAGGTTTTAACAAGAAAATTTCAAGTTTTCAAGTCATCTTGCTCGAATATCACAGTTATTTCGAACGGAAGAAACCATGAACACTCTAAAACCGTAACAAACATAATTTTTTCTAGGCTTTTTCGATTTTATGCAACAAGGTAAGTTATTGGGTGTGTATTTAGATTGCAGCCTTCACAGGATTCTTTCAAACTTAATATCTGTGATATTGAGGGTAATGAATGTGCCGATAGACTGGCCAAAAAAGCTGCGAAACTCCCTTCGGAGAATGTCACCAGCACCGCTATCACTGTTGCCATTTTGACTGCTTTCCAGTCAGATCTGACTGGATTGATATGAATTTAACTGGAAGATTTTTTTAGAATCCAGCCGGCTGGTTTTTTTAGCTGTATATATTTTTTTTTGGCTGGTTTGTAAAATTTCTTTTCAATCATTACCTTTTTAATTTTTTTGCCGTGCATTTACTACTTTTGCTCTTAACTTGGAAACATTTTTTCAACATTTCTATTTCTCTCCATCCCAACGTACAAATGTACATATATTTCGAAAAAGCACTTGAACACAATCTATCTAATGAGGAAGTGGAAAGAATATCACCGAAATATAGTAAAATAAATTTAGGAACTGAGATGAACCAGCCTGAGACGAATTGATCATCAGAAATCAGTTGAGATTTTGCGATTTCTGCTTCAATTTTCTTATACAGACTAAAGTAACAAATAATAATAAGCAGTATATGACACAGATGCAAATAATAATGATAAAGAGTCAATTGAAGCACTCAGGGACATTAATACATCAAGATTATGTATGAATCGAATCAATGAATTAGAATGTATTAATGTTTTCTTACTATTTCTTTAAATGTTTTTAATCGTTATTTAATTCTTAAACTATGCTTCACTTCTTTCTACCTACATACTTACAAATAAAGGATTCTGTGTTATTTTTTGTTCTGAATAAAGTGTTAATTTTTACTCTGACTGGCTTTTTCAGCTGGATTTGTGTTAATAATTCGTTGACTGTTTTTGTTGACTGAATTTTGCTTTTTTGACTGGTTTTTCTCCAGTTAAATCTGACTGGGAGGACAGTTTTGAAATGGCAACAGTGACCGCTATGCGTTGTCAAGAGAAACATCCCCAACTCCATACACAACTTGGCCAACCACAGATGGACTAATATAGATGGGCAAAGCTCAGTGGTGGCCAGAGACCAACTCCAAAAGATCAGTGGAAATCAATAAGCTAGCTGCTAGGGAGATCACAAGTTAGGATTATGATTGGGATCCTCTCTGGTCATTTTTTTTAAGAAAACACGCCAGCAGGTTAGGACTATCTGACACTGATATTTCTAGATATTGTGAGGACCTACACTCCTCGCTGGATATTACGCACATATTGTGTGAGTGTGAGGGTATTTCTAGAAAGAGATTTGTGGATCTAGCAAAGCACTTCCTTAGTAGTCTGGAAGATGTAGGTTCTAGTAACTAAACAAGGGACCTTCTCAACTTCTGTAGGGCAATCGATTGCTTGCGCGACTTGATTTAGGCTTTAGGTTTTGTTCTGCCGTTTTAGACTCACTAAGGGGATCGCGTTGGTCCCATTATGGTGCCTAGTGTATTTATGATGAACTCATAACCCCTAACCCATTTATAACCTAACCGAACCTAATGCGTAAGGATATCGGAATTTTCCTTCTAGTCTTATTTTAGCTGCTTAAGGTAAGTTTTACAAAAATACGTTTTTCTTAAAATAAGGATCTGATGTAGGTAAGTACTATAAAATGGCGCACCACAATTTTGAAAAAAATAAGTATTGTATAACAGTACTTTCCTTATTAACTGATTTTAGGAATATATGTATTTTTCGGGTAAAATGTATTCTATGGGTTTCCATCAAAATTAAAATGCGAGTAAAATTCATTGTGTGCTATATTTAGATCCTAGACTATCAAAGTTTCCTCAAAAAATGTTCATGCGCTAAAAAACTTGTATACTTATTAATAAAATCCCCAAGTTTTAAATTTATTTCTAATTCTCCCTCTTTTCAAAATATATGGTTAACATGAATTGGCAGCATAAGTCAGTAGGAATATTTTAAGCGGAAAAATCCTTTTTGCAAAATCGAAGAACTTGTTAAGTGTGTTTTTATTGAATTACCGTTAAGCACATAATTGGATTCAACTATTACTATGACTTGCTTTATAGGTATAACATTTTTCAGAAAAACGAATATGCTGCGACAAAATTCTTCTTGGCCTTTACTACGAGTGGTTCAACGGTTGCTACGTTCTGAGTTCTCAGTTGCGGTCAATTCACCTCTCGATAAGAATGCGTCGGCTGAAAGTGACCTAAATAACGAGTCTAAAAATCTGGATACTGAGAATTTGGATAGTTTTACTCGTGAGTTTCTACGCAACCGCATTGAAGTAACGCCATTTCAAAAATTCCTACTGAGTGCCGGTTCCTCCATAGCATCTTTACTCGATCCACATCGGCAAGTGCAATACTTTATTAAACCTAATAAGAACCTAATTAATTTTGTATTGATTAGACATGATATGATCGCATGTCTAGGAGAAACAACTGGAACGGAAGCTTTGCAGCAAATTCTTGAAACAATGAAAGCAACTGAAGAGGGTCAACGAATATTGACTATTAAGCCTCGTATCAATACGAGCACTATAGATATAAATCGTTTGCGAAGTCTCCCCGAAGGTAGCTTTGGACGGGCATACGTGAAATTTCTCGATGATAACGTAATTGTTTTTTTTTTTTTTTTTTAATGAGATTTAAATTATGTAATTTTTTTTTTGAAAATCTAGAAAGTAACTCCTGACTCACGAATGGAAGTTCGATTTATCGAGGACCCGCAATTGGCATACGTTATGACTAGGTATCGAGAATGCCACGATCTTGTGCATACGATTTTGGGTCTACCCACGAATATGTTAGGTGAAGTTGCCGTTAAATGGGTGGAGGCCCTAAACACTGGCTTGCCAATGTGCTATGGAGGCGCAGTTTTTGGAGCAGCTCGACTTAGACCAAAGTAAGTGTTGAACGTTTACAGTGAGTGATTTACGATACATAAGTTTTTCTCTTTTTTTCTTTAGACAGAGAAAGGAATATGTGTCTAGATACCTTCCATGGTCGATTAATAATGGTAAATCGATTAAGCCCCTCATGAGTGTTTATTGGGAAGAAAGGTGGAAGCAACCTATTTCTGAATTGCGTAGCGAACTAGGCATTGTTTTGCTGGCGTAAAAAATAATTGTTAATTAATTGTTAATCCGAAATAAATTTTATTTTCTGAACAACCCCGACGCGTTTCTGGTAGTGACATCTTTCCTTTAAAAACATGTGTGGGTTTTTTTCGAAAAAGAGTTCTGGCTTGATTTGCATTAAAAGAATTATGCCTTCTTGTGTAAAATCTAAGACAGAATTTCGTAAACATTTTGAATAAAATAAATACAATCGTCAGTGTTTTTTTTTTAGATAAAGGTATGGGTAGGTATGTATATGGTTTTTTATGCGCACACGTATGTAATTTGTAGCAAAAATTACAAAATATTTTTAGTCTTAAGTGCAATAAATATTTTTATTATTTATTCAGAATAAAGAAAGGCAGTGAACAAAATTTAATATACATACATAGGTCGTTTTACCAGTTTCCCTAAGCTTCGATTTATTTTATTATTATTTAGGTAATATTTAACAAGATTTAATGATTATTCTTGTGCATCAAATACTCACCCTTTAGCAGAAAGTACACTTCTGTACGTAGTTATCAGAAATAAAAACTAAAATGCTGCAGCATGCCAGGCGCAGAACTAAATAAACTTTGGGAATAATGGGTTTATTTGCAGGCGTATCACTTGAGTTTCCATCTTTTCATAATATTGTGCCATAGCCAAGGTCATTGTCTTGCCACGTTCTTGCAGTATACTTTTTCCAATGTCAACTTGTAACTAGCTTCTCCTTAAATCGTGGTTTTCCATAATTTTTTGCTTGTTGTTGTGGTAGTTTTCATACGGACAGTATAGGAACCAAGATCTTATGCATATAGATTTTAATGGAGTCCGTGATGCCTATTCCGAACGCTAAGAATAAACAAACTCTTTAATGCTTCTCTGTGATAGCTCTCATTGCCACATCAGAGTAGAGATAAGGCCGTGGGAATAGGTTCCTGTTCTTTAGGCAATAAGGATTATAACAAAATTTAAGTCTGGATAAAGTTCAACCTTTTTTTTCCGTAATCATATTTTAGGTATTCTGTCAAGCCCTTGTGGTCACCATATAACTCTATAACATGGCTGAATTGGACATCACTGCCTTAGTGATGTGAGGTTATGATGCTTTTGCGCTGTTTTGCATTTGTTAAGCATCACAATCATGCGTGCAAACTAGTTTAAAAAACTATGCAAAGCATATTTGATTAACCAGTAATGCTACTGATTTTTGGAACTCAGCCTGCCCTTTATCCGTTAATGTGTACTTGTGTAGATTCTCTTCTGTTCTGTTTGTTTTCCTTTAAATGTTAGGTAAAAATAAGTCACTTGTTCTGCGTATAACGTCACACGAGTAAGAAATAAGTAAACTTACATTTCATCCTCAAAAGAGATGATGTGTTCCTTAATGGTTTCTGTAGGAATCGTGTTTTCTGTGTGCTTCTCATTAGAAATCTCTTCTTCAGCAGCCCTGGAAACACTGTAAAGAAAAGGTGACCGCTATTAGAATCACCTAGATAGTGATATGAATCTCAGGATTTCCATCAGCTCAACGTTGCGTTAGCTCTCCAGCTCCGTAACGAAGTGAATATTAAGAGTTCTCATCCTCCTGACGGATAGGGTAGTTGACGAATAGATTTTAACATCTTCTTCGTCCTGCAATTTCTGCAATACCTTGTTATTATGCACTCGCTCCATGTGAAGGCTAATGGCACAATGGCCAGTAATTACGACAGAAACGACCCGTTTTTAAGTTTAACTAGAGTTATGATCTCTTCTTGTTAAAGGCTGTCCATAGCTCCCTGGCCGTTGCACATGTCTCCAGAGGAACCCAGCTTCTATTTTCTCTACCTATCGCTTCTTCTTCTAGCTTCTTCCGTATGGAACTGATTGGGGCTTGTACAAAAGAAAGGGCCCGCGATATGTGCTGCGTCGACCCTTTCCTAGCGAGCTCATCAGCTGTTTCGTTTTCTTCGATATTCATATGCCCTGGTATCCAACTGAGGATCTCCGCATTGACTCTGGATATCAAGATATAGGAACTCAAAAGCCTCTACCTTATTTGCATTCCAGAGCCTTAATGGCTGCCTGGTTGTCTATGTAGACAGTGATAGCCCGGTATGTTAGTAGTTTTTTTTCGTACTTCTTAGACCAATACCGCCGCTATTTCCGTAAAAGCCTTAACTACAATTTAAAGCTTTTCGAGATATAGATATAAAATGAAGAGAAAATGCTCAATTGACTATCACAACTTGAATATAAAATATGGAAAATAAAAGATATAATTGTTTGTTAGGTTAATGTGTGATTTATTTTCTGAAACAGTGAGAGAAAATTTGAAATTGTGTAGATAGGACTTTTGGGAAAAAAGCTGCAGAATATCTCACCTAAACAAGAATTCTACTCTACTTTCCGTCGTTATTTCAACTTTGCCTGTAAAAGGATTAAGTCTTTGTCCTTAGGAAAGCAATAAAATCAAATATCAGTGTATTTTTTTTTAATTATTTTTGTTATTCTTACTTATTTAATGTTTCCTTGCGGCATTTTGCTCGATCTTCATTTTCAGTAAACTTATTCATCAATATGTATATGTACATATGTACATACTTCATTTGGAAAAAAATAGAACAACTTCGACGTTCCTTGGAAAAAATAGAACAACTCCGACGTTCCTGTACTTAGCGTTAACGCGTCTTTGTTTATTGAACGGCACTTGGCAGAACACTTTGCTTTTGTTTATAATTAAAAAAAAATTCACCGCTACATTATTGCAATAAAGTTTTGGTAAATCTAAAATAGCACAAAATACAAAAAAATTATAAACAAACGAAAGTGTTTAGTGGCGCATTTGTTTTATTTCATACTATCTCTGATCTCAGGCTGTATGTACTCTTATTAAGTTTTTGTTTACACTTAATCAAATTTATGATTTTATTTCTTATTTTCATGGTTTGATAGTCAAACCTTAACTAGTACTGGCAATTAAAATGTCAAAATTTCAAAAAAGTTCAAATAGTTATCTCAGAGTAGGTTCGTTTGAATAAAATCTATCTAAAGATCCGGTGGGAGTGGCTGCAGATGTTTACAGTGGCAGTATAAAATAGAAAAAAAAAGAATTGTTAGAGTTATGTACATTTTTGTATGGTGACATAGTCGTTGTCTTTCGTCAAGCTGCTGTGTATCCTTGAAACGTGCTCCATTCTCTTCAAATGCTAATATGGGAATTATTTCTGCTCCCGACAATGTACAGAACAATCGTACTTGTAGCAAATAATCTGTCGAAAACGTGACAAAATAAAACGAGATAGCCATGCAATTCATCAATAAGCTAAGCATAATTAGACAGAAAAAAAATAGACAAAAAGTTGACTTCCCTGCTTATTAGATAATATTTACAGAAACGCCCATTTGTACACTGTGGTTTTTCTTACAATATTTTCTTTATGTGATGAGCATTGTAAGATGTTTTTTGTGCGATGTAGGTATGTATTTAGGCTCGTATAATAACATTATTTCTTTTACATTTTGCTGTATACAGTTTCATACATCCGCATCGCTTTCGTACCCAAAGGCTGTTGTAACTTATGTTATAGCCAATGGATCTTTTCGTTTTCCTGTGCATCTGTTGATATGACCATATCATGAAGCACAAGCGCGCGGATAGAAGAACGCGTTACTGGATATTAGTTTCAAATTAATTTCGCCTATATTTGGTGTAGTCTTACTTACCTAAATACACTACTAACCCGGTTAACGCAACCCTTGATTTGCGCAACACTAAAGTGAGTCACTTGTTGACTCTATAAGTGCAACTTTCAAAACCTACCTCGATTAGTGCAACTTGAGTGTTCTGATTTTGCTTCGTAATTGAAATTCGAACTGGATAAGGATTTTTACAGAAACACAGCCATTTGTGTACCTCGGTTTATTAGTTGCGCAAATCGAGTTTGTACTTGATTGTTTTTTGCCTCATACAAATTGATAGTTTGATGTGAACTCAAAAATTTTGTATTTTTTGAGATCAGGAATAGGAATATTAAAACTTCATAGCTCAAAAGTATTTTTTTCCCAGGGAGGAGTTCAGGAGGGGTTAATTCCCGATCTGTGAAGTATGAAATGTTTTCACATCTTCACATTTAATTCGATACTTAAAGTATGAAAAAGTGAAAACAAATGCCAAACTTTTTTCAAATGAAAACGACTGTCACAATTTGTGAAGAACGATGGAATTAAAAAAAAAACATGTGGCAATGCTACACTCCGCCTAGAGCGAATCGTGTGAGACCCTATCCCTTTCCTGTATACAGACATATGTATCATATGAAGCCTTTTTCACAAAAAACTTGCCTAAATTTATATATAGCCGTGTTTTTTTCGAAAGTGTATAGCCACCTCTGAATAAAACGTCCATACTCATTTTTATACTCACTTCTCATATCTATGTTCAAAATGACATTCGAATCATAGATGCCATAGACTATATTGTAGACAACAACTATTAATGAATAAATCGTACTGTCAGCGTAAAACAATTAAGGGTTTCTTAGTCTACGCCATCTATGCTTCGACTTTCTCCACACTTTATGTTCACTTTTGGTTATTGAGTAATTTATGTTCACTTTTCGTTTGGTTTTTGCTTGGTGTGGAAAAGTGGGTATACACTTTTGGAAAAAAAACAAAATTCAATTCAAAATTGGGCGTGGAAGGGGGCGGATTTTTCAATTATTTTAACATATACTCAAGTCTGCTTCTAAGGATTGATATTATTTGATTGAAATCTATGAAAAAACAGTTTTTTTTAGAAAACCGGCCCTAAAAAGTGGGCGTACCAAATACAATATATGGAAGATTTGTAGAGTAAGAGAATATCTACATATTTACTTAAGTAAGTTTTTTCGAGTTTCATTAAAAAGTGATTTTTTTCGTAAAGTGGGCGTGTCAGTAGGCGGATTTTAAAAATTTGTACACTTGTATTGCTTACCAAGGACCTCGAGTACAAAATTTCATCAACCTAGCTCAAAATTTAAGGCTCAAAAACTGGTGACATACGGATACAGGATATATTTTTTTTCAATACAAAGTAATGAGTTAATATTGTATAAATTACTAAATGACTTTATTCCACACGCGGCGTCTATTATTAACAATGAAAGAATTCTTATTTCCGACATTTTTAGAAGAAAACGTAAATTTATTATTCATCTTTCAGCAAAGCAAATGCCAAATGACACATAAAAAGTATGAAAAGAATCGTTCAAAGTTGGAGGAGTTCTCATTTTATATACTTACATATCGTCATTTAAAAGGTAATACCACAGACAATATACTTCTTAAGACATCAAATATGGAATAACTGCGCCGATAGGCCGAAATCAAATAAGTCTTATAAGATATGCAAACAAGTGTCTAGGTCACTGAATAATGTCTTTTTTCATGTGGTTATTTTTTCCCTCCATATTCCAAGCCTTTAAATTCAAATTTAATTTTTAACCTTAACGCATTGATGTATTTATAAAATAAAAGTACATACTTTTCCACCATCTCTAGCTGCTCTGTTTAATTACTTTCAATGTCTCAGTTTAGAAAAGATACTATACTTTGCACATAAAAAAAAAAAATAAATAAATATAAGGCCGCAACTGTATGTACGTATTGTGCGTAGTATACATTTCTGTACGTACAGAAGGGACCTACAGTTTTATGCCGTATCCGAAGGGCAGATGGGTTTTGAGAAGCTTTCTCATGACAGTGAATACTCTTGAATGTTTGTCAGACACCCGGAAGAGGTAGAGGCTTTTGATAATATTTTTCTGGATTCGAACTTGGAACCCCTTACGCAGTCCAACGCACTAACCACTGAGTCACGGTACCCACCCACTTTGCACATAGTAATCCAAATCTCTCTTGCTGATAAAAGCTCCTGGTAATTTTCTCAAAAGTGCATTTTTTTTTGTGGAGAATGAGAGAAGCTGCCACATTAAAAAACATAAAGAGTTTTCCACTAAGTTTTCCGAACTTCAACAGGAGATTGCGACCAAATTATCGATGCTAAATCTGTCAAATTAGCTGTTTTTTGTTCTCTTCAAATCAACATGAAGAGTTATAGCGTTCAACAACATGTGCAAATGATTAAATTGTTACATGGAAATGGGGCGTCTGTTCGTCCAACATTTTGCGCTCTTGAGGTGGAAAATCCATTTTTTCGGTACCCGGGGTGGGTGATCCCGAATTTCGCGTCTTAGCGTAGTTTAGCGGGAAATCAAGTTTAAAGTTTCCTATGATGAATTTTGGGTTTTTGGGTGGAAAATCCAATTTTCGGTACCTGGGGTGGGTGATCCCGAATTTCGCTTCTTTTCTCAATCAGACGCGTAGTTTAGCGGGAAATCAAGTTTAAAGTTTTCTATGATGAATTTTGGGTTTTTGGGTGGAAAATTCATTTTTTCGGTACCTGGGGTGGGTGATCCCGAATTTCGCTTCTTTTCTCAATCAGACGGGTAGTTTAGCGGGAAATCAAGTTTAAAGTCTTCTATGATGAATTTTGGCTTTTTGGGTGGAAAATCCATTTTTTCGGTACCCGGGGTGGGTGATCCCGAATTTCGCTTCTTTTCTCAATCAGACGCGTAGTTTAGCGGGAAATCAAGTTTAAAGTTTTCTATGATGAATTTTGGGTTTTTGGGTGGAAAATCCATTTTTTCGGTACCTGGGGTGGGCGATCCCGAATTTCGCTTCTTTTCTCAATCAGACGCGTAGTTTAGCGGGAAATCAAGTTTAAAGTTTTCTATGATGAATTTTGGGTTTTTGGGTGGAAGATCCATTTTTTCGGTACCCCAATTTCGCTTCTTTTCTTAATCAGACGCGTAGTTTAGCGGGAAATCAAGTTTAAAGTTTTCTATGATGAATTTTGGGTTTTTGGGTGGAAAATCCATTTTTTCGGTACCCGGGGTGGGTGATCCCGAATTTCGCTTCTTTTCTCAATCAGACGCGTAGTTTAGCGGGAAATCAAGTTTAAAGTTTTCTATGATGAATTTTGGGTTTTTGGGTGGAAAATCGATTTTTTCGGTACCCGGGGTGGGTGATCCCGAATTTCGCTTCTTTTCTCAATTAGACGCGTAGTTTAGCGGGAAATCAAGTTTAAAGTTTTTATGATGAATTTTGGCTTTTTGGGTGGAAAATCCATTTTTTCGGTACCCCAATTTCGCTTCTTTTCTTAATCAGACGCGTAGTTTAGCGGGAAATCAAGTTTAAAGTTTTCTATGATGAATTTTGGGTTTTTGGGTGGAAAATCCATTTTTTCGGTACCCGGGGTGGGTGATCCCGAATTTCGCTTCTTTTCTCAATCAGACGCGTAGTTTAGCGGGAAATCAAGTTTAAAGTTTTCTATGATGAATTTTGGGTTTTTGGGTGGAAAATCCATTTTTTCGGTACCCCAATTTTCTCAAAAGTGCATTTTTTTTTGTGGAGAATGAGAGAAGCTGCCACATTAAAAAACATAAAGAGTTTTCCACTAAGTTTTCCGAACTTCAACAGGAGATTGCGACCAAATTATCGATGCTAAATCTGTCAAATTAGCTGTTTTTTGTTCTCTTCAAATCAACATGAAGAGTTATAGCGTTCAACAACATGTGCAAATGATTAAATTGTTACATGGAAATGGGGCGTCTGTTCGTCCAACATTTTGCGCTCTTGAGGTGGAAAATCCATTTTTTCGGTACCCGGGGTGGGTGATCCCGAATTTCGCGTCTTAGCGTAGTTTAGCGGGAAATCAAGTTTAAAGTTTCCTATGATGAATTTTGGGTTTTTGGGTGGAAAATCCAATTTTCGGTACCTGGGGTGGGTGATCCCGAATTTCGCTTCTTTTCTCAATCAGACGCGTAGTTTAGCGGGAAATCAAGTTTAAAGTTTTCTATGATGAATTTTGGGTTTTTGGGTGGAAAATTCATTTTTTCGGTACCTGGGGTGGGTGATCCCGAATTTCGCTTCTTTTCTCAATCAGACGGGTAGTTTAGCGGGAAATCAAGTTTAAAGTCTTCTATGATGAATTTTGGCTTTTTGGGTGGAAAATCCATTTTTTCGGTACCCGGGGTGGGTGATCCCGAATTTCGCTTCTTTTCTCAATCAGACGCGTAGTTTAGCGGGAAATCAAGTTTAAAGTTTTCTATGATGAATTTTGGGTTTTTGGGTGGAAAATCCATTTTTTCGGTACCTGGGGTGGGCGATCCCGAATTTCGCTTCTTTTCTCAATCAGACGCGTAGTTTAGCGGGAAATCAAGTTTAAAGTTTTCTATGATGAATTTTGGGTTTTTGGGTGGAAAATCCATTTTTTCGGTACCCGGGGTGGGTGATCCCGAATTTCGCTTCTTTTCTTAATCAGACGCGTAGTTTAGCGGGAAATCAAGTTTAAAGTTTTCTATGATGAATTTTGGGTTTTTGGGTGGAAAATCCATTTTTTCGGTACCCGGGGTGGGTGATCCCGAATTTCGCTTCTTTTCTCAATCAGACGCGTAGTTTAGCGGGAAATCAAGTTTAAAGTTTTCTATGATGAATTTTGGGTTTTTGGGTGGAAAATCGATTTTTTCGGTACCCGGGGTGGGTGATCCCGAATTTCGCTTCTTTTCTCAATTAGACGCGTAGTTTAGCGGGAAATCAAGTTTAAAGTTTTTATGATGAATTTTGGCTTTTTGGGTGGAAAATCCATTTTTTCGGTACCCCAATTTCGCTTCTTTTCTTAATCAGACGCGTAGTTTAGCGGGAAATCAAGTTTAAAGTTTTCTATGATGAATTTTGGGTTTTTGGGTGGAAAATCCATTTTTTCGGTACCCGGGGTGGGTGATCCCGAATTTCGCTTCTTTTCTCAATCAGACGCGTAGTTTAGCGGGAAATCAAGTTTAAAGTTTTCTATGATGAATTTTGGGTTTTTGGGTGGAAAATCGATTTTTTCGGTACCCGGGGTGGGTGATCCCGAATTTCGCTTCTTTTCTCAATTAGACGCGTAGTTTAGCGGGAAATCAAGTTTAAAGTTTTTATGATGAATTTTGGCTTTTTGGGTGGAAAATCCATTTTTTCGGTACCCCAATTTCGCTTCTTTTCTTAATCAGACGCGTAGTTTAGCGGGAAATCAAGTTTAAAGTTTTCTATGATGAATTTTGGGTTTTTGGGTGGAAAATCCATTTTTTCGGTACCCGGGGTGGGTGATCCCGAATTTCGCTTCTTTTCTCAATCAGACGCGTAGTTTAGCGGGAAATCAAGTTTAAAGTTTTCTATGATGAATTTTGGGTTTTTGGGTGGAAAATCGATTTTTTCGGTACCCGGGGTGGGTGATCCCGAATTTCGCTTCTTTTCTCAATTAGACGCGTAGTTTAGCGGGAAATCAAGTTTAAAGTTTTTATGATGAATTTTGGCTTTTTGGGTGGAAAATCCATTTTTTCGGTACCCCAATTTCGCTTCTTTTCTTAATCAGACGCGTAGTTTAGCGGGAAATCAAGTTTAAAGTTTTCTATGATGAATTTTGGGTTTTTGGGTGGAAAATCGATTTTTTCGGTACCCGGGGTGGGTGATCCCGAATTTCGCTTCTTTTCTCAATCAGGCGCGCAGTTTAGCGGGAAATCAAGTTTAAAGTTTTCTATGATGAATTTTGGGTTTTTGGGTGGAAAATCGATTTTTTCGGTACCCGGGGTGGGTGATCCTTCTTTTCTCAATCAGGCGCGCAGTTTAGCGGGAAATCAAGTTTAAAGTTTTCTATGATGAATTTTGGGTTTTTGGGTGGAAAATTCATTTTTTCGGTACCTGGGGTGGGTGATCCCGAATTTCGCTTCTTTTCTCAATCAGACGGGTAGTTTAGCGGGAAATCAAGTTTAAAGTCTTCTATGATGAATTTTGGCTTTTTGGGTGGAAAATCCATTTTTTCGGTACCCGGGGTGGGTGATCCCGAATTTCGCTTCTTTTCTCAATCAGACGCGTAGTTTAGCGGGAAATCAAGTTTAAAGTTTTCTATGATGAATTTTGGGTTTTTAGGTGGAAAATCCATTTTTTCGGTACCCGGGGTGGGCGATCCCGAATTTCGCTTCTTTTCTCAATCAGACGCGTAGTTTAGCGGGAAATCAAGTTTAAAGTTTTCTATGATGAATTTTGGGTTTTTGGGTGGAAAATCGATTTTTTCGGTACCCGGGGTGGGCGATCCCGAATTTCGCTTCTTTTCTCAATCAGACGCGTAGTTTAGCGGGAAATCAAGTTTAAAGTTTTCTATGATGAATTTTGGGTTTTTGGGTGGAAGATCCATTTTTTCGGTACCCCAATTTCGCTTCTTTTCTTAATCAGACGCGTAGTTTAGCGGGAAATCAAGTTTAAAGTTTTCTATGATGAATTTTGGGTTTTTGGGTGGAAAATCCATTTTTTCGGTACCCGGGGTGGGTGATCCCGAATTTCGCTTCTTTTCTCAATCAGACGCGTAGTTTAGCGGGAAATCAAGTTTAAAGTTTTCTATGATGAATTTTGGGTTTTTGGGTGGAAAATCGATTTTTTCGGTACCCGGGGTGGGTGATCCCGAATTTCGCTTCTTTTCTCAATTAGACGCGTAGTTTAGCGGGAAATCAAGTTTAAAGTTTTTATGATGAATTTTGGCTTTTTGGGTGGAAAATCCATTTTTTCGGTACCCCAATTTCGCTTCTTTTCTTAATCAGACGCGTAGTTTAGCGGGAAATCAAGTTTAAAGTTTTCTATGATGAATTTTGGGTTTTTGGGTGGAAAATCCATTTTTTCGGTACCCGGGGTGGGTGATCCCGAATTTCGCTTCTTTTCTCAATCAGACGCGTAGTTTAGCGGGAAATCAAGTTTAAAGTTTTCTATGATGAATTTTGGGTTTTTGGGTGGAAAATCGATTTTTTCGGTACCCGGGGTGGGTGATCCCGAATTTCGCTTCTTTTCTCAATTAGACGCGTAGTTTAGCGGGAAATCAAGTTTAAAGTTTTTATGATGAATTTTGGCTTTTTGGGTGGAAAATCCATTTTTTCGGTACCCCAATTTCGCTTCTTTTCTTAATCAGACGCGTAGTTTAGCGGGAAATCAAGTTTAAAGTTTTCTATGATGAATTTTGGGTTTTTGGGTGGAAAATCCATTTTTTCGGTACCCGGGGTGGGTGATCCCGAATTTCGCTTCTTTTCTCAATCAGACGCGTAGTTTAGCGGGAAATCAAGTTTAAAGTTTTCTATGATGAATTTTGGGTTTTTGGGTGGAAAATCGATTTTTTCGGTACCCGGGGTGGGTGATCCCGAATTTCGCTTCTTTTCTCAATTAGACGCGTAGTTTAGCGGGAAATCAAGTTTAAAGTTTTTATGATGAATTTTGGCTTTTTGGGTGGAAAATCCATTTTTTCGGTACCCCAATTTCGCTTCTTTTCTTAATCAGACGCGTAGTTTAGCGGGAAATCAAGTTTAAAGTTTTCTATGATGAATTTTGGGTTTTTGGGTGGAAAATCCATTTTTTCGGTACCCGGGGTGGGTGATCCCGAATTTCGCTTCTTTTCTCAATCAGACGCGTAGTTTAGCGGGAAATCAAGTTTAAAGTTTTCTATGATGAATTTTGGGTTTTTGGGTGGAAAATCGATTTTTTCGGTACCCGGGGTGGGTGATCCCGAATTTCGCTTCTTTTCTCAATCAGGCGCGCAGTTTAGCGGGAAATCAAGTTTAAAGTTTTCTATGATTAATTTTGGGTTTTTGGGTGGAAAATCCTTTTTTTCGGTACCCGGGGTGGATGATCCCGAATTTCGCTTCTTTTCTCAATCAGACGCGTAGTTTAGCGGGAAATCAAGTTTAAAGTTTTCTATGATGAATTTAGGGTTTTTGGGTGGCAAATCCATTTTTTCGGTACCCGGGAGGGTGATCCCGAATTTCGCCGCGGGGGATATTTGAATGAAGTTGTATTCCATACATAAAAAAAGGACTAAATATATCTTGCTCAGTTTGTTTCATTTAAATTTACTGATAGGAAACGCTTCTTAGCCCCTTTTTCATTTGAATGCTTCAATTAGTATTAGAGCATTATTGAATTGATGTCACGGGCCGCAGATTGTTGTCTTGCGGGTACATGCTTGGTTTAGGTGATATTGCATGATAAGCTGCGTGGAGGAAGTACGAGCCCTTAATTTTTCTCGGGATAGAAGCACTCAAACAATCCAATGTAAGAACAGACTGCTCTGCATTAAAAAAAAAACTTTTGCCCTAGATCCTCCACCTGATTCGATAAAAGGTATTACACTTCAAAAGGGTATGTTCTAGTATAACATTGCCCTCTCTAGATGCTGAGACAATGCAATAATGCCACAGATTCCTACATAATCTAGGAAATGTTGTAAAATTTTATGTTGGATATGCCAAATTTCAGTGCCGATTCTAAGAGATGAGCACTTGGGGAGTATTTTGAAGTAAAAATTAGTAAATTTCACCACGTTAGCGCTTGGATTTCGCCCTTGAGTTGTTTTCAAATTGATCCCAATAGATTGAACCAAAACGAGATATGAAGAAACTTGGAGGTTGTTTGTAAAGTTATTGGCATGGATCAATATGTGTTGATTATTATCTTAATTAACCTCAATTTGAGTATTAACTGTTAAAATTTAACATAAACCAACATATAAATTCATTTTAAATTAATCTGCAAACATAGAGAAAATACAGTATTTTCAATTTGTATGTTGCCCTTCTTTATTGAATGTCTTTATTTGTGCCGTTCAAATGTAAATTTATAACATCTTCGAATTGTGACATCATCCCACACATGTTGGGATCCATTCACTGTGCAACGTGAAGTATATTCTGATTGTATCTATTTTTGAATTAAATCTGTTGACGTCTCTGGTCTGTTCTAACTGAAAATACATGTGCACTTCACCGAATATGTAAAAGAATTAATCAAATTGCATTTTATACTCATGCTTGGGTGCCAGATAATAACCATAAGGTGCTAATTAGTATTCATTTATGATATTACTTATTGAACAGTCGCCATGACTTAGACATGTACACATGTTACTACCATAAAAAAGATCGTACTGGTCATGATCGTACGTCAACGAATCGCAAGATCTTCCGAAAATATCGCCACTATCCATTAGAGCGTGTAGGAGAATCCGAGGAAGTCAATTGCATGCCGCGCACAAAAACTTAGCCCTTCGCAGACCAGATCTTGGCAAATTTCGCGCCAAGATTTAAGGGCTGAACATAATCAACATTAGGGAGCATAAGCTAATGTCATAACTGACCGAAATGTTTCCTTATGTTTTGTCATTTCCAACCACTGACCATAATACGTAGCCAGCAGACAACACAATCTACAATTTTTTCTCTCTCGTTGTTGGTTTTTAGTTTTCATTTTTCGCATAAAAAAATGGATAGAAGCAGAAATTTAATAAAACGAAAATAAAAGCAGTAATCATTCGCACATTTCCAAACATAAAATATAAGGGTGGGTGGGTAATTTCTGCCGACTGCCAAATTCGCATATGTAATGAGCGCCTGAGAGCGCTCTTCCTAATGTTCGGTAATGTTTCCGAAAGTGACCGAAAACTAAACTAATCTACGCTGGGCTTATTATGTGTTGGCTTATAAGATCCTGTGCATTCGTGGGTTTACATCTGCGTGCATATGCAGCCAAATGTTGATTATGTTTCTCACTTTAGCCCTACATACGTACAAAATTCAACTGACCCAGAAGCTCAAAGTTAATGACCATAGACAACGGTGTTTGTTCGCTAACTGAGCTCTCGAGCAGATGGAAGTTAATGCCAATTTCGGTCGAGAAATCATATTCAGCCAGGAACGAGGTCCATTTCTGGATTAATCAGTTAGTCAACAAGCGAAATTGTCAAATTTTTCAAATATATAAGCAACCGAGATCTTGCGACTTGATCTCGTTAGACTTCTTCTTGTGGGATTTTCTTAAGTCTCATGTCATTGTTCATTGTTGATAACTTTAAGTCATTTTGAAAACATTGGGATCGATTGAATATCGAAAATTGTGCCTTGATATCTCTCTTCAAAAACGTTGGATATTTACTAACGTCAGCAAGGTATTCGAAAAGGTAACCTGACTAATTGATCGAGAATTATATACAGTTCCAAATAACCAATTCCGCAGAGAGTGACATACTACATACAAAATTGAATTTTTTAAATAGTTCTGAATAAGTTACTTTATAAAACAACTAGCTGACCCGGGCAAACGTTGTTTTGCCTTCCTAAAATATAAAAATTGTATAATAAATATTTGTATAATATAGAATAAAAGCTTAATGGATTTCACTTACCTTGCATTACGTTGTATTGTTAAATTGCTAAATCATTTGTCAACATAAATCAACAGCTGATCACGTAACACCCAATAGCCACATTTACTACGACGCTTTAAACATTACCCAGTAAGAACACCTTGTGATCAACCTAAATAAACTCGTATTTTTTTTTCTGTTAAAATAAATAATAATTTTTTTTTATTTGTTGAATTTACTAAATTCAAGGCCGGCAGAATGTTAAGTCCATGTAGATTTAGATAAAGATTAAAGCAAATATGTAATTATGTCAATCTACGTAGGTTGCCGAGATAAAAATATTTTTCAAAAGGGGGCGTAACCCCGCCCATTTTTCCAAAAATGTATACTCTCCAAACCTAATCTGGACTATACCCTTTCGAATGAAACCGGTTTGGGCTTAATCGGTTGGACGGTTGCCGAGATAAAAATATTTTTCAAAAGGGGGCGTAACCCCGCCCATTTTTCCAAAAATTTATACTCTATAAACATAATCTGGACTATACCCTTTCGAATGAAACCGGTTTGGGCTAAATCGGTTGGACGGTTGCCGAGAAAAAATATTTTTCAAAAGTGGGCGTAACCCCGCCCATTTTTCCAAAAATTTATACTCTCTAAAACTTTCTCCTGGCCGACACGAATAAGCCCTGAAAGTTTCATGAAGATCGGGTACGCCGTGTGAGAGGAGTAGTCTTACAAACTATTTCTGTACACAGACAGATTTTCATTTTTATATATATAGATTTAAATTACTTGACAGATGTAATTATAGCAACTTATGGCAATGGCTGCACTCAAGAAAACATAACGTAGAATTCCGGCATCATCTTCTGATTTCTTTTGACTATTATAGTTCAACTTTTGGTAACAAATGCTAAGAAGCATTTCCATTTTGGCATTTTTTTTTTAACATTAAAATACATTCGAAGTTTGCATTCAAAGTGGCTATATGGCAGGTTGGCCAGTACTACTTGACTGTCAAAATGTGGTCAGATACCTCGCGCTCTGGCTGGTCGAATATGGATGTACGAGGGTAAGGTGAAAAGTTCTTGGCCTGACAATGAAAGACTGCAATTTTCAGTTAAATAATGATTTTATTTGTTTACGTAATCTTTCTGGTCCAGCGTTTCTCAAAAATCACTATTCTGTGAGAAGTGAGAGTCTGGAAGGCCGTGAAAATGTTCCTCTACGACCCTCTCAACTTCTTCATTGGATGCGAAGCGCTCCACAGAAATAATTTATTTCAAGTTTGGGACTAGATGGAAGTCTGAGGGTACCGAATCAGGGGAATAAGGGGGATGGGCGAGCAAATCGTATCCCAAGTCCCGCAGTTTCCGGGATCGTTAGCGCATTTGCTTTTCGTCGGCAATCAGCGAAGGCGGCACCCATCTTGCACAGAGCTCTCGCACCCTAAGCTTTAGTGCTAAGTGTTTTGTACCCTTTCTTCCAATATCCCCATAGACTCAGCTCTTTCATTTACTTCACTTGCCTGTCGCCCAACACAATATCGTGGACTGTTTCGGTCGTGGTTGCAGTTTTGGCCACTGTTCACAGGGGTCATCTTCGAGGGACGTGCGACCACGTATAATTTCAGCTGCCCAATTTTTAACGATTGACATCGAAGCAGAAGAGTCCTTGTAATCTTTTGTCAACTTTGGATGAACTTCCTTAGGTGTTAACCCTTCCGAAACGAGGAATTTTATTACCGCACGATACTCAAATTTACCCATTGTAACGAATGACCCATCTATGGGTCAGGCCGAGAACTTTTCGTATATATTTGAATGACTTTTGAATGTTTTCAGATGGTAGGAGTTGGTCCATGAATAAATGTGTATTTATTTTCTGGAATTCGACATTTGTAGAAAGAAAAATAGAAAAATTCTAGAGTACAAGAAAAAAATGCTCGGCTGGGACATACCTAAATGTTGTTTGTCGGAAATTAATAAATTTCAATATTAAAAAAAAAAATATTTATAAAATATATAAAAAATATATTTTTACAATTTTCCTATAATTTTGAGGGCCATATTTTAGCACACATTAAATTTCGCTCACTTTTGAATTATGATCTGAAAAGTATACGTATTTTTGACGTGGCTAGTCATATCATACATATATATATCGGCATTTTGTAAAATTTGATTAGGTAAAATATCTTGAGCTACTTAATTTCTTATTCGTTGTCAAGAAAGAGCTTCATAAAAAGTACGCAATAGACATACATATGTATAAAGGGATAGGTGCCGGCTAAATGGTGTTTGAAAATTTTTATAGTCAAATAAAGATAATGATTTAGTCATTCGTTTACAAATTGTGACGGAAAAAAACAACAGACAAAAAAAAATAGATCAATAGAATCTAACATGACGCATTATACACATAAGACATGCACCTATTTATTCAGTTATTAAAACAAAAACAACACCTAAAACTTAAAGAGAAACCCTAAGACAACGTTACTCTACCCTATAAGGTCGGTTAAACAAAAACGTGTTTTAAAAAATTCTTAAAACACTACATCATTAATTTGAAAACCTAAGATGTCCCAAAATGTCACACATCTCAGCATAAACAAAACAGCTTATAAAGTAGACACTCTTTCTGCTAGTATGATCATGCTCATCTTCAAACAAGTTCGCCATATACACATTCATAAGATACAAGTTGTAACGTATCTTTTGTATTTGATTATTCGCAACGGCTTGGTTGCTAACATCAGCGATCGCTAAAGATCAGTTCGCTTTTGTGAACCGCGGCGATCGTACGTTCGAAGCCGGTAATTTGTGTACATCTCTCCGAGTTCGCTCTTTTATTTAATTTAAAACTGCCACCGGTTTAGGTTGTTAGTAAGCTAAAATGTGTTTTCGTAACAAATTCCTATTATTCATGGGAATAATATGCATTTGTACAGCCGCTGAGAATCCCCCATTACGGCGCCGTGAAATACAGATACGGAACAACCGGGTAGGTTTGCAACACCGGCTTCGATGTTCCCATGTCTTATTAAAAAACTTTTTTTTTATAAAAATAGTTAATTTGCATAAAAATATGCTTTTTGGTCTAAATATAAAGTGACAGTGTAATTAATGTGTTTTTGAAATGTGTTTTTGTCTTGTTTTGTAGTCTCCATATAATGGGACGACGCCTATTAGCGAAATGATGTCTCAGATATATGATCGTGTCTCTGCGTTAGCTACTCTGGATCAGGCGCAACGCACCAAACTGGAAGCCATCGAAAACAAGTGAGTTCTGCTGAGTTTTTTTTTATACGATTTTGAAGAAACATAAAAGGGGAATTCGAAGGCTAAGGCCAATGTGAAACGCGTGCCGTTTTTATTTTCTGATGCGTGTAATTAATTTTAATATTTGTTTATAGATGAGGTCTGGCGAATGTTTAACAGTTGGCTTGTAGATTTATAGATTTTCAAGTGCTAAACGCTTTTTTCAAGTGTTAAGAGGACAGTAATTGTGCCAGAAGACGACAGCACAAATATTTGCTTAATGATTTAGTTTATTGCTAGTTTTTTATGGCCACAATATTGTTGACCCATTTGAAGACTGCAAACATATTGTAGGCATGTTTTTATTAAGTAACTGGATCGTAATATAGTTAAATAGAGTACGTTTGTGATTTGTTTGTGAATTTGATTCTATTGTTCTTGGCTTAGTAGTTCATAATTGGTATCAGGTAATTTAGCAAGTTGGCCTTTGTCGGTAGTAAACTCATATGCGTGCAGAGATAAGTTTTATCTTATCTTTATTTGGACTATGCAATTGAGTATGAGCGCTTATTAAGTTCAAAAAGGTTTAATTACTACTAATACCACTAATGGCCAATTTGGAGATCTATTCAGATGTTCTAATTAAGAAGGTTATACTACATCGAACGATGTTTGAAGGTGA
Source organism: Chalcosyrphus nemorum (assembly GCA_949716465.1). Lineage (NCBI taxonomy): Eukaryota > Metazoa > Arthropoda > Insecta > Diptera > Syrphidae > Chalcosyrphus > Chalcosyrphus nemorum. Next base: position 28,582,870 of record OX454334.1, read on the forward strand.
TCTTAACAGATTTATTGAATACGTCCTTGAGGCTTACAGGTACTATGACCTTACAACTTTTAAGTTTGCTTGCGGTTTATGTTAATCGAGAACTTGTGTTAAAACAGTTCTTGTAGTCACTAAGAGTGATCTGAAGTTTTCCTGTATAGACATGGCGTCATAAAATTTTTTCAATGTGGACAATAAAAACATGATCAACAGATAGTCAGTAGGACAGGTTAATGGTATTAAATTCCTTTGTCCTAGAGTTTTTAAAATAACGATTTCTGTATGTGGTTAGGTAAGATGGAATGCTATAAAAACTAGACTAGATACAATTAATTTTTAAGGTTTTATTTACATACGTATAAATAGAGGAGTGACATGATTGAAAAATATCTTCAGTTTTATACCTTGTCCTGTGTTTAAACACTGCTATTATTTGTGTGTAATTATGTAGGACTAGTAGACCGCTGCTCGCTCTGCTTGCGAAAGATTTTCGAAAACTTTTGTTTACTGTACCTACGTACTTGCAACTTTACGCTGTTAGTTAAAAATTACCTACATAGGTAAATAAATTAATAATTAATAAATAATATAATCAAAATTTGATTAAACAAAAACTTAGATTTTGCTCGAATCGTGATCTTCCAGAGCTTAGATATGAATTTTGAAGCAAATCTTGCATAAATTTACACCTACGGCTAAGCCATACTTACTTACTTACTTACTTAAAGGGATATCGGTGCTTTCCATCCTCTGCGGTCCCGGGCACGCTGCTTCCAGTTGTGAAGACATCTGCGACAACTTAGTCTTTGTCCCGAAGGTTCTTCTTCGACGTCAAAGATTCTCTTGGCTGGAGTATTGTTGAACATTCGCTCGATGTAGCCGAGCCAATGTAGTCTGCGTATCCTGGCTTTTTGGACTACATCCACATCCTGGTACAGCTCATGGTGTTCGTGGTTATATCTTCTCCTCCTTTCGCCCTCCTCCTCCTTTCTTACTTTTCGTCCAGCATTCGGCTCCACACAGTTAAACTGGTAAGATATGCATTCTATAAAGTGATAATTTGATCTGTCGAGTTAGGAGTTTTAAACCCAGTTGTTTTGCCAAACCTAAGTAGGTGGCAGGGGCTTTCTAGGGTTATTCTTCGTCGGATTTCTACAAAGGTGTTATTAAATACCTCGAAATTATAGTTATCAACAGTGACGTTCTGCTCAATGTTTTTTGTTTGTCGATAACATATACATTCTTCGTCTTGTCCTTCTTCACTCCAAGACCAACTCGTTTCGCCTGCTCTTTAATTGCTGTAAACGCATTTTAGACCTGCTCTGCGCACTATCCGCTCCAAAAAGATATTTGAAAAACTCACATGACATCCCATCTCCTTGCCAAAATCAAGTGCACGTTCTGAAGTGCTCCGAAGAGTTGCTTTCCAACATTACGCGACACATCTGGGTAAGTTTTGCCAATCAAGACGATGAATGCTGTCACAGGCGGCTCTAAAGCCAATGAAAACATGATGGGTTCCGACTTGAAATTCGTTGGTCTTTTCCAGGATTTGTCTGAATGTGATTGTCGATCTGCCGGCCTGGAAGTCACATTGGTACATGCCGATTAGTGTGAAGGATTTTAAAAGTTCACACAATACTTTGGATAGGATTTTATGTGCGACATTTAACGGGAATATGCCTCGGTAGTTCTTCCAAGATTGTTTTTTCTGAAGATGGGTTTAAGCCATACACTCCTGCCTGGATCCTGAACCGATGGAATATTTGGAGGCTCCACTCTCGAATTGCGAGCGGAAAATCAGAATACCCAGCAGGACGGAATGGGGTATAGGTGTAGTCTGTGCCGAAAATGAATTGCCCATCTATATCGATAGATCAAAGTTCATAAATATATGAATTAAAAGGCTGAATGATATTTCAGAAATCCATGTGGTGATCCTCTGTTGGGTGCCTGGCCACATAGAGATCCCCGGTAACAAAAAGGCGGAAGTATGTTCTTCTCGGGCCTTTCCTGAGGTCAATACACCGCTTAGGACAGAGAAATAGACTTTAAGTCTAGTTAATAAATGACGGTATCTAAGACACATGCCAAATCACAGTGGCCTATATACGATAAAAATATATTTGCATGTCTCGTGAAACTAAGTCGCAGAGTTATTTGTATAGCTCTTGGTGTCTTGGTGGGAGACTGTCTGATCGCATTAATGCTAGGAATGCCCCATAAGGATATCTGTAGAATTTTAAGGGATGAATATGAAATAGAAATCATCCGCCAATTACCTACTGTGTAAAAGAAAAAGGAGAGATACTCTAAGGAGTCACTTCTGCTTCATGGTGGATGAAAGATAGAGCTAACAAACTCCTAAAATTCATATATGAACACATCTGGGTGGTTTAGTTTAGCTGCTGAATCCTAGAAGAAGCCATGGTTAAAACTTTTGGGCACAATAGACTCATAGTGGTTTAGGGGAACTGGCTAACAATCTCTGTCAGCAAGGGCACACATTTACCTAACATAACCTAAATTTAAATTTAAATTTCCACACTAAATCAATTCAAGAGAGCAGTGATTTTGAATTCGAAGATCATCATCGACTTTTCTATCTCTCAGGCTTCTTCTTAATCTAAAAGCGTTATCAATCATATATTTTCTCATTCTCAGCTTTCATAGCATTTCTTTATAATTTTTAGAAGATTTAGTCAAAAAACCACTTGACTCTAAGGATGCTTTACTTTAAATTTTACTGTGTGTATAACTCAAACTTAAAATATTTCTATTATCATCTGATATTGTAGATACTCAAGCACATGTAGGAAATTTATGAAACCAGTTCTCGTGGAAGTGACATCTTTAAGAACACGTTTCGTTAAATTATATGCTAAAATTCTACTCACCATCTTAATGGGATTTTTATTGACCGTCCAAGTTTTGGCTTGACCAAGGAAGATATACCAGAATGTTTATTTTGTTCAAATTCTATTCATAATGTTTGCCATTCGATTGTCGCTTTATTATTCAAAATTATCTGCAAAACCGATTATTATTTCATCTGACTGCTTCAACGTTTTTTTTTCTCGATTAATTTCCTTGATTTCAAACATAATTAAGTGTAAATTATTTCACTCAAATTCATTTTACTTTCGCTAATTTGTAGGACTAATTAGTTGAAGTCGTCAGTATTGTTATACTTATTTCTACTATTTCTATTGAAGAATTCACGGATTTGCTTTGTAATAATTATCTATCTTTAAATAGATCGACTTTAATTACGAAAAAGATCCACAGCAATTACTCATCAAAAGTTCAAACTCATTGTCTTGGTCTAAATGCGGTCTTTCGAAACCCTAAGGCCATTCAAAGTTGATTCCCGCGCAGTCACTTTGTGTATAAAAATTGAGCCATTCGTCATGCATTTCGCAAAAAAAAAAAAAATTCAGATAAACTTGGTCAAAGGAATGGAAAACCTTCGGGGATTCCCGATAGATGTATCCATAAGATATGTACATAGTAGGTAGGTGAGCTTGAGTTTCGTCTCCTCTTGTGTCTTCTTCGTTGTGCTTTTTTACTCGTTTACCTTTCGGTTCATTACTCTTGGTTAGCGCAGAGCAACGCAAACGCCTTCCGCAATATTGTGGATAGTTAAGTTAGTGTTGTGATGACATTACGGATGTGTGTCTGTATATATTTGTGGCACTGGGCGAAGGCGAAGAAGACACCGTTGTTGATGGCATTTGTGGTTATTGTTGCTTTTAAAGTAAATTACGATGGATTGTAGGTATGTCATTGATGTCTGATGTTACAGCTTTTGTGTTTACAACCGGACTTGTTGTTTATTCGATTAATGCCAGAAGATTAGTCTTACCTGCAGAAACCTTCAGTTGAATACAATTCCTTAGTTTAAATAATGTAAGAAATGATGCAATAACACCCATTAAGCTGTTAGAGTAAATGCTTAAATTGTATGAAAAAAAAAATCATCAACAGAAATAAACAAGGCGGCCGAATACTATGAGTCACAGATGGATCTTCATTTAACATTGACTGGACTTCCCAAAGTTCATACGTAAAAAGTGAATGCATTGTGTGCAGTGATCAATTTGTATGCCTTCAACCTGTTTTAAGGGTTTTTCGCAGTCTTATTGCACCAATTCGAAACGAGTTTTTGTCTCACCAGAAGTCGGTTGGATATCGTGTAACAGCGAATGTGAGTAGGAGCTGAAAAAATATTTTTAGCGAACTTATCATCGAAGTTGGGGCTGCAGTGTCTTCTGATCGTCATTTGATAAGGACAGTCGGAGTCATAGTACAGGATAAACGGCATTAGTATCAAACAAATCAAGGCATTGTGTATTTGCATATTTATGTACATACGAGTATGTATGACAGTTACAAATTCACTGAGGAGAAATGATTTCAGTGTGGCGTTTTACTGACGAAACGTCTTTGAAACACTTTTAGAATAAGTGCGATTAGTACGAGTACTTTTTTTTAATTTTAAAAGCAAAATTGTCAAATGACCAAATCTCTGGTTTATATTCAACATCCTTTAGTAATAACGTGATATTTATAGTATAGAATAGAAGGAAGTGTTTCAGACTTCTTTACGCAGACTTATAGCGCATTTTCTTTGATACGTCATGAGGTTATTACCTAAATAAACCAGTGAAAAGTGCTACAATCCGCCTGGAGCGAATCGTATGATACCCTATCCCTATCTTATTTGGTCGTGTCAGTGGGCGGTGGAAACTGTATTCACAAAATTTTGTATTTTTCCCTATAAACTAATATTTTTACTCGAAAATTAATTTTTGAAGTAAACGCCACTAAAAAGTGGGCGTGGCTATATACAATGTATGGACGATTTGTAGATTAAGTGGATATCTACATATTTACTTAAGTAAGTTTTTTCGAGTTTCATATGAAAATAGTGAAAAAAGTGATTTTTTTGAGAAGTGGGCGTGTCAGTGGGCGGATTTTAAAAATTTTTACACTTGTATTGCTTACTTTTCCAAAGACCTCGTATACAAAATTTCATCAACCTAGCTCAAAATTTAAGGCCCAAAAACTGGTGACACACAGACGGACGGACGGACAGACGGATGGACAGACGGACGGACAGACGGACGGACGGACAGACGGACGGACGGACATAGCTCAATCGACTCGGCTAGTGATGCTGATCATTTATATATATACTTTATTGGGTCTTTCTGTAAGATTTCTCTATGTTACAAACTATGTATCAAACTTAATATACCCTTAGGATAGGGTATAAACAGGGGAGGAAAACATTTTATTCAGCAAGACAATTTGGGCTATCTTAGTGTTGAAAGAAAGAAAGAAAAACGCAACTTAGATGCCCAGATATCTTAAATGCCGAAAAGCATGCTCAAAATCTGTTGATGCTCAAATACAGAAGCTGCAAGAGCAGATTTTCAATGGGTAGTATAATTAAGCCGTGGGTGCCGTGGCGCAGTGGTTAGTGCGTTGGACTACTACGCAAGGGGTTCCAAGTTCGAATCCAGAAAAATACCATCAAAAGTTTTTTCGCGGCCCCACCTCTTCCGAGTGTCTGACAAGCATTCAAGAGTATAACTGTCATGAGAAAGTTTCTCAAAAAACCCCTCTGCCCTTCGGATACGGCATAAAACTGTAGGTCCCTTCTGTACATGCCAAATGTATACCACGCACAACATGTACAGTTGTGAGAAGCTAGGTCTTGGCCCTCTATGGGCTGCTTACGGCCTAAGATTTATTTATTTATTTATTTGTATAATTAAGCGAACATGTGTATGTACATACATATGTCGACATATTTTTAGCATAAAATCAAAGTCAGTAGAAGCTAACGATATTAATTCACTCTTCATTCAATTCGTTGAACTCGAGATCATACAGCAGGGTAGGTAGAAAAAGTCTTTCCAATTCTAAAAAATCTAAAGTGACTAAAGACTCTTACCACCAATTTTAACTTTTCTATATCTGGCTATTATATGGCAAAATTACTTTTCTTCCAATTGCCATCTTATTTGCAATGAACTGTGCTATAATTTAATGTTTAGTCAGATTTAAAACATAAGTATAGCTATACCTTTGTAAATTATATCTGCTCAGATGTGCAATTTTATCTCACTTCTCACTTGTAGTCATCCTAGGTGTGAACGTTTATCTTACGAGTGTCAATTTTTCGCAAATATTATAATTTTTGCAATTCTTTACAGAGATAAATAAAAAATATAGGTGTTTTTTTTTGATAAAAACTTATATTTAAAAAAAAAAATTAATCTATTTAATATTTTGCTAAATATTGGCTAAATATTCCTAACATCTCGCTAATCTAGCTGCTAGAATACTTTTGCACCGAAATGACAGATTTTGTCATAGGACCAAAAATTTACTAGATCTTAGCAGAGTCTATCAACGGAGACCTTTAATGTAATAAACCCCATTAGTACTTCCATAAAACGTAGTAAATCAACTAATCAAATCAAAACAAACAACGACTGTCTTCATTTTCGCCTTTTGTTGTGAAAAAGTTTCTAAATTTGTAAATAACAATATGTATTTCTTTATTTTATGTGCTTTTCTAAATTATTAAGTGTGGTAAAAGTGGCGATTCTCATGCGTGTGGTTGTTTATGTATGTTGTATGTTTTTTATTTTACGGAAAAATAAAAAAGTCTATATTGCCCCGTTCATATGAGGAAATCGATTTTGAACCCAATTGAATCAGGATTGAATCGATTACAAAATGATCTGGGATCGGATTGAAATTTTCCATGAAATTCGAGGATCAAAGGATAGAAAGATCGAGTTTGGTAGGCAAAGAATGGAGAGAGCAAAATCAATCGTTGTGGCGTCAGAAAACAAAAAGGGATTGCATTTTCACACGAATGAGATGTAGGTACTGTAAGGTCATAAAGCTAATATGGCTAATAAGGGTCAATTGTTTGGCAACCGCTACTCTCCACATAAGGGAAAAGTACCATATATTACAAGATTTCAAACTAGTTCAAACTCGATCAAACTCAGATTGAAACTCAATTCGTTCCCAATCCGATCCCACATTCTGCTCATATAAACGGGGCATGTGGGGTATATGTTTAGTACTTTTTAACGCTAGCTGTACGATTCATCTTCAACCATGTTTTACCATTCTAGTATCTAGCGAATTCTAGGCGAAAGGAACGCGGCCATTAATATTAGCAAAAATTCACCTAACTCGAATTAATGTTGAACTCCAGTGAAAATTAGACGGAATGTATTCATAAGAGCATTCAATAAAGTTAAAAATAAAATAATATACAAAACCATCAATTATAGAAACTTTAGCTACTTATTTAGATGATAGACGTAAATGAGAAAAAATGCATAGCTATAAATTATCACAAAATATAAAAAAAAAAAAATATTAGGCCATAAGCAGCCCATAGAGCGCCAACGCCTAGCTACAGTTTTATGTCGTATTCGAAGAAGGCAGAGGGTGTTAAAGAATAAATCACAAAATATATTTCTTCCTTGACTCAATACTGGAGCAAAAGTCATTGACCACTTCTTTTTATATTTTTTCTATACCAGGCTAAGAATATTTTGTAAATATAAATCAATATCACCCTGTCTTAACACCACTTAACACCAGTATTCTATAAATTTAATTTGAATACTCGTACTTGAACCTGAAATTGATTTGAACAAGTTCCGAAATAATTTAGTGCAGACAAAAAACAATAGTCAAATCTATTGACATTCTCAGACCGAAAACCTGTTTGGAAAACTTTTTCTCAGTATCAACAAGAAAAGAATTGCAAATTCTTTGCCTCTCACCACAGTTTCAATTAATCATACGCAAATATTTATAACAAGAGGTCATTGAAACACAACGTGCTTCCTTCCAAATAAGTCAAAATGACGACAGATATCCGAAATGCTAACCACATAAAGCGATTGGCCATGCGATTCACTAATGTTTAGGTCACGTTAACAACGTGTTTGGTTATAAATTACAGAAATCCCCTCTGGGGGTAAGAAGGTGATTCCCCCCGCATATTTAAAACACACTAAAATCAGTGTGTTGACTCGATTCGGTATACAATACCGCAACTACACCTTCAAGTATGCTAATAATCTGCCGGTGATACTAGTTCCTAAGGTTATCTCGGTGGATCAGAGTTTGGCAAGGCTGTTCGCCAGTATTGGCATCGACGTCTATCATGACCTTCACAGTGAGCGGGTTTATGGATTAATCTGTAAGAAATTTTCGACTCGCATGATTTGATTGTCAACAATAATGTTTTTGACATATGGTAGACTTATTTGGATGAGAGTAAAGTGATCTTATTTTCTTTGCCAACTAGGGAGCAGCTAGTTTTCTTGAAGTGATTGATTCGATTACGTCATAATGTTTGAAAAGTTACAATTAATCATGGGATAGGTACTATATATGTATTTCCCGGTATTTCTGGAAAGTGACGTAATAAAAGTATCTACATACTTATTGAATAAATTAACACGAATGATCTCTGCTGTTGTATCATAAGAAATGTTTGTTTAAGTACTTGCTTGCTGTGCGAGAGATGAAATGAAGAAGAAAATGTTTACTCAAGTACAGGTGAAATAAATTAAGAGAAAGCGATGAAGTGTAGGTATTTAACTGAAGTGGAGATGTGTGGATGCTTGCCAAAAATAAAATTGTGAATAAGACCAGGTATTTATAGTGAAGTGTTTTTGCATCGCGATTTAAATTAATCGGAAAAATAATTTGAGTATCTCATACAAAAGCTAAGTGCAATGTTACAAAATCATTTGATGTAAATTGAAAGCAAAAGTGGGCCGATCGATGATGATGTGTTATTTGCGAAAATATTTAGATTTCCGCCCAAACACGTATACACGTAAGCCCGATTATACGTAACCGATAAGCAGGCTGTAAGTGAACCTAATATGGGTCATGACTATGGAAGAGATGTGTGTTGATGTAATATGACTTTCACAGATAATGATGCTGGGTTTTTTGTTTATTCAAAACAAGAATGGGATGTACATACATATATCCAGACATTCGATAACAAATTAATCAATCGGTAAAATTTGAGTTGCCAAACGTAACTGCTAGTAAATTTTATCAAAATATTTAGAATAAATAAATTTTCAAGTTTACTCTTTTGGTAAAACATGTTTCTGTATTCAATTTCATATGCAAGTATGTAGTTACTCGTACTTCGCAATATGCAAATGGCTAACGAGTCAATGGTCTCAAGTATGTCCAAGTTTTTGCTTAAATTTTATTAAATCAACAGAAAGAAAAATTATAAATTCACTGCAGGTTTAGTTTAACTAACGCAGACTAAACTTTTATCATGCCTCCTCTGCACCATAAAACTAAAATTATTCTTGCATCCCCTAAAAGTATTTCAACGAAATATCAAATATTGAGGGGTGTTAATAAAAACTTGGGGAACACTCATGACTGGACTGTTTTCGTTAAAGGAAACACTCAATATGGTGTGAATATGAAATGTCCTCTAAGTAAGTTCTTCACCGCAAGTAGAAGTTCATTTTCCAACATTCTTAGAACTTAACTAACAGAACTAAGCGCGTAAGAAAATATAAATTTGCAATAATGATTTTAAACAAACAAAAGCGAAAAATAAAAATTCACGGCGTTTCGCTGACACAGGGGATAATTTTAAGACCCTGTATAGATTCGACTTACATAACATGGAATGGTTAAGCAATCAATTCCTTTCCAATATTGCTGAAGAAACCCGGGATTCCAAGCTGAAGTTGGTGAGGAGATTGGGATTCATAGATACACTCTATCGGAAACAGTTTGGCAAGTGTGGATCGAATTTCCGTCATCGGTCAAGGAGATGAGAGAAGCTAAGAAAGAGTGTTAATACAAGTCTTGTTTTCCCAGTGCAATTGGCGCCCTAGATTTTACTCATATTGAAATATTAAGACCTCATTTATATGGTGATGAGTACATGAATTGCAAGGTTTTTTTTTTCATTGAATGTGCAGGCCACTTACAATGCTAAGGAATGGTTCACAAGTGTTGATGTCCAGTGCCCAGGATCTGTGCATGATTCAAGCTTAACTCAGCTGTTTTTAATATTACTAATGCTCATTCGGTGGCAGCTATTATTTTTGTGGATGAAGGCTATGGTTTAGCACCTTGGGCTATGACACCTTTCAGGAATCCAATCACGGAAGCAAAAAAAAAAAAAAAAAATAATAAAAAATTACATACTTGAGAAAGACTATTGAACTTTTCACTCAACGACTTGACCAGGAAATAGATTTTAATGCCCCTTTGATAAAGAAGTGAGGTTCGTGTGTCTTAAGTCTCTTAAAAAAAGAAATAAGCCCCACGGGGTTTTTTTTTTTTTCTCGAGCCTTTCTGAACTTATGAGTCTCACCCCCGATGACGTATGGCCTCCAAACTCGCTGTTATTCGGTTTCGTGGACGGTATTTTATATCGTCACCTGATTCAAATTGTTTTAGTTCGGTTATAAGTCCGTCGAATATCACAGCTTCTGGTCGACGAAGCGGCATCACGTACGTTACTAACTATGTACCAATAAAAACAATGTTTGGTGGATGCAGGTTTGTCGTACCTCACTCTGAACAACGAAGGACCTCTTCCATATTTCACGCCTTTTTAAATCGATGGACACCAAATGAATTGGCGATCGTTATTCATTGCACTGCTCCACGACGATTGGTTCATTTGGTTGACACAGAGCGATCTAGAGTGGAAGCCAGCTTGTTTGGAATCAAGTGTCTTCAAGGTCCTTCTTAATTCCCTTTAGCTTAGCAATTACTATCTACTTATTACATTGGGTTTCTCCATTAGGTTTCGAATTTTACACACCTTGACGATGATTATCTTCTTTCACTCGTCCTGAAAGCTCTCGACTTTCCATTTAGCATCACCGATGTAGTTGGAGTATGTCCTATTGCTTTAATGCTTTTCAGTACTTCGATCGGGGTAATAATCTTTTCCTTAGTCGTAGTTGTAGTGCCTCGTACACTTAAATCCACAAATATTGGGTTTAAAACGTCGTAAAATTCTGCTTTCATCTCTTTAGCTGATCATCTGACAAAGAACCATCTAACTATTTGTTGAATTAAAAAATCATCTGCTTTGTAAATTTGTGGCATCTATTTGATGCTTCTTTAGTTTCCAAATCACCACTGTTTAAATCGCTCTTTTCCTTTTCATGCGATGTATGAACTGCACCTCGACGATCTTGTGTGGTCTCTCATATAATGTATACATTATAAAATGTCAGCAATGTTTAACGGTTCAAAAGTTACAGGGCTGGTCCAGACTGACGCACAGGCAGACACCGTATTAAATCCAAAAGTGTTCCGCATTTCCTTTTAAGGTCCCAAAAGCAAAACGCATGTAACTTTTTAACGGAAAGAGATAATCCCCTGACAGTTTTGTCTCAGGTAATGAATCACCCTGTATGATCGTACCAGGTAGTGATGTTGAATCTGAAGTGATAAACAACATTAAGAGCCTGTTCTAATCTGGTGCAGCTTTTTCTTGAGTCATTATTATTTCCTATGTGACATATGGTCTGTAGTCTCATGGGTAAATTGGTTCCGTTTCTAAATACCCCACAGTCTTCAAAACCAATTTTAATTAATATACCACAATGCAACCAAAGTAAATTAATTTTTGCATTTAATCCGTCATACTCTGCATTCTCGGCCTTGAAAATCTAAGTGTTTCGCAGAATAAATCTCATTCGAAACAATGAATCAATTGCATATTGTCAACGTGCACTATTGGCACGAGTGCCTTGTTAATATGCACACCATGATCAGCACGAACCATAAATGAAGTCAGGGAATTAGCTCACATGGGTACATATTAGTTTTTCATAATAAGAGCTGCATAGTATTCCCGGTCAATGTCAAGAACGATTCAACGCCATCGATTGACGCCAATCGCAGGCGTCATCTAAGACGCCGACAGTGGCACCAAACCTTTACCTTGGATTAAAATATTTATAGTATTTACGATTAGACATAACAATATAATGTAATTAAAATAAACGACATTCTCTTGCATTTACAGGCTGACTCAGCTTGATTCATCCACCCATGCGCGCCTGGAATCGATTCATATTCAACAACAAGAAACTTCAAAACAACTAGAGAATATAGAACACATGCAACGCGGTGTACAATCAACGGTGGGCGAAATTCGCAACGAACTTGACGTAATGCGGTTTAATATTGATTTATATAAAGGTAACTTTGATAGAAATTTTTTAAAATAATAATTTTTAAAATAGGAGTTTTTAGATGCCGCACCCTCACATGTGCATGCGCGCCAAGCTTTGCCGGACTCCAGTCAACCCGAAAGCGTGTCAGAAAAATTAGATGCATTGGCCACCTTTTTAGTGTCATTCCGATCGTCAGTATCCAGAATTGAGAATGCGTTAAATGACTTCGGTGCAAATCTAACAAGACTAAATCAACTTACCAGGTAATTGTTTTGATTGTTTCTTTGAAGGTGTCTTGATTTATGAAGTGTGATGGATGAATAAATGAATAAATCTGAAATGCACTTCTGTTAATGCATGTCAGCTCGTTTAGGTGTCAGTCAAGTTGATTTTGTGACGATGTCGAAAAAAAAAACAACATAAAACTAACATTCTTGAATTACTAAGCCATTGAGAATCACAAAAGCGGTGCGGTTTGAATTGTTTTTCTAAGTAGGCTTTTAGAACGCTTTAATTGTTATTTGCTTTTGAATTCTGTGGCTTACGTTCATAATTGAAAAGTTACGCTGTCAAAACCAAGGTCTTAAAAATAAAATAAGTGTTTGGTTTGGTGTGTGGTTAAAGGTACCAAGCCTTCTATTTAAATAGTTTAAAACTTTGTAGAGCCATCTGTAGGTTACATAGTCTAATTTCTTATATTATTGTTGGCTCTTCCAGTTACGGGTACTCCGTTGCCAGTTTTGTTTTTGGACGCCTATGCTTTGCGCAGCTTTTTGTATTGCTTCGAAAATTTTTCAAAATATTTCAGCTTTCTGTTTGAGTCTTAAGCCGAGACAGTTGTAGCTTGCTGAGCATTATTCTGTCAATTTTTGAACAGATTCTCGATCGCCCGCTTCGGTTCGGTCAAACTATCAGTTTTAGTTAATGGAAATTCTCTTAGCTGCTATATTTAATCTCCGGTTTCCAGCTAGCATTTATGAACGAATTGAATCTCACTTGTCAGATTCCTGATGCCAAAAGGTTGGCAATGTTTTTAAGAATTTCAAAATTACCGTTATAAACAACTCGAAAAAAATGAGATTGGCAATACCTACCATCTGTTTGTCTGTCTATGCATAAAACTACAGCATGAAGCGGTGGACGAAATTTTTTTCAAACGTCATATTTGAGGTTTGTGCCATGGCTAAATCGAAATGTTTGTTTTAGCCTAATATGAACGGTGTTCTCTTAGGGCCAAACAAATAATAATAAATAAAAAGTTTAGGTTAATTCAATCCCATGGCGGTATAATGCATTTAAGCAAAATGATTACCTCACTTAAAAAAAAACTGGCAAAAAGTAAATTTACTCAAAAACGACTCGAACGATTTCGTTTAAGTTTCATACTTGGACTACTACAAGGACTTTTTAAAACAGTTTATACGATTTCAAATTTGAATACTATAAAGTGACTTACAATGTTTTGGCCAGAAGTTCTTTTTCTGGAATCAGAGGGTAGAGCAAATTTGTTCGAAAACTCCTCGCAACGATTTTGTTTATGCTTCATATTAAGACTAGTTGTTTTTTAAATTTCATCAGGTGGCTTACCAAGTTTTTGGTCAAAACTGCTTATAACGTTGTTATGCCAACTCAAAACTTTTGGCTGCAGCGATTGCGCTGAGAAACATGTTCAGTTCTATGACATATAATACACATAAACAGCGCAATATTTTTGCTCAAAGTTTAAGAAGTATTTTAAGAAATAATTAAATTAAGATGTTTCACCTTCTTTCGGTGCGGTCAGTGGTGAGAAACTTTGATGATATTTAGTTGAAAACAAAAAGGGATACGGTACCATACGATCGATTCCGATTAAACAGATTAAACATTTTCCATATGTTTTTTTCTCGTAACATCGGAATAATATTTCGCAGTTCGTCATATTTATTTGCGATTGTTTTGCATTCATGTGAAGTTATTTGCATTCAATTTAGTCTCTTGCATTAATTTAAGGCGTCTTTAGTCACCTGAATCTACATATAAGCTTTCATTTGCATTCATCCAATTTTATTTATTCAATCCGTAAAGTTATAAATTTGGTAAGCTTGTTTAAATGAATTGGATGTTTCTAAAGTGTTTTGCTTGAAGGCTATCAGTCACTGCCAATCAATTATGAAAAGGATGCCAGATTGATCCATGATCGCGCATGCCAATACCTCTTTAGCTTATCCATGTTATTTTCCATTGTTAGTTCAATATAATACCTATATATTTTTACTGTAAAACGGCCGGGCTAACCTAAAAGTAAAGCTTTACTAAACTTGCCTTGAGTCGGATCTATGCTGGCAATACCCTGAAGATTGTATTTGATTTCAAAATAGTTCTGACAAGAAAACGACTTTTCTTTCTTCTTCTAACATTTACGTCTCTCATCTTCTTTATTATGTTACGTTACGTTTGTGGGCTGGCGGGGAGAAGTACTAACGCCACACAGATCAATAGTGACCTATTGTGGTATCCATTGGCGAGATATAATGCCGTCTCTTGCCCGGTCTTACTCTGTATTAAAGGTCGCTGGTGCGGTCCGTTACCTACAAACCATTCAGTAGAATTGAAAAAAATCATTATAGCTTCTTTTTATCGTTGAAGAAATGTCTCACAAGAAACTTGTTCCTTGTATTTGAAAATTATTGCTGATACCGTATAATATTGTGCTCCGCGACGATTCCTAGAGATGTCTAAATGATATCTGTCCCCTATTGCCTTGCATTTTGGTGAACGGGTCGCAGTTTTTTCTGTTGACTATGTCGACCCTCCACTTCCTAATTCACGTGCCGGAAGCTCACATACCGGAAGCATAAAGGGCCAAACATAATCAACATTGGGACGCATAAGCTAATGTCATAACTGACCGAAAAGCTTCCTTATGTTCTGTCAACTCAAACCACTGCCCGTATAGCCGTCCGACAACACAATCTACAAATTTTTTTCTCTCGTTGTTGGTTTTTTGTTTTCATTTTTCGCGTAAAAAATGGATAGAAGCAGAAATTTAAATAAAACGAGAATGAAAGCAGAAATCATTCGCACATTTCGAAATATAAAATATAAGCAAATATGAGAGATGGGCCCATTCCATCGCACTTCCTGCATGGTGGTTACGGGTACTATGTAGCAGTCTAAAGCCTATGCTAATTGTTCCCCTGCACGTGGTCTGTTAAGAGTCAGAAAATTCCACGTACAGATCCGAAAGTCGTTGTCCTTATTTCGTTTTCTGAGGTCGTAATCAGTTGAATTGTGTCTATCCGAGGCTCGTAACTGTTTCGGAACCGTAATTTTTGACGTGGACCTCCGCTTGGAAGACCCTGTTATTCCTAGACTGAATTGGAGCCGTCTATAGCTGCGGAAAGCGCATTTGGTATATGACCAGTTTTCAATTCTTCCTTGTTAGGCTTCTTCGAAAGGTCTCGTGAAGTCCAGGTATCGCAAGCCATTTATTTTTCGTGGATATTTAGCTTCAAAATCATAATCAATCCTTGGCATTTAAGAGTTTAAGGTCTTCAGTGTCCTACCCGTTGCTATCAGAATGTGGCTAGGGTGAATACTTTACATTTTAGCCTCTACAATCTTGCCATTTCATTGCCAGTGTTCAACTGGGGCTAAGTTCCCTGCCCCTGGGTGTAGTTTACGGCGGATGTACAATGTCTATACCAACTAGTCGATCCAATCATTTGAGGATAAAAAGGAACAGTAAAGTGAAGATAAGTGAAGTCTTGTATTTTTGAAAAAATTAATCATACTGTTTGCATTGTACCCCTTATACAGTGGACGACATAACTGAAGTAATTGTTTTTCGAAGAACAAAATAGTTAGTATTATACTCTATCAGGGTAGTGCTGTCATCGAGTTTATTCTATTTTTATTTTTACCTGTGTAAAAGAATGGATGCAATATTGCCAGAGTAAATGCTAATAGAATTATATCGTAGTGTTTTTCTGTTAACGTCTCCTTTTAAAAGTGAACGCTTGCTTTCAAGAGCAATTTATAATGTGTGACCTATCTGTGTATACATTCTAAAAAAGTGAATGCGTGATATTCTTATATTGTTTACTATCATTTCATAAATATTTACTACTTATGCATGCCTCATCCAAATGCTTTTACCATTCCTGCATTACTCACTTAATGTTCGATGTTTGCTTTGTTTTCTTTTTTCTCTTATATTCTATCGCATTGTACACCTATAAAGAGGCACCCATAAACGATTGTCAACTATTTCAAACAGACATCACTTGTATAGCAGCTCACTGCAGCCTCAAGGCCAATATCCCCCTCATGCGTTTGCCTATGGAGCACCACCACCAGCGCCACACTTTACCACCGAACCTAATAGCTGTGCGCAGGCATTACCGCCAGTGACGGGAATCCTAAGAATCCAATTGGATCCCGAAGGTGAGCCTTTCTATGCCCTGTGTGAGTCTGTTGAGAGCGGAGGTTGGACAGTGATTCAAAATCGTTTTGACGGCTCCATTAACTTCAATCGTAACTGGGATGAATACAAACGTGGTTTTGGCAACTTGGCCGGGGAATTCTTCATTGGATTGGACAAGCTACATGCAATAACTTCAACTAATTTGCATGAGCTGATGATTGTCCTGGTCGACTTCCAGAACGAAACACGCACTGCAAAGTACGGTGCCTTTGCCATTGGAGGAGAAAAGGATTTCTATGCGCTACAGATACTCGGTGACTACTCTGGAACGGCAGGTGATTCATTTACCTATCATGCAGGAGACAAGTTCTCGACATTTGACAATGATAATGATGGCTGGGTTGAGGGCAACTGTGCACAGGCGCACACTGGTGCCTGGTGGTATGGTGCATGCGAAATGAGGTAAGTTGAAGAATCTCTTGTAATGAATACATATAAGGTACAATTTCATTTCAGTAACTTGAATGGCCAGTATTTGAGCGGAGAAGTAGACTCCTCAAAACAGTACCAGGGTATGTACTGGAATGATTTCCATGGAAATTCATATTCGTTGAAATCTGTTCAAATGAAGATTCGTCCGCTTGAGCCAACGGAAAGTAATTAATACGCCGACGACCGAGAGGAAAGTTACTATGTGTTCCTTGAGATCGCTATTGCATTTACAAATGTTTAGATTTTTTTTTCTATTTTTTATTTAATTTTTATATTTATGACTCAAATGCAAATCAAACTACTATTTTATTTTTTTTTTTATATGTGAAAATGCCATAATGTGAAAAGATTTATCATGAGAATCATGAAGAAGTGAAGAAATAAATGTTACTTAATGGAAATGTAAAAAAAAACATTTTGTTATTGTAATCAGCAGTCATTTTTTCGAGATGAATGCCGCGGATTTCTTACCAAAGTCAAGAAGTATCCGGTTAGTCTTTGGGAGAGTCCTGCAAAATTATGTTAGTAGAATCGGGGTCCTATCAGAGGATTCAGAGAGACCCAATGCACGTTCAGAGAGGAGCAACTATAATGTCTAAACAGACGCTGATTTTGCTTTTCACAAATACACCAACTTTTGATCCTTGTTTGGTCTTAGAGCCAACTGTAGAAATTACAATACAGAGCGTTTAGGATTTGGACTTGGGTGCGTCAGCCTCACAAATATACATTGCAGACCTCAGTCCTGCCAATCGATCCGCTTTTTCGTTCCCTTGCTGCAAATGATGCTTAAATGTTAACCTTGCATCTTTAGCTATGCCAAGTAATTTTAATTCTGTTTTAGAAACCACAACGTGATCAATCACGTATGTTCTTAAGTAGCTCTCACGCCACTCTCGAGAGAAATTTCATAAGTGGGCACGGACCTGAAGCAACTTGCAGAGAGCTGGTTAAATACTCTCAGCTTCGAAACTTTTAAAGTGTTGTTCGCAAGATCAACTCGCACTTTTCAAACAATGTTCGTATTCTGACAGTAGCGCGAGCATGGCTTACACAAGTGTTACTCTCATAAAAAGCTACGCGAGAGTTTACGATCGATAGTGCTCTCAAGTAGACACGCAACTTTACAGTCTCTATGACTCGTCTGCTGGTGATGAGCACTAAGCTCGTCTTCTGCTCTACTAGTTGCAAGTTCTTGTTTTATTTATTTTTAGGACCTTACCCTTGCTCGACTTATTTGAAGTTCAGTTTGAGTAGAGGAACAGTAAGGAAGGGAAAGGTCTCTCCCAGTACATCTACTCTCACTCCATGACAGGTTGCTGGCCATTGTGCTGACAACAGCCCCTCCTTGGCGACGGGAAAATAGTTAAGTCGTCAGAATGTACTCCCATCGAAATTGTCAAATTTCCGGAACAAAACAGAAAAGTTGGGTTCTGTTCCTCCGTCTGAAAATGGATGCACCCTTGTAGCATGTCTTTCTCTTGAACTATCTCCCTAGCATGGAGTTGTACGCGCACAATTTCCGAGTAAAGTTGGTGCTGGATCAAAGCTTTAGTGTACAGATGGTGGCCGACATCCGATCGACAGGAGATCTTCCACTAGGAGAAGCGCGAGCTTACAAAATTAACTCCTTTTCCTTCTCTCAACAAAATGGGGCGGTGCTCTTGTTGACTTCCGGCTTTTCGAATTATATTTTTCATCCATTGCCTTTACCACATTCAGTAGTTTCGCATGTCCATAGTTGGTTTGTTTCCACATGTTTGATTCTCTTAATCGGAGGGTTCCTTTTGCGGCACTACCTGTGATGAACAAGTTCAAGGAGAGGAGATGGATAATCATATCCAACCCGGCTTCTGGTGCGCTTTTTATTAGTCCTGTTGTGCAGAGTATTGCCAGTCTATGCACTTTGTAGAGTTCATTCAGATAGCTCTTTCTTTCTGTTACCGTCCACCAAACTAAGGATCCATACGTGCTGATCGGTCTGATGAATGCGGTGTACATCCAGTGAATCTTTTGCAGGCTTAAAGCATTCCAATCTTTCTTCACTCTTTCTTCTACCTATAATCCTTCTCCACGATAGCTTCGATTCTAGAATACACCGGTACATTTCAGTTGAGATCTTTATTGTGGTGCCTTCTAGCTTTGGCAGTGTGAAATTCGGTAATTTCCTTTTCTTGGTGAACAGGACCGACTCGGTTTTATGCGGACCTTTTTGGTCTGCCCATCTAATAGGACAAGAGTTACCGTATGATTCTATCATAGAATTGATCAAGTGGTCGACTGATCTCTCGATGTTAGTTACTCTTGGAGCAACTGTGGCCAGAGTTTTCTCCTCTAAATAAAAATAGTTGAATAATCGGTTGGGAGAGTAAAGAATTTCGAAACAATAAGCTAAGACTATTTTGTTCCAATGTTGAGCATTGGGTGCAGCACGTAGAAAGTGACTAGCATTATCATGAAAAAGCTGCAAACGTTTTAAAATCGGTTCCTACGATTTTGAGGGTATCAGTACTCTAAAGGTACTACAATCAAAAGAAAGATGACAATTCAAGAGCAAAGCCAGCGATGAAATGCAACCCACTAACACAGGACAGCTGAATAGTAGGTTAACTGATAACAAGAAGGAAGTTTGAGAATAGTTCGAGAGAGCAGAAACTCATTGCCAGAAATCGTACATGTGCCAGAAAACATCTATGCTTTTTATTCGACTAACTTTCACGAAATCGCGTTAGAACAGACAGTCACCAAGGCCATATTAAAGGACTTTAGCAGAGGGTCAACTATATTGCATCATTATTGAAATCTGATCTAAATCTTTGAACTATTGGAAAGGAGATAGGACACCGCCATGCAATCAATCCTCTGTTTTATCCACACCTTGGTCAGTTGTTACATTAGCAAAAGGTCTTTTTATTTTCTTCTCCGGTGGTGCATCTTCGTGGAGGATGTGAGAGAATAGTCGCGTTTACTGACTATAGAGACTGATACTGGTCAACAACGTGTAGTACATGCCTACTGAAGGCTTAGGTTTATGTTAGAGTGGTTACTAGCACCCAGATACAGATGAGCACTAGCTCACTTAGGCCTAAATGGAAGCCCATTGTGGTACCACTGGATTTACGAAGCAACACAGAACTACTACTCCTACGAGGACAGAATAAAGAGGGGCAACAAATAAATAGACGCATTCAGTAGGAGGTTAAGCTGAAAACGTTAGGAAAACCTACCGGAGATTTTGATAAAGCGTAGAAGATCACCGAAGAAATAGGATCCCAAGTGGAGGTTCCTTCTTGATGATAGAGAAGAGCAGTTACAGGAAAGATGAGGGATAGTTACCTTCTTCTCCTCGTCCCTGCAACTTCCGCAGAAATCATTTAAAGGGAGGCCTAAACGTCTGGCATGTATGCCGATCAGGCAATGTCCTGTGAGGACACGGATAATGATACTCAGGTCTGAACCCTTCAGAGATATCAGTTCACTTGAGCGCTTCTGGTTAAGGTTGGGCCAAAGTTCCCTAGAATATGCCCCATCCCCCATCTTCAAAAAAGGCGATCCTATGTCTTGTAAGAACTACCGAGGCATATCCCTGTTAAATGTCGCACATAAGATCCTATCCAACGTATTGTGTGAACGTCTAAAACCTTTCTGCAGCACACTAATCGGCACGTACCAGTGTGGCTTCCGGCCCGGCAGATCGACAATAGACCAAATTTTCACACTCAGACAAATCCTGGAAAAGACCAATGAATTTCAAGTCGAAACCCACCACCTTTTCATCGACTTTAAAGCCGCCTATGACAGCATTCATCGTCTTGAGCTCTACCAGGCGATGGCCCAATTCGGGAAACGGACAAAACTTATCCAGATGTGTCGCGTAACGCTGGAAAACACGCGATGCTCTGTGCAATTTGGAAACAACTGTTCGGAGCTCTTCCAAACGTGCACCGGATTCAGGCAAAGAGATGCGCTGTCATGTGATTTCTACAATATCGTGTTGGAGCAGATAGTGCGCAGGGCAGGTGTCAACACGGAAGGCACTATCTTTCACAAATCCGTCCAACTGCTGGGATACGCAGACGATATTGATATCATCGGAAGGATGCGAATGTAGTACAAAAAGCCAAGATACGCAGACTACATTGGCTCGGCCACATCGAGCGAATGGACAACAATGCTCCAGCCAAGAGGATCTTCGAATCCTAGCCCCCAGGTTCGAGACGGCGAAGAAGACCGAACCTCCGGTACAAAGACCAAGCTGTCGCGGATGCCAGAAAACTTGGTCTTCACAACTGGAAACAGCGTGCTCGGGACCGCAGAGGATGGAAGGCAACGATGTCTCAGGCAGGGACTCTACAAGGGTCGGGAGCCTTTTAAGTAAGTAAAGTTCCCTAGATTTTCTGAAAGAACATCGTTCCCAAAGAGCGTTGGCTTTCCTAATAGCGTCCAGTTTGAGCAGTAGCAATTGGCATACCGATTCCCGTCCTTACGGATTCAATTGGGAGGGCTGCACTAAGTTTGGCAATTTCACCCGCGTAACAGCAACAATCTAGTACGACCTTTAATGTCGTTTTATTGTGGATTCTAGAGGTCTGATGGCTACCTGACTGTCAATGAAAATGCTAATATCTTTGACAGATAGTACGCTACACTAAAGTCAAGACAGTGCTTCTTTTATTGCCATTATTTTCGCTTGAAATACGCTACAGTGATCAGGGAAGCGGAAGGAGATGCTTTAGTTAAGCACAGAAGAGTAAACCAACCAACTCCATCTAAGGTCTTAGATCCATCAGTGTAGATATGAATCGCTCCGATATCCACCTGCTCAAGATTAGACCATAGGTCCGGAGACGTGATTGACGAGCGATGATTTCGAACAAAGCTGAGATGTAGTCAGTGCTTTCATAAATGGAAATGCATTCATTAAAAACAGAAGAGTGGTCATAGTTGAGACCACTGTGAAAAGGCTGACAGACGAATCGCTGTCGAGGCAGCAATTTGTCTGCTGACGATATTTAGAGGCAGTAGGTGAAGAATAGTACCTTAAACTGCGGAGAGTATGATTCTGAGGGCTCCACATATACAAATACATGCAGCCCTTTGACCTTTTCCGAAGAGAGAAAAGCTAACAGTTTTTAAAAGAGCTGTCCACCAGACGGACATGCCATAAAGAAGTATAGGTCTGACAACAGAAGTATAAAGCCAGAGTGTGACATGAAGTTGTTCCACCAATCGCCCCCTTGCAAGAGTATAGGGCAGTGCTGGCCTTATTCATGCGCCCAGTAATATGAGCTTCCTAGTTTGGTTTCCCATCCAAGATAAGACACAGAACTGCATACTGAAAGAAAAGACAAGATACTCAAGGTCCAGCTACAAGAAAATATTAAGAAGGAAGTTGCCAGATGTCTTATTAAAGTAGTTTCTTCTCGTTGCTCGTTCCTTGAATTAAAGTTAGCATTTTCAATATTTGTACATAATAGCTGAATTGTGAACATGAATAAGAAGTGAGCAAAAAAGTAACGTTTACAGAACCATTTTCGTTGTCTGCGATTTATTTCTTAATAGCTTCAATTGCAAATAAATTGCTTACCGAAATCAAAACTATTATGATGATAAAGTATAATTCTTCCCAAACAATAACATATCTACCTATCGCTTATTTGCGTGCTCTTAAAGACTATCTAATAAAAGCTCAATTAGCACAGGCCTATTATGGCATGAAAACTTACAATAAAATGTGCTTACGGATACATTGGACAATCAGTTTTTCAGTGTGTAACCTAGCATCAACATGAAGGAGTTTATACTCGCGATAGTATTTCTCGGGCAACTCTTACAACCATTAGCAAAGGAATATGAGAACTCCTTAGATCAGGCGAATATTTATTACCACAGGCCGTAAGTGAGTCTAAACAAGTATAAAAAAAAGAAACTATCAATGTGTAAATTACCAGCCTCCGTTTAGGCAGTTCTGAAGAGCTACAAATGTCTGAAGTAGATCAGCTGGACGATAAAAAGGACATAAAGGTGATTATTCATGGATATTTTGGTAACCGGGGGCACTCTGCAATTGTTCCCGTCGGGAATGGTAAGTAGATACACAAGAGTCATTGTTTTGTAGTCTACCAGTGGAGGTCTTGTAGCATATCTTTCGCAAGGAATTGACAACGTCTTCATGGCTGATTGGGAAAGAGCTGCGTCGCATGACTATCCAACATCAAGGAATTCTATATCGCAGGTGTCGCTTCGATTTGGATACATCCTTTCGGAGTTTATGACGTAAATTTGTACTCAAATAGAATTTCTCAATTTAATGCGTTGTTCCTTTGGAAGGAAACATGAAATCGATTCTGAGGATGTCCATTTGGTTGGCCACAGTTTGGGAGCACATATCGCTGGAGGTATGGGTCGTTATTTCAATGGCACACTAGGTCGAATAACTGGGCTGGATCCAGCTTTGCCGCTTTTTACTCCTCAATCACAAGATGGTCTTCGAGCGAGCGATGCAAAGTTTGTTGATGTCATTCATACAGACTACCCCGTGTTTGGAGATCAAACACCTCGGGGGCAAGTTGATTTTTATCCCAATCATGGCCGGGCACCACAACCAGGATGCAACGATGCTGACTTAAGAAGTCTCAGTGAGGCAGCTATTTTTCTTTTTTTGTTTCAATATGAATTAATTTTTGTCTTTAGCTTCATGCAGTCATTATAGAGCAGTTCTGTTGTACGCTGAGTCGATTGGGATGCCTAGGAATTTTCCAGCAATACCTTGCTCATTGCCAGAAATTCGATTGCACTATGTACATCTGTGTAGGAGAGCTGCAACTTTGAGTACCACTGTTATGATGGGTGAATATCTGGATAAGAGGTGAGTTACGCATATGGTTTGTGCATATACTTAACGAAACTTTCTTCAAATCTAGTGCAGTTGGACAGTATTTCTTAGAAACTAACTCAGCGCCACCTTATGGATTAGGAGATAACTCGGATGTTTATAAAAATACCTAGTTTCTATCGCCACCGTCGGCAAGAAATTTCCAGTGGTTTTCGTCTAAGATATTTGCGCACCCATCGTAGACAACAATCAAAATTGTAGCCCAGTTGGTAGTTATGTGGGAAACACAAAAAGGTTGTAATATAGAATAAATACAGTGTACAACAGAATTATTCCTTTAAACGCACTTTAATATAGAAAATCGTTTCATTAGTTTTCGAACATGTATAGTAAGAAATAAAATAAGAATACGGCCACAGAAGGGTGTAATTTTTAATAGTGGTTAAAGCCAGCCTTTAGAGTTTAGCTATGAAGCAAGCTTTACAATGCTTAAATCCGCTATCTTCCTAAGATCAGTGAATAATATCCCCGAGTCCGGACAACTGCTGAGGGAGTAACTAAGAGATTCTACACCATGACAAGTGTATGTTTACTTTGGAGCATAGTGGATTTATTTCAAAATGGCATTGCTCCGCCAGTTTGGATGTAGCAACCGCATCAATGGCTTTCATAGCGACTCGGCTGTCTGAGAAGATGAAATGTTGTGGTAAGAAGATGTGCAATCTCTTAGCAGACGACGAACTTCCCGTATTGCGAGAGGCTCATTCTGGAAAACACCAGCAGAGTAGAGACAACGGAGAAACTTTGATGATGAAAGATGCCTGCGTCGACTCCGTAATTTATGTTGGAACCGCCTGTGTTTATAGTCATTGATAAAGCTTTAGTTCCTCAATTTTTCTCTGGTAGGGAATTTGGCCTTGTTGAAGTTAATCCTGCGAATTTTGTAATCGGTTGAAAACGCAACCATATCGCATGGTATCGAATCCAAGACCTTATAGTGATTATGTGGTTTCGTGTACCTGGAAGGTACAAACTCCGCTCACTCCGGGTGCAGCTTGAAAACTTGAATCTGTCCTCATGGAGTACAAGGCTGATATAACTGCGATCCTCCAGAATAAAATGAATCAGGTATGCAGAAAAGGCCTATCTGCGATATTTAATACAGCTAACACAAAAGACAGCACATGTTAGGATGCGGATCCTTCGTGGGAAATCGGTTCCGATCAAGGGTTATTGATTTTAAGCCTATAAGTGATCGCCTGGCTGTGATCCGCATCAAAGCCACATCCCACAACATCCTATCGAAGATGCTAAAGACTCTGGCAAGGAGGAATTTTATTACCTCCTGGACGGAGCCTGTCCGGACTATGAGGTAAAAATCGTACTCGGTGATTTAAATGCCTAAATCGGTAAGGAAAATATCTTTAGCGGGTTAGTCGGTAAACGCAGCGTCCACAACACGAAAGTAGACAACGGTTTCCAACGGTGATAGATAGGACTAGCTTTCCTAGGCTAAGATTCCACACAGTAACCTGGCTTTCCTTTGACGGTGGAACACGCAATCAAATCGACTACGTGCTTATCGACGTAAGGCACGCATCCCACATCTTGGATGTGCGTACCTTTCGGGGCTAACGTCGACTACGAGCACTATCTTGTTGCAGCTCCATTCAGAGCTCGATTGTCCAACATGAAGAAGCTGCAAGCAAGCTGTTAGCAAGTTAGAAGGAGCCAGAGCCTACAAAAAGCAGCTGGCCGATAAACTCTCTGCAGTGCAGTTTCTACTTAGGTTTGGCAAAACAACTTGGTTCAAAACTCCTAACTCGACGGACCAAATTAATGCTCTATAGAACACTCATCTTACCAGCCCTGCTGTATGGAGCCGAATGCTATGCCATAAGTAGGAAAGCTGAACAAATATTGGGCACCTTTGTCGGATATTAGGTCTCTTATGCGAGGAGGGCGAATAAAGGAGAAGATACAGTCGCCAATCTATTTGCAGTATTAGGATGTGAATGTAGTCCAAAACGCCAAGATACGCCGACGACATTGGATTGGAACTATATCAAAGGTCGTCATTGGTTGCCACTCATCTCTCATAGAGATATCGGACCAATTCATTTAAATAAAAACTAACTTACTAATTTAACGATCAACGATAATATAAGTAATTGACCTAGTTACAGCGTGCCAAACTTTGTCTCTCGTTCGGTATTCCCACAGGACACTGTATAATAAGCCTTTACATAAGTCAGATGCCCTGGCATTCTCTTCAATGATTTTAACACGAGCTGAAGAGGAAGATGAAAATATTTCTCAGCTTCAGTCTTTCTGCTTTAATGAAATAGACCACCTGCCAATGTTGAACTCAGAAGCATCTCGTGCTTTCTAACGTGCTTAATGACATTTCTTTCCTACCACTTTCTACAATCTTTTTGTTTCTAAAGTCCCAACACTGCAGCCACCATCAAATGAACATTCTCCCTAAAGACCTTCTACTGACCGCCACAGAGTTAATCAACGAAATCCCGCATACCCTCCGTCAAAGCTAAACATACCAATGTCACCTCAAATAGCACATTAACCACAAGACCGAATTGTCATTTATCGTATAATTTATTAATCATTTAATCGTCATTCCGCCCTCCTTCTGAGATCTCGATCGTTAATTTACGGACACTAAGCACACACACTCCACTCGAACACGCTTCGGACGCAAGCCGAAGTCGTCTGCGACTGCGCCTCCCTCGCTCTATCTGTCAGAGGTGATATTTATGCCAGTGTAAGACGACCGAAATCCGATTTTCTATTGTTCGAGTACCGCGCACCGGCATCATTCTGCCATGTCGCATAATTCACTGGCACGACGCGCATTCACATACTTGCATGCAAAACAGCTCCAAAAATCCAGCAGAAATAAAAGACACATTAGGCGTTGACCATAAGTCATCAAAAAGAAAAATAAAATACCATCCCCTGTTCCCTGTGCCTAATTTATACCCAAATTGACGACATAAAGAAGTCAGTATTCACACTTGGCGTTTGTTGTTCTCAACCACCACCACCACGTGCAGGCTCAAGCTCAAGACATCACCAGTCACAAGTGCAACAAAAGGTAGGAGCAGGACAGAAAAGAGCGAGACCATAAGAGTATTAATCGTTTTCTGTCACCGCTCGCAATGGCAACAACAAAAACGACCAAACAAAAGGATAACAGAAGAAACAAAAAAAAAAAAAAAAACCAACATCGACATCTTAAATTCCTCTTTATTGAGGCTATGCGGTTATTAATTACGGCGATAAGAGCCCGATTGAAGATTATCATTCTGAACTCAAGGATGTTTGCCCGGGGATATGGGACAAGAGGTGGCAGACACTCAGATCGAGTGAAAATAAACGAGACCAATGGCGCTGCGCTGGTGTTCGCTCGACTGTTAGCAGAGGGAATTCCAACAGAGTGCCGGGATATTAATTTAACGCGAATTAGTTGGAAATTTTAGCGGTATGGTTTTTTTTTTTTTTTTGTATTTTTGGGGTACCGACCCCCACACTAGTGGATTTTATGAAATTTTTATGACAGACCGACATTTTTCGATACTTAATAGCGCTGACCTTGGAATGTTTATTTTAGATGGCGATAAATTCCAATGAGGTGTTAATTCTGGCAGTTTTAGCCTGTTCAACGAGGAGATTAGTGTTTTTTTTGGGGGAACTATTTGCAAATGTTTTAGAGGATAATATACATATGTATTAGAAGTGTCAAAAGGGAGATCAATAATATCAGAATGGGCAGGACGATTTAGAGAGTAACCGCCGCAAATAGCTAGACCACACTGACAGTGGCTTTAATAGACACGTTAAAAGGTCATCAGAGTACCAGTCCTCAACACGTCACACTATGCTGCTCTATTCCGGAAGACCAGCGGGAAGCCGCTGTGAATACAGTGTGGGCTTACTTACCGAATAGATACTACGACCCCCAGTAAGGATGCCGCGATCAAGGCACTAAAAAACAACAAGGCGGTAGGACTTGACGGTATTCCCGCTTACGATCAGCGTCAATAACATCGGCTGAGCTACTGTTCCCTCTAATTGGAAGAGCTTAGGAAACTGATAACTTTCCTGACGAGTGGAATGATCGGTGGACAACCGGTAGAGAGAGTAGACGATTTCCTGTATCGATTGACGGTGGAATCGAACTGGATATATGCTAACAGAATCTACAAAGCAAAATCTGCTTTCGGTTGTCCAAGGCATGGCGAAGCAATGCAACCAGCTTAAACACCAAGTTGACACTGTTCCGCTCTTGAAGGAGCAAAAAAGCTACAAACGTTCGTTAACAGGTGCCTGCGTAACATCTTAAGAATTTTCTGGCTAATAAACACCTCTAACAAAGAAGCGGTTGGGAACCTATAGGCACGATCATCCAACGACGAAAGTGGCAAGTGGATTGGTCACACGCTCCGAAAAGGTGACAGTTCCATAACTAACCATACTATGCTTTGTTTAGGTTATATTCTTTTGTTGGTTTGGGTACTTTTGCACTCAATAAGAAAGTCTTTAAGGCTATAACATGTCAGAGCTAAGTTAATCATTCCAAAAAGGTATTACAGGCCCTAGAAAAGCATGTCATCTGCGATAGTAAAGTTGAGCCTACAGCACTACTGTTTAACTCAATGGACTCTAAGCTCTAAGCTCTAAGCAAATGCTTCCAAGATGGCTTAAAATCTCCAGACATAACAGAGCAAAAGGTTGGGTCTCTGGTTACCACAAGCTCTCGTTCAGAGTCTGAATTAAAAGGTGCATGATCTTACTCTTAAAACATTCACCGTCTGAGAGTTACAAAGTGTAAAGAGTTAGAGAACTATCTCTCACGATGGAGTAGAAACAAGGATTGTGTGTCTGTCACAGGGATGATATAGTTGGTTAGAGTTCGAATTGTAACAACTTCAGCAGCAGCATGCTGTGTCTAAAGTAAGAGCTAGAATCATCCTGGAGCGAACGAAGGGACACCTCAAAGGCACACTCGATGCCGAAACCCTAAGTGAAGTGAGGATAGCAATATCCAATCTGAAATCTAACAAAGCTGACGGCTTTCCGGGCGAACTTTTCAAGGCAGCTGGGGTTGAACTGGTAGAGAGCATACACAAACTCATCTCTAAGATCTGGTCAGATGAATGTATGCCTGATGAATGGAACCTCATCATCGTTTACCCGATCCACAAGGAATGAGACCCCTAAACTGCGCCAAGTATAGAGGAAAAAGTCTCCTCAATAATGCGTACGAGATCCTTTTAGCACCAGTCTGATTGGAACCTATGAGTGCGGTTTCAGGCCAGGCAAGTCCACCATTGATCAGATCTTCACACTGCGACAAATCCTGGAGAAAATTCAAGAAGTCAACGTCGATACTCATTCTCTCTTTATAGATTTAAAGGCCGCCTATGACAGCATCTATAGGAACGAACTGTATAAATCCATGCCACGTTTTGACATTCCTACCAAGCGTTCGATGCTCCATCATGGTCGGTAATGACCGTACTGAGACCTTCGATGTCAAAAAAGGTTTTAGACAAGGCGAAGCGCTGTCATGTGACTTCTTTAACATCATACTTGAGCGGATTGTGCGGAATTCACAAACCAACACCAGAATGGCACAATCTATCAAAAATCTGTACAGCTGTTTGCATAAGCCGAAGATATTGACATAATTGGAAGAACTTAGTTGGCTGTCACCGGCACATTTGAATCAGAAGCGGCCGAAATGGGTTTAGCGATAAACGAGGGAAAAACAAGTAAAAAGGATCAACACCGATGAATTGGTTACAGGGGGCACCTAAAACTTCGAGGTAGTAAAGGACTTTGTCCACTTGGCTCTGCTATTAACTCTAACAATAATACCTGTGCAGAAATCAAACGAAGAATAACACTTGCGAGCCGCTGTTTTCTTGGGCTAATAAGGCAATTGAACAGTAAGGCCCTATCTCAAAGAACTAAGGAAACTTTGTATAAGATCCTGATCATTTCAATCATGCTTTATGGCGCTGAAATATTTACTTTGTTGAAAGTAGATGAAGATATCCTTGGTCGCTTCGAGAAAAAAATTCTTCGTAAGATTTTCCGTCCCGTTTTCGTCAATGGGCTTTGGAGAAGAAGATTCAATGGCGAACTATACGAGTTGTACAGCGACATCGACCTAGTCAAAAAACTGCGCATTGGACGTCTGAGATGGTTAGGGCATGTAGAGCGAATGGACAACAACGCTCCGGACCGCAGAGTTTTCGAATCGAACCAACTTGGAGTGCGGAACTGGAGGCAATTAGCTAAAGACCGAGCTAAGTGAAGAGGCTTATTGGTTAAGGCCCAGATTCACCCCGAACTGTAGCGCCACACAAGAAGAAGTTTTGCACAGGCAAGGCAATAGCAATCATCAAGGCTAGGTACGATGGGTTCACATGTAACTTTTTTTTCAAGGAGAGATGCCTTAAACAGAATTCGAAGTTTTAATTGGGTTACTGCAAGGTTGCATTTTTTCACCTACATGTATTATTTTTAGCGCTATGTTAGATGCAGCTTTATTGAAGGGAAATGGAGGTATTCGATCGACTCTTACATTCAAACTCAATTGTGGCTAATGTATGTTACTGTATCATATTGAATTGCGATGAGTAGAGTACACTCAAGGAATGCATTTAGGTAGAACAGATCTCTATTGTACAAGAAAGGTTGCCAAAAAAATAAGAATAAAAATATATAAAGGCCTGCCTACTTAGAACTTAGTCCATAACAAAGTATGGTTGTGTATTTGGGCCTTTAAGTTTTTTTTTTATAATTTGCGCGCACCCAAGGGGATATGAATACCCTTATACTGAATATTTAGGGCACGGGCGTTTGGGAATAGGGGGAAGAGGAACAGAGGAGGTATCTGTTGAATCCGGGCTAGTAGGTGCAAAACGGTCTTAGGTGCACCTGACCAGTTGTGGGCGTTGTATTCCAGCTTTGGGCCGATATATATGCCTTGTAAATTGTGGCCAGATCAGACGGGGTAAAGTATTTCTTGCACCACTTAAGGAAACCTATACATTTTGCTGCATTTTTGTCGACTACGAATATGTGATTGTTCCACCGGAGATGGTTGTTGATACACATACCGAGAATAGCATGTCTTATGGTTTCTGCGATGCAAGTATCATTCATGGATAATGGTTGGGAGGTCTGATTATGCTTGAGTGACAGTAGACAGCATTGTGTTTTAGATGCATTAAATTCCGCTCTGTTGGTTGAACCCCATTTGCTTATGTTGTCTAGATCGGAAATTAATGAGTTTAACATACGTTGCCGTTCCTCTTCTACGGCCGAAGAGCAGGGACGTGAGTTAGGGAATGAATATGTAAAACTGAGGGTACTGTCATCAGCGAAGGAATGGATAGGATTAGAGGTAGCAGACAAGAGGTCATTAATAAAAATGAGAAAGAGAGTCGGAGACAGAACTGAGCCCTGGGGAACACCAGCATTTATGTGGTGGATATCAGACTTGAAGCCATCCAATACAACTTGTATTGAACGCCCCGAAAGGTAATTTCTAACTAGAGACTCGTCGATACCATATGCACGCATTTTCGACAAAAGAGCCTGATGCCAAACTCTGCCAAATGCCTTTGAAACACCAAGCGCAACTATCGTTGTTTCGCCAAAGTGATGAAGAGATTGGTTCCACTTCTCGGTGAGATATGCCATCAAATCACCAGTGGACCTGCTGCTACGAAAACCACACTACCGGTCATTGAGGAGTTTTCGTGAATCAAGATATTCCATGAGCTGACGATTTATCAGCGTTTACATTGGAAAGAAGGGACGTAAGTGCAATGGGTCGATAATTGGTTGGAGAGGAGGATTCGCCTTTTTTAGGTAAAGGCTGGACAAATGCTGTTTTCCATCTACTCTGGAAGAGTCCAGAAAAGTAGGACAGACAGAAAAGCTTACGCAGAGGCTTTGTCAGCGTGGAAGAACACCTCTTCAGAACTATAGGGGGGATACCGTCTGGACCAGTATTCGAATATCTAGGTAATTACTTTAACACCTCGGGGAGTATAGAACGTCAGCAACGCCCGTACGTCACCTTGTTTGTACATCTGCAATGCGTTTGATCTCTCTCTCCAACTCATTCCTAAAGATCTCGATTCTTCCTGCTTGGTTGAGTGGATTCCAGTGCATGGCGTATGTGTGTTCAATCCACTGCCACTTTCTCCTTCGTATAGTAATGCTTTTATGTTCTTGGCCTGCAGTTCTTAGACTGTGTGAAAGGAGACAAACGTTAGTGTAGTTTAGGTGTTTAAAGTCAGATGTCACAGTCCAAGGAATTCCATAGTTTCTTCCCGTCAATGCTGCACGGAGTTCATCACTGATAACCAACTAAAACAACAGCGGTGACAGTATGCATTCTTGACGTTCTTCATTTATAGGATTATCGGAAAAGGACAGGACATAGAGCTACTGATTGCAGATAAGGTTACTAACAACACCTTCAAGCCTACCAATTCCACAAAACCGCATTTACGTCTACACGCAATGTATTGGATACGACAGACAGACTTATAAGTATGCCGCCTCGACTCCTCCACAGAAAGCAGATATATGCATCTATTACTTACCCTTCTACTGATAGGACAGATTATAGGAGCCTTCATACAAATTTTGATCCTATCAATCTTACCCAAGACAACATTTGCCTTGTATTCTACTTTATAGCTCCCAATAACTCAAGTTACAAGATACACAAACCATTCAACATTTCATCGCAACCAAGAACATGTTCCTCTGCAGCGAGGAATACTTGTTCCCACAAACTGCCCACCACTTAGTAGATCGTTTAGCCCATCAATCGATTCCTGATTACTCAATCTCTCCTTTACCTCTGTTGGCCTGTTGGCTCTGCCATATTATCACCGTCTGTATCCACTTCGATCCTGAAACTGGATCACTTGCTCTTTGACCAGCACATCAACCGAACGACTAAACGCATGCAAACCATGATTTATGCAAATCTCCGCCACCAGTACAACGCTGCAAATTTCCTATAACGATTATTAATTACGGCCCACGGGACGTGCCGTGAATATGGAGCGCCACCGCCACCGCCACCACCACCACCATGACAGCGCTCGGGGCAGTTACATATTAACACGGTCTTGAATTATGAAATTAAAATCCCATCATCGGAGGAGGAAGCTCTTGTGCACTTGTTCCACTCCATTTGGAAGTGCACGTATGTACATATGTACATCGGGTGGCCAGGAAGAACACTAATAACTAGTGGTGCTAGTGCCTGCCGTTTTGTCCACAAGCGTGCTTCCACATTTAATGACAGTGGCTGTTGGGGGTCCCGCTCTTTTGCGCGTTTATGGGTCCGTGAATTGTGTTGTTTTGTGTGCTTGCTGTCATATCTGTGTGCAATGCATTAATGAGATGAGGCCTGCGAAACATGTGTCATTACAAAGTGCCCAACCGACGACCGGCGACCGGCGACCGGTGTAGTGAGTTGTCAAAGTTGGTAACGTGGTTTTTTTCTTTTTTCAAAAATACATCAAAATACCTCGAGGGCGCGTTTATGATGAATCCTCTAGTAAGCTTAATTCATCTCGACAGACACAATGGTCGCCAATCTATCAATCTAGATATTTGCGTCTCATTTCGCATTAAAAAAATGTTCATCTTGCATATCATACGCATTCTGGGCAGCAGATGAAGATTCTAAGAAATAAAGTTCTAGGATTCATCTATTCGTCGATCAATCTTCATTACATCACTTTCGTGAGTTGTGCTCCTCCATCAACGTTGACGGGGAACATGCGCAACGCCGATTGTCACCGATTTTTTTGGCGGCCAACAACTTTGTCGGGACTGGCAGTTAGCTCTCAGACGACAGGCTAATTGATGGCAATGTCCAAGGATAGGTGACATGTTTCAGTCGCAATTGGAGTGAATATTTGCTCCTTGAGGAGTGAACAAATGTCCAAAGATCTCCCTCTCGGTAGAGGTGGGTGTTGTTTTGATTGTTTGGTGTAAAGAGCACGAGTTGTATTGCAGCTGCAGAGTGCAGATGGAGTAAGGCAATTTGTAACGAGTGAGTGTCAGTTGAATGAAACGCGAGGCGACAGGCTATTCGAGTGGGCAGATTGTTAGAGTTTACATGATGTCTTATGGAATTGTACAGAGTACTTGAAGGACATTCAGATACAAATTACTTACCCATACACATATGTACAATGGATTTTGGGATGAGGTGATCAAATTTTGAATTGGGTTTGAGGAAGTGAATCCATTTTTTTCTTCAAGCAATAAACCTAGACATCCGTTTTTTGGTTGAAAATATCAACTTTTAACCGTGAGTGTTCTGGACCCTTTATATAGCAAAAAGTGTTAAAATTATCCAGTCAGTGGCTTATCAAAACTGTTAAGGGGTGAGTAGATTTACTGATTTCCAAAGCAAAGCTGTATATCGGCGCGAAGACAACTTCATTGCGGAGTACGCCATACAGTGGAATCCCTTGAGCTGACCCAAGCAGGCAGAATAGGCAAACGTGTCGCGGAACCTGCGAGAAAGAATCGAGCTCTTTAGGAATGAGTTGGAGACGGAAGGTTTGTCAGCAGAGGCCGCCCTAAAGGATGTGTCATCTCTCCTCTTTTCTGGAATCTAGTAGTGAATTTAATCCTGGAAGCGGAGGGTTGCAGGGTAGTTGCCTATGCGGACAACGTTGCTATTGCTGTTTCCGGGAAACACCTTGACACGTTGAGGGATTTCATGCCCTCTCCAAACTCTTCAAATGGACCCAAAAATGTGGTCTGGGGGTAAATCCTCAGAAAACAGAAGTAGTTCTCCTCTAACTTTGTCACTCCGACCATAAATGGCACCCCTTTGGTGCTCCCAAGTACGGCCAAATACCTAGGTCTCATATTAGATAAGAAACTAAGCTGGAAACCCAACATCTTTGAAAGAATCCAGAAAGCCACTACGGCGCTATACTGCTGCAAAAAGGCTCTTGCATGCAAGTGGGGGCTCCAGCCACATATTACACACTGGATGTATGTGTCTGTAGTTAGACCAATCCTCACTTATGGCGTAACCGTCTGGTGGATGGACCAATTCAGTCGC
This sequence comes from Chalcosyrphus nemorum, assembly GCA_949716465.1. Taxonomy (NCBI): domain Eukaryota; kingdom Metazoa; phylum Arthropoda; class Insecta; order Diptera; family Syrphidae; genus Chalcosyrphus; species Chalcosyrphus nemorum. Next base: position 28,617,990 of record OX454334.1, read on the forward strand.
GTGCAAAGATCAGCTTGCATTTGCATCAGTGTTGCCCTCAGGACCACTCCCACTGCGGCTATTGACATAATGCTCCATCTATTACTGTTAGGCATTTACTGCAAGCAGGTGGCAGCAAAAACAGCCACTCGCCTAAGAGCATCCCTTCTGTGGACCAGTCTTCCAACAGGTCACTCATCTATACTCAATCAATTAAACTGCAGATACCAACTACACACTTCCCCAACTCCTTTTCAACAAAAACTTCCAAACCCTAATTCCCGCTAAGGAGGATTGGGAGGGTGATGATCTATGTATAAGTTTTTATATGGATGGATCCAAAACCGAAACGGGAGTAGTGGAAGGTGTGTTCTCCTAAGATCTTAACTGTAATATCTTCTTCCGCCTCCCTGACCACTATAGTGTATTTCAGGCGGAAATAATGGCGATAAAGGAAGCTCTATCGTGGCTGAGGTACAATGTAATATCCGCAAGGGATATCACCATCTTTACTGACAGCCAAGTCGCGATTAAATCCCTAGAGTCGGTCACATTCAACTCCAAAACTGCCCTCAATTGCCGCCTATCTTTTAACGAGATGGCTGAACCATTTAAAATCCACTTTATATAGGTGCCGGGACATTGTGACATCGAGGGCTGATGAACTCGCCAGGCATGGCACAGCTCTTCCGATTCTACCCGAAAAGCAGAATCTCAACATGCCTCTCACAACATGTGCACTTTTAATTAAACAAAACGCGATCAACGCTTCTAATCGCAGGTGGTCGAACTGCACTACTTGCTCCGTTGCAAAGCAGATCTGGCCCAATCTGAATCCAAAGCATTCCCACAACCTTATAAAGCTAAATAGGTTGGTAATAGGTAGCTATGGTTGGTGTCATCACGGGATACTGCATTATTGGGAGCCACGCAGCAAGACTGGGCCTCCCTTCTAACGACTTTTGCAGGAGCTGCATGGACGAAGAGGAGGAGGAAACTATTCCCCATCTACTGAGCAGCTGCCAAGCGCTCTTAATCCGAAGGAGGTTGCATTTAGGTGAATACTTCTTCGACAATTTAGGCGAACTCGCTGAATCAGACATCAATCGTTGGTTTTAACTGGATAGACTGCGGATACTCGACCCCATCGGTATCACAATGGGCCTCCTTGGCCACCCACTGCAGCCAGCCGTTCTAGCCTACCTACCTGGCACAAAATAAAGGTGACTGCTCACAGTAACACAGTTGAGTCTTTTTAGTCAAAGATTTTAATTTAATCCAAAGAAAATAGTTCCTTATTCTTTATTCAACGACTTAATCCACTTTTGCTATTCATTTAAATCTATTAAAATACAAAAAAACTACTGCCCCGCCTTTAAACGTAAATAAATTAAACACATTACATAAAATTGGCATCAGTTGTATTTACTGCTGAAATCGAATTAAAGAATTTTTCCTCTGTACATTAAAGCTTATAACAATTTGTTGAAAGACTTTACTACCTCGTTTCAGTGTTACCATTGGGAGCGAACATTTGCAACTTTGCATACACAAACGCATTGCCGTTAAGTGCAAACGATTATGATTGGCGTCATTAAATAAATCTAACTCTTATTTTTAATTGAATGTCATAACACTTAGAATTTGTAGCTCAATGTTCTTCTGACACATTACAGTCGAATGTGTGCAACACTGTTGCTTAAGCAGGCAGGCGCGCAACACTTTAACGTTCCCTTAACAATTTCATCACATCGCGCACATCATCCTGCAGCTCTTTTGCTAACACTTTTTTGTGGGAAATTTGACTTTTACGACATTACTTCGTTTTATAACCAATCGTAAAAAAAACTCATGCACGAGGATAAAGAACGCTTTTGGCTACAAACGTATATCTAACACAAAACTACAACAATTTTCCTTTTTTAACCTCCACTTGGACGACATTCGATCTCGCTCACTAGATAAGACATTTAAGCCGGACACTTAAGAGACAATCACACTTTAGTCCGCTCATAATGAGTGAGTGCAAACAACAAAAAAAAAAAGAAAAAAAAAACGAACTAAAAGAGCTTTTTAATTAGCCCTGAAGGTATCTATAATCTAAAGCTATGCTCTGACTCTTTTCAGGTCAATGAAATCTTTAAATCGATCTTCGGATATCTTTGAAATGCCATCGACCAAAATTCCAACCGAACAGGCAGTAACCAAATAAAGGGCAGCTTAGGAGCCTGGCCGCCGTCATTGCCGCGACACAGGCCGATTAGTACCGCAAGTGCAAGGTGTAGATAAAAAGATGTAATTTATTTAAGCGCCTATACTGGCCAAACGATAAAACCAACACCAAACCGTAATAAAAACGCAAATAGATGCTCTGCAGCGCATAAAACACGTTGTAACCTATACCGTTGGACAGCACCAACACCTTCACCATCTCATCAGGCTAAAACAGCGGCGGTGGTGGTGGTGGTGGCATAGGCAGTGGAATACCTTGTACCTATGGCCTCAGATGCCCATATAACATCCGCTATTAAATGAATTTTACGATTAAGAAGATCGCAGGATCCACCACCAACAACGGCCAACACAGATGAGCTATAAGACTCGACAGCAAAGGAATCAAATTTGTAGTAAAAACCCAATTGGATTGGACCGGAATAAGTGAGTAAGTAGAATTAAGTGCCAGCCGACTGTAATCCAATTTTAATTGTCAAATAAACACATTTAAAGAGACTTAACGACTCACAAATCGCTGTGGTAGGTGGAATGGATGAGCGAGAATGTGTTATGTTGTTTGTTTGTCCATTTTTCAGACCCAAATCCAATGGAAAATGCTTTTAGAAATAGAAAATAGAGTTCGCTGTGAACAATAGTTAAAACGTTTTGGTCTCAAAATAACTATGATCTATACGATATTCAAATAAATGGAACTCACTCAAAGGTTAATGGCGATTAACTTTTCCCCTTACAAAGGATATCATGTTGCAAAGTGGATTCTGCGCCACCTCCCCTATCGTTTCCACTTGGTGTTACAAATGAAAATCCTGTTTTCCAGCCTCCCAAGACAAGTTTCACTGGTTTTAACATTCATTTTGCATTCATCATTGCAGAGTTTCTTTGTCAAAGCGATCCTAACTAAGTCTAATAATCACTAGCTGAGAAAGTCACCAATCTTAAAAAAATCTTGTAGAGATTGAAAGTCAAAGATGTAGTAAAACGAACCTTTAGAGGGAATACCACACGGTCCAGCGCAATATGGTCTACTCTGTCACCACAGACTATCTCCTGTCAGCCGTAACTTCAGCCTAAATCTCAATATTAGTTTAGTTATCCTTTAAAAAAATGGTTAAGATCTTTAGAAACGTGTCCAAACATATGTACAAATGCGTGGATTCGGGCATCTACCACTACCTGAAAACTTACCATCCCTAGGATTATGCGGCTTTAGTAGTGTATTCCAGTTGGAAGTCCTAGCTTTAGCAGACCCGCCGCGATTATTATCCACCAAACTAACTTCTTACCGTTGAACAAGACCACCTACCTAATGGCTCTCACCAAAGTACAAAGACTAGATAGCAGTGCGCAACAGGGCACTCGACCATTCATGGCAGATTTTTGGCCAGGTACCTACCTACGAGGGACTACATCACGCCTTACTTTGACTTTGAAATGCCATTTACTTCAGCTTTCCCTAGCAGAGAACCAAGTGCCGAATCCTTAGCTATTTACAGAGATGGATCAAAAATGGAGACCGGAATCTTCTCCGAGTCACTGGAAATATCCAGATCTATAAGACTCCCAGACCACACAAGTGTTTTCCAAGCGGAGGTCCTGGCAGTGACAACAGGCGCCCCTGAGTCTGCCGTAAGAACAATACCGCCAGGAAGGTATTACCTCCTTTATCGACAGCCAGGCAGCTATCAATGAAATAAAATCTAAGTGCTGTCGGGAAGAGCTTAAGATTCAAACACAGCACAAGGTCCCTGGGTATGAGAGCATCACGGGAAATGAAAAGGCAAATGAATTAGCAAGGAAAGCGTCATCGGATCCACTAGAACTGACTGACCATAAGCACCCCGACCTGCGTCCTCAGGCTCGAAGCAGGGAAATTGGCTACGAGAGAGGCGAACCAGAGATGGAATTCCTTAGAAACTTGCAACATTGGATAAAGGAAGACCGAGGACAGACGATTACTGTCCATGCTTGTGAGGATCATCACCCTAATCTAACTTTTCATAAATAATGTGTAATCAAGGGAATGCCTTATTTCATTTATTGCAACGGTCGTTTAACGACTGACGTTTAGTACAATTTCTCTTTCTTCAAGGTTAATACAAAGTTATTTAGATCAAAATTTGGTGCATGTGCACAAGTGGAGTGTTTTCCGGTTAATCATATGATCAGTCACGTTGGAAGTGGTGTGTTTTTTTTCAGACATAACATTGCTTAGTCAGTACATTAAAACAGTGGCATCTAAAAAGCAACGCCTGACAATTGATATTGATTTCGCCTACAAATGACTTCTACGTCGAAACTAAAACCGCTAAGCCATTCCAATCACCATAGTCAAATCGAGATTGATTAAATGCTGGCACTATGATAGGTCTCGCGACAGAAAAAAATCCTCGGAACGAAAAGTCTGATGAATTGGCAAGAATTGAATCTAGTCAAAACCTGTCATTAGCTTGAATATCAGCTCTTGCTAGCTTAGAATTTGTCCGATACAAAATAGAAATTCAATTCATATGAGAATCAGGCGAAAGATCGAGGATGTTGACATCATGCCATGACTCTCGACAAGACACAATAAGGTGGAGACTAAATCTATCTTTCATAGAAAACATTACCGGCCACAATTTTCGGGCAGCTCACAGAAAAATTATGCGAATATAAACAGATGACCTAACTATATACAGAGGCTTTACTAGCACATATACAGAGGAAGAATAAGAATACTTCCTCTGCAAATATCGCAGTCTTTATTTTATCCGAAAGACGGGCTTTTTTTCATAAATATGGGCGAACTGCCTAACAAGCCACCAAAAGCCATTTTGAATTTCATACAGCCCGCGCAACAAAAAAAGCCGCACATGGTAATTTTTAACAAAATGGAAGAAATCTAATTCTGCTGTTATCATTTCCATACTCGGTACAACACCATCTAAGATAATTTGTTTGTACTGCATGGCGTTAACAGTGCCCTCGAGCATAATTAGAGATCCAACTGCAATTACGGTGATGCATCCCCACACCATAACATAAGGAGAATGTTTTACGGTGTGAGCTATGCATTCGTCGCTGTAGTGTTCCCCTTTTCTACGACGAACTATCTGCTTCCCATCCGGTCCGATTAGATTAAACTTGGACTCATCAGAGAACATCACATTTGACCAATCTTGAACACTCCAGTTTTGCCTTTCCTTAGCCCAGCTAAGGCGCGTTTTCTTTATTTTGCTTGTCAGAAGTGGCCTTTTATTGGTCTCCTTGCTAGCAAACCCATCTCGTTGAGTCGATTCTGGATGGTTCTGACGCTAACTTAACTCCGATGCATTTTTAAACCTGTCTCTTAAGCTTAGCCTCTTCAGTTCCTGGTCCTCCCGAACAGTGGTACATCTCTTCAATCCTGTGCCAATTTTTCTGTCCAGATTGTGATCCCGACGATATTTGTTAAAGAATCTTCTTACAGAACTCTCATTGCATCCAATTTGTCGAGCAATTTCACGAAATGATTGATTCTGTTTGGATAAGGCAATTGTACCCTTTTAGACATCGCGATATACTCTTTTCACTTTCATTTAAAAAATACAACTGCACGCACTGTTAAATACTGCTAGAATGAATTCCGACACCTTCCAGAACCTTCCTACCTAACCCGGAAGCAATTAAATATAATTCGGGGAAACCCTTAAAGATAATTAGCGCAAAAAAATTGAAAACCCGTGTGCGGCTATTTTTGTTGCGCGGGGTGTACATTCATCAAGATGGGAATCTAATATCTCCTCCTCATTGTTCTTCCAAATTCACTAATGCACGAACTTTCAATCATGGGAAGCTCAATGGATCCTCGTAAAATCTGACTGCAGGTTGCAACTATAAGCTGCAGATTCGTTCTAATCTAATTAATCTAAAATCTAAAAGATTAATTTTTAAATAAAACCTATCGGAATGCTACACTCAGCCTGGAGCGGATCGTGTGATACCCTATCCCTTTTCCATATAGCCGCGGACGTATGTATGTACATATGAAGCTCCTTCCACCAAAAAACATTTGGTTCTTTCAATTTTTTTTTTTCAAATTTCTTATACAACAATATACAACTTTTTCCAAAAAGTGGGCGGGGTTTGATTTTTATTAATTTATACTGAATTTTGTTCTTAACAATTGATAATATTTGAATGTAATCGAAGAAATGATGTTTTTTTTTCTTAGAAAACCGCTCCTAAAAAGTGGGCGTGGCTGTACGCAATGTATGAAAGATTTGTAGAACAAGTGAGCTTTTTCGAGCTTCATATGAAAATACTGAAAAAAGCTAGCATTTCGAAAAGTGGGCGTGTCAGTGGGCGAATATTAAAAATGTGTACACTTGTATTGCTCCCTTTTACAAGGAGCTTCGTATACAAACTTTCATCGACCTAGCCCAGAATTTAAGGTCCAAAAACTGGTCGCACACGGGCGGACTACGGACGGACGGACAAGGCTCAATCAACTCGGCTACGGATGCTCATCATTTATATCTATTCTTTATGTGGTTTATCTTTAATATTTGAAAGTATGTATCAAACTTAATATACCCTTCGGATAGGGTATAAAAATCACAACTAAAAATATTTACTTAAGGGTCCCTTCGGTATTTGACCACGTTGAGTTCAGCAAACATGTTCTTGTCAACATGTCCAACTCCGCTTTATTCGCTGTCAAATTCTTCTGAGGCAATACTGGTCTCTCATTGCATCTGTACTTTGCTGACTAATTGAAACTTGCACAATATTGATTAATAGCTCTGAGTTCACTGCGGATATGTTTCTCGCCCCCGCGCCCCGGTTCTATTACATCTCCCCTGAGTTCCAACAGACTAAGCTTTTTCTATATTTCTCACCAGAAAGTATTAATAGCAATTGCAGACATACTCGTAAAACATCGGTTAAGTGATTTCTTGGAGATTTTATTCTGTGGGCGGTTTAGCAAGCCACAACTGCAGCCCACAAAGACCACTCTGCGAGTGTATCCTCCGATATTTATATGCGAATTAATATTCGAATTAAATGTGCGATGTAGCACATTAATTACACCGCAAACTGTTGTGTCGCTGCTTAGACTGCCACTGTTCAGATTCACATGCACAATCCCACGACTTGAGGCAGATGAATGTTGTCGGTGGTCTTGGACGTCTCAGCGGAATGAGTTTGACAAATCTGTGAATTAATTGCAAGACACTCGTGAGGCGCACTATACAAACGGGTATGTCGCTGGTCCCATGTGGGTTTTGTGTTTTACGGCACCAAGTGTTCAATCATAAATCTATTAGGTCTCTGGCACGTATTTTAATTGTGTTTGTGTTTTTTTTTTTGAGAGAGTGTGTCAGATGGCAAAAGATCCTTGTTTTTTGGGCAGACTGGTCAGCGGCGACAAAGGGTGAAGGTGAAAATGGTTTCTTATAAAATATTTTTATAGACACATAAAACGCGTCCTAATGTCTTGTTCGCACGAAGGTGTAAATCATTACCGAAGGAGGAGGCTTTAACTGGGTGCGGCTTAGAAGACTTATTAAATGAATATGTAGTAAAGAATAAAAAAGTTAATTAATTCGAATTAGAGATATGGATTTTGGTAGGAAAATATTTTCTAATATGAAAAAAATAGATAATAGCCAGCCCATTACAAAGAATTGATTCCTCTGCTCAGATTTGGGATACTATCATAAAATTAGCAAAATAATGAAAGACTTGCTTGGAAACATTTGAAGTGTATTATTCTAATTTTATGTAGGGGTTGGATTTGTTTAACTGTCAGAATCCTTAAAGCTCACACTTTGTAATTTATTATACTTTGCGTGTTTTGTTCAGTGTACATTTGGAAATAAATCCTAGCTGGAACAGTCTCTGAAATTAACCTTCCTTCGATTGAATTGATGAAAAGGAACTGTTCACTAAAAGAGTTTTTGAATAGGCACGGATAAGGATTAACTAATGGTAAAGCCCTTTAAATATGCGTGTGGAACGTTACAGTCTATATAGAATACGAACACAATTTTAATTAAAAAGTATCACGCACTAGTTTTCTTGCATTTAGTACATTATCCCATAAAAAGCTAAACTATGGAGCTCAACAAGGTTCTAAGCTTAGTGCTCTACTTTTGTTCCTAGAGCTACACCAAAGTAAAGTTCTGAAGAGGAATTTGTTACTTTTCATCAAACTGTAGAAAAAGTTTTAAAAATATTCAAGAAATGAGAAGTGAGTTGCCATCGAGAAGAAAAGATATAAATAGCAGGGTAAGGGTCATGAAAATAAAGAGAATATTTAAGATGACCACGTTATTGGAATAAGATGAATAAAATAGTGAAACATTTCTTTTTCAATAACTTCTAGTCTTACGTTCAATCGACAGGGTAGACTCACTATTATTGTTTGTTATTGGACGATGTACCTCGTACTTCTGCAACGCTTTTGACCTCTCTTCCACTCATTCCTAAACTTACTTTACTTATGTCCAAGCTTGTGAAGTGCTGTCGCGAAGAGCTTAAGGCTCTTGGAATACAGCACAAGGTTCTACTCTGCTGGGTCCCTGGGCACGAGCGCGTCCGGGAAAGAAAGGACAGATGAATTACAAAGGAAAGCTTCATCGGACCCACTAGAACTGACTGACCTCTCCATAAGCACCCCGCCTTGCGCTCTCTATGAGAGAGGCGAACTTGAGATGGAAGTCCATAGACACTTGCAAAGCTGCAAAACAACTATGGCCAACTTTTGACAGGGCAAGGACCGAGAGAATTATCTGCAAGGACAGACGTTCACTGTCCTTACTCGTGGGGATACTCATGGGCCACAACACTCTGCGATACCACCTAAGGAAACTACCTCGGACGGAAGAAGAACTCTGTAGAGGATGCGGTTATAGTGGACATTACCCACTTCCTCTGCCAATGCCCTGGACTCCAACATTCCAGGTACAAATTCCTCGGCAAGCACTTCTTTCAGGATCTAGAAGAACTCTCCAATGTTAATACCGACATGTTACTGAACTTCATCAGAACATCAGGATGGTTTGTATACAAGGATAACGAGTAAGTACAACCATGGGAGGCTTGTTGAGATATTTATGGGTTAAATGGGCAAGGGGTTAGAAATGGTTAGCTATAGACCTGTCACCCTTTCGGAGAGTGTGACCAATAAACTACCACTTTCGTCGTCTTATGGGTTGATGGCACGTTCTCTGATAAAGCTGTTCGTTAGAGGTACGGTTTGGCCAGAATATCCTTTAGATGTAGCGTATTGAGCAACGTTTGCAGCTTCTTCGTGATAGTGGCGATCACGTACTAGGTACCACATCCATATAGCAGCAAGGATTCAATGCTCATTGCATTACTACAGATTTTGCTTCGACTTTTTGGCTGACTATATGCAGTTCGGTTGGGGTAATACTCCCCAACTCTTGAAAACTCTTAGCTATTTGTCAGGCAATGTATATATTATGAGCTGATGGGTTCGGTCCTATGCTGATCATTTTTGTTTCTGCCGAGTTAATTTTCAGCCCAATGACGTCTGCTTCCCCCAACACATTTGATGTCATTTCGTGAAGGTCGATTATTCTGTGAGTCACAGACGCTAATCACCAATGAAAATAGTATTGGTGAAAATATGCAGCTTTGCGGAACCCCACTTTAGAGAAATTGAATTTTTCTCAATGTATCTTCAAAAAGCCAAGCCCTATGCTTTCCCTGCGATCGACCGACAATCCTTTCAGCACATGATGTGGAAACAGTGTTCACAGCACACCAATCTGCTTGGATGGTGGTGGGCCGTGAGCTGCTGATTGTTTTCACTCCACGTGAGAGGTGGTCCCTTAATTCTTGTCGCACTGTGGGAACTCTCTGTCGGTCTGCGTTGAACTTAGGTATTCTTGTGTCGTTAGATCTTCAAACGGCAGCAGTGCGTAACCGGAGAGTAGCTATCAGAAGATGGTGATCTGATGGCAAGTGATGGCAAGTTGGACAATTTGGTTGGAGGTTGCTTGCGTGTCAGTTGACACTCAACTGATTTTATGGCAGAGCTTGTGCTCAATTGAAGAAATCTAGCGTTCTGAGGTCCCTCACTCTGAGAGTCACATACCAGAAACCAATCGTGATCCGGGTACGATAGTCGAAGGTCGTCAACGTGTTATCAGTCCTTATCCGACTCATAGTGTCGGTTTCCGTAATGGGCTGGGTTCAGTAACGCAGATTGCTGACCCAGGTTATCTAGTCTAGGCATTAATATCTAGACAATCTCGCACTTTTGGCCTACTTGTATGAGGATTTGTACATGTAGTTGCCCAGGACGACCACGAGGAGGTAAAGCAAGCACTACATTACGAACTTGATTGTTGCGCTACTGGTCCAATCCATGTTTTAAACAGTCAGTAGTTTCCCAATCAATCGCCAAGCAGGTCCCCAATCGAATTTATTGATGAGTTATAAATCCCAACCCAAAGGTTCAAAGCAGCGATACAGATTAAACCTAGGGTAAAATATCTAAGCAGTCACGTCGTGGTAACAACTAGAAGTTGGGTGGCCAGATCACGAATAAGATGCAATAAAGAACTGTCATGTGCGGATTTTAGATTTTTTTAATAACACCCTGTACGTCACCTGTAATTTTTTTGCCCTAAAAATACAAACAAAAAGTTGCTTTGAAAATAATTCAAAATATAATGACTGCTTTACTTAATGTAATTCCAACGTGAGTGCCCTTGACCACCACCAGAGTTGTAGACCTCCAGTTGTTCACTGAATAACTCGATAGTATCACTCAGCAAGCGATCAACTATTTACCTTATCTTTTGCCCAAATTAGTTCCATTAATAGAGAATCAAACAGCCATTCAACCCTCTACCCGTTTATTTTGGCCATTGATTCCACAGCTGAACTTAGCTGAAACGACAGACATTACGCCGGAAGAGTCCCATGCCGAGTGTGTGGTATTATAACACTCACAGTTGGATACAATTTGTAGATTCTCGAGGTTCTCAAAACAAACCGAAAACCCACGACTCCCCAAATATGGATACCGAAGATAAATCTGCTGGTGATTGATACCAATTAGATACTTTGTTATATCCATACAGCACCAGATTGGTGGTGGTCTATTGTTAGGGCACACACTTCTTTTCCCCCAATTTTTCGAAATTGGTTTAATTGATTTCAACAAAACACCAACCAACCAAGGCAGTAAAAGAAGAAAAATAGAAGAGAGACCCGCTCTCAAATCTGTCCAATCATCTTACAAGGGAATTCCATTCAAGAAAAGTTTCCACTTGGAACATTTACTCGAGCATATTCATCTTAGATCATTTTTTTTTTTACTTGGCCAGATTAAATACACTCTACTCTACGGCCACTCGTCGTTAAGCCCCCTCTGGAAGAGTGGGCTCGCACGTTCCGCTGATTTGTTATGATTAGGTTTTTCAATTGCACTTGAGCTCTGTTCCATCTTGTCGCTGAGGAGCACTTTTTTCGAAGGTACTTTGTAATATGTATCTGTCCGATGGATAATCATCCTCATCATCATCGTCGTCAGTAGAGAAGATACAAAATATGAGAGAGTATATGTGTGTGCACATTGTTTTGATTATTATTCGACATCGTCGATCTGTAGGTGTTGATTTAATAAACATTTTCTGATGAATTGTGTTAGACTATTTGAAGCATTTGAGATATAAATTTTCGCTTTTAATTCAATTTTATTGGGTTTCTCATTAGGAGAGGCGTCCAGCTGTTAATCGATTTATGCTACGGTGCGGGGATCTTATAGATTTTTTGATATTCGGCTGGTTTGTGCACATCCTACGCATGGTTCCTATTCGAGGCGTAAATTAATTATTCATCTATTTGTTTTCGGAAAAGGAGGAGAACTCTTGGCGAAAAGTTTTCATTTGTACCGGTCGTCTCGGTCGTGGTCGTGGTTATAATCGGAATTAATTTATGATGTAGTAAAATTATTAATTGAATTTTTGTACTCTGACAGGTACATGTGAATTTTGGTATGAACGAAAGAATGGGCTAGCATTTGATTAATTGTAAGTATGAGCAGTATATTGGGGATCTTCATCAAGCCATCAAATGCCCACGCGACCAATAATTAATTAAGTTTTTATTTATTAGGTTCTTTGCTCGCTGAAAGCCTATTGAGAGTTGCTGAGTGCTGTCTTTATTTTTATGAAAGTTACCATGAATGATGGATGGAATTTAATGTTTGGCACACTTTTTCTTTAATTGGTAGGTAGACAAATAAAACTGCTTTTCACCCACCCTGAAGCCCTATGGAAAACTCTACTTTAAACAAATCAATCTCTGCACCCAGGGTTACATATTTGTTTCACACAAAAACAGAAAAATCCAGCTGTAACTGTCATGTATTTCTTTTCGTAAACACACATATAAATTAATCGAATTGCAATAAATTAGGACAAGGGGCCATTTAACATTTTTAACAGGCACCACTGCCGCCGCTGCCACGCATAAAATACGACTAATCGGTTAAATGGACAGAATGGACATTTAAATTGGAGCAAAACGTAACAACAATAAAAAATTATAGCAAGAAAACAAAAGAGTTGGATAGCGAACTTGCAGTGCTTTTGTGGAACAACAGTGACACAGAATATGCGTGCTAATGGTTGCGTTGTAGATTCATAGATAGATTGACTGCACTTTAATTACTCTCGCATGGGATATGTTTTTTTTTTTTTTTTGTTGTCACTGGAGCCGATAGACATAAGTGTCTGCAATCTGCCAGATTAGGTGACAAAATTGAATTGGAATGGTGTTAAGTACTTTACCATGTAAATGGAGAAGAAAAATTCGCACATTGACATGATATAGGCATTTTTGATTTAAGTGCTTAGTTACTGCATTTTTGATGAATTCGTTTAGTTGTGTGAAAGAGTTTGAGTGTAACATTCCAAAAGAAATAAATCGATTCACCTGAGAGCCAAACAAACATAGCTAAGACGGCAAAGAGTGGCAGAGAAATGGAAACAATGCTTACTTATACTCGCAGACTATGCAACAAGATGCCAAGGGATTTGTTATATTCTAAAGATACTAATAGCTCTGCAAACATGCACTATTTGCAAGCCTGGGTAATTTATGTCAGCCTCACGAATAAGTAGTAATCACAGTCCTGCATACTTGAACAGCTGTCCCCGCGGACTGCGGTTAGGTATTACAGGGCTGGTTAGTTACATATGCACATAAAAAGTATGATGTTTCTGATCCCCCTATTTTCTTCTATTCCCCTCAATTGGATTTGTGCGTTTGTTATGCATATTTCGATTCAATCATTCTCTGAATCCCACATCTACCATACAAGGGACTGTGTGCTTGGAAGATATATTCTACGAAGCGTTTGGAATGGAATATCTATAGAATGCTTTGTATCTTCTCATTTTTATGGGCAGTTTGAGTAAAAAGCGTCCAAATATAGACATTTGCGAGAACTACCGAGAGCTGACAAGAACCGCGTAAGATAGCAGCTAGAGTCACCACCACGGTAGTTGGGACCAACTTATATGTAGGTTCACTGTCTGTCGTCCTTGAGATTGACTTTTTATCCTCCTAGATCTTCTCGATTACTGTTGACTGCAGTTGTCGCGAGCTTTTCCTCTTATAGATTTTTAGCATATCGTCCGCGAGGATATAAATGTGGACCATTTTGTTTATGAATAAAACACCTTTTGGTGAAATCAATCGAAAACCACTGCACTGACAGCCCTCTGGGTGCAGAGTCTATAAAGTTTATAGTTTTTCGATTGGATACTACTAAAGAGCCTATTTTGGTTCGAGGGTGGCGAATACCAGACAGTTTTTGAGTTTAGTCTCTCCTTCGTTGGTGGCTATCTTTATCTCGTGAATGTGTTTTTTTAATTTTCCTTAAATTTATGATATGTTACGCTCATTATCACTGATTCAAAATATTTTTCTTTTAATTTCTTAATACACGTTACAACTACATGCGGAAAGATATGCGCGTTGACTCATAAATATAGAGTTTTTTAAGGGCAGTAGTGTATTGCATAGCTACATTCTTAGAGACACTTTCCCTGAGACTCAAATGTAAATGAATGATAAAATGGGTTTTCTTCACTTTGACACACCGTACGAAGAAGCTTAAGAAAGATTAGCTAAATGATGAAGTTTAGAATGAGATTGCCATTTTCACAGACGGGTCTAAAACCAATAATGGAACAGGGTCAGGGACTTATTGAAAAACCTGAACCTCGAAATGTCTTTAAAACTACCGGTTCTATGTGTTTTCCAGAGCGAAGTTCTAGCCGCGATGAAGACTGCGAAACTACATACTTGAGATGGATTCAATATCCAATAAGGATGTTGCCATCTTCATTAAAGCGCTAGAGTCTCTTCGCATCAAATCAAATCTGAGCTAGTCAAGGACTTCCTTGTAGTGCTCAGGGTATTATGCACGCAAAACCGCCTTAGATTATGCTGCGTACCTGGACACTGCGATGTAGAGGGCAACAAATATGCCGATAGACCGGAAAAAAGGCTACGAAACTTTCATTAGGAAACCTTATTGATAACATCAAGGTACTGATATGTGCTGCCAGAAGAAATATTCTCAACAATATGGCTAGTCGCAGATGTGCTTATCTGGAGGGATACAGGGTGTCCTGAGGAGGATATCTAAATGACGTAGGTACGAGGAATCAAATGAAGGATCTACTAAACTTGGATGACCAAGTTCTTGGAAGACGCATGTGCGTTGAGCTTCTTTCTGCCGTTTATGTTTCCACTATGTGCATGGTGTGTTATGATAACCTCATAACTCTACTTATATTATATACTTTTAAAATTGCATTACATATGTATTTATCTTAAGAAGGAGCTACATATGTCTGTATATATTATAAAAAAGGGGTAGGGTATCATGCTCCAGGTGAATTGTAGAGTTTCTATATGTTTATTTAATTTTTACCATTATTAGCCATTTATTGGTTAGAACTGTGTAAGTGGGTCTGCAGATTCTGTCTGTCTGTTTGTGTGTCCCTGAGGCTACTGCCTGAACGAGTGGACGGATTGGAAAAATTCTAATCAAGTGACAAAATTTCTTACCCAAATTGTTAACAACAAAAAGGCGAATTTGCGCGAAAATGGCTCAAACAATTTTGTTTGAATTTTACCCTGAGACTAGTAAAAATACGTTTAATACAATGACGTACTACTTTTTGGCAAAAATTTGTTGTAACGGTACTTATGGTTAATTTGGCTAAAAGACAATTTTATTGAAAATTTACTTAACGATTTTCTCACATTGGCTTACAAATCGCAAATGCTATAAAAAGGTTTACAAAATGTTGGCCCAAAGTGGGTATAACGGAAATTTTTTTTTAATATTGAAGGTTCTTTGCCAATTTGTACGAAAAAGACTACAACGATTTTCTTTAAATTTCATATTTAGACTAGTTTAGTAAAGTTCTTTAAAATGTCGTACCACGTTTTTAGTCAAAATTGTCAATAATGGTACTGTGCTTAGAGCCAACTTAACAGTATGTAATTTTTTCTCGTAAACAACTCAAATGATTTCGTTCAAATTTCACATTCTAACTACTTTTTAAAAATCACTCAAGATGGTAAAGTAAGTTTTTGGCTAAAAGCGCTAATAATGGTACTTTACTTGTTAACTGGGCAAACGCTTTGATTCTAAGTCCACAAATGCAATCGCTTTTTTGGGAAAAGTTTTAAACTTTATTGTACTTATATTTCTCAGCAATATTGCCAAGCTTAGCCGAAACTTTAAACTTTTGGCCTAGTAATTGTTTTAAGTCAAATTTTTCATATAGAAGTTGAGTCCGTCTTTTGCCAGTAAATTTTGTTTGATCGACCTGTTTGGCTTTTTGATGGCGCGATAGATTTTTAGGCCTGTTTTGTTTAATTGATTGCAACACATTCAGATCGAATTCTGAGTTTCTCATGACGCCTTCTAACGTTTTATAATACTGTTCATAGTATTTTGGAATCTTTTTCATCCAAATTTATATAATTTTCGATGTTGAAGTTCCATTGCACACAGAATTACTAATTCGTATTTCACAACACAAATAACTATGGGACTATGTTTAAGCTATGTGTGTCAAAACAGTTCGCAGATCGCCACTAGGAGCACTGTAATAACTAGAAGTATATGGACAGATTTTAAGTGAACCCTTCTGATATTATGAGAAAAAAATATTTCTATGAATTTGCGAGGTAAAGTAAACTTAGATCCAAAGTAACTCAACTTAATAAAAAAGGCACGTAAAATACAATTGGATACTTCTTCAAGTATTGCAAAACACAGAACAAACTAAAGCTACACATTTGAAGGCAATTGTCTGCTACAAACAGGTGGTTCATTGACATAATAAATGCTAAGTTGTAAACGAAATTCCTCAAAAAAAACATTCATAACCCGCCATTATGAGTACATAATTTATTTCATGTGATAATAAGTTTGAGGTAGTAGTAATTTGTTTTTTTTTTTTTTTTACTACAAAAAAATAAAGGCAAACAAAAACATTATATGACCTCTCGTACTCAAATCCAATCATTCAATGAATTAATGTTGTGACAGTAATAAAAAGAATTTTAACTCCATCTCTTAAGTTGACCATCATTTATACCACTTTAAGAATCCAATGCGAACGAAAACACTCTTCGAAATCCCATAAATACGAAATCCTCCCGAGCTGTTGCACTTCAGATTTACCCACCGGGACGCGGGACGGGACGGGACGGATACAAAACAACCGAAAATCATAACTTTTCTTCTCGAATCATAATACTGACACTTAACGATAAATAATCGCATTTTAAACTCGAGAACAAAACTAGAAAAAAAGTGCTGAATGACAATAATTTCACACACACTCACGCAGTGTCCAAAACAAACATAAAGTACGTGGTTTTAAGGCAGATTATACTATGTACGTGTGTGTCTTTGTGTTATTGAAGAAGCCAAACAACAACACAACAAAAAAGTATCTGCTCCTTTTCGAGTTGTTCTTGTTGTTGTTGTGTTACAGGTGGATGATGATGGTGTTAGCAATGCAGTTGGACCATGAAGAGCAGGAGGGAATTTACGACCCAAAACATCTCGGTGCAATAAATAAAACATACAAATGGGACACCGCACCGACCAATGTCAGTAGGTAATGGGTACCACGGGAGATGATGGTTGCTGGTTTGTTTCACTTTGAATTGGGCTGTGCGGCGAGAGTGTGTCCCAGAAGGGATTCTCTTGGTGGTGCTGGATGGCGATGACCACACGGAGGGAAACTACTTGAATTGGGAATTTAATGATGGTGGTGGTTATTTTGATCTTTGTTCTACTTATCCATTCATGGGAGAGATGAATGGTCCAGTGCTGGTTGGATGCTGCTGTTGTGTCTGTTTGGAAGTGCTAGCCATCGAGGAGACTTGCTGTTACCGAAGAAGATATCGTTTTCTTCCTGCAAACTCGTAAGGAAAATGCTAAACGAATGACATTGGAGAGAATTTTTACTGAAGTAAGTATGATAGACACTTAAAGTTTCGTGTCCATAAATGAATATCGTCGAAAGGCTTAGTAGTTCGTCCTAGCCTTTAGAAAAGGTCAAATTAAATCTTTAGTTAGGTTAAGTAAATGGATGTCCTTGTTGACAGAATTGGTCTATTGTGCTAGATCTTCTGTTTTGTCGATACCGGGGAGATCTTTGTGGGTCAACGACAGAGGCTCTCCTTACCGTCCAACCTTCTGAAGCACATTTCTATGAACTTGGATCTTATCCTACCCATATTGTGTGCAAGGCCTTAGCGATTTCTTGACTGTCCTATAGATCTATGACCGTCTATAGATACTGATGATTTATTTCTGAAGTATTTTCCTACATAATCAGGTCCGCAGCTTGTTTTATTGCAGCACCTTTCGATTGGAAAAAATTGCTACCATCATTTAAACTGAAAGAGCGATTCGTATATTAAGGGTCACAGTGGACTCCAGCAACACATCCACTCATTATCCACCTTGCGGATCAAAGTGGGGTTCGGCAAGGCTGCATACTTTCACCTGTTTTTATTGGTGACTAGCAATGTGCTGAATGTGGCCTTATACTCGTAAACAGGAAATGGGGAGTTGGGGAGAGCTAAGGTACATTTCCAGAAACCGCACACGATAGTGCGAAGTCATTGTAGAGGCCCTAAGACCCACAAGGGGATACAGGGCATAAGTAAGTAAGTATCAATTATAGCGTATCTATGTGGGCCAAAAGTTAGACACATTTAAAGCCGTAGTTTCACAACCTTATAAAGGGAGTGAGCCATAAGCCCACTGTGACTATATATACTGTGACAGTCTGGTGTATTTCGAGTTGAAAAAGGATGACTCGCTTCGCTCGTTAATATGATTTCAATCTTCCGTAGTGTATAGCCACTCACGGGACTTCGCCCCTCACACGAATTGGCCACTCCGCTAAGAATATGTCAACAACTCTCAGACAGGAGCCTGTACACGAGCCTGGTGTATTTCAAGTTCCCAATCACAGGACTTAGCCGCTCAGGCTACGTGGTGTTCATTAATGATGTACTCCACATCCTCGATTGCTTCAAAATCTGTGAAAGTAAGCACTGAACGATCTATGCCCAAGTAGTGCATCAGGTTCAAGTATAAATTGAATACACCATGCTTCTCATCCAAGCGCGATCGATCTCTGTGGCGATGTAATTTTTTCAGAGTGACAGCATGACTTCGACTCGTTGTTCTGCTGGCTCGATACTTTTGTGTGGCGTCAATAAAAGACTTCGAGAGTTTGGTACCATGGCAGCTGCTTCGAAGTTGTTTGTGCAGAAAGTGCTACATACTCTTAAGACGTCGATTCTGTAAGACACTATCTTGATCCCGTCCGACTTTGTCTTTAAGGCAACAGCTCATATTTGGGAAACGTTCAGCATAACCAAATTCTAGCTAAGAGGAATCTCTTCTTCTGAATTATTCCTTAGATATTTGATATCATCACTGGCAGGCAGCCATTGTCCTTGCTGTCTTCTCAGCTGTATGGAACCGATATTGCTTAGAAGTAAAGCTTTCCGTCCAGAGTGATGGCAATGAAATTGAATACTGAATATGGGACACCTTCTCCTTGTCAAGTAGTCCCTCCAGAAAGCTATGATTTCGAGTTTACGTGTATGAATAAGTCTATATCTTGCCGATCTTTTATCATATTTTCGCCAACATAATCTGACTCCTGTGCTGATGTATATAATCCTTTTTATGTTTCTACTATGAAGGGTTGTTTCAAGTGAGTTCTAATGATGGTTCGTTGAGCATCCAGCTTATAAAACTGACAATATGATTTATTAGGACTTATAATACAGTATCCTTGGCACTAAAAAAAAAGACCTTCCAATTCTCCTCAATTAGCTAATACCAAGGATTACAATAAATTTCCATCAATTTCTGTTCGACAAACCAGTAAAGCCCACACGTTATCTCTACGCTGAGCTACCGAAGAATTCCGACGCACAATGTGACCAATAAAATTCCGAAAATTGATTGCCTCCACCATGGATAATCCGCCATTACGATGCACGGGTATACTCATTAATAATTCCAATGTGCCTATGCTTGGGCTCTGAGTGTATCTATTGTATAGAGAATTATTATCTTCTTCGCGAAAATTACCGTCGTGTCGTTGTCGATCGTCGCCAGAAACGTCAAAGCCAATGGAGAACAGTCAAAGACTACAACGACAACGACGACGACGATGCCATCACTGGCCGATTGAAGTCGTCAATCAAAATGACGAAACGAATCTTGATGGAGTTCTGGCATTTGGGATCTCTTTTTCGGCTGCCGCGTGACTTTTGGCGTTGCAGTAATTTTTTTTTTTTTTTTTTTGAAAAACTCCCCGTTCCCCGTATCGATGTGTGTGAATGTGTACGACAGATTGGATTGAGAACCCTTTGTCGGGTCAGAATTTTAGTGATCTTTGTTCTCATTTCTAACATTCAGTCAGATATACAATGTTGAGAAGAGAATCGAGGATCATGAGTGGTGGCGGTGACGGTGGCAGCGGGAACGACGAATCGAATATAGTGTCGATAAATCAAAATTCGATGTCAATTCGGTGGTGTATCTATGCGGACAGAGTGGCCTTAAAACATTCGGTGCCTGGGTCAGTGATTATGGTTTAAAGGTATTTTTTTGCTTTTCTTGTTATGATGATTAATGGGTACGTGGACTGTGTTTTCATTATTTCATGGTAATCTGATGAAATCTTTAATTAATTTCAGTTGCTTTTATTCAATTTTTTTTTTAATTTTTATTTATTTAAGAGATGTGTATAAGGTAGCCTAAAATATTGTGTTTTTAACTGCTCCTGATTCATTAAGGAGAATTATGGAAACTTGCTACTTGAGAGTCAAGATTTTTTAATTTTTTTAAATAAATAAGAATAACCTTTATGATATACATGTTTACGTAATTGGTATTTGGAAGTTTGTACCCAGGAGAGTATTTCGCAACAGAACTGTAGACCAAGGGCGGATCCAGGATTTTTTTCTGGGAGGGCAGCCAGATATGTAAAGAGTGTATCTTACAGTATTGCATTGCCAATTGTCTCTGCGATTAATTCATTATCAATGACATACAAGAATAACTATAAGCGACTGACCTGTCTTATCTGAATCGCGTCTGGGGAGTCCCTGTGCCCCTTCCCTGGATTCGTCCCTTAGCCGGATTGCCATATTAGAGCATGGCAGTGCTTTTGTTGGTTTGTTGGTTGATTCCTCCAGAATTGAAGAAGCTTTTATCGGGCAGACATAAGGGTACAACTAGGTCTTAGGTTCTCCCTTAGACGACCCATCCATTGCAGCGCCAAACTGTCAAAAATTTTCTATCTTTAAGAGCTGGATGGCACTTCTATGAATCCGACTTACGTACGACTTTTAGGCAAAATAATTAAATAAATATTAGGCCATAAACAGCCCATAGAGGGCCAAGGCCTAGCTTCTCACAACTGTACATGTTGTGCGTGGTATACATTTCTGCACGTACAGAAGGGATCTACTGTTTTTTGGCAGAGGGGTTTTGAGAAGCTTTCTCTTGACATTTATACTCTTGAATGTTTGTCAGACACTCCCCGTACCTCAGTAAGCAATTTTTATGACAGCGCTCTGTACTACAGCTTTAGCTCCAGCATTGCCTTCAGAGAGTAAGATTACACAAAGTAGCCATGGACCTGTCAATGTCCTAGCTGTTCTCAGTTAATTTGAATGTATATTTACAGATATGTATGACACAGCAAGGTTTTCAGATCCGCTTCAAGGGTGATGCGACCGAGTGAATGTTGTCCTAAGCATCGATCAATCTGCGAAACTGGAGGACTAATGATCGAATGGATAAGTGCAAATCTAGCAATGGCATCATAAAAGGTTCTGTCTATCTTAAAAATCAATAAAAACCTAACCTTTGTATGGCAAAGATGTCCACAAAACATAAAAAAATACCATTAATGTCACACTTCCGTTTCATTTCCGAGTAGGACATATACAAGAAAGTTCCGAGTGACAGATGTTCCCACAGTTCCATCCTAACAACCATGTCACCGCAGAAAGCTACACAGCTGCGTTTTTTCTTTGCCACAACTTCACCTGTCCGCATTGTGCGTTCCTGGAACTGCCTTTTAACGACCCATTTATCACCTATTTATGAGTAAACAATTTCCCTGAGACATCAGCAACTTTGCACTCTCGCACACTTTATTACCTTGATAATGGTCCCATGCAGTTGCAGAGGGTACTGATTCTCCACATCGCGATCACAACGAGCAAAAGGTGTGAATAATTAAAACCCGGATTCTGGACCTACAAATGGCAGTCAGAGCGTCTCGTTGGTGCGTCGGTCGCGCAATATCAATTACTCGCTTGCGATAAGGCACTAAAAGAATCAATTGGCAAAGCCTGCTGTTGGAACTAACATAAATACTCATTTCCCAAGCTATTCGCAACGCTTGCATTAGTCAAATAGAAAGCAACCCACACGGTGTCTAAAAAAACAGATGCGCGACTAGAGTGGTGCGCACTCTGAACCATCCGCATCCGAGTAAATGAATGTATTTCCACCGTTTCGAACTACCGCTGCTGGAGGAAATCCCAGCACCGCAGTCACAGCCGATTGTGAGTCATTAGTTTTGTTGTTTTCCTGCCATCGAGAGTGTTTTTATGTCTATTGGGCTTTGATTTACAATGGGACTGTAAGTCGGACAGCAGAGGGCGGATTGGCGCAACACAACATCGATTTGGCAAAATTAAATAGTTTTTTTTTTTTTTTTTTGAAGTTTCCCAATCGTACAGCGGCTGGTGGTTGCCTGGACCTATAGTTAGTTGAATGCTGGTGTTGCTGCTGCCTACGCATCGCGTGGCGCGACCAACATGACACAACGGCGACAAGAACACTAATAAGTCTGCTAATAGTTTTGACTTTTGAGCATAGAATGCTGGCAGAATGACTGCCAGCTTCTTGGCTGTCGTACCTACCCGTACATTCGAAGCTATGAGAGGAAATTGCAAGACATTTGCAGAAAAAACAAAATAAAAGGTCAAAGGTTTTACGATTGCAACAACCCACTCGCTTTCGTTTCGAATTAGAATCATTGTGCTTAACGATTGTAGTTTGTGAGGATGTGGGTTTTGTGAGAATTTCCACATACGCTTGAGTTGAGTTTTTCCGAGTATGTCTTTAGGCAAGGGTGATGGTGGAATCTCTTCTATTTTCTACCATGCTGAGCCATACCTATGTTAGTTAGCATGGCTAGGTTAGATAAGGTTTAAAACATCATAAGGCACAAGGCCCCATAATGGGCCCATCGTGATCCCTTTTGTGAGTTCTAAATGGTAGAGACAAACCTAAAGCCTAAGTCATGTCGTCCAAGCATTTGATTGCCCTGCAGAAATTAAGTAGGTCCTTCAGGTGGTTACTACTTCCTCCAGATTACTAAAAATGTACCTTCTTCTTCTTGTATGACGGGGTGAACCTGGGTCTCAACCAATAAGCCTCTTCACTTAGCTCGGTCTTTAGCCAATTGCCTCCGGTTGTGCACTATAAGTTGGTCAACGTCCGGTTCAACTTGTACGCGCTACCTGCGGGCCTTCTATTGCGTCGTCTGTCCGGGTTTAATTGGCGTTGTTGTCCATTTGATCTACATGTCCTAGCCATCTCAATAAAGTGCATGTTTCAGCGCTATACGGCTTGACTGGAATAGTGAGGGTCTTATACAAAGTCTCCTTAGTTCTTTGAGATGTTGAATTGCCTTATTAGCCCCAAAAAAACAGCGGCTGGCAAGTATTATTCTTCGCTTGATTTCTGCGCTCGTATTATTGTTAGAGTTAATAGTAAAGCCAAGGTAGACAAAGACCTATACTACCTCGAAGTTGTAGGTGCCCCCTGTAACCAATTCATCGGTGTTGATCCTTTTTACTTGTTTTTTCCCTCGTTTATCGCTAAACCCATTTTGGCTGCTTCAGACTCAATGCTTGCAGACGCACCGTGGACAGCCCGCTGAGTTCTTTCAATTAAGTCAATATCGTCGGCGTATGCAACAGACTTTTGAAAGATTGTGCCACTGGTGTTGGTTTGTGAATTCCGTACAATCTGCTCAAGTATGATGTTAACGAAGTCACATGACAGCGCATCACGTTCTCTAAAACCTTTTTTGACATCGAAGGTATCAGTACGGTCATTGATGACCTTGATGAAGCAGCGAGCGTTCTCCATCGTCATCCTGCACAAACGGACAAGTTTGGTAGGGATGTCAAAACTAGACCTTTCTTTATATAGTTCGTCCCTTTGGGTGCTGTCATAGGCGGCCTTGAAGTCGATAAAGAGATGGTGAGTATCGATGTTGACTTCTTGGGTTTTCTCCAGGATCTGTCGCAGTGTGAAGATTTGATCGATGGTGGACTTTCCTTGCATAAAACCCCACTGATAGGGAGCAATCAGGTTGTTGATAAAAGGCTTCAGGCGTTCAGACAGTATCGGAGAAAAGATCTTGTATGCAATTGAAGTTGAAGGGGTCTCCTTTATTGTGGATCGTACCGTATATCTGATCGTTGTATATCTTCGTTCCTCAATATGAGTTGTACGATTACAGTTCGGACTAAGTGAGCCATTGCTTATGTTGTGTATTCCCTTCTAGATCACGTCCTTGTATTTCAGTTCTGTTAATGGTTCTCTTTAAATTGGTAACCTGGGCCACATTACCGAAATTCAAAAAGAAATCAACAAGGAACTGGAATTGGATTGGACACATTGACCTCATTAGGTTAAAGTAGCCGGTCAGAGATTGGGTACTGAAATCATGGCTTCCGTTAATCCAGTTTTCAAAGTCAAGCACTGACCCTAGGCAAGCTGATTCATCTCGAGTAGTTCGCTCGAAAAGATGGAATCTCCTTCAGTGTAAAGTTATAACCTTGTATGACTTTTTCAAGTGCTTTATCCAGTATATTGAGCATGAAGCTCTTTGCCCTTCGGAATAATGACTAGTCATTGTTTTTCCAGCAGGCACGTTTTTTTTATATACAAGCAGTATTTAAAAGATGGATCAAGTGAAAAAGATTCTACTTTTCAGCCGACTTCTGCAAAACTTTATCTTTTATATAAAATATCATTTGTCCTGGTGTAAGTCCTCTTGGGTTCGATTTTGATTTCCCCGTTGAACGTGATGAAAGAAAGTCAGGGCAGAATGTATTTACTTGATTGAGTTTGTCATGTATCCATAAAAATCCTGGTATTAAACCCAGTTTAGAAAAGATATACTTATAAAGTAATTTATGTCACATATCGCATAGTAGTTATGGCCAACATACCTTACTTAACCAAACAATTTAAAAGGTCCACCCGATTAAAATTCTCTGATATAAAACACTTTGGCTACAGTATGTGTATAGTATATTTGGTCAAAAACAACTTATCCGAGAAGTCTCAGGGGCAACGCTGTAAATTACCCATTCCATGGAATTTCATTTAAAATTCTCCAAAGGCACATAAATTCCGGACAAAGATATCAACTGTTGCTTCACCGCTACTGTATGTCTGTTGGTGGCAGGCGAGCAGGCGCACAGCCCCTAGTCCATGTAGCCGTTTTGTTTGTGTGTTTGCTCTTATCTTGAACAAAGTCAAGTGCCGAACGCAGAACAACTACTTTTCCACATTGACAGGCCCCATTGGCTAAGCTGGACACACTGGCTTCGGAATATTGCTGGACCAAGAATGCTGCATAAGTTAATCACTTAGGAGCATGGCAGTTAGCAGCAGCAGCAGCAGCAGGAGTACCAAATCACGCTACGCAGTCACCAGTTTAGCAGTCCAGAAGTCGTAGCACCACAATATCACTGATAACAGTCTCCGCACACTGGAGTGGACAGGTGAATGCTACAGAATAAGAGATCCCCAAGAGTATCAGACAGAAAAAACAAAATGTGCATGTGTCGCAATGTACGGTGGCAGCATTTATAGGGTAATTAGTTCAGTTTGATAGTTAACAGTTGATGCATGTGGTCAGTGCTATAAATTATTGCGGTGCGCATGACCGCAACTGGCAGTGTACTCATTTCTCATTCGAGTCAGTGTGGCACCTTGTGCTATCGGGCAGTGTTACGACCACGTCAAGTGTCACCGGCAATTGATTTGATTAGCTTTTGTCAGCCGACTAACTAGTGATGATTCAAATCTAGATGATCCGCTATGATGAGGGTCGGACTGTTTTGTGTTCTTTCAAATGAGATGGAATAGGAAAATATGTCATTTAAAATGCACTTGAATACGTACACCCGAAGAATGGCCCTTCATAGATGGGGAATTCTTCTGTGCTCTGTTTTTTTAGCGTAACACATATGTACCTTTTTAATCGGAGCAATGGGTGTAATGCTCTATTCCTCCTCTACTGTTCCGCACCAGGTTTGATCTCTCTATAGCTTTTTAGCTGCCTTAAAATGTGGTCTAAAGATGGTAACTGCAATCGAGCAAAGTGTTGTTTCTATTGATCCTCATCTGGAAAAAAAAAAAAGAATTATATTAGTCCGTAAGCTCCTGCCAAATCGCACTACCCACTAAGCCATGGCACCCTCATCTGGATGCTTCAATTTTATCAAACACAGTTTAAACTGGGATGACCCACACATGGCGATCTTTTTGAAACGGTAGCGATTTAATGCAGAACGTGTTCTGCTGATTTACCCTTGCTATACGTCCTGTGATGTCGTGGTAGGGTGCACGGAGCAAGTCATTAATCAAGTATGGGTGGAGGAAGGCATACCCGACGACTGCAGTAATATCTCTATATGCCCCATCTTCAAAAAAGGCGATCCTATGTCTTGTAGGAACTATCAAGGCATATCTCGATTAAATGTCGCATATAAGATTTATCCTACGTATTGTGTTAACGTTTAAAACTTTTCTGCAACACACTAATCGGCACCAGTGTGACTTCCGGTCCGGCAGATCGACCAAATTTTTACGAAAAAGACTAACGAATTTCTAGTCCAAACAACCCCGTTTTCATCAACCTTAAAGCCGCTTATGATAGCATTCATCGTTTCGAGCTCTACAAAGTCAGGATGACGTCAAAACTTTATCCAAATTTGTAACGCTAGAAAACCCGCGATGCTGTGTGCAACCTGGAAAAAGCTCATCTGAGCTCTTGCACCGACTCCGGGAAAGAGATGCGTTCCGTTAATACGGAAGGCAACTTACAATCTACAATCTTCGGAAGGAATGCATTATCTCTCACAAACCCAACTGCTGGGATACGCAGAAGATATTGACATCATCTGAAGATCCCGGCAAGTCGTTCGTAGAGGGGTTTATGGCAATTGAAAGGCAGTCTAAATGAGTTGGTCTTAAAGTGAACGAGGGAAGTCAAAGTATTTATCTGTCCAAAACTTTGGGCAGAACTTCACTGTTGATAACTATAATTTCAATCGAGACGAAAAATAAGTCCGAACCTACGGTACAAAGACCAAGCTGTCGAGGATGCCAGAACTGGAAGCAATGTGCCCGGGACCGCAGAGGATGGAAGGCAGCCGTGTCTCAGGTAGAGGCTCTACAAGGATTGGGAGCCGTTTAAGTACATAAGAAAGTAAGTACGTCCTATTCATGGTAACTTACTAAAGGGTTCCTTTCGACTAGATTTAAAAAGCTGCCATTAGATGATCATTTAGCGAAATTACTCATTGGAATGTTGATTCGATAAGGCCTTTTGGAATCAAGCTACCACTTTGTTCGTATAGAAAAGAGCAATTGACGGCTATGATTAAAAAATTGTTCACATATATACCTAATCATGTAGGCATACTCTTCTAAGTCCTTGGAATTTCAATCGCAAACAAGCATATGGTAAAAATTAACTTGACAAATATCTGACATTAACAAACCTACTTTAGCTATTCTCAAAGGTTATATTGTGCCTATTCATATGAAAAGCCCGTGTGACTGGCAAAAATTAGTGTAGCCGTGCACGATATATCTTCCTTTCATTTTCAAATACCGCCGCGTACGGATGCCACATACTAATTTACTACCCAATCAGCAGCCGGAATAGGTAGAGACCGTCTTCTAATAACTTAAGAGTGAATAAATCCCAGAAAAAAAAAACACAAGGTTCATGCGATAACAATTCGAAACCGAACTATTGGCAATAAATGAACTCGACTCCCCAAATTGGCAATCGTATTAGGCCACTGGCAAGTACAATCAGAAGTACCTTACCTTCACCGCTGTTAGTTGCCACCATCGTTGCTCAAATTAGAAATCGGCAAAAACCGTCTAACTCTAACCGACCGACCGACCGACCCACCGATCGACATGGACCGAGGTTCTAACCTATACAACATTTTTGTATCTTTTTTTTTTTTGTGCCTTTCTGGCTTTTGCAGTTGAACCTCATGAGTGGCTCCTTGAAACACAGATGATGTGCCATTAATTCTAATCGGTCCAATTAAAACAAAATGCACGACCGTAATTTAGCGAACTTTTTTTTCGTCTTTTTCGTTTCTAATTCTAGCAATGTGTTGTTGTTATTTTGGTAGACAGCTTTTTGTGTTTTTTTTTTTTTTTTCAGTGAAAATTAACAGAAATAGGTAAGAGGCCACTGTATTGCAAATTCGGAAATTCAAATACCTGCATGTGGAAGTATTCAAAGGCATGTATGGTTATTGGGACGCTGCTAGTTGCTACACACTGTACATTGGTGGTATATTGGACTCATTGAATGGGCCGATTTGGGTGTCTGCCCAGAGATAAAAACAACAACTCCAAAGCAACGACCTTGGGAAATTTCG
The DNA here is from genome assembly GCA_949716465.1 of Chalcosyrphus nemorum. NCBI lineage: Eukaryota > Metazoa > Arthropoda > Insecta > Diptera > Syrphidae > Chalcosyrphus > Chalcosyrphus nemorum. The sequence goes on from OX454334.1 coordinate 28,646,529, forward strand.
TGATGTACGAAATCAGCTACCACTAGTGAGTGGTGGAAATCTTTGAGGCATTTGAAATATAATTTAAATTTCCACATCATTCGATAGATACAAAGTTACCTACTAACAAGGCAAAGGTTCGATGTCGGTTCAGTGTAAAATAATGCTGAAGGGTGACAAAGGTCAATGATGTGAAGTGAGAAGCGAATTGGTGCCGCTGCGCAGTAGCGCAATGAATCATTGCCTTACAACTGATTGCTGCCAGTTTTATGCAGCAACGACCCTGAAAGATAGCGAAGTTTAGCAGTAAGGTGAGAACATCTAATATTGGTCGGAAGACAAAACTTTTAAATACCATACTGCTTAGCACTTAGTCTTTATTGATATATTTATCTAAAAGTAATGATCGTGTTCCAGCGCTAAACATTTGCTACATTGTAACTACAGCACACACAAGTTCATCCGATCTTGGCACAGTTTTAAAAGGCCGTAGAGGGAGGGTGTATAGATCCTCTTTCGGGCCATGGATTATATTCTGAAGTCGTAGGTTTGAAGTGACAGTCAAACTGCCTCAAAATTCCTTGACTTCATGTCGCAAGACTGTCATGGGTCAGAATAAGATTTCTCAGAACAAACACTGGGTCTTACTGTCTTCCCGGTTACTTACTTCCTATACACCCATTTGATCTCTAAAATACCTTCTCACCGTCATGTGTGGTTTCTGATGATGTGCTTCAGCTCATTTCAACTCTTTATCAGTTGCTGTGCTTCCTTCCCGACTGTACTGCTTCATCTATTTCTAGAAACAAAACGTATTCTCCCATCCTGAGCCAGCGAGTTCCATTGCATTACTTGTAACCAATCCACAACCTTTTTCGTCGATGTATGGTTGTGCTTATAGTATCCTGCCACGTTCTCTGTCAAAGCAGTTCATTTCAGGTATGGAGTGACCAGAAAATCCTTGAATTGATATTATCTAATAAGCATTAGTTGATGAGAAGCCGCTGGGTGACGGAGGAGGATTCAGCAATCAGAATGGTAAACTCAGAAAGAATTTACTCTTTTTTGATTCCGCGTCATTCATCGAAGTCACTAGCATTCACTAAATGCGTTCAGTTGTGTGAATTCATTCAATGCTTTCAATCCATTTGAAGCTATTTTGAAAGTCTCTTCTGAAGACACGGCTGCATTAACATCAGGTCAAGGAAGACCAGACCAGACCGTTTTGTGAGCCATTCGAAATATACACTGCTTTTTAGGTATTCACACACATTAGTATTCATTCGCAAGCAGTATTCATTAATGTGACATTTTATTTCCTCTCAAAAAATGAATCTAAAGCGAGCTCCTATTCACATTCATTCGAAGAAATGAATGACTGAATTTGGTAAAAAACAATGAATGTTTTAAGTGGTTCGTGCGATCTTCTATGTACGTACATATGTATGTATGTATGTATTTGCAGTGCTCTTTATTTTTGCTTCTTTCCTGTCCCCTTTGTTGTTTCTACATTCCGTGTTCTGAGTTGTCTACCTGCTTTTTATGAAACCTTTGGAAGGCTCGTGAATCATTTACACATTTCACTGGCTCTGTGAATACTCTGATTGAGTGAATACTATGAATATGAGCCTAATATGAACTCAAGTATTCATGACATGATGATTTGTTTTCATTTCGTTTCGCAAAGTGAACTTCGTTAGCTTTTCCTACTTGATTCATACAAGCTTGCTTTCTGTAAGTGTGTGACTGTGAAAGGCTTGTTTTTCAGCGAACGATTCACAACGGCAGATGAATGGATTCATGCACTTCAACTTCTAAACAGCAGATTATGATAAAATATGATGGACATGATATGGCCCCTTTAGAGTATCTATACTCACTTTGGTCAATTTTACAAGGAATATATCCATATATGTATTTTCTAAAATTCATCCTTTCTACAGCATACCCTATATGGGTATAGATTTTTCTACAGCCCACACTGATTTATGCACAACTACATATGTATATTAATTACCTTACCTCTTAACAGAAACTACAGTTTTATCTGTTTCATTGGAATTTATTTCTTTTAAAATTGTATCGTGGGAACATTGGTCGTCATCGGAGCAAGCAACATCGCTTCCTTATCAGTGTTTGCATACATGTCGCACTAAGTTCAAAGTAAACTCAACATTCAACGTAAATGGTTTTAAGTTAAATGAACTTGTTAAACATTCATTCACTCAACTGCATTTATTATGAATAAATATTTTACTGATTTATCACCAATAATGAGTTCGAAGAAATTAGCTTTTTCAATATTTTATTTAGAGAGTTGAAAGCTCAATGTATTTCTTATCTCAATGTGTTTTATATAGAAAAACATTTTAAATCATACTTGTAATATATATATAAATCTCTATCTTTCGCAGACAACAATAATACCATTCAAAAGAGATTTGGTCAACGGTCTTGTCGAATGAAATGCTCTATGTAGGTTAGGTTGTCAAATTCCAAAGATTGGAATGGTTTGTACTTAATGAACTTTTGTGGTCTTTGTGTGGAGTGATGATGGAATTCATAACAAAAGATAAAAAAAAACTTTAACTGTTAGATTCTGAGTTCAGAACTGGAAACGATCTTTGCAATGGATTCCCGTCAGCAAGTCTACGACTTCTCTTTTCTGGAGTGGAGCGGAAGGAATACATCTTATTGATAATACCAAGTACCATTACGTGAACCTGCTATGCCAGCCTTCTCGAAAAAAAGAGCGGACCTCGGCCTGGTGTTCTTTTTACACGACAATCCACCGCTTCCCAAGTTGAAACGTCTGCTTTGAAGGACTATTTCCCCCTAACCATTATCACGCTCTGCATTTTGAAAATTTGGTGCCAAGCTATAAATTTACGTTAGGTAGGGTGCACTCTATTTCACTGCACCTTCTCCATCCCTTCCTTTGAATAGCACCTCCTAAGATTGTAGTACCTGTCATGATTTGTTGAGTGATGATGTGACATTTGCTCTCAGTTTGGGAAAAAAGATGGGAGACATCGAGCCGAGATGACTGTCACCTTCAAGCTTATGTGCGGTGATCCAATTCCTAATCAGAGAAGACAACATTATCTTCTTCCCCTGCGATGAGAGAAACTGTTATAATCACCATTCTGTCAAGCTGACGTCACACACTATGAAGATCGTTGAGCGGTTATAAGATTGTCGACTGCGAAAAATAATATGGCTACCTAATAACCAGTGCGAGTTTGTCTTGGGTCAATCAGCGCAGCATCCTCAGTCCTTTGCTATTTATTGCAGTCCTAGATTCCTAGATGAACCGAGCCGACGATGGAACAATCATAAATGAAGATCAAACGTACCTGCAAGGAGCACTTGATATATGGACAGATGTTCTAACCGAATTAGTTAGAAAAAGACAACGTATTTGTGCTGCCCGTGCTCCGATCCACATCGGTCTAATCCAGACATTAACTTGAATGGAAAACTGCTTCCGAAATGCGAAAAGTGTGAATACCTTGAATCTACAATCAATAATGAAGCAGCTTGTTATGATGATAGCAATCATCCTATCACAAACAAAATAAAGAAACTCCAGTATTTTTTTTTTTTTTTTATAAGTACACTCCCATTATCCAGTTCGTAGTCGATTACGCATGCCCGATGACTGGTGTATTAGCTCTATATGGCCCATGTTGAAGAAGGTGATCCTATGTCTTGTAAGAACTATCGAGACATATCCGTGTTAAATGTCGCATATAAGATCCTATCCAACGTATTGTGTGAACGTCTAAAACTTTTCTGTAACACACTAATCGCCACGTACCAGTGTGGCTGCCGGCCCGGCAGATTGACAATAGACCAAATTTTCACACTCAGACAAAACCTGGAAAAGACCAAAGATTTTCAAGTCGAAACCCACCACCTTTTCATCGACTTTAAAGCCGTCTATGACAGCATTCATCGTCTTGAGCTCTACCAGGCGATGGCCCAATTCGGGAAACGGACAAAACTTATCCAGATGTGGCGCGTAACGCTGGAAAACACGCGATGCTCTGTGCAACTTGGAAACAACTCTTCTGAGTTCTTTCAAACGTGCACCGGATTCAAGCAAAGAGATGCGCTGTCATGTGATTTCTTCAATATTCGCTCTTCTTACTAGTCTTGCTGTATGGAGCCGAGTGTTGGACGATAATTAAGAGCCTGTTTAGATGATGACTCAAAACTCGGGTAGTTCGCGCATTGAAATGAGTACTGTAATGGACGAGAGAACAAAGAAAAAATACAGAAGTGTTTCAATTTACTCATTCCCTCCCCTAAACTTTATCAAAGTAGTGCAGGAGTGAGCTCTATAGCATGTAGACACGACATTACTCTTTACTACGTAGTCGAGAGTCATCATCTAAACAGGTTCTAAGAAAGCTGAGCAGATATTGGGCACCTTCGAGCGAAGAGGAAGAATACTTCGTCGGATATTAGGTCCCTTATGCGAAAAGGGCGAATGGAGGAGAAGGTACAACTACGAACTCTATGAGTTGTATCAGGATGTGGATTTAATCCAAGCCCAGATATGCCGACTACATTGGCTCATACATCGAGGGTATGCATAATAATGCTCCAACCAAGCGGATCTTCGAATCACAGCCCCCAGAAGACATGAAGGTTAAAGAAAAACTCGGAACCCCATTGCACAAGGCTCAATTCACTCTTGCTCAATTTTTGATCCGATCCAACAGCAATAGTAGGCAATATACAGATATATGTAGCTCATTCTCCTCACTTATGCAATGCAAATGGATTTTGTTTATCTTTTAGTGATCATTCCCTTTTCTCAGTTATCCGAAAAACTATTGCGATCACACTCTCTCTCCGGTAAGTGGGTTGACAGCTTTGTTTTTGTGAAATTTCGCACATTTAGGGAAAACGAATTGGGTGTAGCACTGGCTTTACACGAGTGACAAATTTGTCACTATTTACGTCATTAAATGTCATTATCGTTAACTGTCTTAGTTGGGAATGTCATGTTAAGATAAGATACGAAATATAATTTATTTTATTTATTCATTTATTATTTTCTGACAGAATGTCATAATTGGTTGATGTTTTGATTTTGATTTTTGTGCGAAACCAAAAATACGAAATCACCTTTGAAATTTTTGATTAAGAAAGTTGGATAATATTTATCATAATGAAAATCTAGCATACACTACGCCATTTAAAAAATACTTATGCGACAAGTAACACTTATTATGCTGAGCTTAAAACATATTAGTAAATATTTCTTTCCATAATTTTAACGAACCGTAATCTTGAAAATATATCAATTAAATTATCTTTTACGACCTCCGACATAATTTAACTTTTGTCACTATTCCATGCTATTCAGGTCAAATTTGCCAGGCAACCAACAACCACCAACCACCGACCACCGCTCGATTCTTTGCTACCATAAATTTATCCAATGAGGTCCATTAAATTGGAACTTACCACACAACCCGCACACAGTAGCCGCCGAGTGGTAAATGGAAATTAGTATTAATTACGTTACAGCGAACGTAACATGTCCAGTCAGCAAGCACCCCCATGTTCTACATAAGGTTGAAGCACGCTCTCAAGGATTCATACTGTTCTTTCTTAGTTCAACCGCCTAAATGCCAATGAGGGTCAAATTGGAAAATTTCATTAGCTAATTGAGTTCGTACTACATGTAACATTAAAGGACATAAAATGAAAAAAAAAAAAAAACACCGTCTAAAAATGGATAACAATGGGATACAACACGGCGCTCACGTAACTTCTTCACCGCCGCTTCGCTCCACTTGGATCCATGAGAAATGCTTTTCACACTGAGTAGCGATTTTGATCATCGTTGGTGGTGTCGTTAAAGAAACCGCGGAATAATAAATAAAAGAGAACCTTTTTGGCCAGTCACTGGGGTGGTATACATACATTTGTAGATATCGAAAAGGATACATAGTCATCTACTTACTTGCCAACAAAATGGCCTAAGGACACGCAATGTAACCTCTAAGAAGAGCGTAATACGTGTTCATTCGATTTCTTGGAAAAAGATTTTCTTTTTTTTTTTTTTGGCAAATGTAAGGCCATGGGTAATTTTCCATGTGGGTGTCTAACTTATGTTGCTTACAATACGAAAAATTTCGTAGAATTTTCACGGCATGGTGTTATCGTAATTAATTTCAATAAAATTGAATGAAGGCGACCTCCAAGTGAGGCAAATATAAGGAAGGAAACATTTTCTTTACTTAACCTCCAAAATATTGAACTCTATGAACTCTATGTACATATGTATGTAGGTAGCCTAAAAGGAACACAACGTGAAATTTACTTGGAGGACAACTTAGATTCGATAACTTGTGGGAAAAATTGTGCAACACAAAGCAACAAATCTACCACTAGTGTCCCTCTTAGATATGATTAGGCGAACAAGCATTTTTTTTTTTGTTGGGATAGGAAAAGCTTCGCTGGAGCACTCAGACATCAACTTTTCCATTGCACTACCAGAAAGCATTCCATTACGCCCCCTTTTACTGTATAAATTTTCTTAATGAATTCGAGTAGGCGCTTCAGTGACGAAGAGCTTCCACTAACAGCAATCACCACATCCGGACCTAGAATCTGCCACCTGATACGAGCAAAAGCAATGTAATCACATAGGAAGTGGCGTTGCAGACCGATGTTGTACTTGAGCCAATATTAAGATGCTTAGCAAAAGTGAAGTGCCTTATAGGAACGCCAATGAGTTGTTTGCAGTCTTTCCTGCTGAGAGACAGCAAGAATGACACGGTTTTCTCACTAACGTCTGGGAGCATCCGTTTAGTAAGCCTTCATTCAGGAGAGCCATGCCACGCACAATTGTGTTCATAGAAAACCCAATCATTTGCGGAAGCCCTGACTGTAGATGCAGGAAAAGTTAGCGAAGCTTCAGGTCATGAGAAACCCTTCTCTGAGCCGTGTCTAGCAATATCATCTGATATCTTATTTCCCAGTGTGACTTGGCACTCAGATGGGAGTCAATAAATTTAATCTAGCGGCACAGTTCACTTGCATTCACCAACTAGTTTGGATGAAGCTAAATGGTTGAGCAAGGCAGCTTGACTGCCACTACAGACACAGGTACTACGACTCTTCCACCTATTCCTAACAATGTGACTTGTATCTGTTAGGATTGCAAAAATCTCCACCTAGAAGACTGAGGCATGCCCATCATATCTATGCGTCTTCCACAAATACACCAGCCCCTGATCCTTAATCGGTTTCGGAACCATCCGTCCAAATACGACTACACTCCATTCGTTGTTCAGACGCCTTGCTGAATACCTGAAAAGTCGACCTCATGCTTGCGCCGCAACTGAAGCCCTGGAGTTATAGCATCAGACGGCATATCCATTATACCAGGGTCATAGGAAAGGTGTCCATCATCAAAGCTCTAGTGTGTGTCATACCAAAAGCTACCTCTGAGTCTGAGTGTGTGTATACCTTTTAACGAACAACCGAGACAAACTGTTCTTTGTAGTTTGCCGCAAAAGGCAGCCAAGTATCTACGAGAAAGACCCTTCCACCAAACAACTGACGCATAGCACAGGCAAGGTCTTATCATAACCACATAGATCCAAAGGACCTTTTTCGGTGACAAGCCCCACATTTTTTCAGAGACATTGCCAGAAAACTGAGAGCGACTTGGATATTTTTTGAGTCTACATGGTTTGACCAGAGAATCGTCTTATCCAGAATTACTCCTAGGTATATGATTTCATCTGAGAGCAAGATGGTGATGCCTTTGATTACTGGCTGAGTCAAACCGGTCATGAACCTTCGTCTTGAGAGGATTGACCGAAAGCCCATTCCTAGTACACCACTTTTTGATCATGTCCAAGGCTAACTGCACAGACAGTTCTTAGGCATGTACCAACAGATAGCACGGCGACGTCATCATAGCAGAACAAGCATAGTTCGAAAAGTGAATTGCTTTTGCTGATTCGGCGATTCCCTTGGCCCTCTATGGGCTGCTTACGACCTAATATTTATTTATTTTAAGAATTTAAGGCTCTAAGGTATGAGTATGAGTGAACTAGTGTTTCTAACTCAGAGGACAATGAAATAATCGAACAGGAAATTGGTTTTGGCATTCTAGAGACTCGGTGAGTGCCATAGATATCCTCTGAAAAGTTCTTCTGTCCTCAAAAGTAGATAATTTACCTTTCTGTTTGAGGCCGTATCATCGTAGTATCAATCGCCAATTAACTTAAATAATTGAGCAAGTATAAGGACAGAACTTAAAAGTACACATTTGCAGGTTAATAACTCGAAAGAATTAATTTTAACTTCGCAAGACTGTACTAAATTATATTCTCCACCCAAATACTCCTCCCAATAAATAGTCACTCACTCCCCTGTTAACTCATAACTCTCATGCGTTTTCTCCTTTCATCAGCTCAGCATATTTTCAAAAAAGAAACAGCAGCTAAAATGAAAACAAATTTATTGCCGTCGTAAATCTGAAATTTGATTCCAACATCGAAATTCGTTTATCTTCACAAAGCACCAGCAACGAGTGCAATGGCTATCCTTTACCGTTGTGTAATTCGTAATTCGACCTGAAAAGCAAAAAAAAAAAACTACTACGGATCTCAACGATTCATATCTCACTCAATTGGCCAACTTAATTGGCGCTCTGGCTGGCTACCACATGTACCGTAATAAAATCGTTAAACCCCAATCCGAT